>JABSTQ010009448.1:40000-640000 GCA_013358835.2 Ixodes persulcatus | reverse complement strand
AACGCTTAAAATTAGGTAAAGTTAGGGCATCGGAAAGAAATTGCCTAAAAAACAATTCAACAGCTCATTACTTAGCTGACTGGCATATAGTGTACTTAAATGCATAGCAGCTTAACGACAAAACTACGGTGGTAAAAAAAGAAATTAGAAGGATAAATGTCAAAGCGAGATTATCTTCTATGTACGTTATTTTATTGTCGGTCTGAGTAAGCTCGTGAAATCTTAAGGATATTGTATTCCACGTCAAGAAGAGTAATCAATGAGGGTAATGAGTTGAGAATCAACAAGGCGATAGGGCAATTTCTTATAATAAATATTTATTTGTAATTGCGAAAAGGCAATTATTTCCGTGTTTCTAGAAAATAATGTTCCTAAGTGAGCGCGGTCAATCTTATAAATAATCCTTCTTTGCTTCCTGGGTGATAATCACTGTCGCTCATATGATCCACTGGGTTGTACGCATCAATCTTGTTGATAGCACTTGGATCGACTATATTACTTAATGTTTTTAAGAGTGAAACATTTCCCCGTAGATCTGGTTCTTGAACGCAGCAATACCGGGATACCCATTAAAAGCGAATTGCATTGTACATTGAGAAGGCCGGCTAATCACTTCAAAAATTAGGCACAAAACATAAATGAAAAACTTTACTGAATTTGTGGCCCTGCAAATGAGTATGTTATTTGAGAACAATACTTACTTGAGTCTAGTTGTTTGCAATATGAGCCGTGCTTTTAATGTAAGCGTAATCGGATGCAACTGCCGACCGTATTGAAAACTGTTATTTAGGTCTCTCTTGTGTAATTACGAACAAAAATAATTTAGAATGACATCCAAGAAACCATGCCAATTGTATAGACTATCAAACACCTAAAAACAAGAATAATTTATGTCGGGGAAAAACACACAATTCTCCTTCGACGAATATGACCAACATGGGTGTTAAGTCAAAAATGCCTTTTTCACAGCAAAAGAAACGGTCCCCAAAGAATTCATTAATCTGTCTTATATCATCGTTTTTTTGTAGAGGAACAAATAATATAGCTGTAGTGCAAATGTAGACATTCCATGAGCATGAACAAAATCTGGAAACAACGCAGGTAAGAAGGTGCTACATGCACACCTTTCAAAACGAACACGATGACAAAATTGAGATGACACGTAGAATTAACTGAAAATTTATGTTACCTTTTAACAAATAAACGGTTTCGTAGTTTGTTTGCCCCCTGTTTGTCGGTGTTAGGCCTTTTTTTTATCAGTATCGTCTAGAAATTAAAAAAAGGAAATTAAAGGATAGCTGCGTATGTACCATTGGGTTCAAATGAAATGCGAACCGTGAAGGAACTCAGTACCGGCGCAGCTTCCAAGCTTGGGTTGTGTTTGACGAGGTGCAAACACATCGGAGTAGGACGGACAACCTCGCAGCGCCCTACTCCAATGTCTCTGAACCTCGCCAAGCAAAACCCAAGGTTGGAAGCTGCACCGCTAGTGGGCTCGAAGTTCCGTCACTGTTCGCATTTCATTTAAACCCAAAGGTACATTCGCGTACGCGCTGAAGAGTTGGAAACACGTACGCTACGGTGGGTTTATTGAAAATGTCTCGAAGCGCCTAACTCAAGCTTAAGCGGTTTATATGTAAATTACCTGAAATATTACTGTATATCTCAACCGTTTCTTTAGAGTACAAAGGAGTTTTCTATCTATGTTTTAGAAGACAATAAAGCTTTATTTTTGTACGGAAGGGTTCTTTACGCCTAATACACAAAGTATGAACACCAAATAAATGTGATATTTTATTCCATTGATGTATTTGCTTAATCAATTAGATGCGCGAATAACGTCGTCGTTCCATCGGCAAATCCATTCGATTAGGAAAAAGGAAAAAAAAAACAAAAAAAAAACTCGGCTTAAGTTTGACTGGTGAATAACAGTGTAACACGAGACACGTAAGTTTCCAAGCGGTGTATCACAGAGATGTGATACACCGCTTCTTTTATAAAAAATAAAATAAAATAATAAAAGCACAACGTCGTAACAAAGTGATCGAAAACACTGTTTGCAAGGTTGAGCACTCCTTCAAGATTAGATATCTTTGGAAGGTCAAAAATAGATATCTTCATTTTCCATTTCCAACGACTCACCAAGGATCACGCTCTCCATCCGCAACGCCTTCCTCTACTACTTCTTTTTTTTTTTTTTTTTCACGAGGGCGTTGAGCAGCAAATCCTAGAAAACGCGAGTAGGTAAAATGGAGAATGAAAGTGGGTAGAGTGAAAGAGAGAGAGTGTATTTCGTGCGTGTTGCGCGAACGCTATTTTGAAGAGAATCGACAGAAGTGTCCAAACCTAAAGTGACAGGATGTTGCCTCAGACAAGGATTGGATTTTACGTTCAGTACCCGCCCGAGGGGATTCGATAATCGATGCTCCTCCGCAATTTTGCATTCGGCGTATGCAATTTTAGGGCTTTTAGAAGAAAAAAACAAAACCCTAGGATTTTGATAGGATTTCTAGAAAGAACTGCAAAAAACAACATTAACATCAGCACGAAAAGCAACCAGAAGGTTAACACGAGAGCTGCTTTGTGCCGATCAATATCCGGAGAGAAGCGGTGAATGCTTTACATCCTGAGAGTTCCACTTACAAAATTCTCTAGCCTAGAGGGAGACAGCATGAAGGCTCTTTCCAGCATTTTAACATTTCGTCAGATTTGTTTTTATACGTATCTCACTTCTTGCAGTTTCTATTAAAATAAAACCTTAAAAACCTCGATTATCCGAAACTGCGCGCAGCCAAGCCGAATGGGCTCCGGTGCTGCGGTGTTGAAAGGCCCTTTATGGGATGTCGAACGCTTTTTGACAGGTGCCAAGAGTGCCCGATTACATAAAATATAAAAAGCGCGCGTATCACCAAAACTATAATGACACATACACATCACACTATAGAAGCCAGAATGCCGAAAGCACCGATCAAAGCAAGGGCTGGTTTTGTTTTTGGCGGCAATTAACATTGTCGCTAGCATGGAACATGCAAACGCCGTCCTTGCAATACCAAAGAGGATCACCACATCCAAAATATAAATATGTTTCATGCGTGTAATGAGATGATTTTACTGAGGTGATCGCCCTCTAGTAATTCGGTGGGTAGCGCGACTGTGCTGTTTAAAACAATTTGATAACTAAAACAATTAGATACATGAAACATTCTGACATGACAAGGTCTCACCCGAAGGTATTCATTTACGAAGACATGCACCAGATATAGACCTCACTATAGGGCGGTACGATCCACTTGACGCACTTCCGGCTCGGAATTTCGGACCTCCCGTAAATGAGCCACCTGTAGATCGTGGTGACGCACCATCGCAATGACATCATTCCTTGTCAATGTAAGCGTCTTTGGGTATCTACACTCAATCAACCACTCGAAAGTCTTTATCTGCAAAGATCTTCAAAATCTTTAAATTTTCAATCCTTTTTCTTCTTTCGTGAAATGCCTTCCGTCGCAGTTGTGAACTACACGGCGGGCAAGTGTTCCGAAATGCCTCTTTGGTGCATTGGAACGTAATCAGGGGGCGCACCATTCGGATTGCAACATAAAGAACACGAAGGGGATGCGCCGATGACGAGCAGTCAAGAGCGCGACATCATTGGCTCAGGCCGAGGGAGGGAGGAAAATCACGTAGGCGCATCGGCGATAAACAAACGCACGAGGTGCGCAAAGAGCAGACGAACTTGCGTGCCGTATATTGTCGATCCCGGAGAGAGTGCAACACCCACAGATCTCTATGACAATTGCTGGATCGCGTTTGCCCGCTCCGCGAATGCGGCCACTGGCGGCCATCTTTTTGGTAGAGTTATATTACCTCTAGCCAAGGTACAGCTGCTGCAGCCACTATCATCCATCCATGTCAGGCAGCGTTGTGGCAGGTGTGGTTAACGTTGGGTGTGATGGCAGGCTGCCATCGAAATAGCGTGGGTGATATTTTGTGCTTGATTGAAATTATTTGAAGAAACATAATTTTGAAACCCGGCGTGACCGGTAGCGCGATCTTTGAGGACCCGGTGAAAGTTTCACGAAATCGGAGCACCGGGGAAAAGCAGCACATCACGCATCGAAAGTCGCATCGAAAGAAGCATCGAAAGCAGACGCCGGTACGGAGTCTGCTTTCGATGCGAGCTGCGCTGCTTTCCCCCTGGTGCTGCGCTTTCGTAGAACTTTCGCCGGGTCCTCAAAGACTGAGGCTACCGTTCACGACGGGTTTCAAGACTCTGCTTCGTCGAACAACTTCAATAAAGCACGAAATATCACCCACGGTACTGTGTACTAGATCCACGGCTATTTTATGGCAGCCTGCCGCCATTGCGCTGTCCGCCATATTACTATGATGGCTAGAGATGATATAACTCTACCAAAACGATGGCCGACCGTGGCCGCAGTCCCGTCCATAGGCGGAGCTGGTCAAATGCGATCCAGCAATCGTCATAGAGATCAGTGGCAACACCTGTCGGTAAATGCAAGGTGCTGAAGACGGGAGCAGAACTCGGCAACTCCTGAGCGCTGACATCGGTGGTCTCGAGAAAAAAAGCGAGAAAGAAAGCAACAGAAAAACAGATAAATAAAAAAAAAAAGCCGACGAAAGGACAGGTGTGTTTGTTTTGCCGCAACCAGTTGAAGTTGCTCGAGCGCTTGTCAACTTTTTACACACTTGTACGTAGTTCAAATACTCTACTCAAGTTACTGTGGTTTAACCACTTTTCTGAGTAGTTTAGTAACTTTCAATTACATTTTTATTTAGGTAATTAGTGGTTTACTTTAATTACTTTTTTAATGTAACTTATACTCAAATTACAAATAACTTTAGATTTTTTGTGGCTGCTTTGCCTATCAACAAACATTCCTGCACAAAAAGAGATAGGATGTTGGAAGATCAGCTGATATTTGTAAAGAAGGGAAACCATGTGGCGAAGCAAGGGGAGGGGGCGAAGAAAGTGGTTTGGAGAGTCCGAAACCCCTCAAAATTTTCACAAGCCCCCCACTGCAACAACACTGCTACGAGGCGCGGGGAGCGAACAAACACGACTCAAGAGAGGCCGAGTAACTGTGGGATTAGCGCCGAAGACTGGCGTTTCTTTGTGTCCCGAAGCTCAGGGAGACTAGACCCATTTGAAGAAAGGGCTGTTCCTCGCTTCTCCCCAGCGTAGGAACTCTCGCCCACTACAGGAGGTGTACGCGCTGCATCCTCACTCTAAGGAGGGCCTCCTCTGGTGCTCCCATAGTTTGTGCTGTACTCGAAGAATCGCGTGCTAAAGGGCAACGCAAAGGTGACCTTTTTGCGTTGCCTTTCCTCCCAAAACTCAGAATATGCTAGGTCTGCAAAAATTCGAAGGCCGTTCGAGAAACCTTAGTAATTCCCCCAACGTTTTAGAGCGCAGCTCTTAGGCGGCCAGTTTCCGGCTTGAGCGGCGTCGGCGTCGCCGTCAGGCGTCGCCGTCGCCGTCGGCGTAACCGCGCGGTGCATTATGGGACGCGTGACGTCACTGATGACGTCATCAGTGATGATGACGATGACGATGTGGATGCCAATGACGTCACTGATCACGTCATCAGTGACGTCGTTGATGACGCCATCGTCATCCGTATCGTCATCGTCATCATCACTGATGACGTCATCAGTGACGTCACTGATGACGTCATCGGCGTCCGCATCGTCATCGTCACTGATGACGTCACTGATGACGTCATCGGTATCGTCATCGTCACGTGACCCCCCCCCCCCGCGAGGTCACGTGACTCCCCAGGTCACGTGGCCCCCCAAGGTCACGTGACCCCCCCCCCCCCTCTCTCCCGAGGTCACGTGACCCCCCCAGTACCCTTCCCTCCTCCTCCTCAAGAGCTGCGCTCTAATTCGGCGTTACAGGGAGTTGTAAACGGCTTTCACTTTTTATATAAAAAAATAACAAATAAGCAGTGTTGGGAAGTACTCTAAGTGTATGGCACTTAAAGTACTACTGTTTAGAAAACTTGCTCTTTACTTGAAGCACATTCTCTGAGCACGTACTTGTACTTTACTAAAGTATGTTTTCTGGTACTTTCCTAGATAAGTAAAACATCCAACTTGATTGTATACATTCCCCGAATTAAAAAAAAAAATGGCGTATTGTCGTGCGAAAACGAGCTCTTTCGAGACGTCATCTGGTCATTTCTCCGAGTGAAGTAATGGCGGCTATAACACCGACACAAATAAGTGCATAAGTTGATCGTTTCAAATGGCTCGTCAACGAGAGTAAAACAGCTACTCTGTGGCGACTTGACATTATACAATATTTGCTGTCATTTCCGTAAAAAACTAATGCACCTCCGATTTTCCCTGGAGGAATGCATACCAGTTAAAAAAACTGTATAGGGAATGAAACAGCATCATGAAAGATTGTGTTAAAAGTATTTGTACTTTACTTTGACATATATTGTATTTATAGTAGGGCTGGGAGTCGATTAAAAATTTTAATCCGATTAATCGCCACCCTTTAATCGATTAATTAATCGATTAATCGGTCTCGTTCATTTCCATGCATAATAATATTGATTAAAAATAAAAAATTGCATCTATATTTGTTTTACTGAATATGTGTTAAACGACTCAATAATTTTAATTATGAATCAGCTTCGATATACAGTTCAGAAACACTCACACTCACACATTATTACTTCAGCTCCATGAGGCAAAAATGTTCGTTGATATTCTCCTAGAAGGGCGACCTCCTTTGATTGCTCACAGTAGTCTCTGCTGCGCTAAACGGACACTCGCACGGCGTTGAAGTCGCTGGGACATGTGTAACCTTCTGCAACTGTCTGAAGTTACAAAATCTCCCCCTTACAGTTTACCTGAAGTTAATACTTCACCTAAATTTTTCACTTCATATAGGTGTGCTCGCCCATGTCTGCATGGTGAAAGCATTTCATTTTTATTTAATTTTGGTTCGTCAAACTTTTACCGATTAACCGGTTAAACAAATTAATCGCGATTAAAGCATCAATCAATTAATCGGTAGGTTAATCGATCAATTTCCCAGCCCTAATTTATAGTATGTCACTTCAAGTACGTTGCACCCGGTGTACGTACTACCTTACTTGAAGTACATAACCTCTCATTTACTTTGTACTTTACTTTAAGTACTTTTTAGATGTACTTTACGCGACACTGTAAACAAGCAACCACTGTCTAAAAAAACAAGCTCAGGCAGTGCTAAACCTCAAAAAAGGAATGATACATTCTCAGTAGATCATTGACCAAAAAAAAAAAGAAAAGTACAAAACAATTAGGCATGTAGGAGCAGAACCAGCTATTAAAGCATTTCTGTGAAAAAATAAGCAGATTCATATTTGGCTAGCACAATTTCGCTAACAGATCAAAACCATATGCACTTTCTTGTTACCATAAAAAACACATAAAAGTAACTACAAATGTAATTCGCTACTTTTTTACAGTAATTAGTATTTTTTTTTCAATTACTTTCTATTTAAGTAGTGTCTACTCTACCCAAATTACTTTAAGGTCTATACTCAGTAACTTAACTACTTTTTTTTGAGTAACTTGTACATGTCTCCAACTTAATTTCTATACAACGCACGATTCCGGTGTTTTCCCGCGAAATCAACTGAGAAGAGAGAACCGGGTACAGTCCTTACATGAGATTGCTTCTTTCTGCATAGTAAGGCATTGCCAGTTAGTTATATGGGCCCATCGAGACCACCATCTGAGACCACCGATGTCCGTGTCTGTTCCCCGTAGTTCCGAAGCGAACCGAATGCATGGGACCTTTCCCTCCATATTAATATATGAACTCCATGGTCGGTGCTCGGGGAGGCGGCCTTCCGTCGCAGAGTCGTGAACTGTACAGCCGATCCCGGAGGCAGTGCAATACCAGTAGGTCGGCGCTCGGGGAGGTGCGAGGCCCCTTCACCGCTGAAACGCTACGATATATTTCGTATTACCCCTATCGTCGTCCTGTAATCAGTCGCGTTTCGTCCCCGAAGACCAAATGTAACTCGCGTTTCGATCTATACTTGACTGCCTGTGTGACTTCTGATGGAATAATTCGGTTTCTTGTGCAGCGTTCGGTAGTACAAGTATACCTCACATTTCAATATTTGTTTCGTTCAATTGATTCGGTGACCAACAAATAAATGCGTTCCATTTTATACTTGTGTGTTTCACTTTATGAATTCTGTTACATTAAAAACATGTTACATTCCATACATTCCCGATTGCAGCATATCACTTTTAATAACTCCTTGTTACCCCAAACCTGAATTGACTGGAATCACCTCCCCTCAGTCATAGTTTCAATTAATAACTGGTGATTTTAGAATTGTAATTACTACAATTTGTTAAATAATGTTTCGTACAAAGTTTGTATTTTTTGCCTTTTTATTGTTTTTTCTTTTTATGCTCATGTTACAGTGCCTCCTCCTCTCTGCAATGCCATCGGGCCCCGAGAGAAAAATAGATGAAACGAAATGGGCTTCATTTCACTAGACTCGGACACTAAACTTGGGACCGTGTCGTAAACACAACCTACCCGTTTTTTTGTTTTTTTTTTTTTTTTTTTTTTTTTTTTGGGGGGGGGGGGGATAGAATATAATGCAGACAATTTTCAAGCTTCGTTTCAAAGATATTCAGCGAAGCGCCCCAACATTGGCGTTCACAATCTGTGGATTCAGTTTAGGGGGCAAGATGAAACGCAGTCTCTTATTTCCAAAGTAGACTCTAAGAAATCTGGAGCGTCTGCTTTCACGCAAAGCAATTGGGAGAGCCAATTGCTGCAATCTGTCGAGATCCATGACGAGAAAAATGATATGCTTAGACACTAAAAAAAGTCTGCTTAGTGATACTGCGCATGGTGAACCAACTTTGTCAGTGTCACAACGCATGCTGTTTTTTTTTTTTTTTTTGCTGTAAACATATTGTTAGCCTCGTGGTTCACCCAGCTCCCCCTGAAGTTTGCAGTGATTGGCTCTAATAAGTGTTGGTGAACGAGGAGCGTGTTGGTGCGGGTCAGGATTAAAGAAAGAATAAACATGCTCGCTTTTGGGATTCCTATTTATGTTCGTTGCTAGTTAAAAGATGTGGTTGTGTTGTCCCTGTCTTACATGTTTCTTCTTTCTTAAATCCTGTCTCCCAAGTCGTTTGCAAGAAAGTATAGATGCCTTAGAGTTTTAAGAGAGTAATACCCCTGTCAGACGGGCACCTTGAATGTCATTTACGCTAAAGGCCTTTAGGATTTTCAAATGACATTTAAGTTGTGTCGTGTCAGACGGGCAACTCAAATGTCATTTAGGTGATGTCTATCACGATAGCGGTCTGTTGTTAACCCGGCAAACTAGTGTTTATTTTATTGTTTACTAAGTAAATAAAATGTAATGAATTCTCAGAACATAAAATTCAAACACGGTGATGAGAACTATGTACACGTTTTGACGGAGACAAGGTGTTTTGTGGCAACTATGACACGACGTCAGCAATCCGAAGTAATCCGTAGCCGTAGCCGTTCCGCCGCTTGGCTCGTCTGCTTTGGGAACTCCGTGCATCTTGCTCGCCGTTGTTCCTCGCGCTCTTTCGTTCTTCGCCGGATTCGTATACCTCGTTGACGTTTACGTCTGTGATCGATTCAAGCAAAGACCGTGACCCTGTAGCGATGGAGCCTGCTGACGACAATGATCGTAGTGCGATGGATCCGGAACTGCCGGAACGTCGGATCGCGTTCCTGACGCGCAACTGAGACCGCGAGTATATTAAACAAATATATCGCAAAAGGTGTGCGAGATGTACACGTTATAAGCATTTTTTTGTAAAAATAATTGCTACAAGCATTGTTTTCAATTGTATTTATATTATTTATAATGTTTTATTTCAATTCGCGGAACTTGTGCTGACCGCTGTTGACGAGACTACACATTTAAGAGCCGTAAATGAGTTTGGGAGAACTCAGTTGAGCTCGAATGTCATTTAAGTCAAATGTCATTTGAGTTGCCGTGTGACACTGCCTAAATGACATTTACACTGAATGTCATTTGGGGTAAATGTCATTTGAGATGCCCGTCTGACAGGGGTATAAGATGGGCCGGGTCGCTTTCGTGCCCTTCTTTTGAACATCTTTACTATCTAAGTGGAGTCGTTGGCTTTCAAGATCCTCGGTGATCAAGCAAGTCCGGCTGTTCAGAGGCGGAATTAAACCCAAATTATCCGAAACTTCATAGCCTTATTGTGAGCACTCGCGCGCGAATGATTATTTCGTGATATCACGTGATGCATAAATAATTTAGTCAAAATGGGAGCTGTAATATCTCGGCCCCTGTACATTGTAATCATGGCATACGCCAGCCTTTCATCCAGCTGTCATCAATCACTACCCGTTTTCAATGGTTCGCCCGCTGAACTAAGAAAAGCGGGATACACCGAGACAACCCGATCAAAATAGATACTTTTCGCGGGAGAATGGAACGGGACCCAGATGAAAGAGCATCTTTGACAAAAACGCTTCTCCTTTCTTTTCGTAGATCGCAGAGAAAGAACGACAAATAGAAGAAAAGAACGAAGGGGTAAATAAAGACCTATCTAAGAAAACAGGGGGGGGGGGGGGGGATGGACAGAAAGAAAAGCGCTTTCTGTAATCGCTGCCTTCAATCTCCTGCAAAATCAAAGTCGTTGGTACGAAGCTAAAAGGTTTCTAGTCATGTGTAAGGCTACAGGAACGGAAAAAAAACAAAACAAAAACGCTAGTCGCTGAAAAAAATAAAAAAATAGTAATAGGGCGAGTAGAACCTAGATGGAAAAGCTCTCAGAATAAATACGTTTTGAACGAAACTGTGATTCGAGAAAGCATAGCGAAACAAAAAGTAGGGCGAATGCCAAAAATCAACAAAATCAAGCCAAAAAAAAAAAAAAAGAAAAATAGACTGGGCAGAGCTGCGCAATAATTCGCTTTTAATTTTTTTTCTGTGTGTGTGTGTTTTTTTTTTTGTTTTTTGCCGACTCGCTCGCAATTTCCTTCGTCGTCGAAGCCATCTAATCAGAGATTTTTAAACGAACGCGTCGTGGGAAATAAAGAAATATATGATTAATAATGATAAAAAGAAGAAAACAACGAAACAAATAAAACACAAGTCGAAGCCTTGGCGCGTCAAATAGCCAACACTGTAGCCCCCCCCCCCCCCTTTTCCCCCTGTTAAAACACGTTCACGAAAGTAATCAAGAAGAAATAATCTAAGCAAAAATAACTGCAAAGAAGACATTCAACATCGCGGGCGAAGCCTGCGACTCGGTGCGGCGGAGGAAACCCTCCCGGTGTGAGAACTCTCAAGAGCCGGGGCGCCATCGCTGATTCTGCAAAGCGAAAGCGGCACCCAGGCCCGGGCAGCAACGGGCGGCGGCAGTGGCAATAGGAGCAAGCCACGGTGGCGGCGGCGGCACCGGCACCAACGGGATTCCAATTCCTTTCGAACCGTTTTCTCTTTCGAAGAGCTCGTTTGACCGTGGGCTTGCGGGAACACACGGCCCGCTCTCGTCGGGCCGCCCTTTGGTTCCTTCAGCCGCTCCACTTCTCCGCAAAGCTCACGGCGCTTTTAGAGCCGCCCCTCCTTTGTGTATTTCCACGCTTTGCTCCTCCGACGAACGGAGAGGAAGCAGTTAAAAAGACGGAAAGAAAGGAAAAGAAGGTGCGGAGAACCGTGGGTCGAAAGCCGAGGTGCATTTTATAGCCTTTCGGCACTCGCGTTTTTCGGAGGCGGCCTGCTTCCATCCAAGGAACGCCGCGCCGGGGCCTCCGAACGGTGCGCATCGATCGCTATCACCGGGCCCTAGAGCGCTGATAGCGGTGATACACACGCACGCACACACATACGCGCGAGCCTACACAGACACACACACACGTACGCGCACACACACGCACTCACATACACACGCCCACGCACACGTACACACGCGCGTGCACGGTGCACACATACACACGCACACAAAGAAAATATAAAGGAGGTTGTGGGGAAGCCGCCGCACTAGTCGGCTTTGCTCCGGGTCCAGAGAGCGGCCCTAATCTCGTCCTCGATTCGGCCACATTGATTTCAGGTTTGCGTGCGCGTATCCCTCCTCCGTCTCTTACGTAGGTTTGAGTGGCACGAGTGTGCAGCCTTTTGATCGGAGCGCGCGGAGCCCATAGTAGTTACCCTTTATTTTCCCGCACTTCGCGATGATGTGGGAAATTTGCGTCGGTTAGCGAAATTTAAAGCCCCATGATTTTAGCCTTATGCACTTTTTCTTGGGGAGGGGTTTAAGAAAGGTCTTCAATAAAACTTAGGTAGGAAAACCGTTTTTTTTTTTTTAATTCCTATTTCTTTTTTTGCCAGAAAAGAAACCTGGCTTATTAGGAATTTGGAAGGAAGGAGAAAGCCGTGAGTTAGCGTCAATTCGGTAACTTCCGAGGGTTGGGAGTTAAAGTTGTAGGTACTGCACTTAGAGGATGGTGCAAGCTCAGCAGTCGACAGCGGACTAAAAAGACGATTCCATTTACCACTGCTTTTTCGCAGCTACCTAGCAGCCGCCGTGACAATGCGGACTCACTTCGCAACCGTATCATACAATTGAAATCGAGGTGATCTATACGAAAATAAACAAAAATACGCTACCATGATGATAAACGTTCCGATGCATCATAAAATCGCCAATTCTTTCCTCTATCTCTCTCTTTCTTTCTGAAGTCCTAGCGTAAAGATCATGGGGCACAAACGTTATATATATATCTTTGTGTTTCACGAGTTTACTAATGACCAGCTTGCAGTTTAACAGTTTGCTCCATCCTGCTCCTTTTCTCCCCTCGTTTGTCTGCAGTGTCTTTGACTTTCGCATAATAAAGGTTTCGGTTGTACAAAGAACTTCACTCTTCAGGCAGCCTTTGCGTCGTTTAAGTCTCGCGTCTTGCATATGCACATTGGCCCGACTCACTGCACGTCTTCGCTTTTTATTAAACTTTGTTTAGAAGCTGTATTGGTTAGTGATTAGGATAGTGGGGACTTTCCACCACCGTAATAGCGTTTATGGCAGTTGCCCCATTCTAATAAAAATAGGAGAAACAAAAATGGCCTAGTCACGCTAAGTGTGCCGTTCTCTGCACCTAATATGGGGGATCACGTTTAAACATATCTGCCCGCCTTCCAGTATTGACACGCTGTCCTAACAGACTTTTTTACACAGTGGTTTTTATTAGCGTATGTGCTCGGATATAGCCAACACTGATTATGTAGAAAAAGGTCAATGCATCATCTATTTTCGCCAGGCGTGAGGTGTAGTCGTTGCAATCCACGTATAACACTGTGCCAATTCAGGTTTCTTCTAAAGAGTTTATCGAAATTGACGCTCCACGAGCGCAGAAACATCGACGGACTACAATTTGAGGAAGTGACGTTATCCGAAGCTGACCGTTCACTCTAAGCATTCTGAAGCGTCTACTTTCCAGCAAAGCCCTGCGGAGAGCCAATCGCTGCAACCTACGGAAGAAATATGCCGAACGACAAGACTAAAATATGCTTAGACATAAAAAGAAAACAAGAAAAAAAAAACGGCTTGCGCTGTGTCACTGAGCATAGTGAAACGTCATGCCCCATCTTGGAGCGTAGATATTTTTTTTTTGCATAATTTTTGTTTGGCAATTTGCCCTTTGCCCAACTTTCTCCGTAAATTGCACCGGCTGGCTTCGAAAAGTGCTTTACGGGAAGTTATAGGACCCCAATCTTGTTGCGCCATCTCACGGCGTTTGTATGAAATTCGAGCGAACCTTCGCCACACTAGCTCCATGGCGAGTCGGCGCCGCTCAGACAGCTCTCCCCTCTTGCTACTACGACAGCCTTTTTTTAATTGTCCAGCGAAGGTTTCCCAAGAAACTGGCAAAGGAATCAGGTCTTTCCTCCTGCGACCCCCGCTGCACCCAATTCGTCCGCGTCAGTCGAAAAGGCCGCCGCGCCGGCGCGTCGCTGGCCGACCGGTGGCGGTCGGGAAGGGCGTAATTGGAACCAGCGGCCGGGTTTCCCAATGCGGAGCGGAGCGAGAACATCGCTCGGCAAGGAAGCCCTGATGGCTCCGGGGGAAGCGATCAGGGGGATAGAGCCCATTGACTAGGGCGGTCGGTCGCCTACGTCCGGACGGCGTCGTTTGAGAGATCTTTTCGGAAACGACACGCCAGGGTGATTCGCGAGGTCCGCCGACGTGGCTGCTTGCAACTTCTGCAGCAGGGAGCCGGGCAGAGAATCCGGAGTTGGCCCAGATAGAAGGAAGCGGTTGGTCACTTTCCTTTCCTGCCTGCACCCTGTACGTTCAGGACTCCCGCTTCCTTTTTGTTTTTTGTTTTATTGGTCCGTCAAAAACTATCTCGGTTTCTGGGACCCGCTGTATAATGGATGTAGCGAAATATGTGTCCGTAGAAAACGCAGAAGGGAAAAAAGATATAGAGGTCGGTTTGAGAAGTACTCGTGAAAATCGACTCTATTTTTAACTTCGTTTTGTTTTGTTTTTTCAAGTCGGAACGAAGTGTAGAATCAGTAATGTAAGAGACAGAATGTTGACCTTGTTCAGGGTTCTATGGAACTCGATTTCCTGCGATCTGGTGACCGCAGAACAAATGAAATTTCTGGCACGACATATTATTATTTTTTCGTTAAAGGATGAACTGAACCGTGTTGCGACACTGGGACGACCTCTCACACACAAAGTGCCTGAGCAAACATACCTTTTTAGAGCAAAAACTCGGTGCACAGTGGTGCTCTTTTATTACTGAGCGGCATTCTCGACCAACGTTTTGTTCGGCAACTGAAAGTTTGATGTTGCACACAAACAGACAAGATTTCAGTTCCTTACCACTTGGTGACACAAGCGGCCCATTTCGGAAAATACATCAAACTGCAGATAAAACCATCAAAAAACAGATAAACAAAAAAGCCAGAGAAAGTCTAGAACATTAATTTCCCCAGAAATTAAGGAGTGGGCCCGAAAATTAAATATAAAATGAACTCTTTTTGGCTAATATATTTCTTTTATAAATAACGATTTTATTCAGGACAAAAACTAGGGTAGATTCAATTAATTACAGTCAGGATAAAATTAGGAGGTACATCCTACACGCTTCAGTAAACACGAACGAAGAACCCAAAACGAACAAGACAGGACGACGGCTGCCTGTCGTGTTCCTGTCGTCGTCGTCCTCTCGTGTTTGTTTCTTGTTATTTGTCCATGTTTACTGAGGCTCTATTTCATCATGTTTAACCACAATAAGGAAGTGTTTTAGGTCCTTTTCTTTTTAATGTAACGATATCATAAACGTGAACCAAAACACAAAATATATAATGATTAAACACTCCTGCATGCTGCTTATGATGGTGAAGAACTAGTGTCAAAAGTTAATTTAGTGTTGGATCAAATATCCTTGTGGACTAACATGAACGCGTTAAAAATAAATACAAGCCAAACTAATGCCATAAAATTTAGACCTAAACATAAAATTGTCCTTTCCTTAAATAGGATCACTTTAAACTCAGTTAATATTGAATTGCTCCACAATGTCAGGACACTCGGAGATGTGTTTTTCCATAATGTGTCTTGGCACCATCATGTTACATGTTTCAATTAAAAAAAAAGTCAAAATCGGTAATAACGGTATGTCGCCTTCACTGTATACTTCAAAAATCGGTTAAACTATTGTTATAGAAATCGTTGTTTGATTCCCATTTAAACTACCGCGTGAAAAAAAGGAATGGATGGCGGTTTGAAGGGACCGTATAAATCGGTTTCTTAACTTATTGCGCGGGAATTTAATATAGGGGTGCTCGAAGGTGGTGCATTCCTTATTTGAATGTATGAACACATGAAACCTCCGGAGTTAAAAGAGAGAAAATAAAAACTTGTTCTTTCTATAGAAAAATTATCGCTAAGCTTTTTTGTTTTTTCTCAAGATCATTAGAAAATTGTCCTGGGCTATTCTGGCATTCATTACTAGTGCAAAATTGGTGCAATGGAAGAAAATACATTTTGATTACCTATTCTTCACTCCATTTTACCAAAATAAGCACCACAGTTAGACAAAATATTATTAATTGTACATGCAAAGTATAGGAAAAACATAGTTTTTGATATTTCGTGATTAACTCAGGTAAGCCAATCTTGCCACAATGTTAGTGAAAGCTTTAACCACCTCCGGACATCTTTGTAGTTAATCCTAGCGCAACACGTTAGAAATCCGATTTATATGTTCCTTTGATTTACGCGGTATTCTTCCTTGGTTTGGGGTACTACCACGGCGACGAACGTAGAAAAGTGCACCTGATTCACACACAAAAAACATAAAAAAGTAATAACATACTCAGTATTTATAATCTCTACAATTATAGGCTATTGAGAAGACCTAAAACAGAATTTCGGTATGACACTTCGTAATTGATGGAATTGTCCAGCCTACAACAGCAAGCTGTAAATTATGAAATCCGCAATCTTGATTACTGGCATGCACCGACATGTCGATCAAACACGGAAAAATAAACTTTTGCCTACCGAATCCCAAGACTTCTAAATTTATTGCATTCTTTGGGTGTCTTTATTAACAAATGAACTTCCGAGGAATTACGTATAATGTAGTATAACTTACCAGCAGAGATTTGATTGTTTTATTTTGTAGAACATACATTATTTGTGGATTGATGCTAAATAACTATTTTAATGTTGGCCTTGCTTCTTTTTGTGCTAGGATTAATTTTGTGCATTTCATTAATAGTTTTTTTATTCCTAACTCCTGCCGAATGTACTGGAATCGAAAGCTCGTCAAGCCGTCCAGCGCGGCTTTTTTCTCACCTCCCACCATTGCATGTAAAGGGAAATAACGATATTTAATTTCGTTTATTCATTATTCAGTACCCGCAAACCTTTCGGCATTATAAAATAGGAATACGCACACACCAAAAGAAATATACAACAATTTAACAGCTTATAACCTGTGGGCGGTTCTTTAACGCCCCTTCCTCGGGTGGACACGACACACGCTCTAGGTTAACTGTTTATTAACCAAACAGTGTTTACGAGGCAAGCCTCACGTCAATGTCCGGGTAGTCCGCGGGTAGCGCGCAAACGTCGTCCATGGGTCTGCTTCCCGATGGTCTGGCGGCACGTAAACGTCGTCCATGGACACTGGGGTTCCGGGCAAGGGGCCGCGTTCCTTTCGACGGGCACTGTCGTCCACGGGCTCCGGGAAGGTCACCGGCTTGTGGCGGCAATCCAAGCCCCGCGGTGTAGAAGCCAGGCAGTCGTCTTCCATGAGGGCCGCAGCTCCGGGCAGGTGGCCGACTCGGCGGCAACCAGAGCCCCGCGCCCAAGAAGCCAGGCAGTGTCCTCGTTCGTCCCACGCAGCCGAGAGCCAGAACTCTCGTCTCTTCGTCCCTTTTGTAGCCTCGTCATCCTCAGGCAGCGCCGCTGTGGGCACGAGATTGTCCACTTGGGCGACGCCCCTTCGATGTTATCACACCATGGCGTCAGCAGCGCACAATGCGGTGGGAAGGAGCACGATGGGTTCCCACAAACCTTGAACGTCATTTTAAAACCTCGCGAGATCAAAAGTATTCCGACACATCTCTCTACATCCAAAGCACCCTTCAGATCTCGCGTCACTCAACGTACTCCATCACACTTCGAAACATCGAAAACAAATAAACAATACACGAAACACCAGACTTCTAAGAAATTATTATCTGCTGTGTTAACTTCTGCCTGGGATTTATTTTTAACGCAATCAGATCAAGCAAATGAGCCTACCGTTTCTAAAGCAATATAAAAGACATCGTTTGATAAAACTGAAACAACGGCAGAAGGGAATTTGTCCCACTGGAACACTGTTTTTGAAAAGAAATTAACTCTTAAAAATCTCTGTGTTGCACCTATCTTCACGTAGCTTATGAATGTAATCCACACGCGCGGATAGGTAACATGGGAGAAACAGGTAAGTTTCACGTGGGATGTCAGCCTGGGAGTGAAATATACAATGGATAAACTTTAAAAGAAAGCTTGCTCTGCGGCATTCCAGTGTATTCCATTTCAACATTTGTCATGAGTGCGTTGCACTAAACTCTCTATCTTTTACAGATTTTTCTAAAACATGCCTAGCCGCTAGGTTTTGAACATTTTCTAATTTATTTTTATCTAGACTAGTTGGGGGGTCCCACACAGTGCAGGCGTATTCTAATATAGGTATCACGTTTGTTTCATATAATAGTTCCCGCTTATCCTGTGGAAAGTTACGGTGCTCCGGCGCAAGAAACCCAAAGATTTGGAAGCTTTTGCTACGGTAGTATCTATATGCCGATGCCAGCTCAACGAGGATGTGAGGTAAGCGCCTAAATACTTGTAATCTGAAACCGTTTTTAAAGAAGTGTCGTTCATATCGTAACAAGAGCTGGCGGCTGTCTTTTTTCTAGAAAAAGCCATGCACACGGTTTTATCTAGGTTGAACTACAGCCGTTATTTTTCGCACAATGTATTCATAGTGTCTATATCTCTTTGAGTGATGAAATTGGCACACTGACATGTTACATCTCAATATAATATGCAATCGCCTGTGAACATTCTCATACATGAAGTGACGGACTCCATAATATCATTTACATAAATTAAAAATAATAAAGTTTCTAAAACCGACCCCTGAGGGACTCCTATGTTTCTTGTGTAATTCTTGATTTAGTTCCATTTACAACATAATACTGGCATCGTTCGTGCAAATATTCGGAAATTCAGGAGATAATAGTAATACTTAATTTGAGCGCGTTGTTATAATGAATACTTAAAAACGACAAGATAAAAATATAAAAGACGTACACGGACGACGACACTCTTTCAAATAGCAACGATGTTTAATTCTGCTGACAAAAATTCACGATCTACTCGAAATTTTTACGCAGATGAGGTGGGAGAAAGAGAGAGGGGACATTAAAATGGGGAACGGAAGGAAAGGGGTGGGGAGGAGGGCGAATCGCTGTGTCATGGTAACGTCTGTTCCTTCTAATGTGAGGTGGAACAGACGTCGCCATGACACAGCCCTTCCCATCTCCCCCCCCCCCCCCTTCCCACAACGCATTGTTGTTTCGGATTCAACAATGAGTGAGCATCCACATGTTTAAGAATAGACGTGCACAAGATGTGTTCTAGACTTTTACAAGAAACGGATGTCAATGAAATAGGATGGTAATTTTGAGACGTTACAAGGCCCAGACTTATGGGCTGGAATGAAAGGAGCAATCGTTTAATAATCTAGCAGAAATGAACCATACAGTGATTTAAAAAAATAATTTTCAGATATGGGTAAACTGAACGAGCACAAGATTTTACCAATGCTGTCGGCAGGCAACCAGGGCCAGCAGCCTTCGAAACATTTAAGCGCCCTAATAACACTGCTATCCCATTTATATTCAAAAATATATTCTCCGTGGGCAAGGTTCCATATACTGGGTGATTCAAGGAGAGGCAAGGCTCTTTAAATCGACCGCAAAATTCGGTTTCTTAACCTATCGCGCTACGATTTTGTGCAGCACTGCCCACAGATGGCGATTTTTTTATAAATTTGCAAAGAGCGAACTTACCTGAGGAAAAAGTAAAGAAAGAAAAAGGCTTAGATCCTATGGAAACGCAGCGACGCCACCGGTCTTCAAACAACACAAGCGCCGTTTCGCACGGGAGACAAGAGCCGGCGTCTTTAGCAGACGATCTTTTCGACTCAAAAGCGGCGCGCGTTCCGCAGGCGGCGACAGTCGCAGAAACAAAAACAGGCGCGGTAACAACAAGGAACTGCAGTTCCTTGTCTGCTAAAGACGCCGGCTCTTGGCGTCGTATGCTCGTTCGTTGGCGGCAGTTGGCGTCGCGACCACTTGCGCCATCTCGTCGCCCGTGCGAAACAGCGCCGTGTTGTTTGAAGACCGGTGGCTTCACTGCGTTTCCATAGAAGCTAAGCCTTTTTCTTTCTTTAGTTTTTCGTCAGGTAAGTTCGCTCTTTGCAAATTTTACAAAAAAAATGCACCATCTGTGGGCAACGCTGCACAAAATCGTAGCGCGATAGGTTAAGAAACCGAATTTTGCGGTCGATTTAAAGAGCCTGGCCTCTCCTTGAATCACCCAGTAGAATACAACTGGCGGTGTTGTAATTTGTAACAACTGATGAAAACACAACTTAATTAAGAGTTACAACATTCTGCCTTTTGAGAAGCGTCAGTAATTACAACGTCATCTTTCACGAGAGACGGAATAGACACATTATCGTTTTTAATTTCTTTTTACGAATTTCCAAAGCTCTTTAGGGTTAGATTTAATATTAGACTGAAATGACTCAAAGAAAATAACGTTTGCTTTCGCTATCTCGTTGTTTTGATCACTGGTTTTCACTTTCAGTTTTCCGATACTTTGACTTGACGGATTGTTTTTAAATTCGCAAAGATTCTTTGTTTTCGCCCCGTACGAAAATATCAGATATGGCCCTGATATATTTTATATATCGCTATATATGATAATATTAGGAGTCAGATATGGCAATAAACCGCTATATATGGGAGCAAATACGGCCATATGTCGCCATATACGAGAGCAAATACAGCCTATATCGCTGTATAAAAGTTCAAATACTGAGATATGCGACATATATGCGTAAAATATCACCTGATAATGATATATGGGCCCATTTTGGTCGTGCAAGCAAAACGTCATATGTACTCGCCAAGACACGAGTTGACTGGTCTATATTCCATGAGTCGCATGTTATTGGTTAACTATTGTTGACATCCTTAAAGTGAATTTATTCCAGATATTTGAACCTATTAATCAAATGCGAATTTTGAAGATTGAAAGACAAATGAAATTTGGTTGTATGTTTGACGTGTGACAATATGACGAAGTGCATAAGATCGGAAAGCGAGTTAATGAAATAATGAATTTTAGACCGCAGCTCTTAGGCGCCCGTTTCCGAGTTAAGCGATGTCGGCGTCGCCATCGGTGTAACCGCCCCGCTAAATTTAGCGAGAAATTGAATTGGTACTTACGTCACGTGACGTCAATTTTTCAGCTAAATCTAGCAGTGAAACTAATTTTGTTCATGTTTCCCTGCTAAATTGAGCGGGGAAACACGAGCCGTTAGCTTACTGAAGATGCAAGACGCTGCTTCGTCGTGCCGAATACTTTTCCCTTCGAGCGGCTGCAAAGCCGTTGCGCCCGGAGTACCCTACGCAGTATCTTTCAAAAACCGTACGCGCAGCATCGCAACCTTCCGTTTGCGAGCGTCTGCGATTCATGGTGTGTTGAAAGTCGGAAGATGTGCTGTCCGTGGTGTCTTTTATGTGTAACTCTTTCGTAAAAAAATTTGACATTTAAAAACGCGAACCTAACAGTGTAAGAATAATTCTAAATTTATTGGTAAAATAAATATATAGTATATATATTATTTATTTATTTATTTGTGGACACTATGCGCAAAACAATAATCGCCCTTATTTTTCATTTAAAATTATAATGTGGGTTATACGGCGTCAAACATAGTATCTTCAAACTCACATCGTTTTGGGTCACTTTCGAGCTGGACAGCTTCTTTGAAAGTTCAAAAGCTGGACTTCATAGAGCTGTAGTTCACTCGGTATTGACAGCAGGGTAGACGCTATGCATGTTTTAGGCCAATCGTGTCTCCGGGTAGGGTCACGTGACTTCAGTCTAGAAGCTGGTGATAAGGCAGAACACGGCACCTGCCTGAAGCCCACGGCCACACATAGCATTCACTGCACTATCAACCTTGGGTACAAGTGACAAAACCGCTCGTTGTGGTCGTTGATGAACCCTCAGAAGATAAGCCTTTTGTGCGTGAACTCCCGTTTTGGCCTTTCCTTCTCTCCTTTTCTCTCTCTCCCTAAGCTGAAAGCGTGGTAGAAGGTGCGTGGTCGCGTGGTTTGACGGATAACGCATTAGCCGTTGGCAATCTCGGAATGCGTTCTGCAGGACCTTGTTTGGCGTGTGTCCACCCTGCGTGGCTGCTGCGGATTTCTGCTTCTGCAGTGAATTCGAAAATTCCTACCCGTCTATCGGCAACAAGCGATTTCTTCAAAGCAGCCCAAGAATTTTTTGAGATCCGTTTGGTGTTCGGTTCTACAAATGACAGCTTGTGCTACATCGTTTTGAATCTTCACGGACACCTTCCTTCTCGTTTTTGGTGTTTGAGTGCTGGTTCTGCCGTGGCCGTGTCGAGATATATCTCGGATTACACCTTTCAAGTCCCGTCTCGTCAACGTAAGTGCGCTGCAACTGCTTCAGGACAATTAATCGTTTTCTTAAAGGTACTCTTTCAGATTACCTCTAGAATTAGGCCGTGTCTATCTCCTGGCAGCCGGGAGAATAATTTCTCCAAAATTCTAAAATCATGTCACAACTGCAGGTAGAATACTGATTTTTTTTATTTTCCCTGCGTTTCGTGATAACACGTTCCACGGCCACCTTCTCGTGGATACACGTTTCATGGACACACTTTCTTCGACATTAACGTTTCATTGACAATCGCTAAGCGAATGTCGATAATCCTGCTTTCCCTGGGAATTAAGTTGAGCGAAATCAGGAGTGGCGTAAAGCGCAGCTCATGTAAAAATTAATAAAAGTTGGCACATGCTCAATATCCAATTGGTATTTTTCTTGTACAGATGAGAAGTCACTTTTTGTAGATATTTGTAGAAAACAACAATATATATATAAAGGTTGGCTTATTTTATTGGGACACACCTGGTCTGATATAGGAGGCAGATATACGTCCCTATTTGGCAGACCCAGATATGGATATATAAAAAGTTGGGTATATCTGGCTAAATATTCCTGATTTAAACTGATGTGCTTGATATGGCCAGATATGCCCAATTTGTTATTAACCATATCTGTTTTTATATATGTCCAGATATGCCATTTTCGTAAGGGGCTGTATTAACTTTCGTAGTTGTTTTGTAAACCATGGCTTACTTTCATTACGCTTTTGGCCAAAATCTACAAAGGGACAAAACGATCTTGCAATTCCAAAACCTTTCACTTAAAAAGTAGCCAGAGTTCACTTAAAAGATGAGATTCTGCAAGTGTTTAAAAAAAAAAATATGCATCCAGTGCAACATTTACTTCAAGAATGCTAGATTTTTTGTAATTGAATGTACGTCGACTTCCACTATCACACATTTTTACATGCTCCGAATTCATTTCACAGAGGACAGCACTGCTATCACTAATTCCCAGCATTAAAGTAAACTTTACCAGATCTGGCTCATTTGTAAGCAAAAGGCCAAGAGCATGGCCCCCTCTAGTGGGTTCTAACAGTTTGTGTCAGCGCAAACAAATTTACAAAATTTGCCATTACTGCAGTTAGTCCACGGATTGCCCCAGAAAATACTTTATGATGGTGCCAGTTTAGACATGGTAAATTAAAATCGCTGCCTATAATCATATTATCATATTTAATTGTTCTGGCTATCAGTGTGAATGTTGAAAAAAAACATCAACAGAACTTCCTGGTGTCCAGTAAAAAGAAAATACCGACAGGGTTTTATCCATTGCGAAGTCTCAACTGGCACCATACCGCTGCGCACGATCCCCTCATCAACTTCAATTTTACCAGAAGAAATGCGCTGGTCTACGAGGATTAACACACCTCCGCCATGACTATTTTTTTCTTTCCTCTAGCATATAAAGTGTTCAGGAAACACTTCACGATGTGTTGCCTCTGCAGATAGCCATGAATCTGTGTCGATAACAATAGATTGGTTAACCGTATCTCTGAGGCTAGAAAAATCGAGTCTTTTCTGTAATTAGTTGTGGTATAATATGATACGACATTTAATTAGAAGAAACGTGATGGTGGTGGGCAAGTCATGGCAAGGTCATTTAAATTGCACTTCCTGGTTGACGTCGTCATCATAAAAAAACTTTAAGTCATTAAGATAAAGAGCGTCATTGCTCAGGTTAATTCGCGTATCGTCATGTCTATCACTCTTGGCAAAGTCCCACAAATGCTCTCTTTTGTTGAGTATCGTTTCAGAGAAATTTTCAGATATAGTGACTCCGGACCCTTTCAATTTCTTGGCGTTCCTTATGACGATCTGTTTCTCTTTAAATTACTGAAAGCCTGCAATTAGGGATAGATTTCTGTCTGGCCGGAATTTTTCTGTCCTATGAGCTCGCTCATTTGTTGACGGTGTTACGCCAAGCCTCGTTTCGCACAGTTCCTGAACAAGTGATTCTTATACCCACCATGATTGGCGAGTATTTGCATCCTTTATACCATAAAATAAAAGATTGCACCACCTACTGCGATTCTCAAGGTCATCAATCTTTGACACGAGGGACTGCGTGACATTCTGCTGGTTTTCGCAGCTCTTTCTGCACTCTGTTACGATTGCCCCTAAATTTGTAAGAGTTGCCATCTGAGTTTCTAAGGATGAAAGTCCTGTATTTAGGTCGTCTAGTCTGACACTTTGTGCAATACGAATGATTTCAATGTTATTTAGTTAAGCCTTAATTTCATTTTGCCCGTTCAAAATATTCTGCAAAGTCAGACCTGGGTTTAATTCAACATCTCTGCACAATAAAAGTAGTACGAAATAAAACGCAAGCATCCGCAACAATACAAAGCGACTACGTGTACGGGAGGCGTATATCCGATCGCCTGGACCCCCAAGGCGGCGAGGGAAACAAAAAGAGAGAGAGGAGGACACTCTAGCAACGCTAGACAGTGGACACCCTAGCAGCGGCGCTCACGCCGGGTTGGCTGCTCGGCAACGCGCGGGAACTTGGATTTCGTATTCGGACGGCGCGTGTATCCACATCACATGAGCGAATGACGTTTTAGCGAACAGCGTCATTTGGGCGAATCGACATTTTAGCGAATAACGGGGGCGCGCGATAACCCATCCGCCGCGATGCGCTTACGGCGCTTCGCAGCAACAGTCTGCGGCGGCTCATTACAAAAATGTAAACCCATTTGGACCACCCGAAAACGCCGCTTCGCGGCGTCCGACTATTCGCTAAAGTGTCATTCGGTGAAACGTGGGCGTTCGCTAAAACGTCATTCGATCAAGTGAGTGCCTCCCCACTGGGGAGCGTGTTAACCCAACACCCCGCCTGCGTTCACGCCGCTTCGCGGCGACAGTGTGCGGCTGCTGATTACAGAACTATTAACCCACTTGGCCCCCGCGTACACGCCACTTCGCGGCGTCCAGCCGGCAACCCAAGCCCCGCTGTCCCCATGCATCTCCGGAAAGGTAGTCCCATACCACTTAGTTCAGTGAACTTTCGTCGATAAGAAACACAATTTTAGTGTTAATCTAAAAAAAAAGAAATGTAATTATCGGAAAATGCCTCGACAAATTAAAATATTAGAGAAAAACAATTAAAAAAGTAATAACATACAGTGTATTTTAACATACAGCGCCGAATATCGCCCCCCCCCCCCCCCCCTGGTTACATCGTAAACTAAAACTGCGACACAGCGTCGACCAATCAGCAGACCGCGACGTCACAATATCAAAAACGACGTTTAATGCGAGAATTAGAAGCGTTCAATCTCGGCGCCTAGCAAATCAACAGCAATGATCGCCAGTCGCCACTACGCAGTTTTCTTTAGTTTGCGGCTCATGTTTGTTTATTCCACCGTTGAATACGGATGCGACGGAAACCTCACATGCGCCAAGTTTTCAGTCACCGAGAGAAATTCCTTTTTGATTCCAGCGACGCTAAAACGGCTTAAATTAGTGGAGTCGCATTTTTAGAGCTCACGACCACCGAGGGGCTCTTTCGCGGCCCGTGGTTCCACGAGATGCCCGCCTATTCAAGCCAATGAATGGCCAAACTGTCCTAATACACGGCTCTGTTTTATAGCATAATGCTGCGCCTTCTCGCGAATGACGATCGTTTTTTTTCCCCTTGTCGGTAATAGACTATTTCAGAAATACGCAGCACCCCATTATGCTCTCGATGAATAAAAGTAACCCAATCTAGCGCGCTTGAAAGAGTATCCAGTGGCTTATGTTTGTTAGCATTCTGCATTTTTAGAACGCAAAAAAGGCACGGGGTTAGGAAAATGGGGTACGTACTGTCGGCCTTGAGCTGTGTTTGCTCCGTTATTATTATTATATATTTTTTTTGTATTCTCAATTTTTAACAGTAAGTGAGAAGAAAACAGCGCCACTTTCAGGATTTCTGGAGCGCACAAGTGGGCCCTAGTGTATACGCCAAGTCAACTATCTGACGTCACGCCACTCTGGTGGCGCTGGTGTCGCTGGTGTCGCCACTGGTCATGCGCAAGTGCTCCGATTCTCCCAAATTTGGTTTCTGCGCACGCGCACAGCCCACCACTGGTGTGTGCAGACGCGGCCTTTTTTGTGAACAGCCTGTTCATGTACATCAAAACGGCGCCAAAATTTCCCGCGGTGCGCGCGGTGCGCGCGGTGCAATGCGGGGTGGCCGAAAAGTCTTGCGAGATTTTTTGTTAGAAAAAGTTATACGTATTCAACTGCCCCATCAACCTTGTTCACTGGAGGGTATACTTTGAGAGAGTGATATCTTTCTGGGCTTTTGAAGTCGTCATCGCTCCGTATTGTATCCGATTCCCATCTCATACATCTGGTGTAGCTACGCGCGCACATAATTAGGGGTATATTCCGGTAGTACGAAATGTATGCTACGAAGCGACTATAATAAAAAAGCGTCTCATAAAGTGCCGGCGGTTATGGTATACACTTAATATGTACCGATATAGGTTTGTTTTCGTACGTGCGTACTTCGATACACCTTGGGATTTTTCCTCGTTTTCTACACAATCTCGATTTAGCATCATGAACATAAACTTTCGCAGCTAGTTGTTCGTAACTAATTTGCTCGCCGCCACGATGCCAAGTTTTTAACCCGACCGTTCCTAACTTGCGTGACTGCTTTTTATCCCAATTGCGCAATTAGCTTCCTCCTCGAGCGGGAAATCACATTTCTGTGGAATATTTCTCGTTTCACGCTCTAAGCATTACAATGTAGGTAACAGCAGTATGCGAAGTCTAAAAGGGCAGTTATATTCAAGGAGTGATTTCTAAACAATATCTTCAGACGAGACTTCCAGGCAGAAAGTCGATCAATAGTACCGTATTTACTCGAGTATAACCCGCACTATTTATGAACAAGGCCCTCGTGTCTACTTTCTCGCAAAGCACATATACAGCCAAAAATCGCGTTGCGCATAAATAACATAGCGAATAACTAGATCAAGAACATGACTCTCCATACAAATGCAACCTTCACAGATGGTATCTTTGCGCGAAGACGTTATTTCTATCCTGTAAACAGCTGGTATCACGCTGTCGATCGCGGTGATTGGCAATCCGCGTGCTCCATGGAAAAGCGAACCCTCAGCTTTTCTTTATAAATAGTGCGGGTTATACTCGAGTAAATACGGTAACTCAACACGTTGACGCAATTCCCGTTGTGCACGCAGAAGCCCATGACGAATGAATTCTCACAGTTTACAACTTTTTCTCTTATTCGTGCAACATTATTATTTAAAACAAATATTTAATGTCATTCCGAGTTAATACACCAGGGAATGGCATTCATTAACCAAACGTATAGGTGCGCCTAATGAAAAGTAAAGACTCTGCCTAAAACGGGACAGACGGTGCGCAAAAGCAGCGGCGACATTATAAACCGCGTAACGTCAAGTAAAAAAGAACGGAGTGAACCTTGCAATGTGTTTACTCGCGTCCAAAGGCGATGCGGGCGCACGGAGCCAATATCGATCCGTGAATTACTCATTAGCATTTAAAAATAGCTCACGCGCCGAGAGTAAAGCACGCACCCGGGTGAGCTCAGAAGAGGTGATACAACGTCATGGGATTATGATTGTGATCTCTACAACAGTCATGTCTCGTTAATATAAACTCCGATAATATAAATACAAAAATGTTCTAGAAGCCGGGACTCATCATGATTAAAAATAGCCCGCTATATAGAAACAATGTTTCGGGGACGAGCTGGTTAAATACACGTATTTTTGTCTCGATAATATGAACGACTTACTCTATAGACGACTTTTATTTTGTGTTTTTTTTTACTATTTTTAGGGCCCGGGGGGGGGGGAGGGGGAGGTGGGGGGGGGGGGGGCAAGGTGATGGTATTAATGAGACAGGATTTAAACAAACTTGGCGTACTTTGTCAGAAGTACATAGCGAAGAAATTGACAACGTGTGGCAGTATCTCACCTTATGGATGAAGACAAGTGGAGAACATCACTCCGAAGTGAGAAAGGAAAAGGAAATGGAGACGAACACGGTAGCTCTACAGCCCAGTTGATCCGGAACAGGACAACTTACCTGCAAAGACACAGAAAAACAATTCTTAGTGAACAGTACGCTTTCTAAACGTTGACTTTGCATGCGCAGTTCGGCCAGTTGGACGAACCTCTAGGTGAAATGTTCTGATCCTTGCATATCTCAACTTCAGAACTTGATGAACTATATCTTCGTACGCATGTTTCACGCGTTTGCCCGCATGAAGTTTCCGCCAGGACTTCGTGCTTACATAAATGTGTATTAATCATTTTGTGCGCAGACTGGCTGGCAATGAACAATCATAATTAAAACCCGTGTGTACCCTCTTTTGCTGACCTTGTCTGAGGTGTTAATTATTTTTACTCATCGCTTCATTTTGCATGTTCTTTGTAGATAATGTGAATGGCACAGGTGCGAGCACGTGCATTTAGAAAGTGGTGTACTTGGTCAAGTATACTCCTCAAAAGAATTATATATTTCCAGATGTACCTGCTCACGCCCCTGTGCCTTTGGTAGCGTTGCACACGCCTTGTAAAAGACAATGAAGACGAATTCAGAGAATCGTACGTTGCTTCACTCTACTTTCACAGCTTCGGAGTAATGGGCTGGGAAGATTTGGTGCAGTATGAGCAAACAGCTGCAGATTCTAAACCTTTCTGGTATGGCACGGTGTTGTACCCGTGTTATCGTTTTAGAGCGCAGCTCTTAGGCGCCCGTTTCCGGCTGTAGCGGCGTCGCCGTCGCCGTCGGCGTAACCGCGCGCTGCATTATGGGACGTTTCCCATAATGATGTCACACGTGACGTGCGACGTCCCAAGGGTCCCGAGTGACGTTACGAAGGTCACGAGTGACGTCACGAAGGTCACTCGTGAAGGTCACGACCATCACAGTGACCCTCACGAGGGTCATAAGTGACGTCACGAGGGTCACGAAGGAGGAGGGAAGGAGGGAGGGAGGGGAAGGAGAATGTAAGAAGAAGGAGGGGGAGGTAGAAGGGAGGAGGAGGGAGGAGGAGGCGGGGGAGGCGGAAGAGGAGGGGGGGAGGAGAGGGCGCGGAGGAGGTGGAGAGGATACTCTCCTCTTCGTCCCTTTCCCACCTCCCCCTCATGAGCTGCGCTCTAATTCGGCATCACATTGAATTATAAAGTTCTTTCATTTTTTTATTAATGAAGACGTATACGCTTATTCTCTTTAGCGTGGTAAGTTATTGGTTTGGAATATCATCAATTCCTTTATCGGGATTTCTTAAGACTTCGAAATATGAATATATTTATGCCTCCGGCAGTTTGCGAGAACATCACGAAAATGTGATCACTGTAAATGGTAGGTCTGCAAGCTATGAGGGGGAACGTTTTGATTGGACTCATTATTATTAGCGTGACCTGATTACACTATGCTTCTTAAGGGCAATCCTATAGATTTACCTTTTTTAATTAAATTACCTCTTTACTCAATCAAAAAAGAAATTGGGAGGCAGAAATGATGTTCATTTTCAGTGGTAGACGTCGACGAATAAAAGCAAAACAAGACGCTCAAATCAGACGAACCCGGTTTGAAAACAGTATCGTCTTGAGCACAAGGCTCTGCCCTTAAAATATACCATACTTCGCTTTTTTATCGTTAATTTTTAATTGTTTCGTAGCGTGTCAGATTAAGTCAACTTGCACATTTTTATAATAACGTCAGTATTTGCAAATATCAGAAATTAAAAAAAAAAACTAGATTTAGGAAAGTGATGCTGTAATTATTTATTTCGGCGCCAGTGGAATATAAAACGCAATGACGTCGTCGTTTCTTCTTTTGAACACAGGGGGCTTAATTAGAAATTTCACTTTGAACCAACTGCATAAGTCAAGAGACATTCCAAGCTAGGTTACTTTCAAAGAAACGGGAGTTTCTTTCTATTGGTCATTCGCCAAAAAGTAAACAACAATGGTAAAACAAAAAGAAGGCAAAAAACGATACAAACAGCGGAGCGCGTGCCCTTCTGACCATCCAGGACTTTCCAGCAGAACATCGGCGGTACTTCTCCGGCGAGATTTCTATCGGTGTTTTCCTCCGCTGTATTATCTTAATTCTTAGCTACAAGTTCCGTGGCACTCGCCGTTTTGATGATAGGCAGAGCACTGCATGGGCCGGAATTTCTAGGCCTGGCCCCATCCGACGCGGTAGAGACACGGCCCGGGCCGGCCCGAGCACTGATAAAATTTTAAAATATGACCCCGAGCCCGGCCCGAGTCGGAAAACTGGGATCGAGATTTTTTTTACACCATAAATATGCCGATTTAGAAGATGTATTTTTGAGAATATGGGCGAAATATTCACATCATTTGTGACAGTCTTTGAACTTATGGCACACCGAGAATTCGTAAGACAAAAGGGAATTTTTTATTTATAATTTTTTTGAACAGATATTGCGCTTTTCGTTGTTCCATTCAATTCGTTTCACAAAGAACTTTCCTTCCTACGTGCTTTTGTGGAGAAGCAATAAATTGTCCATTGACTCCTCAGGCAAATCCGCCTTACTTGCATGACGTAGCCCGCCGCGCTAAGATTACGTTCGCTGCTAGCTTTCGGGGATGCACAGGATGCGTTTGGATAGAAGGGACGGTTTCGGGAATCCCTTCTCGTGCGCTTTCCAGAAGTCGCAAAGCTCAAACACTCCTGAGCACGAGAAGTCCTTCTTGCCGCGCAGATACTCCTCCAATTCGTCGGTGGCTACCTTGTCATCCTCCGCGTCAACACCAGTCTTGAAACAAAGCCAGGCACCTTATTTTCGAGGCGGGATATCGAACGTCATCGCCAGTCTCATCTTCATCTTGGATCATTGCTTCAGTGACACGGGCAAGTAGCTCTCTGACGTGCTCGTAGTCTTCAAGGCGCTCGTCCTCGGGCAACATGCGGAGTTGGCAGAACTGAGGCCAGTGAAATGTGGCGGTCTTGTGGAAGAGAGAAATTTTCAGCTTCGTGTTCAGGAAATGACGAGCACGGACCTTGATCTTCTCGATTCCCACTGCCTCTGCTGCAGACACCGGAGCATGTTCAAGAAAGTTCTTCAACGCAAAAGCGTAAAGCACAACCAGAGGAAGTGCTGAACGTTTTTCCTCCTCGAGCGCGTCTCCAGCATCTTTGAAGGGTTGCAGGAACTCGAATAACTCGTTGAGTGTTGTCTTGTTCAGGCTTTCTATCACTGGATTGTTCCTGGACTTGAGCAGAGCTTCTATCTCCTCGAACTGAGAGCAGACGAACTTTAGCGTAGATACCTTTCGCGCACGTGGTTGTCACTTTCTTCTTTACGTCCGCGGGCACGGGAGGTTCAGGGCATTGAGGTGATAAAAAAATAAATAAATACTTGCACTGTTCGATGAAACCTTGCTTGTGACGACTAAGATGAGACTTCCGGGTCTTTGAACGAACGACACTGAACATGTCCTTGGGGCGCCGACGTTCTAGAGTCCACGGCTGTGAGAAATGTTTCACATACAGAGCTCTTAAAGTTGGTCTTCTCAACAGGTATGTAGAGCGCAGGTGATGCCAAACTCGCCGATCGTCGATATTGGCGCACCACCTTCCATTGCTGCCACCAGGACAGAAAGTGGCAGTATAAAAAATAAATGGTAATTCAAGAAAAGTGTCTCGGTCAAGCGTCTATTTCTTATTGGACGGTTGGTAGCACGGGCAGGACAGAGATCGATTCTATTGGTCATTTTGAACCCGGAAAGTTTCTATTAGAAAAGAAGAAACAATCAAAACCCTGCGGGTCCATCCAAAAGGCTGCGTAAATAAAACAAAAACAAAATATCTAGGGTACGTTAGCTTTTCTTTGGTAGCATAGTAAGGCCCCCGCAGAAAGTACAAAGTCAAGGTCACGTTTTTTCTTCTTTTTTGTTTTTAGTTTGAAAAGCAGAAGAAAATACAATCATGTTTTACCCTGCGACCGGAGTGCCCTCGTTTTATCGCCCGCACCCTCCCACTATGCTGGTGGAGTCCATGTGTTTTCTTTTACCCGCTTGAAGACTTTTTAACTGCAAGACGCCTTTTTGTCATTGTGAACGGCGCTGTAGTGACTTTGCACTTCGCGTTTTTGTTTTCAATGAATATAAAAGATGAATGACCAAACTTTTTGTTATCAACAATTTAGAATTTACGGCACACGACTGCCCAGGCACGGCCCGGGCCAGCCCGGGCCGATGCGGCCCGAAAACCATTTTGTTTAGGCCCGAGCCCGGCCCGGGCCCGAGAAAATCCGTGCTAATCGGCCCGAGCCCGGCCCGCGTGCCGAGCCGGGCTCGGGCTTTCGGGCTGGCCCGGGCCCGTGCAGTGCTCTAGGCGCACACGTGAATCGCTGCGTATCATAAACAAAGGGCCGCCAATGATCGCCTGGAAACGAGAGCACACAAAATTCAGCGTTGTCATTTGTAGTGGTGAGTAATCTCGCTGTAAGTGTTTTGATTCAATCAACCAAGGACGTCTTTTATTACAACTTATTGATCGCATTGATAGCGCATTAGCCACAGCCCCTTTGGATTATTGAAGAACGATGCCTCTTTAAAGCAAAATTCAAATGGCTGTAATCGAATGACTCAGCGGAGTCTTTCAATAAAATACGCAGCTTCGCCAGCTCCACGTTCAGTCGCCACAATGGCAATGCTCCCTTTCACGATAACTTGGCGAACTGTGGAGGCTGCGGCCCCCGCGACCCAATAAAGGCACCGGAGCAAGGCACGTGATAACACTTCAATGGTCTCCAGAGCAACAAAGCCCTCCGCGACAAAAAGTATTTCTAGGCTTCTTTTTCTTTTAACGACATTTGAACTCTCGCGATTCCATTTATAACGAGAAGATATGAAGAACAAAGAAAAAATGATCACAAATTTATGAGTTTCAATTATAATTAAACCAAAAATGTGACGCCACATCCGTATCCGCTCGAATTCTTTCGCCTTGTAGCGCCATGGCCGTTGGCAATCACCGGCGAAAGCAGCTCTGTAATTGGCCGTTTCCGCTCAAAACATCGCCATATGCCCTGGCATTAGCACCCGTCGCAGATTCGCGGCTAAATTGAGCGTATGGTTGTCTCATGAACTGTTCCAGAACTGCTCGCTATTCTAGCGGATGGATGTGTTGCTGCGGTGGACATTCATCCGATGATTGTTGGTTTCGAAGCAGACGACTCTTGGCTAGCAGACGACAGCCGGTTCCTCCGGGCCTCGCGCACCGCATTTAGCGTAGTGACAGAAATGCTCCCGTGACGTCGGGTCACGTGTCTCGCTCCGACGCTCTTATTGGATCGTGGGGCCCTAGCCTCCACAGTTCGCCAAGTTATCGGGAAACGGAGTATAGAACGTGCCCCTGCAAACGTGATTTAAAAAAAGCCGGGGCGTCAATCCACGCTGTGACGATGGTTGGCTAGCGAAGCTGTGGTATCACCTGCAACGATTTCCCACTGCACTATACGTATGATTGACAAATGAAAAGTAAACACCCTGTAAATTCATAAAAATAATGAACAGCTCTGCTTGGAATGGCGATGACACGTTACCATTTCATCAAGTGAACACAAAGGGAACGAAGAAGCGCGAGATCTTTTAAAGTTTTTTGAATATTCTTGTAAATAAATTTGAATCCGCTAAAGCGTTAAACTGTACAGCCGAAGGCCCTCTTCAAATCTCCAACGTTGTTGTCTGTGTGGCATCTATGCTTTCTACTTCTAGTGACATAGCCAAGCTCGACAGGCTTGCAAACTCCGAACGACCGGAAGTCGCTTGGGACGCGACGGCAGTTTATGTTTGTAAACAGCAAAAGGGTCTTACAATATAAAAAAAGTAATAACCTAACTCCCCACGTCGCAAGCTGCCGTCGCCTTGGCAGCTTGTGCAACAGTAATCTTTACCGTGAAACGTATGCGGTGAACGCTATGTGCTTCGCATTGTTATCAGGAGCGCCTTCCCATGTAGCACGCCAGAGGAATGCCCAACTTGGGCAAAGGTCTGGCAAACATAAGGGCCCAACTTTGGCGCAGTTAGGTTTTTGCACCATGGCACTCATCAGTGCCAAGGTACGGTCCCTAACTATAGCCTTAGTTGGGCGATCCTAGGGAATGCCAAAGTTTGGCTCTTCTCTGATACGCCAGAGGAGTGCCAAAGTTGGGGCCATACTTGAGCCATAACTGCCATAGTAAATCCTAATCTGGGAATTCGGGGCATGCCAAGGTTTGGCGTTTCTCTGGTCCGCCAGAGGAGCGCCAAAGTTGGTGCCATACTTGAGCCATAACTGCCATAGTAAATCCTAATCTGGGAATTCGGGGCATGCCAAGGTTTGGCGTTTCTCTGGTCCGACAGAGGAGCGCCAAATTTGGTGCCATACTTCAGCCATAACTGCCAGAGCAACGCATAATTTCGGTATTTGGGGCGTGCCAAAGTTTGGCTTTTCTCTGGTTTTGGCCCAAAGATGCCAGATGAGAGCCGAACTATGAGAAAATTGTTGAATATTTTCAACAGCGATCGGCCAAAGAGAGAAGACGACGACGATCACGAGAGCCGCCTTAGAGGCACGCATCAATTTTTTTTTACCCGCCACGGTGCGAGCTTGAAACGGGCATCGTCCCATTAAACCCATTTCCATGCTTTAGACAGTAGTATCGTCCAGTTATTTTACAGAATATTTGGTGCCGAAACCCGGGAACTTGTCGCCTCATCAGCGGCCCTTACCAGAACCGGAGGACGATCTGACGACATGGAACGGGTCAGAACAAAACGGACGGCTCGTCGCGCTCAGACAACCCGGTTAATCAATGAGGTCAGTACAGTATTTTCAAACGAAGCCTACGACCTGAAAGACCTCATATTGTTGCACGAACGATTGAGCCGCAACAGCGAGGAGCTCCAGACTCTGAATCGGGAGCTGGAACAATTTGTGGCGGATGAAGATTTACAGCAAGAATACGAGAGTGTAATGAATTACGAAGACCAAGTGGCCAGCGCTCTAGTGACACTGATGTACCACATTGACCGGCTGAAGTGCAGTCAGGCAGTTGCGGCACCTCCAGCGACGTCTCAAACGGGAGAACGACACCACGAGGAAACTCCAACGTTGGTGGCAAAGCTACCGAAGCTGGAGATGCTGAAATTCGACGGGCATATCGGAGAGTGGCAGTCCTTCTGGGGTATGTTCCTCAACACCGTCCATGAAAATGCGCAACTCCGGAACATCGACAAGTTTCAATACCTGAGATCACTTCTCACCGGAACAGCTGCCAAGGCTATCGCTGGCATTCAAGTATCGGACTCCTGCTATTCCGACGCAGTGGAAATTCTAAAGGGACGATTTGGCGATACCAAACTTATAATACAAGATCACCTAGCCAAGCTTCGGACTCTGCAAAATGTCAAATCATCTAGCGACATATTGGCCCTGCGCACTTTATTTGACACGGTTCAGATCCACATCAGAGGGCTGAAAGCTTTAGGAGTCGACGCCATTTCGTACTCGGCTATGTTGTACGAGATTTTGTTGAAGGTTTTACCAAGCGATATCGTTATTGAGTATTACCGGCGGCAAAGCTTCGGTGGCCCAAGCACATCAGCAACAACATCGGCAAGCGGCGACCTAGACGGAATTTTGGGACATTTGAAGGTCGAAGTAGAGATTCGAGAGAGGAGGCATGGTTCAGACCGAGCTACAAAAGACAGTGGTCGGTCTCCTGAACCCACTGTAATACCATACTCGATGCCATCAGCAGCAGTACTTCACAATCGTACGAAGCCGTCGCCTACAGATTGCCTTTTCTGCGGCTCGCAGACACACAAGACGGAAGAGTGTGACACAGAAAGGTCTTTAGAAGAAAAGAAAAACAAACTCGCACAAGACTGGCGCTGTTACAAGTGTACAATGAGAGCTCATCAAGCACGGAACTGCAGACGGCGTATATCGTGTGGCACGTGCAAAGGGAGGCACGCGACAACCATGTGCGACCCCCGCAGAAGGAGTGCGAAGGACAACGCCCAAGAGGAAGATTCCAAGGCATTAAATGCCTTCACTGCTGACAGCATCAGAGGAAAGGAGAAGCCGCAAGTCTTGGTGCAGACATTCAGGTCATGGGTCGCCGGTAACGGAGCCTACATCTATGCGAGGGGAATTCTAGACGGTGGGAGTCAACGGACATTCGTCCGAGAAGACGTTTCTCGTCGATGCAAAATGCGGGTGCTCGGTGAAGCAAACCTCAACATTAACATCTTTGGATCAACCCAGCCGCGAAAGCAACAAAGACAGATCGTTGAAGTGAAATTGAAGAGTCAATACCATCAGACAGAGTACGTCCTAGAAGCGGTGGAGGTACCACATATTTGCAACGACATCGAGAAGCTCCCAGTAGACCTTGGATTTATACAGTCTCTGCAAGAACAAGGCAAAAGCCTCGCAGATGCGTGCTTATTTGCAGGAACCAACTCGGCTGAAGGTATCAGCTTGTTGATTGGAGCCGATCAGCTGTGGAAAATTGTCAAGGGAGAAGTCACCCGAAATACAGACCAATCAATAATGGCTGTCAATACGCGCCTTGGGTGGACAGTGCAAGGACCGACTGAAGCATCGTGTTCCTTGACTAACCAGTCAAACGTGGTTGCGTGCGCACTTCGTATCGACGCACTTCATAAAAAAGAAGAGAGATGTTTACAAGCCTTTTGGGACCTGGAGCACATTGGCATTTCAGGTACTATGGTCAAGTCAGCGTATGAAGACCAGGTACTCGAACGATTTCAGGAATCAGTTCGTGTCAAAGAAGGACGGTATGAAGTATCTCTTCCGTGGAAAACCGACTTGACGAAGCAGCTCGACAACAACAGAGACCTGGCAGAAGCTAGGCTGCGTGGACTGGTCCGCAAGCTGCAGAGGGACAAGGTCCTTCTAGAGAACTACGACAGCGCTATTCGTCAGTACCTGCAAGACGGTCACGCAGAAGTTATTCCCGACGCAGAAGCAAATAACGTCATGAATGAGCCGGAACATCTCTACTATATGCCACATCATGCAGTACTGAGAGAACAGTCTGTCACGACAAAAGTGAGAATAGTTTTCGATGCGTCCTCGCACAAACAGGGACAAGACTGTCTCAACTCTCATTTGGAAACAGGCCCTAAGTTGTCAGACGAGCTGCTGCAGATCCTACTGCGGTTCCGAACTAGGAAGGTTGCAATGACAGCAGACATTCAAAAAGCGTTTCTACAGGTTTCAATCAGGACGGAGGATCGGGATGCTCTTCGTTTTCTCTGGTTCGCGAGCGCACCCCAGACTGTTGGGACTCTACCGCCATTGCAAGAATGGAGAATGACGCGCGTGCCTTTTGGAACTACTTCTAGCCCCTTTTTACTCACAGCTACGCTCCAGCACCACTTTCAGAATATTGACAGACACAGAGAGACTGCCGAGATGTTGGCGAAGTCATTCTATGTCGATGACCTCCTCACTGGAGCCGCAAATGAGAATGGCGCCTTTAAAATATACACGGAAACTCAAGAAATTATGCAAGCGGCTGGAATGACAATGAAGAAGTGGACATCGAACTACAAGGATTTACAAAGGCGTTTCAGTGAAGGTGGCGACGAGATTCATGATGGACCTGCAGAAAGAACTCCAGAAACAAAGATCCTAGGTGTGGTATGGAGCACGTCCGAAGACACCTTTAGGGTGTCACTAGAAACCGTCCTAAGTTTACTGGAGTCGCGAGTCAACACTAAGAGGTTCATTCTCCAAGCATCGGCGCGAATCTTCGATATCATGGGTCTAATTGCACCATTCACCATTCGGGCGAAAATGATCTTTCAGAAGCTGTGGGAACAAAATATTTTATGGGACGCTGAGGTTCCTGTAGAGATCAGCAATGAATGGAGCACGTGGTGCAACGAACTTCATCAGCTTCAAGCACTCGCCATACCCCGATTCCTATTCCACGAATTGCGAGGATTGGAGCGGTCTACCGAACTGCATGTGTTCACGGATGCCAGTCCTCAAGCATACGGCGCTGCAGTCTACATTCGATCATCTGACAATGAAGGGAACGTCTGTACTCGTCTGTTACTAGCAAAGGCTCGTGTTGCCCCACTCAAACGGCAAACGCTCCCACGGTTAGAGCTGATAGGAGCACTCATCGGAGCACGGCTTTTGAGGTACGTCCAGAAGACGTTTGAGACAGAGGACTTCACCTGCTACATGTGGACAGATTCCATGATTACTCTGAAGTGGATTCAAGGGCAACCGCAGCGCTGGGAAACGTTTGTCGCAAATCGAGTTGAAGAGATTCAACGGCTGACAGTGAATTCCCACTTCCGGTATTGTCCAGGAAAGGATAACCCGGCCGATTTTCTCACTAGAGGAATTTCTGCGGAAAGAATGAAGGCTGCCCAAGCTTGGTGGGAAGGTCCAGTGTGGCTCCAGAGACCCATTGCGGAATGGCCCGACCACTGCTTTGAAGAAGCTCTGGTGGAGAAGAAAGACTGCATACCTGCTGCTGTGCTACCAGCAAGAACTAGCTCTTTCGAGCCGTTGTTCGATCTCCATCGTTACAGCAGACTGCAGAAGGTAATCCGAGTTACTGCCTGGATACTTCGTTTTAAGAACAATTGTTCAAGCGAAAAGCTGTCGGCAAATCACCTCTCAGCGGACGAAGTAACCCGAGCAGAACTGTACTGGATTACACATGTTCAAAACACGGTATTCTCTGAAGAGATAGCCTCACTGACAGAAAAACGGCAAGTAAGTAAAAGCTCGAAGATCGCCGAGCTTAACCCCTGTCTTGATGACAAAGGAGGGTTGCGAGTAGGCGGAAGGCTCCAAGAATTGCGTTCCACAGAAGACGTAAAACATCCTCTCATTCTACCAGCCAACCACCGCATAACGGAGTTGATAATTTCAAGTGCACACATCCGAGTTCTACACGGAGGAGTTGCTGAGACACTAACGCAACTGCGTGAAAGATTTTGGATTATTCGAGGCAGACAACTGGTGAAGAAAAGTATAAACAACTGCCCAACATGCTCTAGATATCGGCTCAAGCCACTGTCAGCACCTACAGCTCCTCTACCTGCTGATCGCATCGAGCCAACAAACCCTTTCGAGATAGTGGGAGTCGACTTTGTAGGCCCCCTTTATACCAAGAACATGACCCCAAACAAAGTTTTCATAGCTCTCTTTACGTGCGCAGTGACAAGAGCGGTCCACCTTGAAGTCATATCAAGCATGTCTTCCCAGACCTTCTTATTAACACTACGTCGTTTTGTGGCGCGAAGAGGTCTGCCAAAGGTCATCTACTCGGACAACGCTCTCACTTTCAAAAGGTTGTGTAAAGACATCAAGGAGGTATGGACAGCCTTACGCCACCAGGACGTTCAAGACTACGTTGCCCACAACCAGATATCCTGGAAATTTAGCGCTGAACGGGCAGCCTGGTGGGGAGGATTTTGGGAGAGGATGGTTCGTAGCGTGAAGTCCTGCCTTCGAAAGATTCTTGGACGAAGTTCACTAAACTTCGAAGAGCTCACCACTGTGGTACAAGAAGTCGAGGCTGCGGTGAACTCAAGACCGTTGACGTTTATGCATTCAGAGCACGACGAGCCAAGAGCCTTAACTCCTGCTCATTTCCTGATCGGAAAGCGACTCACAGCATTACCGTCATCCAAAGACGCCGAGGCGCTACAACGAAGAGCGGATGAACTCTCAAAACGCTGGAACTATCGACAACTACTAGTTGCACAGTTTTGGAAAAGATGGATGTCCGACTACCTTCTGCAGCTTCGTTCGGCACATCATGCGAAGCCACAGGAAAACAATGATCTAAAGGTCGGAGACATCGTAATTATACACGAGCCAATGCGTCCTAAAACGATGTGGAAACTAGGACGGATAACGGAATTACATGCAGGTCGGGATTCCCACGTTCGATCATGCGACTTAAAGTTGGCAAGTGGACAAATACTACGACGGCCAGTACAACTTCTTTATTCACTCGAGGTGCCTCGTTGTCCCCCTGCGGCGGCAGCCTGTTGAATATTTTCAACAGCGATCGGCCAAAGAGAGAAGACGACGACGATCACGAGAGCCGCCTTAGAGGCACGCATCAATTTTTTTTTACCCGCCACGGTGCGAGCTTGAAACGGGCATCGTCCCATTAAACCCATTTCCATGCTTTAGCCAGTAGTATCGTCCAGTTATTTTACAAAAATGAAGCCTAACTTTGGCACTTGTTTGGCGATTTTGCCCCAAAAATGCCAGATCTCAGCCGAACTACAAGGACGTAAACCTAACTCTGGCACATCTGTGGCAATTTTGGCCCAAAGGTGCCAGATGACTGCCGAACTATAGGAAAGTGAAGCCTAACTTTGGCACTTGTTTGGCGATTTTGGCCCTACACTCTTAAAAAAAAGCTAGTAGTATTTACTAGGTAAGAGCTAGTAACCGCTTGTCACATATGTTACTAGGTACCTAGTAACCTTAGGTAGTAACGGTCAAGCTAGTAACGGTTACTAGGTCAAGAAGCTAGTAGCTGTTACTAGCCTCAAAGTAGAATCCATGTATTTTACTACCTCTAGCTAGTAACTAGCGCAACCTCCCGACGGATGAGCGGAAACGCAACTAGTCACGTGATTTCCGGTGAAAAAAAAAAAGGTGTGGGGTTATGCCACTTACCGCCAGATGGCAGGCGCAACAGAAATTGTAACTGGAAATGAGTAATCCAGGTGGCGCTAGTCAACGTCCAATTAAATGCACACAAAAAAGGACCCCAATTATTTATAGTTTATTTCAATTCTTCCTCATTCGCAAGTAGATACATATGAACATGCACACCCACATTTTTAGCACACAATCGACACAATCCATTCAACACAAACACATCACAAACACTCTAATCGCTAACTTACGGGCGGGGGCAGCGGGAATCGAACCCAGGAGGTTCCCACAGCAAGCTTAGCAGCCGAGACGCGTTAGCCCACTCGGCCACTTGCTCCCTGCTAACTTTTTTACTGTCTGTACTGACCATTTGAGTGCGAAAACTTGTCGTCGCGTATCAGCGCGTCCGTTCTTCGCAGTCGCAAGGTCAGTTGCGCGACGAGGCAAACCGCATGAAAGCGACGGGAACAAGCGGCCAAGGCAATGAGCGACATTTCCTAGAAATTAACAAAACCGAGCGACGCGACGGGTGACCGTGAGAAATCGCCGTCGCTCGTCGCTGTCTCCGTCGATAGTCTCGTCGCTTTGCTAAATCGATTACATGCAGTTCAGCTTTTAAAACGAACGTGGTCGCCGTCGGCGAGAGAGTGCTTTCTTGCCGTCTCCCACGGCGAACGAAGGCTGTAATTGACGGGGAGTACGACGGCAGCTGAATTCCTTTCGCGTGCTGCGCTACAAAAATGCATACAAAATTATTACCGCGTGCAGCTCGCATCTTAATTTTTGTAGTACACTGACGAATGCTCGCGTTTTGGGGATGATATAAGCAAATTCAGAAAGACTCGTAGAATGCCAAAACAGTTTTTTCCCATTAGTCCTAAAGCTACATACACAATTTAAAACGCACATCAACGGTTGTGACAGTGCACTGTCACGACCGAAGACAGCTCAATCAGAATCATTCAACCACCGAGCACACACAAACCGTGAAGAAGTTCTCAGTGTCAAGTAGGAGGAGGCAGAGAAAAGCTTCTTGGACGACGAAACCCAATCCAGTGACAGCGGTACCAGCTCGTTAGAACTATCCTCAGAGCAGTCCAGGTTCACGCACACACTCGCCCCGTCGAGCGCACGAACGTTAACTATGCACTCCAACACGGGAACACGAGAACTGCACAAGACACAAGGCAAAAACGGCAGGTTGACATCGGAGAAATTAGCGTCTTGTGAACTCCGACTGGCCCCAACTTGCTTGTCGTATAATGTTGCCAAGCGTCTCTTGTGAAAGAAAAACATTAGTTTTAAACAATACAGAAATAAAAAAATATAAAAAAACGGGATGAACTTTTTTATTTGTTTTCGGAAACGTTTTTAGTGTGTGCTACGTGGCTATTATCATCCAAGTTAAAACCAAAATGAAAATATAAACGCTCACAAACGAATGCAAACGAGAAGGAAGGTAAGTAAGCCGCATGGCCATTGCATCAACAATGGCTGCTGCGCTCGCTGCAGCGCTGGCTTCCACGTTGGGCTGGTACGGAGGCTGCGATCGTTATAAAGTCAGCTCCAACCCTTAAACATGCCCCCTCAAACAATATATGACGCTACCATTGCGTGTGGATACCTCCCCCTGCGATCCGAAACAGCAAGTACGTCGCTAACGCTGGCAATCGGGTATGAAGCAAGCGCCGCCATCTTCTCCGCGCCTTTGAGGTAGTAACGGTCAGAAAAAGCTAGTAACGGCTGCATTTGCTAACTTTTTACTACCTATCGCGCGTTTGAGGGAGTAAATAGTTAGTGAAAGGTAGTAACGGTCAGAAAGGGGTAGTAACTGCTGCAGTTACTAGCTTTTTACTAGCTTTTTGTTAAGAGTGTAAGATGCCAGATGTCAGCCGAACTACCGGGTGAAACAAGGAGACGGCAGGCTCTTTAAATCGACCGGAAAATTCGGTTTCTTAACCTATCGCGCTAAAACTTTGTGCAGCGTTGCCCACAGATGGTGCATTTTTTTTTTGTAAAATTTGCAAAGAACGAACTTACCTGAGGAAAAAGTAAAGAAAGAAAAAGGCTTAGCTCCTATGGAAACGCAGCGACGCCACCGGTCTTCAAACAACACGGCGCCGTTTCGCACGGAAGACAAGAGATGGCGCAAGCGGTCGCGACGCCAACTGCCGCCACCGAACGAGCAGACGCCGAGAGCCGGCGTATTTAGCAGACAAGGAACTGCAGCTGCTTGTTGTTACCACGCCTGTAATTGTTTCTGCGACTGTCGCCGCCTGCGGAACGCGCGCTGCTTTTGAGTCGAAAAGATAGTCTGCTAAAGACGCTGGCTCTCGGCGCCGAATACTCGTTCGTTGGCGGCGTTCGTTGCGCCATCTCTTGTGTCCCGTGCGAAACGGCGCCGTGCTCTTTGAAGACCGGTGGCGTCGCTGCGCTTCCATAGGAGCTAAGCCTTTTTTTTTCATTACTTTTTTCTCAGGCAAGTTCGCTCTTTGCAAATTTTACAAAAAAAAATGCACCATTTGTGGGCAACGCTGCACAAAGTCGTAGCGCGATAGGTTAAGAAACCGAATTTTCCGGTCGATTTAAAGAGCCTGCCGTCTCCTTGTTTCACCCGGTACAAGCCACTAAGCCCAACTCTGGCACATCTGTGGCGATTTTGGCCCAAAGGTGCCAGATAACAGCCGAACTATCAAAAAGTGAAGCCTAACTTTGGCATTTGTTTGGCAATTTTGGCCCAAAATTGCCAAATATCAGCCGAACCACCGGGCAGTAAGCCTAACTCTGGCATTTGTTAGGCGATTTGGGCCCAAATACGACAGATGACAGCCGAACTACCAGGCAGTGAAGCCTAAATTTGGCACTTGTTTCGCGAATTAGGGTGAAAATATCCAGACTCTTGCCAAGGAAGGTCAGGTATGGCTCTACTTTGGCTTTTTCGGGCTTTTTAATGCCCTAAACTCCCAGACAAAAGCCAAATTTTGGCCCAGAACTCGGTGCTACCTGGGGCTGTGGTGTATGTTGTATTAGTGACATGCACTTTTTGCTTCAATCGATTAAGATTCTTTTTTTTTTGTAAGAACGACGACATTAAAAAAAATTCCCGAAATCCGACTTGTGAGTCATATACAGCATCGCTGTAAAATAATATATGCTCCGTTGAAAAAAAAAAAAAAAAAAGAAGAAAAAGATGAGCATGTCAATTGCTTTAAATAGTGAACGCATCAGCCGATTTGAGGTACCCTTTTTCGGTTACATTCGGTCACCATTCGGTTGTTCATATTTAGTTTTACCTTGACTCTACACTCTAAGAAATTTGGTGCATCTACTTTCCCGCTTAAGAATACCAACTGCTGCAATCAACGGAGAGAACTCGACAAATAAGAAACAAACAAAATATAAATAAACAAAAATAAACGTCGGGTTCTTCGGTGCTTTGCTGCAGAGTCCATCATTTAATTCGACGTTTCTATGAGGGTCATATTGGGCTGAAAGAAATTGAGACGAACTTTGTACCCTCACTCAACCCTTAGTCGTAGCCACCGTGGTCCAAGCAGAACGGCCCTTGTTTCCGTGTTCTATGCGGAAAGCAAGTCGTCAGCTTCTTGCGCGGCGGATACGGTAACTTCAGAACGACGCAGAGCTCTTATTTGGTTTGACTGGAAGGGTAGTGGGTATATCTAAATGCTAGATGCCTTGAGGTCTACCCACTATACTTTTTTCAGTCACCCAATAGGAGCTTGGCGTTCTCAGATCATCGTGACCCCTGCACAAGAAGCAGACGGACTTTTGCTCCGCATTGGCCACGCCTTGAGGTTTCTTAAGCTTTCAGTCACTATTGCAGGCAGCACTCGCATGTACTCGCAAGCCGACGATCAAAGGTGCAAACAGTTAAGAAATATAGAGATGCGATGGCCCTGCTGACAGCAAAAGGAAACGTATCTCTTCTCGCGGCAGCTTCACACCGCCCTTTGCAAAGTAACCATATAAGTTCGGCGCTTCCGCGCGTTCACCGAACCCCCGTGACTCCTTCCGGGGAAAGGACCGCGCCGCCCAATCTCTATGATTGTGTCATCTGGGGGAATTCCACCGGGAACACGCGTCAGTGCTACCGAGGTTGAAGGCTGTCGGAAGGCGGAGACAGGATTCATTATGCAAGAGGGATGTATAGTTACCTCGCGTGACACGAAGAGCGACATTTGATGGGAATGGCAACTGCAGCCGTGGCGTGCTCGCTCTCGCCCGGATGGCCAGGAAACAAATGTCGACTCAGATCTCAGCTGCGATGAGGATATGTGGCCATCACCTCCCAGCCAGTTTTCGCAACGCATTCGGGATAACGTATACAGGTGCGGTTATTTATAGACGAACGTGTTTTCGCTCGCCCTATATGTTTGAAGCTGGATCCAACGTTGGCGTATGAATTTCGATTCAGGGGAGAAAGCATCCGAAGTTATCTTGGTCACGGAGCTGATATCAAACCATGAAGAAAGCACTAAATGTTTAACAGCGTCTAAGGGGCTTGGTCAAATTTGTGAAAAAGGCCTCTCGACCGAACGTGCCAGATTTAGGATTTCCTCTGTTCGTTACCTAGTGCATGTACACACGAACAAGTACACGCGCTGATAACATTAATTCTAGCGGAAGAGCCTAACGCAAACGGGTTTTTGAGATGTTCATATAAATTCTCGAACGTCTGCCACTTGCGGCCGATTTACACGACGCACCGAATTTTGATTTTCGTCCGCTGACCGTGTACCACGTGACCGTCACATCACTGATCCCTGTAATCCGCGCCTCGTCCGCGGACGCGCGGAGTGAAATGGCCAAGTGTCTTTTCACTTGCGGATTTTCGGCGGTGATTGACTTGAAAAGCGTTTAATCTGGGAACGGTACATTGTTTTCCTTGTCTTTTTGCTTTTGAACGACCAAAAACATTGATGGCGCATTATGCTGTTCCCGTTTGGTTCCACGTTTGAAAAAAAGGTTGCAGAAACTTTGCCGTCCTGACGCGACGCAGGTTCCGGTACTCCTTCGAGTGCGTGCAAATGAGCTTCTGTCAGAACTCGTCTAGCGCGCCGCTATCTTTCCGGCACGTCCGATCAACCTTTTAATCAGCAAGACCTTTATTTTGGCTGTGGTGTACTGAAGTATTTGTGCGCGAGCGCGGAGTGCGTGAATGAATCTCCAAACGCCCCTCGCGAGCCCAGGACTTCGTCGCTTCTACGCCGAAGCCTCTTCGAACAGGATGCATGCTTTTGTCACAGTCATGCCTGGGGTTAGTAAAGCTAGTGGCGGTTCGCGCTAAGCCTTTCACTGCGTTCCGTCTTGCTCTGCACATAACTGCGGTGCACAATTCTTTTTCGCGGTAGCAAACAGCTGATTTCGCTCTTGGACAACGGTGCCACTGTGCGATCGTGCGATGTTGGAGTTTCGCGGCACTGTAGGGTCGCGAACAAGTTCGGTTCGTCCTCGCTGTCGTCTGCTCGTCGTCTCCTTCGTGTGAATGCGCTTGGAAGACGGGAGAACTGCGGGCGTGGTCGTCACATGATCAATCCGTTGTGTGAATCCGCCAGTACAAGTGCGCCGAAGTAAAGATAATATTTACTTTCATATCTGACGACCCGTTCGGGCTGACATAACAGGCAACCCATCTCCCTGTCGGTCGTTGCGTTCGTTTCAACACCATAAAGTTTTCTTTTTATGTCGTATCGGTGCGTTGTAGCACGACAGGGTGCTTATGCTTTATTGCCCATTTGGTCGAAAGCGGCCATAGGTACCTGTGCACAGGTGCTGAAGTGATTGCAAAAAATACGGAATATTGCGCGCTGTAACACAAATTTAAGATCATTGTCAAACGTTAGCGGTCTCTGTACTTATTTTGTGAATTATACTAAAAAATGACGACGCCTCAAGATAGAGGTGTCGTCGAATCTCTCGCTCTTCTGAAGCAAGGAACAGCTGACGCAAATATAAACCTAGGGGAATTCAAAATGGAAATATTATATCTTAACCTTCTATAAACGTATATATGGGGTGTTTCAGAGAACGCAGGCCAAATCGCTCCTGCGAAAACTACTCATCGCAACGGAAAAAGACTTGTGGCGTTTTGGTTCTGGGCCAGGGGCCCATTTAGAAAAATTATCGAAGTCCGGGATAATTAAGTTGTTAATTATTTTTGCGTAATTAGCTTTTTAATATTGTGTTTAAGGGCATGGTTTAAATTAGAAAATTGCTCAGCATCATCAAAAAACACTAAATCAACAAATTTCCGAACGATAGAAGGCACGTGAAGCATTTTACGGCTTTCTGAAAAATCGCACAAATTCGACGGGTTTTTAAGTTTCGGTTTGTTATCGGAGCGGATCTCGGCCCCGGCGGCACCGCGCCCCGCGGAGAGATTGTGCAACCAACCTCTGCCTCGTCGCGCGATGGCAGCGCAGCAGAGGTTGATATATATATATATATGTATATATATATCGTCATGAATCCCAAGCAAGGTACATCGTCACCAGTGAAACAGTGAAATCCCTTATATCCAGACAACAGGGATCAGGACACTTCATGAACAACTGCCAACTTTCTGAATCAAACGTATTAACGTTTCGTCTCGTTGGGCTACAGTTACCCACGGAGACAGGAAAGTTAAATGTATTTCAAACGACAAGCTCTTAAAAAGATCTGCATATTGATTTTAATATTGCGAAACATTCACTGCAACTCCAGATAAAACCAGGCTCTATAAAATAATCATTTGTTAAGATTTCAGGCGTATCAAGCTAATGAGCAATCAGGAGTGTTGTACCAAGCGGCATCTTTTTATGTTTATATTTCTATTCTTGCCGAGGAACACACCAAATAGTAGGGGTGTGCGAAAATTGAAATTTTCGAATACGAATCGATTACGAATAAGAAAAAGAACGGGCTTCGAATATCGAATCGAATATCGAATATGTCTTGTAATAAAAAATTGCAAAACAAGAGGTAACAGCAGGATTTATTGCCTTTTTAAAATAAATCAATGCAACTGCATTTTGCTGGGTTGCAGCAGGCTAAAAAGGCTTCTAGTAATGCACTCATTACAAATTATCATGTAGGAAAATTAATTGTTCAACGTGTTCAGAAACTAGGCGCTCCCGACGCGCCGCGACAACATTTCCGCCAGTAGAAAGACCCTTTAATCGGAAAACCTGCGAAATTTCCCAAAAGTTTAAAGAAGTTTGACTTATGGACAGTGTTGGCCGGCTGCTACGCGAATATTTCGAATTTTGGGAAACAATTAATTTAGAAAGTAGTTTATTTTATATTTTATAAAGTGGTTACCAAAGTTTACACCAAATAAAAGCGAAAAGATGCGCTTTTAACGCTTTCATTAGTTATTAATGTAAACCAGTGGTGCCAATAAACCCAACAAATATTGCAATTTTCCTTTGCCAGGTGAGTCCACTAGTTTTATTTTTTTTATTTTCGCGCATGCGCACAAAAGTAGAACTTCAGTCGAACCTTTGTCGAACATCCCGTTGAAAGTTCGAAAAAGTCGTACTTCGTCTAACTCGAACCTGGGCAGGTTCGCGACATCCCTAGTTTTGACTAGGGGTGTCGCGAACTTTTGTCGAACCGAATTTTTAGGTCAGACTTTCAGGGTTCGACTGGGTAGAACCGGTTCGACGAACCTTCGACCTTTTCACCAGACTCGACCGGTTCGACTTTGTGGACAGTGTGGCCAGACCTTGATACAAGCATGTCTAGGTTTGGAGAATTTTTTTATGCAAAGGGTTATTTTATTTTATGAACAGCTGCAATTAAAAGGAAACAATTCTAATCACTGAAGAAGTTAATAAATTACTTTTTTGTACTGTATTAACTGAAATAACCAATCAGCGCTGCCCTTGATTCATCCATTAACCATTACCATCCAATCCGAAGCCAACTGGCCAGCCTGTCGCGCAGGCGCACACGAGTCGTACCACAATTCAAGGTTCGTCGAACTTACCACTAAAAGTTGAAAAAAGTCGAACCTGGTCGAACTCGAACCGCGACCGGTTCCCGACACCCCTAGTTTAGACCGCGTGGGAGTGGCAGGAGTTGTTGACGATGGCGATGCAATGTTCTGCTCGCACCTAGCCTTTTCTTTTTTTTTTTTAATTTTCAAACATTTATATTAGATAACACTCTCGATATTTATATTTATATTTCACTATCGAGGTTTATTCTGTTGAATCGATTTATAGAACGCTCAATTACATCAAATATTGCTATAAAAGTGCCACACAACAAATGGCTTGGTGACAAAGAAACCGAAACTGATCCTGTCTTGCTGCAATCGGACTAATAGAAACAGAGCAGACCGATAACGCACGCATCATACGACTTTTTCAGTGAATAAGCATATTCACAGGGGAATGCGTGGCAAGCAGATTATTCGTTACTTGCTCGAATATTCTTAGTTTGTGCGAATATTCGCCTATTTTACCGAATATTCGGCTTTGGCCGAATATTCGGGAACTTCCGAATATGAAATTTTCGATTCGAATACGTTTCGAATAAGGGAAATATTGGATTCTTATTCGAAATTTTGAAAATTCGCACACCCTTACCAAATAGGTATATTTATAGGCTAGTGTAGTTGGTTGAAATACATTCTATGTATATATAAATTTTTGAAGCTTATTGGATGTTTATGAAAAAGTTACCCAAACACCAATTGCGATAGTATAGCGTCGATTCGCCCAACCAGGGAGCGCTTCGAAATTGCGATGGTAGCGCCACCACAGTACAACACATGGTCGTGTCGCGTCGGTCGCGTTCGTAGCGTTGCATCGGCGTCGCAGGTTATTCGAGCGTACGGTGAAGATTTAGAGAAGGATAGAAAGCGTGCGAGAATTATTTCTCATGGTGAGTCAAGAAACGATCGAGAAGCTTCAATAACACGCATCTTCCGCCGAGAAAGCGGTTGATTTCCCCGCCAACGAGTCGGGTCCGCCTCGAAAGTACGGCCGTGCGGCGTCTACGAGATAACTTTACAGGTGAGCGTCACTTGTTTAAATTTCGAGCTGTAATAACATTCTGCGTTCTCCTCTTAAAAGAAAGATTACTAATCACAATGAACCACTGTTCTCGTGAGTCCTGTTAGACGACGTCGGGATACTATTTTTCGGTCGCTGAACCACCGGCAGACTACGTTCTCGCACTAGAGGCTACGAGTGGGATAGCTTTTCGGGCTCGTCCACGTCGAAGAAATATTAACGTGTCGGGGATCGTGCGGGCATAGGGGGATAATTCCGGGAAGAGATAAGTCTCCCGCGTACAATTGCGACTACAGGTCCTCGCTGGGCTGGAGTCACGGACCGGTGGTTGCATTGTGCCGACGATCTTAATTTTATTAGTATATATTGGTGAACAGCCTGCATCAGCAGTAGTGAACTAAAACGCCAGGGCACGACCTGAACAAAGACCTCGTAGATTCATTACCAGGTATTTTTGTCCCACTTCACTGAAGCAGTAGGTTGCAGTTACTGGGACCTGCTCCTGCTGATTAATGGTATTTTTTCTGCGAGTTTGAAAAATTATTTGCGCGAAATTCTGTCAGAAGGAGGGGCAAAACAGTTGAAAACGAAAAGAGGCTAGCCTAGACTAAATCTCCTGCATAAATGTCTTCTATGCAGATGACTGCACATAATTTTAGTCGAATTTTCATGACAATGTTCAGTTGCATGGATTTATAAAAATTTAATTTCTCTTTCAGGTTCAAGGTGTCCAATCCACATGCAAGATTTTCAAATATTTGGTGGGGGCTTGATTCATACTCTCCTGTGTGGGACATTTTAGGAGGAAAATGTTGTGTAGCAAAGAAAACACCAGTGACACATGATAGGTTGCCATTATTAGAACAAGTTTTATTTTCTGGAAAAATAATCCATGCCTGTCAGTGTTTGATTGCTGCTTCACCGAATAAAGTTTGTTTCGTTGCATGTTTTCAAGCGTTTCCAGGAATGTACCGTATTTTCCGGGCTATACTTTTAAAAGTTGAAATTTTTGGCTGTGCGGACTATGCAAGACTTTTGTCTTTCAATATCGTTAATTATGACGAGACGAGACGGATTTTGTGAATAAAAGAGCATGTTAATGATGATTTATGTATATTATAGGCTTTTTTGTGAGCTAAGAAAGCAGACATTTCTCAAGGTGTGCCGTCTATGAGAAGATATTTGTGACGACTAAGCACCAGGTGCGGACTATGCACCATGTGTGGACAATCTAAGCAAAATCTTTTATATTTTACCCCACATTTGCCCCTGCAGACTATAGTCTGGAAATTATGGTACAGCAGCATAATGCAACGCTTTCAGAAATGTTTTGTTGACAGTGAGAACGATTTTTATTAATTTCTCACGAAAGATGTCTCCCAGTTCGTGAGAAAGCAGTCATCACCCAAGTTTATCTATCTCTAGCCAAGCTATACTGTATCTTGGAGTACAGACTAAACCAAAATATGTAACTTGAAGACAGAAGAGACTACAGAAGTTGCCAATCAACTAACGATACTTTTAACTGGCTAAGAGCCGGGCACATATAGAGAATGCAAAATAGACGAGGAAAGGTCACCTGTATCTTCGAGTGAGGGAGTGAAAATTAATTTAAATTAACAACGAATCTTTCACGAGCAATTACAGGGTTGGTAGGTTCCCTGCAATTAGTCTTTATTCAACACCTCAGCTGGCATCTCGTCTAGTAACTTGTTGCAGGATGAGCTTCAGCGTCGTCCTTGCAGGTGTTCACGAAGTGCACGCTACAGATCCGTTGGCGGAATCAAAACTGAACCGCCCACACTGAAAAATAAATCAATAATATAAGATCTCTGGTGTGATTAGCGGAAAATCGACACGAAATAATAAAAACTATTATTGTCCCTCACAAATAAAAACGTAATCAGGCTTTTTCTTTTAAGTAGGTGGGGGAGGGGGGGGGGGGGGGGCTGGTTGAGGCGTTTGGATCTGCATTCCTTGTGTGTGTTGTTTGGGAGGGGGGATGCATGTGTATATTATAGGGTTGTACATGATGGCTATAAATAGCTTAAAAAACGGGAACACACACGGCAGGACAAAGCTGTACTCGCAACCCCTAAAAGCCCCTCCTCTAGCTAGAAGTCTGCTGACAAAGTAAGAACGGCAGGGCGTCTTTTCTGAAGGGCTGACCTCCAGCACGTCTTCGTTAACCTTCGCTTCGATTTGGCTGTACGTGCATGCTCGAAGCCCTATCGAAGGTTGGAGGCTAGTGCTGAAGGCAGGGGAACTGAAGCTCGTCCCGGCCGTTCTCATGCTGTCGGTGATTATATAGTTGAAATACTCATGCCAAAGGGATCCAACATCACGACCGAGGCCCCGTCAAACACCTCGAGGGAAGGGACAGACGCGCACAAAAATCAAGTATTCCGTCACGCAGGCACTGCCAACGGACTTTCACGCGTTCGGTAGTCATGCTGTTATTGTTCTGACACCAATTCCATTTCGTTTTTCAGGCGTATTTAGCAAAACTGACCTTCCAACGAACGAGAAACTTACCTTTCTTGGAGCACTGCCGTGGTTCAGGCTTGGCGCCGTTCGAGTCTCGTACGGCTTTTCAGGGAAGCGGTAGAATTTTAAGGACTGACTACAACAATATCGGAGGTTGTTACTGCGATCAACAACGAAATATTTGTGCTAGCCGGGCTTTTATATCTTCTTTATCGCAATTAATACTATTGACTAGCGTACCCGACCGCCTACGCCGGAGAAGCGAGGCGAAAAACAACAAGCCACTCGGATTGGGGCGTCCCGCCAGGGGCTGGAATGGCGCTGTAGTCTGCGGCGAAACTTGAGCGCTTCGGTCCTATTGTGCCTAAACCTACGAATTTTACTTTTTTTCTTCAAGTACACTGTTTGTAGTAGCCGGCTATAAATTGTACCGTAAAACGCACCCCCAACCTAAAAAATTACGATTTCAGCTTCTTTTGATTTTAAGAAGTAAAAAATGAAAGAAGATATTAAAAAGAAAACATAAAAAATTTATTCTTAATCTTTTATGCTATTTTGTGTCACGTTCATTTATTGTCACTATTTATTCCCGCGTGTATTTTACTAGTTGTAAGAAATTAGTTCAGATGTTCCGAACTTCTTAATATACTGTAAAATAGTAACAAGAACTTTCTTTTTTAATATTTAGACTGAGTTTTGCGGGAGGTTCATTTTAATAGTTTTCTTTGTTCGTCCGAATTAACAACTACACCCATTATAAAGGTAAAACGCTGATATTTGTTTCTTGGTGGCCATACTACTATATACAACTTCGTCCTCCTCCTTTCACGGCACGTTTTATCCTTACATCGATAATTTCATTTTTTGTCTAATGGTGTTTAATCCTAATGTTTCTGCTTGATAGTTACATTGTATCCAGAAATTATGCAGCGCGGGACGTTATATATATAGAAAAGAGCAAATGTAACGTAAATCTGACGAAACGTCGGAGACTTAGAAGTGTACCGGAAAAGCGTTTGAATTGTGACAATGAAACATGAACGGGATTTGGCTTTCTAAGGAACGTGTACAACACTGCTGAGTCCTTCGAATTGAAACAGAACAGAGAAAAGAGCTATAGATATTGGCAGCGACCGTTTTAATTGGTCGCTGCCAATATGAAATGCAGTATTTAAGAAGCGACCGTTTTAATTAGCCTAGAAGACGGTATGCAGTCTTGTATAGTATAGGTCACGTGACAGCAATATATACCGGGTGTTCCATTTTAATTCGGACAGATTTATTACAAAACATTCGCAAAAGATGCTCTAATACGGTTTGCGCAGGTGAGTTATACTTCCAGGGGGACATTATGTGGGTGGCTAATCTTCGCGATAAGTCGAATAATTAACTAAACTTCCTTAATTCGCTTTTAATTAGTAAGAATAATTATATGGTTCAAATAAGAAACATGCTGAGCTTAACCGAAAACCACTGTATCAGTCAATTTTAGAACGACTTGAAGCTCGTGGGAAACTCGGGGGCGCACCAAAATTACTACTGGCGCAAAGCTAGCAGTGGGATAACGCGAATGATTAGATCATCATCGTATTCCGTCACTGCTAGCTTTGCGCCTGCTGCGCCAGTAGTAATTTTGGTGCGCCCCCGAGTTTCCCACGAGCTTCAAGTCGTTCTAAAATTGACTGATACAGTGGTTTTCGGTTATCCTCCGCATCTTTCTTATTGGAACCATATAATTATTCTTACTAATTAAAAAGGTAAATAAGGAAGTTTAGTTAATTATCCGACTTATCGCAAAGATTAGCCACCCACATAATGTCCCCCTGACCGTATAACTCACCTGCACAAATCGTATCAGTGCTTCTATTACGAATGTTTTTTTAATAAATCTGTTCGAATTAAAATGGAACACCCGGTATATATGTATAAAGGGTATTACAAGTAATTTGAGCCTAGGTTTAAAAATATTTTGGTGCATTTTAGGAAGACGAAACTTAACGAATAAATTTGTTCATTGTTCGGAGCATGTCAGGCTATTTTTGTATTTGTCTCTATAAATAATTAGTTAGGAAGAATTAATTAACTTTTGAAATATTAAATGTAGAGCAACAGTTCCAATTACAAAGTTGTAGAGCGTCCTCAGGAACATCCAATCGAGTGGATTTTATCAACAAACCTTAACACCTTTCTTTTCATGGGCTTCGGGAAACTATGCAAAAAACGTTTGACTTTACGCATGTGCACCTTTTATTGTAGCGCTCTTAGCCGTGGCTTGAATAAACTAGGCCTGCATGCTGAATAGAGCACTGTTGACTGAGCGCGTTTGACAAAATTCGCGTTTGTTAGCGTTTTCTTTCATTATGCGGGAATTTTTTTTAAGCTCGGAAAAACAAACCGTGTTAGAGGTTTTTCGATAAAAACCACTGAATCGGATGTTTATGAGGACGCTCTACAACTTTGGATTTTAACTTTTGCTCTAAACTGTATATTTCAAAAGTTAATTAATTAATCTTAAATAATTAGTTAATTGGGCGAAATGCAAAAAAAAAAAAAAGCCTGATTTGCTCTAAACAATTAACAGACTTATTCGTTTGGTTTCGTCTTCTTGAAATGCACCAAAATATTTTTAAACCTTGGCTCAATTTACGTGGAATACCCTGTATATATAAGTCAGGTGACTTCGGGGCACGTTATGTCAATTTTACCGCTAAATTTAGTCGGGAAGCTATATTAGTGTACAATTTACGTGACGTCAGTTCCCGTTATATTAATTTCCCCCTCGAATTTAGTAAGGAAATTGAATTGGTGTATAAGTTACGTGACAGAAATTGTCCCGCAAATTTAGCGAGGAAACTGCATTCGTGCCTGGGTCACGTGACGTCATATCACTCGACGTTGATTTTCTGGCCAAATTTAATGGGGAAACTGGATTGGTGTGTAGGTCCCGTGACGTCAATTTCACCGCTAAATTTATCGGAGAGACTAAATTGGTATATAGTTCACGTGACCTTAGGTCACGTGACATTAATTTCACACCAAATGTAGCGGGGAAACCGAGTTGGTGAATAGGTCACGTGACCTGAAGCCAGTGACATAAATTTTTCGTCCAAATTTAGAGGGAAATTCAATTGGTATATATGTCAAGTGACGTCCATTTTCGATCTAAGTCTAAGCGGGGAATGAAGTGGTCTGTAGGTATTGTGGCGTCATGTCACGTGACATCAATTTCTCCGCTAAATTTGGCGGGAAATGTAAGGACGGACGAACGGACGGACGGACGAACGGAGGGACAAAATTTTGGGACTGGGGGTAGCGCTAAAAAGCATTTCATGCTTTAAAATTGAGTGCTACAAACTGTAATTTACAACAGCGCTCGTGACACGTTCGTGTGTTTTTAGACACAACATTGTTCTTTGTCTCTTTTATATTCTTTAAAAGCATTTTCACACAAAAAGAAGATAAGAAGAAGCAATGCACTAGATTCTGCATCGTACGAAAAGCCTGTTCGCAAAACAATATTTCATTCCAATCAATGTAGAAACGAAATAACCATCTGGTGATTAACAAATGTTGCTTCGTCCCGATAAAAAGAGTTGTTAGATTAGAAAACAACTATTTGTTCATTAGTCTAACATAAAAGAATATAATTTTACGAACTTACAATTGGCACATTATATATTATATTGAAAAAAAAAATCCTGTTGATTTTTCTTCTGAGGGAATGTACAGGTGCTCTTTTTTTTTAGGTCATTTAAACAAAGATGTCAATTCTCAAACTCCAAAGGTCGAGCGAAGAAGCGAAGCGATAGATCGACCTCACCACGATTTGCTAGACGCCACCGCTACCGCGGTGCATTCTGGTACCTGTAGTTCTCCCCAGTTTTCCTGCCGCGTCAATGCGCGTTATACGTCCAGCGTTTGGAAATTGTCGGGTTAGCACGATACTTTTTAATCTAGTGTTTACTGACGTTTTTCAATTGTTGGCATTATCTGTTGTGTTCCAGGGTGCTACAATAGCAGCACCAGGCAAAACTGCATCGGATTTTAAGTCTTCCCAAAAGAAGGCAGCCCCCGAAATGAGTGACTGAGAAGGGTAAACCGAGGCGGATCGAGCGGCAGAAAAAAGAGCGTTTTTAGATTTGTTTCGCGATTTGCTTCATAATTTATATTCAGCCCAATGCACGTTAGTTAAAAGGAAGATTGCAGGGCACGAAACATAGTAGGGCGCAACGAAGTGTTCTGTACGTTTGAATCTCCCTGAGCAGTAGCTCCGTAGCCGTCTATCTGTCTGTTCATCTCAATCGGAGATTTCGTTATGGTTTGCGGCGGCCGTTTTTAATACACTTTTTGCTCGATGTATTTTGCTAGTTAAAGCTGTTTGTGCTACGACATGTTTCAAGCACAACTATGTTTAAAAGAACCAGGACAATCCCTAAAAAAGAGCAGCGATTCCCGATATGCATAACTTGAAATAAAACGTTTCCGAAAGCAGTCTTCCTTTTTTTTTAACAAAACGTAAAAACATCACCTAATTCAAATTAGAAGTGCAAGACTTACCACCATGAAGGTATCAAAAGAACCTCTCCCACATTGTGGTGATCTATTATGCCACAGCTTGATTTTGCTGGCGTTACCGATCCTTTTTACATTAACACCAAGCGAGATCAAAGAAAACAGCTCTCACAGTCGGGGGACTGTAAGCGTTCTGAGCTTACGCAAACAAAATAAAACTGAATAAAACCCTACACGAAAACTCATCTCCACTTCAAATGTTTCGAGTATCTGGCATGGTTGCTCTTCTTTTTGAAATATGCGAGTCGTTACGGCGAGCCAGGCATGGCCTTTCTTTTGATTTTTTCTTTGTGTGAAGGCTTCTCCCTCCCCGCAGTTCATCTGTACCCTGTGGCACAGGATGTAAACCATATTGAAACGACTTTTAGAAACCTATCGCTTCCCGAGGACGTTTATTTAGCTCATTTTACTTCATTGTCAATTAAACGTTATGCACAAACCTGAGAACTACCAAGCTCAGTTTTCCACCGACGCATTTCATGCTGTTTGCCGTGATACACCGAGCCGATGGTCCCTCGAATGATCGTGTTCTTTGCCATTTAACTAGATGTTCACTTGTTTCCAAGTTCACTGATACGCCTGAGCAGCCGGAGTGCTCGAGTAGTGGCGTCGTTGTTTTTCCCGCGGCCGCAGTGGGATCACCGCGTGAACGTGCAGTGGGTTTACGCGTTCACGAAGACGAAGAAGCAGACGACGACGAAGCAGAAGACAAAGCGATTCTAAAGCAATAGGACGACTTACTGCACCTGCTGACAAGCCAAGGCATCAGAAACAACACAATCTTGTCAAGTACAGATATGCAAAAGAACCCAAGTTGATATCGGGGCGTCCCCAACGATGATGTACGATTATGTGCTCGCACAACAGCACTATGCAGCCGGGAAGCCTAAAGCGATGATTACAAGTACATGACGGCGGCACCACTTCTGGAATGCGCGCGCATGCGGAGTTCGCTTAGTGACTTTGGTGTATTGATAGAGTTTTAATTATAATGCTTGTAATAATTGTCCTGCACTAACTATGCATATGCCACGCAGCTAGGGTGGCCGCCATTGCGGCTTCCTCGCCGCGCGCGTAGGATGGGCGGACAAGAAAGTCGATTCCGGTCCTCTCCCTTATTCCGTCAGGAATTCGTCATTTAGATGCCGCCTAGAGATTGGCTCTTCCTCACCAACTATTACCGGACGGACTGTTTAACGGTGCATGCTGCAAGGCAATGGGGAGATTCTTAGATTGAAGTACGGCCACGCAGCGAGGAAGTTCTATTCTAACCGCTACATGGGAGACATCACAATCCGTCTAGACGTGAACAGTGCCTGGCTATCTCTTGGGCTTTGGTGATGATAAGTACTGTTGTATACGCGTCACTTTAATCCGCATTGTAGGGGCCGTATTTTTTTACTGTTGCACAGTGGGATGGTAGCTGATCTAATATTCTGTCTAGATATCGCTTATTTTGTGTTCCTGGCGTATCTGGTCAAGACAACGCGCGAACATTTCTCTTTTGGAAACGCATTCTCTTATTTTCGAGCTCTTTATTTTCGGGGGAGCGGTCTTGAAGCCTGCAAGCGCCAAATCTTAGCCTAAGTCTTCATGGTTTCCACATAGAGCTCTTTCTAGGCTTTGATTCAGGATACTGCACAATATATTAGCAATTCAGTCTAGGTTTTAAGCTTGAAATATCGTATATTGATGGCATTCGATGCAGCACCAGAAATGTTTAAAAAGTTAACCGTTGAAATCTTTTTCAGTCGAGTATTCTTGCTCTGTCATAAAAAAGATAATAACATAGTTTTCAAACTATATTCTTGAACGTAAGAGTTAAAAGAACAAGCCTCGTCAAATCCAAAAGTATTGAGTTCCACCGGGAAAGCTTAAGAGAAAAAATAAAGACGCATAAAAGAGTACCGTTTTATTTGGCGCACCGCTTCTTCGCTCCATCATGCCCGAGTAAGACGCAGTCGAGAGCTAAATCTTTTCAAATGTTGAGTAGAGCTAGACAATTAATCACGAGGAAAATAAGAGGCCGGGAACCATAAAACAGACATTGATGTCTTTCTGGGTATTTCTCGGTCGATACTCAAGTTCGTTTCGACCCCGTAGTCCACAACACCGAAGCCTGAGGTCGCTTGAATTCGGGTCTTCAAATTTAAACACAGTTTTGTAACTAAACAAAAAAAAGGTATTATTTTTTGTTTCTTTATGTTTCGTTTTTTCTATCTCACTTTTAAGTTTATCGCCAAAGAGAGCGAGGGTATTTGTTTTAGAACCGATATAAAAATACAATAAATATTACACTGAACAGTTCAATATTAACGTTTAGAATAGATAACTCAATACTCTTGCAATGTTTTGGTTTCTATTCGTTGGCTTTTTGCCTTTGAATACTTACCTTTCAACGATTTTTGTCTAGTGAACTATAAGGTGAGCGCGCGAGCACGGGAACAATCGGCCGGCTGCGTGAATGTATGTTCAGTGTATTATAGGAATTTTTTTTTGTATTTACATGTTACTTCGTATTATCTATTCGAGATGTAGTGAGACTAAATTATGAGGGCTGTAGCTTCGCAGGGCGCCCATCGTGAAAATTCTAAGAAACATACTATAGTGTTAACTTCTAACTCCTCCCTTTCAGCCTTCTTTGCAAACTAACGATGTCAAACTACCAAGTTTTCCGAATTGCTGTCAAAGTGCTTCATTATCAACATCAACCAACCTCTTTGCAGAATCGCATTTTTTCTGAATAGGTCGAGAGAGCACTTTTGTTTGAACGACTATATTTTAAAAAAATTGAGCAATGTGATGGAAATATAACAGAAACAAAAATAGTATTGAAACAATCGTCAGGACACCCAAATTGATACTCTAAAATATCTTGCGCGTTTTTCAGTTCAGGGTTTTAATTCCACTCAGATCGAAGCTTTCCCTGTGTAATTATACAAATCCATAAACACGAATGATCGCCATTTAGAAGGTGATGGCCATGAGTTAAACATTAACTAAACCAAAAACATAGTTTCACTCTTTTATTAGAAAGCAAAGAATGGGGGACGTAGAAATGCACAGATAAACGAAGAAAGTTAGAAAACTCGTGAAACAAGCAGTAACTGGCAGTGGGTATAAAAAAATAACATAGCAGTATCTTTTCAACCCGGAATACTTGAGATGGTGCTGGAAGGATGGCTGTCTCGTCAATGAAAAAATAGACGAAGAAAAACTGGTAGCGCATTGGGAGTTTCAAAGGTTAAAAGGACGAAATTAAGCTAGACACGAATATATCATGGTTATAGAAATAATTTTAATATTGCATTGTGAGACATTGCATGGGGACCCAATACTTCATTTAAAAACTTGAAGTGTTCATTGAACGCAACGCCTGGGGAAGGCATAAGTTTGATTGCATTATATAAGTCACCCCGTGATTTCTGGATTGTGCGATAGTTTTGAACGGGAAGCCATAGTATAGTAATATATGGAGAAGTCGGATAATATATAATAATTATTGGTTAAGGCATCTAGAGCTTAGCTGGCTTGCCAGGTCGTAAAACACGTTCATACAAACTGCTTGATATTAGATAGGTCGTTTTTGTTATGCAATTCCATTATATTAGCACGTATTTGTATTTCTTCGTAACATAAAATATACCTTAGTTATTTTTATCACTTGTAACTAGAACAAGTCACTTTGCTGCATCCACATTTTTGTAACTTTAATAGTATCAACACCGCCATGACACTACGGTCAAGATATTTCTGAACGAAACATTCATCTAAACCACATAGGCAATAATACCTTAAGTGGTCATATTAAGAAATATTTAGAACAAAGTGTTCTTTTAAAAATCATATTAGGATGATGTCAGCCAACTCACCAGAGAGGCTGAGCCCTGCTCAGTAAGGCAATTGAGAAAAAGCATCATTTAGATTACATTTGTTTTTGTACCATCTATAGAGATAGAAGCATTTTATGCCCCACATGAATTAAAAGCTTAATCTGATATAGGCATGTCTAAATATATTTCTCACAAAGTAAATGTCAGGAAAGTTTCTTGGTTACTTTTCTAATTGTTCGCTTTCAAACGTTTATTGGGCAGTCCAGCACGTTTTATTATATCATCTGTTGCTTCTTCGTTACACCTCAACATAAACTACTTATGGAGTGAACAAGAGCATATTTCAAGTTTTTTTATCTTGATACATTTTGTAATAGGTATTTATATGCGTATCTTAGGTAGATTTTTTTTACAAAAAGCCATGCATTTTAGATACAATGTGCAGTAATTTATTTTAGCATGCCCGGTTACAGCAATGTAAAAGGGGTAATCTTGTATTAAAAAATAAGGTGTTGACTCCATATTAAATACAATGTGAATGTAAATCAAGCATTGGTGAGAAAATGAGCTATGTTTGCAGGATAAATTTTTTTTTCAAAGCCACCAAACATTGTCACAGCCAAGTATTGGGGTGTTTATACTTACCGCTTTACATCTGCGTATAGCGCTAACGTTCAAACATATTCTTAAATCGTACACAGTATATCGCAAGTATGGACTCACTTTGCTAATCATTCGATGGCAATTATCTATCAGACAACACTTCATGCCACCAAACCAAAATGTCAACGTGAGGAAAATTCCTACCGCTTATGCTTTCAAACGCAAACTGCAATAACCCAAACGCGCTTGGCGTTCTACGCATCCAAAGAATGTTTATGAACTTATACATTTTTCAGTTTTTCTGATGGACAAACGCATTCGTCGACGTAAAATTCGTTGGGATGCTTCTTTTAACTGGAGATTTTGTAGAAATTTTTTTTTTATCAAAATAAATCGCACGATGCTCTGATTACACAAAGGTCACTTTGGAAAGCGAACTCGTTGCTTACTAACAAGATGAGTTTTCCTCTAATTAATTAATCATAGTATTTGCTTGATTGGTAAATTAAACATTACACCTTTTAGTAAACGCTAAAGAACCACTCAGATTGCAAGACAATGAAATATGAAAACATGAAAGCCATTCCAACTAATAAATAAAAATCGTCAATTACTTCAACTACACATTTACTATAATAGCGATATAGGGGCATAGTTTCGTAAAATAAAACAATTTTTGATTTTCGTGGGTTAGCGTTTTGTAAAAAACAATAAATTAATTTAAATTCAATATATACCTCAACTATTACACAATCGTTCAAAGCATATATGCGTAGGGAAGTATCCCAATGCGCATCTATCAAATCTGTATAAAGTCCATAAAAAACAAGAAAAGATATATGTACTTTCTGTAACTATATGGCCGTGTTCCAAAATTTACTCGATCTTACTCCAGGGTAAGAGTTTTGTACCTTGGCGTTCCAAAACCTACCCGCGTCCAGCGTTCTTCAATCTGTGTTGTCACGTGACGCGACTCGCCGGAGTAACTCGGGTCCATTTGGGTAAGATTTGGAACACATCCTTTGAGTAACGAAATACCCTACAGTGCGATCTAGTGCAATGGTTTCGGTTTTAGGAACAAGGCAGGGTATAACAAAAACGGAAGAAGAAAAATATTATTTTCGCTCGGGAAGTGGAGATTTTGCATGTTAGTTTTCGCTATTTGCAAAGGACGCTGCACTTCATCAAGAGCCTTCAGCTAACTAGCGAGTCTAGCGAGTACCTTAGTTCAGTCAGCGGAAGTTGCAAATCAGGCGTCGAAGCATATGTTGAACAGACTCAAGAGAATAGTTGGCGCCCTAAAGACGTTATTCTCATTAAATCTTGTCGACATTTTAGTGAAAGTCTCTTACCCGCCATTGACAAGATTTACGAAAGGCGACTTTAAGTCAGGCTGATAAATGAGCAGCTTGCTAACTCTTCAAAGCTACAATGGTTTGAGTCGAAAAATGCATTATCTTCAGCACCAGACGACTGTAATTGTCTGCATATTGTTTGTTTTTTTCATCGCCTCATAGTGAACCGACAACGAAGGGATATCAATACTGCGTGCTAGTGAAAGCGCCAGATAAAAGGCCTTCACGTCAATCAGTATTTGGGCTGTTTTTAAATAATTCTGAAGAAAACGCAAATGGCATTTCTGGTCCTGCTGGTTTCACCTCCATAGACCTTGGTGCATGTTCTTTTCTTACTCCCTTAGGATTAGGACCCTTCATCGACTATAAAAATACGCCACAGCAACATTAATTTTGTTCCCGAACTTACGTATACCTAAACAGCACACACCGAATCTTCGATCAACACATCCGCAATATGTCATAGGGATAAATTCTCTGCAGTGGAGTTGGGTCTGAATTTATTTGGCAGCCCGCCTAATATATTCAAATACATAATCATTTCGTTAACAAAATCAGCATTACAAAAATTTGAATAATTTTGTTTTTCTATAAACATGCGTAAAATTAAGCAGAAATAAAACAAACTGCTACTTTTTTTTCTGTCAAGGATGATTGCAGACAGTGTGCCGAATTAAATGTGTCTATTCTAAACCAGGACTGACTTTGGACGTCCATTTATTTCCGTCCCTTGGAGGAACAATAAAGCTATACACCACTCTCTACTTTACGAGGGACTCCGGCAAACGGCACGAGCCATCCCAGCCAATGAAGCAGTGTGAGCGCATCACGTGACTACACTCCCCGTTCGTCACCGCGCCCCTCTCGACGGACATGTGGCACTCACACGACATTCGGTTGGATAGAATGGCACGTAGCGCCCCCTACAATTCATCAAAAAAAAAAAAAGAAAGAACAGTGTACAAATCGGAACGTTTTAGCGAGGCTTTTTTCGAGTGAGCCAAACTACTGATCAGAGCACTAACAGCGGGCAAGAAATCAGTTCGAACAAAACAAGAAATGCGAGAGATGGCTCTTGTCATACTGAAATTACTTTTGCCCATTTAGACAAATTGCTCGTATATAATGTCAGTGACCTCCTTTCTATATTCGTCACACGCATTTCCAGCGCTCATAGTAGCTGAGTAACAAACCAGGTTAATGGTCGGCCTTGTTGTTTCACGGCTTTTAGTAATGATCAAATGCTTAGAGGGGCAGTGACAGTGGGTAAATAATACCTTTCATTACGGGAAAAAGACTAGCACAGGTGGGACTGGTCTCCACAAAACGAGGCATTCGGAAAACAAATGACAGAAAGGTTGCGGCAAACATATGAACGAAACGCAAACGCAAAACGGAAAAAAAATTATATATATATATATATATATATATATATATATATATATATATATATATATATATATATATATATATATATATATATATATATATATATATATATATATATATATATATCCGGGCTGCCAAATAAATTCAGACCCAACTCCACTGCAGAGAATTTATCCCTATGACATATTGCGGATGTGTTGATCGAAGATTCGGTGTGTGCTGTTTAGGTATACGTAAGTTCGGGAACAAAATTAATGTTGCTGTGGCGTATTTTTATAGTCGATGAAGGGTCCTAATCCTAAGGGAGTAAGAAAAGAACATGCACCAAGGTCTATGGAGGTGAAACCGCAGGACCAGAAATGCCATTTGCGTTTCTTCAGAATTATTTAAAAACAGCCCAAATACTGATTGACGTGAAGGCCTTTTATCTGGCGCTTTCACTAGCACGCAGTATTGATATCCCTTCGTTGTCGGTTCACTATATATATATATATATATATATATATATATATATATATATATATTGAAATATTGACACACCTTGACTACATCACGTGGCCCATGACGTCAAGAGATTATGCTAATTCACAACACCTGACCTTCTTCAAGAACCCCCTAATAGACTAGACAGTGATGTTGTGATGCGATGATAGATTCGACAGTGTTGTGATGCGGTTCGTAGTTTTAGTTTCAGTGTCATTGCATACTATCATTGAGTAGTACACTGCCGACGGAAAGCGGTGCTTAGCCGAAGGCGAACAACTTGTGAATGCCGGGAGCATTATTGAGTGCAGCGTTGTGGCACCAACGAACACGTCCACAAGCATGCACGTGCGGAGTTACGTGCTGCAGTCGTAGGCTCCCAGCAAGGATACCCACAATGTGAACCTGAAACTCACGTACGGTGCCACGATTGATGAACTTTCGTGCACTTGCCCTTCCGAACAACTATTTTTTTTTAACTCCAACCGCCGGAATCGTCTTTGAGAGAATCGCGCAATTTGTCCTCCCGATTGTTTTAAACGCTGCATACGTAAAATCATTTATTTTTGCGATCCTAATTATTCGCAAATTAGGCATAGGAACCTATTCGCGGCCCCTAACTTTCGCAGATTCTTGAGACTTGAATTCTGGCCTCGAAACAAGAGAGGCCTTCATTTTTCGCTAATTTTAAAATTCTCGAAAATATGTGACTCGCGAAGGGTTTTGCAGTAGGCGGTGCAGTCACTTCAAAAAAGAATGGCTCGAGCTTCGTACGTGGCTGCCATGACCTTAAGTGAGCTGTTAACTTTAGGTGTAATCATGCCGTTTTCATGTAGCGTGTGTTGCCGTTGAAACTTCGTTTTTCAAGTGAATATATGCACGAAACCTTCTTCACGCGGAGGGCAAGCAAAATTCATAGAGTGTAAACAAGCAAGTGATTAGGCTCGATACTCCCTGTTGCTCTTTAGATAGATTGACCAGTTGCCATCAGCACTATTTACCGTGTACTTCCGACCGAACTTCAAGAAAATTGATCAGGCGCGTCCGATGAACACGCAGGCACTAAGCGAGTCACTTCTGCTGCAGTCGATGCCTCTTTTAGTGTGTCATAGTGCATGGGAACTTGTAGGATTTACAACTCTACAACGTTTCAAAAGTCGGATTCTCACGCAGTAGTAAGTTCGTTGCATTCGCATCCTCTCCAAAAACACCGCAGCGGGAGAACCCACACTAAGGGCGATCACACTTCCCAGCAGCGAGCGAGTATTAACGAGCACGCTTTACGCGTACTATACATTGGGCCATTCTTGACACTTATGTAAACAGTTTTATTTTCCCACTTACCTCGGTTGTCATGCATCGTTAGTTTGAAGCCTTCGGCGGTGAAATGTTTAGAGCAAACCATCGCGTGAATCAGATCTTAGCTTCGAGAGAAACTGTTTCTTCAGCGCGCCGACCGCTGGATATCGGTGAAAACTGACTCCTAACTCGGTGCAATGGGTATTGCACTAAGGAAATTGTTAGCAGTATCGGATCATTTTCCGTTAAGATTTCTTTCACAATGATTCTGCTGATGATGATAGCGCATTGATGATGATGATAGCGCGACAGTAGCGCCACATTTAGTTTGATCCCGAGGCGAATAACGCAATAAGCCTTCAACAAATTGCAGCCAGATCTGCCGGCATTGGAACCCTCCAAGGGGGATGACACTTGGCAAACGGTAATGTCTGGTGAATTGTTTCTGTTGGCAAGTGCGGCATGGTAGATTTTAGAGTTTCCGTAGATAATTTCCGCTTTCCCGCAACATTCTCTGGAACCCGCTACGAGATCCGGGAAGGCTAGTGCCGCGCATGCGCAGTAGGGGCGTCTTGTTCCGCAGAGCGTAGCGGAGGTGGGAAAACAGTCCACGGAAATTCCCGTTTATCTGCGTTTAATTTGCGATGGAACGTTGCCACGCGTATCACCGTACACATGACGTCTGTTATAGTAGGCTGGATCGCGGTTCGATGCTTGTTTTGCTGGGGCCAAACTGGCACCGCCGGTGGCCATTGCTTGACACCAGCAAATGCATTGCGCCCTATGGGAAAAACGGAAAAGAGTGAGATTTCTCTCATTTGTATAGCACTTTGGACGACCAAATTATGACGAAGTTTTCTGGAATGGTGAGAAATGTTTGTGTTGTGATGACAATACTTTTACACTGAAGGTTTAGGGTAAAAAATACTTTTCTATCCTCCGTTGACTTTCTCCACGGTCCCCACTAGCCCCACGAGCAGCCAGTGGAAGCTACGTCGTTATGCAGGCAGCAAGACATGTTTCCTTCTATGTTTTTAAGTGTGAGGAACGGCGTGAGCAACATATTGTGTGGCTGTGTGGTTAGATAGAACTTTTCACGGTGAACATTCCAGCTTGGTTGTGATTGTTTTTGTTTCTATCGCTTTTACTTATAGTTCAGGTCATTAATCTTGAGAAAAGATTGCTAGAAGCCAGTGGAACCTCGCTAAAATACATCGACGATAGCAGGCGACAGAGATTGGCACGCTGTTTGTGTAATTTAAGAACCTCTCGCCAGTTACTGACGACTGTAAATTCAGTCTGACTATTGCTGCGAAAGATCCTAAATGTTTCCTTACAAGACTCTTCACACAATCTTCAAATAGTTCATTTTTATTCGTTCCTCCCATAGGCTTGCATGTATTGCTTGGTGTCAAGCAATGACCGCCGGTAGTGCCACCGTAGGACTCTCGATCCGCGATCCAGCCTACTACAATAGGTATCAGTGTCACCTTATTTCTACCATAAAGTTATTTATTCTAACGACGTTTAGAACGGCTACCCAGAAAAAAAAAAAAAAAAAACAATATGCAAGACGTTCAACCCATGCAATGAACCATGCTTCTCGCAACGCTGTACTATGCGAGTATTCAAGAATAAAAAAAAAAAAAGTATCTTGGTGATACAAAACTGCCAGTTACCGAAATTTAGTTTGAAAGGAGGCACACACCGTTGTAGTGTTAAACTACAGTCTCTCAAAATCGAAAAAGGTACATTAAGAAGCATGCTGCAGCTCTAAACCTGTCGGCATAAAGTGTTTTGAAAATGGTACCTACTTATTTTCTATTAAGATATACATCCTTTCTTTGTATGTCATAACTCTTTCTTTCATCCACAAGAAATATTACTAGAATAGTCGGTGACAGGTTCACAGTAAAGTGGAAGCTTTTCCCACCTCTTTCCTCTTTAGCAGAGCGAACGCTGGAGAGGAGGCGATCACCTCTCAAGCCTTCGCCCTGCCAAAGAGGAAAGAGGTAGGAGGAGCTTCCAATTTACTCTCAACCTGTCACCGACCATAAAGGCTGAACCACATGTAAGCGATTTGGCAAGCGACAGACCAAACGACGGCAACGAGCGTCACTCCCCCCCCCCCCCCCCCCCGATCCCTTGTTCCCCCGAAAACAAATTCTGCGTACGCTGCTGAGCCTTTGGAACACTTGTGTACCAAAATATAGGATCATTAATTGCGTAAGTCCACGAAGCTGCTATACCTCAAGAACGTCCCAAGTTTGTAAATTATTCTTATTAGCTACAGAACAATTAAATTGTTGAGCATGTGTACCCGTATATAGCGCATATTTGGCTCTTGATTTTCAAGGCAGTGTTAGTGCGCATAAAATGTAATGGACGACATAAATATAAGCTCTGGTAATTATGAATCAAAGTAGTTTTTGCAACACGTAAAACGTTATTTAATTACAAAAAAAAAAGAGTGATTTGTGGCCACTAAACTGAAATCTTTTTTTTTTATGAAAATATAACCTTTTTTCCCCCTCCCCCTTTTTTTTTCAGCGGACAGAACGCCATTAATGTTTACTGAATGAAAATACAGAATTTGGTCGCCGTATAGTCATGAATGTCTGCCGAAGTTTCGCTCTACGAAACGCAGAGAAAGAAAGTAGGAACATAATTAATGTATACAGAATTTAGGAATGAATCACAGTATAAATTTGTTCAACTTGTCCTTTCCATTCTTTCTAACCCTAACTCCTGCTAGTTTCGGCGCACAATAGTTGGACGGGAACAAGGTTCTCGGTCGTAGTTCTTGTGTTCTATCTACCTCAGACTGGGACATGGAAGCGGAACTTCGGACCGATGCTGCCTTCCTCGGTCAGCTCCCAGTGTCTCCCTGGCGTACACGAAAGGCCCTTGCCATGCTTCATACAAGCATGTAGCAAGCAACTCCGAGCCCTTCGAAAGAAGTCTTCCCCGGCCATGCCCACCATCGTACTGGATCCTTCGGAGAATCGCAGAAAGAGTAAAAGCGGTTTCCGCCATAGGCACCAGCCCGTGTCTGCCGAAAGCGAACACGAAAGGATCGAGAAACGGAAAGATGGGTGCGTGTCGCTTTCATTTAATACGACTTTCTTCAGACTCAGACAACGAGGGTAAAAACAAAATTTAGCCATCTGTGTTCACACTCTTCCCGGCGTTTCCGAATAGCGCGTTTTACTGAGTGTTTTTTTTTTTTTCTTTTTATTCCTTACGAGACAAACGAATTAGTGCAACATTTGATTTATTTAGTTTTGCGAAGGACACGCTGAAGAGAACCCAGTTTAATTCGCTAAAAAGCACATCATTGATCGTCATACAGATAGACAGACATTCGTTATTTTTAAGTTTGTTTTTACTAGTCATCAGGGACCTTTTGCGCGTGCTCAGGTGGTTACACTCGAGTTTGTTACCTATACTTATCTATAGCATGAGAGCGTGAGAAACGAATATTAATACAATATTCCTCCATGCTACTGTGTGTTCTATGTTTCCAGAGGAATTACATAGGAAAATACTTTGCGCTTCTTTTCAGGAATAACTTTGCTGAATTCTCGGTTTTATATTCCGATCCCACCTAATGGCAAAATAGAATCCATCATTGCTTAAATATTTCCCAACTAAAAGAAAAAAATCTATCTTGCCAGTCGTTTTATTAAAGAAGAAAAATATCGGAAGATGTTATCTTTATGCTAAAAAAACAACAAAAAACTACTCATTTTGAAATAAAAAAATGAAAGCCGTTTACAACTCCCTGTAACGCCGTATTAGAGCGCAGCTCTTGAGGAGGAGGAGGGAAGGGTACTGGGGGGGTCAGGTGACCTCGGGGGGGGGGGGGGGTCACGTGACCTTGGGGGTCACGTGCGAGGTCCTCCCGAAGGAACCCGAGGTCCTACCGAGGTCCTCCCGAAGGAACCCGAGGTCCTCCCGACTCGGGAGGACCTCGGGAGTCCCGAGGTCCTCCCGAAGGAACCCGAGGTCCTTCGGGACGACCTCGGGTTCCTTCGGGAAAATTTACCCATAATGCACCGCGCGGTTACGCCGACGGCGACGGCGACGCCGACGCCGCTCAAGCCGGAAACGGGTGCCTAAGAGCTGCGCTCTAAAACAAACATGCCTTACAGTTTTTAAAGGATTTGGTGACTATAGTCGGTTACAAGTTAAGAAGGTAGGAGAAGCTCCTCCCACAAGCGTGGTGCGCCGGTTTCAAATCCCTCCGCAATCGAAAGAAGAGTTCACTGGAAACGCTCCTTGTTCCGCTTCAATGAATAGATAATCGCCACAGAGTGGTACCAACTTGTCTCCGACCCCCACTTTTTAAGAAAGCGACCTTTGTATTCATCGGAGAAGTTACCGAGCCCCTGAAAGCAGCCTTTGTATCAATCGGAGGGGGAAGCTAATCCCCGAAAGGCGCCTTTGTTTTCATCGGAAGGGGGACGACTTAATCTCCCTCTCGTGGCTTCCACAATGCTAAGTCAAAGTCGAAAGATAAAGCAAATATGTACAGAAAGGCACGACCCTCCTCGCGCGTTGGCCGCAATGTCACGGAAACGATGGGACGCTATTGGATGCGGAGGTGGCGGAGGGATATATGATTTCCTTTGAGGGGCATTTGCCGCTACCTTCTTGACTTGTAACCTACTATAGCAGAATGCGAATGTTAATCTTAACAAGCAAAAAACACGTCACTTCCGGTAAGGGAATTAGAGTTTCTGAAATCAAAATGCTGAGAGCTACTATCTTCTTTTACATTTTAGTCCCCAGCTAGATTTATTTCGTCTTTCATAGTCCTAAAGAAAAATAAATATATATACTTTATTTTTTCACAATAGAGAGTGCAAGTTACCGTTATTTAGGCTACAATTCTAAAAGGCAGCACTAGAGTTTATGAAATCAAAATGCTGAGAGCTACTATCTTCTTTTAAATTTTAGTCCCCAGCTAGATTTATTTTGTCTTTCATATTCCTAAAATAAAAACAAATATATATATATACTTTTTTTTCGCAATACAGAGTGCAAGTTACCGTTATTTAGGCTACAATTATAAAAGGCAGCACTTCACGTTTCGACCTTAGAGCTGTGTGTATCGAGCACGCAAAGCAATGCGAGTCAGCGTTCAATAACCTAGGCTCTCCTAACAATGCGGTGCGCAAGTTTGTCTGCTTCGTGCGCAGGCGTCACGGTGACTTCAGAACGCCGAGCTCTGATTGGCTCCGATTGGAAGAATAGTGGGTTGACCTCGAGGCTGATTAGCTTTCAGGTCTACCCACTCTCTTTCCCATCAGAGCCAATCAGAGTTCGGTGTTCTGAATGTCACTGCAACCACTGAGCAAGTAGCAGACGAACGTGCGCTCCGCATACTTTGTACCTTACGGCGGTTCGCAGTGGACGCCACGAGTCATCGTAGCCAGTCCAATGCTGTGTGAGTGTCACGTGACCCACCGAAGGTGCGCAGTGAAGCGCGGGACGCGGAGCCACGTAATTTCAGACTTGTGTCCGTTACTTGAAACAAATGTAATAGATTACAATTACAAATTACCGAGCCTCAATTGTAACGAATTACTGTTACAAATTACTTTTGCTGAAAAGTAACCGATTACTTTACTCGTTACGTAACAAATTAATTTCACGGCACTTTTCCCGTACACTTATCAAGAAAACAATAGAAATAATTTTGATGTTTTCAATAATGTTCTCCAACACTAATTACAACTTCTCATACGCCAGCATTACTGTAGTCTTTGTAAAAATCAAATATTGTATTTCGGAGAAATAATGTAGGTGCACCCCGTTCACCTGTAAGCTGCCAAGGCAGCGAAAGCTACAACCACACCCTCCATCCCGGTAGCTTACGGCGATCGGAAATGATCTCTGGAATTCTGCGGACAAAGCTATACTCCGTTTTACGACAGTTTGGCGAACGGTAGAGACTGCTGCCCCCGCGACCCAATAATGGCGCCGGAGCAAGGCACGTGATAACACTCCATAATCGAGGCCACCGAGGCCTCGTTACCGCCACAGTAACAGAGCCCTTCGGGACAAAAAAGTAGTTCTTTGCTTTTTCTTTTAACGGAAATTGAACTCGCGCCATTCTTCTATAACGAGAAGATATGAAGGGTAAATAATCGCAAATTTATGAGTTTCAATTATATTGAAACCAAAAAACAAGTTGGGGCTCCAATCCATGCTGTGAAGGTGGTTGGTCAGCGAAGCTGTAGTATCATCTGCAACGATTGCCTACTGCACTATACGAAATGCCGCCGCCGGTCGCAGCACGCCGCCGCTGGTCGTATTGCTGTTTCTTTTCCCTTTGCCTCTCCTAGTATCCACGCGGCTCCTCGGGAGTCTTAACTATGCGTGGCCTATTCATCGCAGTGTTGCAGGAACAATGAAATCAGTTGCTATACTCCGTTTCATCTTACGTTTAAAGGGGCCCTGCAATCATATTTAAGCGTCTGCCTTTTTTTGTGGTTTCCACGTCTCTTGGGGTTCGGGAAAGCCAGCGGGCATGGAGAGAGTAACTAAATATCAGTGCGTCATATTTTAACCGGACGACGCGGAAACCTCCTCCGCCTACGAGGGCGACCCACGTTGGCGAAAGCGCGCGAAATGCGACGTCTTTGGTCCTAGGCTTACTACTGGTCAGAGCCGCTAAAAGCTTTTTTTTAGTCGAGATACAAAATATAAGTGTCGCGAACCGTTTCAATTATGTATGAAACTAGTTTTTGTTCAGTATTTTATATCGGAAAAGAAACAAATGCAGTTTGTAAAGTACGGAAACAAGAAATAATCCGTCGACGTACCCGCCACCAAGCGGTGGAAAAAACGGCGCATACTAGAAAGGGCTAGTGGGATGAGGCCCCGACGAACGGCGAGCGTAGAAAAATCCCGGGTGTACGCGGCGGCGCTGCGATCGTATACCGTCTCGAGCATCCGACCGCTTCCGAGCGTTCCGAAGGCCTTCGGCGCGGGCTTGGTTGGCGATTTGGCCATTTGGCGGTATGGCAGCGCGAAGTGGCTCCCGTTCTGAACTATCTTTACCCCGTGTTTGCTGTCGTTTGTGGCCAATGAAGTGTTATGCCGAATTAGTCTTTAATCGCGCAGCAAATGCAATGCGAGCCGCCCTGGCCGCCGGCTTCATACAGCCTATTCAAAACATGCTTTAGTGGCGCCCTCTCGAGCCGTCGACACGGAGTGCGGCAGCCGTGAACGCTCGATGAGCCCACTACCCTTCCTCTAGTTCACGGCCACTCAAGCCAGGACCTACGACGTCATGAAGAAGGTTATTTTTTGCTTGCTTTTGTAATTCTAATTTGCCTATAACTTTTAAAATAAAGCAAAATTTGAGAAAAGAAAAGTTTCATTAAGTTACTACGTTCAGTGCGCTCAGGTTCAGTGCAAATTAAAAACCAGTAAAAAAGTCATTGCAGGGCCCCTTTAAGTGCAGCGGATGTTACCAGCCATCGGATTCAATCGAAGACCGTGTGAGTGTCACGTGACCTTAAAGAGGGGGCACAGCGACGCGCGGAAAGCGTATCATGGGCCACGTCCACAGAACAGGAATGGTATAAGATAACTCGTAGCATCTGCTGCGTCCGGACGTAAGGTGAAACGGGGTATAGGCGTGTTCTTCTTCTTTATATGAAAGACTAGTGACGTCACTCCCCACGCTGCCCAAGCTGCCGTCGCCGCGGCAGCTTGGGCATCAGTAATCTTCACCGGGAACGTATGCTGTGAGCGCTACGTGCTTCGCATTGTTTTCAGGAGCTCTTTAACATTCATTATATGGTTAGGATGCTTGTTTTGTGCTTATTCTTTATTGAAACGAATGTGGTGCTGTATGATGTATGAGTGGTGTTTGTACATTTTGTTTCAATCTTCTGAAGTCTTTTTTTTCCGTGAGAACGCTGACACGAAAACACACGTGTGGAGAGGGACCGTGCTTCGCATTGTTCACAGGCGCCGTTATCATCCATTATGCGGTTTGCACTTCACACGAGGGCTTCGATTGACCTCAACTCCTTTCGAAGCAGCTGCAAACCTAATCTTTCCGGAACGCGTGGGAGGGTGTTCCTATTGTTCACACGCGCCTTATCATCCATCATGTGGTTTTGATGCTTGTTCTGTGGTTTTCTTTATTCTTTATCTTTATTGAAACTATGCTGTATGCCTGATTTCAAAGGAGATATGCTGTTTGGCCTTCAATTGTTCACCGGGAGTTTTTTGCTTACAACGCCAACGACACGAAAATTTCCTTGGCTTGTAGAGGTATACAGCTTCACTGTAAAAGGTGACGCCACATTCATATCCGTTCGAATTCTTTCGCTTAGTAGCGCCGTGGCCGTTGGCAATCGCGGGCGATCTCAGCTGTGTAATTGCCCGTTTCCGCTCAAAAGATCGCACTGTGCCCTGGCATTAGCGCCTGTCACAGATTCGCGGCTAAATTGAGCGTGTGGTTGTCTCATGAACTTTTCCCGAAGTGCTCGTTATTCTAGCGGACGGATATGTTGCTGCGGTGGACGTTCATCCGAAGTTGGTTGGTTTCGGAGCGGACAACTCTTGGCTAGCAGACGACAGCCGGTTCCTCCGGGCCTCGCGCACCGCATTTAGCGTAGTGACAGAAATGCTCCCATGCCGTCGGGTCACGTGCCTCGCTCCAACGCTCTTATTGGGTCGCGGGACCCCATAGCCTCCACAGTTCGCCAAGTTATCGTGAAACAGATAATAGCGGTGCGCATGCTCTGTTGCCGCGTCTACCTCCGCTTGGAGATCTTGGATACAACGCCTTCTCGGCGCTGTCTTCTTGATCTTTGTTTTTCGCATATTTGTATATGTCTGTGGCTAACTTTTAGTGGTTCTAGTGACCGGTCATACAAAAAAATCGTGTTTTCTTTTCGGTTATTCTCCTCTTCACGGTATTTTCTATAGTGGTGCACTTGTTATCTTTATGCAGCTGAATTGCTGCTCATATTGCTCTAGTTTTTGTTTTATTACGTTAATGGTTTTTTTTAAGTAACGAATAATTAAAGTAATCCCTTATCAATATTTGTAACGAAATTACATTATAAATTGTTGCCGACAAAAAAAGTAACGTGGCAATTACAAATTACTTAAAAAAGTAAAATATGTACTTCCCAAGTCTGCGTAATAGGTTCACAGCGCTGGATTGGTTTTGATGGCTCATAGGGTCCGCTGCAGTCCACTGTACGGTGAGACAAAATAGTTATAAGGCGCAACGATAGGCTCTCTCTGCCGAGTGCCGAATGACACGTAGACAGGAAACTTTATATCTGCTGGCGTATTTGGAACCAGCACCTTATAGGACAATATACCTGCAAACATTCAGGATTGTCATTTTATGTTACAATTTTACGGACCTTGAGATTGGAGCGGGCAGTATATGCCTACACCAGTGAAACTTGGAGTAAACTCGTGTTCATATTGTTCATGCTAAACCCCATGTGCATTTGCGCTTGCTCTAAGGTGATTTCGAATACCTAAAGTCAGGCGATTTTAAACTTCGAAACAAACTTGCGCGGTCAAACACAAAAGCAAAATTATAAAAATCGTTTTAGTAAATAAATAAATAAAAAATCAGTTCAGGAGCCCAACTAGTATTTCAATCCAATTCATTTAGCCGAATATTGGACAAAAGCGTTTAGAATAATTTTAGGCGTCAGAGTACGCGACGCCCGTCATCTCTGTTTATGCTCTCCGCCCCGGAAGAAGTCGAGTCACACTCCGAGCTCCTTCGTCTACCGTCCCGATAAAAAGATAAAGTGTAAATCAAACTAATAAAATAGCGACTGCGTGTCTCGAAGAAGACGTGCACTTCAAAACAACGACGTGATAAGCCTGGAAACGGCATAACAACCGCCAAGTAATCCAGACACAAAACGACGAAGATTCATGGATCGGATGCTGCCTTCAATACGAAAAGCAAGGGGGAAAAATAGAGGAAAAACAAAAGCGCATTAGCAAGATGCCTGAGGCGTTCCTCGAAGCCCCAAAGCAACAAACAAACACAGAGACTACTACAACAACCGATGATAAAAAAAAAGAAAAGTATTACAGGGTCGTTGCATCCTCCTTCGCATACATCTCATGCTTGCCTATCCTCTTTCCGTTCGGGACAATACACGCGCCTTACATAAGGCACGCATGCTCGGAATGGCGAAGGAAGGGCTGTCCCTGTTTGTACGTCTGCGTTCTTCTTTTCACAATGGCTCACGAGTCATCTATCGGAGTTCTCGCTCTTCTTCCGTCGAACTCAGTTTCTAAGAAACAACAACAACAACAAAAAAAAAAAAAAACACGTTCGCAAAAAAAAAAAAAAATTGCTTGAAATGTTTTATTCGTGCTCACGTGTTTGGAACTGAATGAGCGTTCCCGAGACAAACTCAACTGCTTCAAATACAGGGAGCACCGAACAGCTGTAACGAAAAGCGATTAAAAATGGAGACGCCCGTCCTCTTTATTATTTTCTATCTCTCTTTCTTTTTAGCTCATGCACCCATGATTATTATTCGTTATCATGTTTTTTTTTCTTTTTTAAAGCATTGCGTCACAGATTGTGGCGCAGACGCTGCGTATTGTGAATATTTTTATTATTCTTCGACATGATTGAATATCTTTTGTTGTTACCCATACTTTGACGAGTGGAACCGACATAACCATTTATGATAAAAAGTGTATTTTTATGACTGTCGTTGGAACCCGAAGGGGTGTTTTTCGGAAAAGGGTTGCCATGTACCATATAATACGCCGGAATCTAGAGAAGCGAGTGTCTTCAGATAATCGTTATTCCATGACGCGTTTTAATGGACCTCGAAAAATATGACTGATTATATTAACTCCAAAGGGGGTCCTCGATACCAGTATGAATGAATCTTTATTTGGGGGTTTTGTAATATTCATTACCACAGTGCTCCTTGTTCCATCTTTATGTAGCTATACTTCGTTTCAATTTAAGTCCAACGAAGCCGACGCTGAGAGTTGATGATGACCAATCAAACAGCGCGAAAAAAGCGCAATTCATTGAATCTTCCCTGTACATGATTGGTTCAGGGATGATGGAACATGTATAGACACCTAACACTCATCATGACGTTGAGCTTTTTGACGCAGCTTGATTGGGCCCATCGGCTCGCAGCGTTGGCTGCGTCTTGACTTAAGGCGAAACGAAGTATAGTGACATGTGTCGAGGAGTGATCACAGAACCTTTTTGCCCAACGGAGAATCAGGAGTAAGTAGAATTGCCTATAGTTTATTAGTTACTCCGAAGCTTGGAAACAAAAAACAGCAACGATGTGTGCTCAAAACACATTGGGACTATTATTAAGAAAGCTTCTCTAGCCCAAGGCCAAGTAACGAAAGACGGATAGTTTTCTGCAAGTTGTGGGATTACCCTTTGGGTGTACCACGTAGAAAAACGGAAGGTTCATTGGGTCCGGATGATGACGTGTTTATGACGATTACGCCACACGTTTGCCAGAGGGCCAACAAAGTCCGAGATAACGGCGCTGTCTCTTTCACAGTATCACCAGTCGGAGTCCGCGCTGCCATTATATACAGTATCACGGAAGGGGGAGGGTCAGTAAAAGAAAGGAAGGCTCCGTCGAGAAGAGCCTCCCCTAGAGAGAGTCGCCCCTGGCCGTTGGATTTGGCCGTCTTATATATACTGCGGGAATGAACGCGCCCGGGGTGGTCGGAAGTGGGTTGGCTCCCCGGAGGGGCGGAATCGTCCAAGTACCAAGATCCCGAAGGGTGTGCTACAGCAAATCACCCGAATAGGGCGAGGGAGAGCCGTCCGCAAAAGAATACAGCCTCGCCTCGCTTCCGGGACGCACCCCGACATAGCGACGCACCACGGCCTTCCTGAGCTAGGCCTAGGTAGGGATGCGGGGAACACGTGGTTCCCATAATGTAAACCGCTATAAGAAACAAAACCCCTGGTGACATCAAAATCCATAAGGCAAACATGTTGTCGTGTTCTATCCTCAAAAAAGAAAAAAAAAAAATTCAGCCTTTCCGCTTTGGTGAAGAAGGAAGACCAGCGAAGCTGGACTATGGTGGGAATGAAGGAATGGCCGGCTGCAAGTCGGCAAGCCAGAGTTGAAAATCCGGAAAGTTTGCTGCCGTCTATAAGCGCCGGCAGCAGCCAGACAACCGGCAAGCCGGTTGTCTGGTTTCAGCCGTCGTTCATAGATGGCGGTAGCTGTCCGGAGTGTTGAGTCGACGTTCATTTGCTGTCAGACACGATCCTGGGGAAACTAGCCCTTAACAGCTCCGCTGTAAAAGAACATTTTCCCAGATGTAGAACGCCAGAGAAACGCCCAACTTACCACAGGATTAGCAATCCAAGGGCCTAACTTGGGCACAATACGGTGTTGCTCCAAGAAGCTAGTTAGTGCCAGAATACCTTTCTCTGGTGTTTCTATGAAGCTGTCTCTGGCTCGCCACTTAATTGACAAAACGCAAGACTTGGCAACAAAGAATGTCAGACGAGAGCCAAACTACCAGCAATAAAGCATATAAATCTGGTACTTGTGTGGCCATTTCGGCCCAAAGTTGCCAGATGAAAACCGAAGAACCGGATGTGAATCCCAACTCTCGCACTTGTTTGGCCACTTCGACCCACAGATGCTGCAGATGGCATCCAAACCACCCCCAGTGAAGCCTAACTTCGGCACTTCTTTGGGCGAGTTAGGGCTAAGATACCAAGACTCTGGCCAAAAAAGGTCAAGCTTGGCTCTACCTTTGGCTTGTTCGGCCTTTTTAAGGGCCAAAATTCACGAACAAAAAGCAAATTGTGGCGCCAAGAACTGTGCTATTGGAGTTGTGAAAACAAGAAAGCTTTTGCTTGGGCGCTTCATTCTTTGTGCTGATTAAGTTTCAAGACTCTGCTCGACTGTCTCTCAAAGAATCGGAAAACATTATCGCTGGTGGTCGTACACAACAATCAGAGACAATGTAGCCCCCTCCCCCCCCCCCCCACACACACACACACGCACACACATACACAACATTCTAGTTCACTGCTGCGGGAGATCAAACATTGACACCAAAGAGATATGACACCTAATATATAAATCGCATTTTGGTTGCGAAAGGAAGGTGTCAAAACGATGAATTTTAATACTCTTAGCAGCTCCACAATCTACATGGCTTGTTTTCTTGAGCAGACACTTTACCACTGTCGATTTGATGTGATATCAAATCTAGAAAGGGTCCAATTCAAGCGATGGCAAATTTATATTTGTATCCAGGAGACATTGACACACTTGGATAGTGTGTGGTAACGAGAACCAGTTGTGATATAAAAAAAAGCCAGCACTATACGCGAGCAGAAAATATGTTCAATTCACACTAAGGCACAAAATTAGTTCAATTCACACTAAGACAATGGCAAACACGGACAGCAAGAGACGCACACGGTGTAAAGTAAAAAAACAAATTGACTTGGTATAATCTAAGAATGAATTCTTCAATGGAATTATGTTCATTGGTAATGATGGGGGCTCAAAATTCCCAAGTAAGCATTGTAATTATACACGGCTTTTTTGCGTAATTTTATAAATATCCGAGTAGAAGACTATATTTTTTTATATAGCCTGGGACTGTGTAATTTGGAAGTGATACCGTAAAAAAACTTAACAGATCTGTGAAACTTTATGTGTTGTACAAAGAAACAAAAGCGCGGTCACTGAACAATGTTACAGTAAAGATCTAATTTCGAACCCACAATAAATTTGCTTCGCAGTACAATATGTACGCAGGTTGTTGTAGGCTCATTTCACATTTATTAAAATTATCTCATAATAATGCATGTCAAAATTTAAATCCTCCGGCATTCGATCACGAAGCGTGAACTTCGAAAATTAAAGCTTACACATAAAGCAACAAAAACGTCAAAGTTTACTGATCCCTAGAGTTCATGTATGACACTATGCAAATTATTCAGTGAACGAAACGGGGCTCGACGTGGACTTGTTCGCTCGGGTGGCCGTTTTTTGATCCCACTTAATCCTTTAATCTGACTTCCTCCTCCGTCTTGGCATTTCAAGCTTCGTTAAACAGGCAAAAAAGAAAAGGCAACAGCGCTACATGTAGAGGAGAAGAATTACATGGGGTTCGGTGGACGTTGAGGAATTTTCCGTATGTATAGACATTCCGCAGAGCTCAACTTTAAAAGACGAATAATGAAAAAAAAAAAGTAAATATACGAGTCGTCCAGCCTACACTTAACCATCGTTAAACGCTGCAGTAAATAAGACCACGGTAGGAGTTTATTAATTTCGGATAAACTGCGCTTCCCTTAGTACTTTACACAATTTGCGGCGTTTGCAACAAATGCTATAAAACTTCTCCTAAAACAAAATTCTAGAACGTAGCGTACTAGGTTGTCAATTAATTGTACGAGCAATTCTGGGAGTAGACATCGTTTTGTGGTTTCGCAATCACATTGCGACTACTTTTCTTTATTATCATAACGAGTCTATAGGTTACGAATAATCATGTCGGCATTTGAAGTCTGCGAAATGTTGCATATGCTGCTGTCTCAAGATCTAAGTTGTATCCCGACATATTTGAGGCCGTAATCACTAACAGAGTGAGAACGACAGGGCACCTCTTTTGAACGGCCGTCCTCCGGAACATGCTCCCTGTCCACCGCCGTATTTTGGCTGCGCGCGATCGAGCTTGGCGAGAGGTTGAGGCGTTGTCAGAGCTAGGAAGTACGCGCTGGAAATGGGGACAACTGAAGGACCTCCCTGCCGTTCTTACAATGTCAGTTACTATAGTGCTGTAGCGGTCCGCGCTTCTAAAATTCCTATCTCATGATGCGCGTTAATAGGAAACAGAAATAACAGTTTCACAAGGCGCTGAATCATGTTGCTTTTGTCGTGGGTGAAGCACGGCGGCGTATCGTGCTTTCACTGGAGCCAGTGCAAAGTGCTCACGCAGTTTATACCGAACAGGCGAACGGTGTCTTATCTCGTTGTTGCGCTATCCTTGTGGCGGTCGAACGGCGGCATCGCGACGTAGCGCTCATCGCAACAACCCGAGCAGGCGCGGTCGCTCGCTCACGGCCGATGTCGTGACTGGACCGTGAACACCGGAGCAATGCAGCCGGAAGGTATGCACTTATCGCCGTCTTGCCACACAAATGGGCGTACTGGATAAACGCTAGAGGTGTGCGAATAGCGGTTAGAATTCAATAGCGCTGCAAGATCCCTAACCCTTACAGTGCAAATGAGAACTAATATCTACCGGCTCTCATTACACTATCTAAGTTAGCAAGAAAACTGCGCTATTCCATTCGAACCACTATTCGCGCACCCCTAGTAAACGCTTAAATTGTCAGTGTTTGAATGCCCCGATCGGTAAGCATTTGCATTTCTAATGAATAAGCCATTCAATAAAGCGATTTTGGCAGTCACGTATGCACCGTAGAGTTCGGGGAAAGGGGGGGGGGGGGAGGGGGGGGTACGACACTGTGTACCGCTCAGCAAGCAAAACTACCGCATTGACCACGACCTAGCCGAGATTACGCTCTTGTGCGATTGGACTGTTCAATGAGAACTAAACCATACAGTAGTTCTTAGGTTGCCGAGAGGATAGCGCTCCCATTATAGATGACACAGTTCGTGTGACCCTTATAAATCTGGTGAGCACTACACTTCTGAGTACCTCACAAGTCAGTTTTACCAAGGAGACAAAGAAACTGAGGTAAGTGTTTTTCAGCAATATCGAGTAGCGCAATGGAACAGGTACGCTCATCGCTACTCATAGCTACGTCGTTACTACTGAAGTTTATGAAAACCCTCCATATACATGACAAATAACGCCCGTAAACAACGCCGCAGGTTAAAACTCATATAGAACCCAGCCATTGGGCTCAACGCCGAAAAAGATATACAGCGAGTGAGTTTAGCAAGTGCGCGCGCACGCCGAATATAGAAAGAAGCAAAGAAAAAGAGAAGAAAGATGAATGCATGACTGGTCTTAATCGATATTACGTTTTCGGTCGTTTATTTCCGCTCGTCATCCCACCGTGAGCCATCGGGAGAGTAGGAAGCGTCGATAAAATGGAGAAGAACTCACTGCGATGAGCCGATGTCACGTCTGGAATAACGGAAATCCCGAACCGAGCACCAGAGACCGAAGAAGGATTTCTCACCACTTCACCGTCATCTCTCCCGAAGTACACCTAAAAGTTGCCGAGTTTAAAGACCATGCGTCCTATACTTTTAACGAGCATCTCACCGTCCGCCCAAGAACTTGTAGAAAAAAAAAAGGAAGTGGAAAGAAAGTTTCCGATTCTAGAGCAGCAAGTAGAGATCGAAAGAGGGATCAGGAAGACGCCGAGGAATCTAGGATCAGGGATGGGATGGACGCGCGGCGAACAACAAATATAAAACTAACGACTTGAAAACCTAAGTGCGACACTCTCTAGATATTTACAATTTATTTTTTTTTAGTTTTCGTTGGGTTATTTAGAGAGATCAGTAGACTCTAGAACAGAAAAACACACAGACACGGAAAAGGAGAAAACAAAAAAAAGAAAACAGGGACACCTAATATTTTTATACGTATTTTTTCTTTTCTTTTTCGAGATCGTCTTTGACTTTTTTCTTGTTGTTGAGGCTTATGGTGTTTACGGGGATCCCGCGTCCTCTGATAAATCCGCAAGGTGGACCGTGCAGCCGAACAGGATCGACTAGCAGAAAGCAAAGGCACTACTCGAAAGCTTGAAAGTAGACAGCTACGTTTTTGGGATAATCGGCGAAATTCAGTAAATATAACCCTACCATTGATCCGTTTAGTGTTTACAAACCCAATCCGTTTCTTACCTTTCAGGTGGTTTAGGGTATCTGATTTTAGGTTGTTCTTCCCAGCTTGGTCTACTATGGGACACTGCAGTGCTGCGCAAACAACGAAGTCTGATATTTACCAAGGTCCTTCTGTTGCGCAATTTAACATGCTCTGGGTGAACCGCGGGCTTAGTGAAATCTCCAAAACACCCAACTAATCTGAGCGCCATTTCGATTAAATGCACGCAGATTCACATGAAAAAATGTTGAGCTGTCGCTGTGGAAGAAACGGAAAAAGGAGGCAACTATGCACCAATAACTTTTCCATTCTAAAGTGTCTTTTACGCTAGATACTGATCATGTGGGCATCCAGTTACGGGTACCAGGGAACGTTCTTGAAGTTGAATTGTTATTGGCGCTTGTCCCGGGTTAAGCAGTGTCTGCACATGGCAGTAATTCGCTTTCCGCGTGTTCTGTGGGGAAGTATACCCGCGGGCTTTGTAAATCAAAATCGGGTGCACCCTACGGTAATTTGAAATATCTCCCACTATTTGCAGCTCTTGGTTTTCTAATTTTAACTGTTCGCAACGGGTTTTTAAATGAATTTACTGTGGCAGAAAATAAAATCCCACAAATGAGCCGGCTAGACGGTTATTACACGTATAATGTTCACGTGTTGAGGTTGTCTATAGGAGAAAAGCACGAACGTTTCGGTTGTTTATAATTTGGGGAATGTACGCGTACCAGAAATACAGAGGTGCACATGACAGAATAGAAATTCATTTCTGTTTTATTCAGGGAAGGGAAGATTGAAAACTTAAAACAAGAAGGCTTTACTATACTTCACTTTACCTTAAGTATAGACGCAACCGACGCTACAAGCAGATAAGACTAATCATACAATGTCAGAAGCGCACCAACGTGGCGATCGTCATGTTTCTTTACGTGTTCTCTTACCGCAGAACCAATCACGTACAGGGAAGGCTCAGTGATAGTCTTAGGGAACTGTTTTTGCACGTCCGATACGGTACGATGGGCCATACGGTACGAAGGGCGCATGCGCAAAAACGGTTCCCTAAAACTCTCTACTGTTTGATTGATCCCGTCGGTTCTAAGCGTCGGCAGCATTCGGACGTAAAGTGAAACGAGGTATGATTCTCGGATACCAATAAGCCGAGCGCAGATTGAACACGATTGTTGCGTCATAGTTCGGCTTGAACTCGTGTTCTTCCTGATCGGACACGAGTCTCAGCCGAACGATAACGCAGCACCCATGTCCAATCCGTGCCCCCTCGTTAGTCTTTTTGTTAGGTGATTCCATAAGCTCGGCACTACGGCTTTCTTTGATTTCGTGGAGATGTTGAAACGTGACGTTATCTTTCTTTTTCGGGAATGGGGAGTGGGGACCTCCTCTGCAGTTTTTACATTATGGTAGATTGTAAGTTTAGTCGTTTTTCGAACGTACTACATTACGTAGCATGGCGATATTTGTGGCTTTGTTGGGTTCGTGAAGGGAGTACACTGTATACATCCGCCGGAAAATTGGCGTAGAGCAGATCGAAGCATCTTCAAATAATTTAGCAATGGCTTTTAAAATACTCACGTTAAAAAAAAAAGAAAAAAAAAAGAAAAACCAAACACGAGTGATGGACAGGTTGTTAAACTCAGAACGTGGTTCAGTCCCCATTCCTGCTCGTTTCGATTTGAATGAGCATGAGCGTCGTACCGGCGTGCAGCAATGCCTCACTACTGTGGGATGCAGGTTAAAGACTCCAGGAGAGCAGTCGTTCTGCGCAGACTAAATTTTTCATCTATGGCGTAAACCAGCATCACCAGACCTCAAGGCCAGACCGCCCTTTCGTTGTCTAAACGCAACTGCCTGATTTACTTTTTGTTTAACTCCGAATGCGACGAGCTCAGGTTTAAACCTCGTAAAATATTCTCTTTGCGTGGCGATGCCTAGGGGGCTACGTCGCAACGAAAAGTACTAATTTTGCATAATGTATCATCACATGCAGTGTACAAATACAATAAAAAAAAAGCCGGTTAGCAAAAAGAATGCTTCGACAACGAGTAAGGAATAGATAAGCGGTTCGAAAAGAAAAGACGCAGTGTGGCTGGGTTTAACTTTGTAATACGGTGGAAAGTTGGCAGGGTTGGTGGTACATGTTAACGGTAAAAATAAGCAGCTGCCAAAAAAACGAAGGACAGGAAGACAAACTACACACACCAAGCGCTGTGACAAAATAATACACACACGAAGCGCTCCTTTTGTATTTAGTTTTTGCTCACACACACAAAGTGCTGTTGATTTCTTTTTGAGACACACGAAGCCCTATGTGTGTACATCGTCTTTGCCCTTCGCTTTTTGGCGCTGCTTATTTTTACGGTTAACTGGCTTTACGCATTGAAGCCAGAGAGCTTCTAGGTAGCTCATATTCAAAATTGATAAGAAACCAGAAATTAATACTCCTGTTTCCGACATAAAAACTGCGTCCTAAAGACAAAAAAAAAAAAATCTGTACTGAAAAAAGAAAAAAAAAAACGATGCAAATAAAAGAAAGAAAAACAGAAAGGAAGAAGAACTGCGCGCCCATCGATCACATTTCACAAAAATCTGTTTCTCGAGGGAAGAGCGCCGAGACGAAGCGCTCGCGAGCATGCAGCGAGAGGAGGAGGAGGAGGAGGAGGAGGATCCGAGCGGCTATATCTCATTTTGGCCACATTCAGCGCTTCCTCTCTCCACGTCCTTATTTCTTGTAGGTTCGTTGACTGTCTAGAAGACTGGGTGAGGTTTGCATGCGCGCATTCAGGAGGGCCACGCTCTCGAGTTCGGCGTGCTCGTCAGGCGACGCGTCGCTAGGAAAAAGTTCGGAACTTGGGACTCACGAACAGCGCCCCTTTCTTTGCGTGTCGTTTCCTTTTTTTTTTTTTGTGTGTGTGTGTGTGTTCGTGTCACGCGGTTTCTGTGAGCGTGCCTGGCTGTTTACTGCGACGAAATGAAATTTCGAACAGTTTAGTGGCGGCATTCTTCCCTAAATAGCATCACTGCACGCGCACATTAAAAAAAGAAAAAGAAATTGACGCATGGGAAGGTTTTTGCTCGCATTCCTTACTCAGCTTCAATCCTGGGATCAATTTGGCTGTTTAGGAAGTGGCCGGGATCTGCACCAATTGGAAAATCGGGGGGTTAGCGATTATGAATTAATTATAGATATTCTCTTTGCGACAATGATCAGATTTCGTGTGTCGGAATGAAATTCTTGCCTGCATTACGACACGGATAATTTATACCGTCAGCTGGAGTACGTCTATCACAGATTGATGGTAGTTTTCCTGTAGTACATATGATTGTTCTTACGAAAGGCGGTTCCGCTCCCCAATTAAAACAAAGCCTGGTTCGGTGTAGTTGATACAAAGAAAAGTGAAAACGCAGGTTGTTTTATCTATAATTAGAACAAGAACAGCACATTAAGCGGTAACTACGCACTCCGCTCAAATCAGCAGAAGACGGAGATGTATAGTCAAGTGACTCTAGTCGCTGACAGAATGAGAACAGGAGGGCGTCTCTTACAAACACACGGCCTCCAGAAGGCACACCATGTCTTCCGCCGTGCTTCCGCAGCGCGCGCACACTCGAGGTGCCGAAGCATTGTCGAGAGTAGGAAGCTCGCGGGGGATGCGGGACAACGAAAGCTCCTCCCTGCCGTTATTACATTGTCAGTGACTGCATTGTCCACCAAATGTTTTTTTTTGTTTTGTTTAGTGTTATAAATAGGTGTCTTTTTGTCAATATACATGTATCTAACTCTTGTGCTAATCTGAAACAAAAATACCAATGCAATTTTAGGGCATAAATCAAATGGTTCTACTCCAATTTCTTGTAAAAATATGGCACAATTAGCTCGCATTAAAAAGACAAATAGTACGTCATATGTCACGTTAGGAACCAAAAAAAAAAGAAGAAGAGAAATAAACTGATCCCTTAGAAGTGGATTTAAACATTTGATTAAATAACCATTTTCCTAGATCGCATCTTTGTTCATTCTGGCGAAGCGTTTTCAGACATTGGAGGTTTTCAGTGCGTCCTTTTAAGGCTGCTCCCTCCTTCCTCGGGTTATCACTTACGTGGTAGCGATGAGCTATTAACCCATAGGGACAAATAAGAAGTGGTAATAAAACCATGACGTAGCTCGTACGACCGGTCTCGGGGCACCATCTGGCCGTCGATGCAACATAAATGAGGTTAGTAAAATCACGTGGTCAAAATATCTGCTTTAAAGAAACTTTTCTTTTCTTTTTTGTCTTTTTTTTCCTGGGGGGGGGGGGGGGAGGGGGATTCCCGACGTTTATGCCGTAACTTAGATTTTACCAACTTGATATGGTGCAAAGAGATTGCAGAATTTGTTGTTGTTTTTCAGCTGGAATAGAAAGACAAGGGGTTCCAGTGAGAAACAATTTGGCCTTACCTCTTTAGAGAGGAGCCTGTAGAGTTTCGGCGCCATTCTTACTTTGAAGTATTCGAAAATACAACAGAGTGCGGATAATGCAGTATCATCTTTTTTTCTTCAAAACACAAAGGAACCTGACGCAAAAAAAAAAAAAACTAACATGTAAACTTAAGCGTTCGTCCATTGTTATTGGGATTCCTTCCCTGTTTGTTGTCCTAACTGCCTTGGTGAAGAATTCTCAGCCATTTAATGTGACAGCTTCGCATCTTTAACCCAGCGGCAGATGGGACGTCCTGTATTCCGCCCATCTTCAGTTTTATTACACAGAACAAAACTCGCTTTGTCCTCCATCTCAGTTAGTCTGCGCATCTTTTCATCAATAACAAGAGCCCTGTGAACGGAGAGTTCCGCCTTCTAGGCAGAAATGAACTGTCGCGCAGGTCACAATCCGAGACAAATACGCGTGAGGTGTGTCGTTTATTTTTGCCCTCCTCACTTCAACTCTCAAGAATATACGTAGGGAGGTAAATCGTTCGAGCCTTATCTTGTAAACACAAGGGCTTTCGGGCAGTGAATATTTGCTGGCTCTTATTCAAAACGCGCCATAAGGGCTCTGACATTTTACGTTAATAGCTATAGTATATAATTCGAAAAGACCTAACTCGAACGAACAGTAAGAAATATTTTGCCAGCGGTATAAAGAAATGTGGTACTAAGTTTATTTAACGAGATAAGAACGAACGCTGCAAAGAACTTTGAGTTGAGTGAATTGAACAATCCGTGCTTTTGTTTTTACTTTTCTTTATTGAGAATGCAAAGAAAGCAATCTCGTTACCGTTGCGCATTAAATCAATCCGAATGATTCATAAGCGTCATGCGTCGGATGTAGCCACTTCCGCAATGTACAGGGGATTTTAGGTAAAAAAAAAACTAAACCCGGATAGGAAGCAAAAAGTACCGTATGCGCGTCGAGAATAGTTCTCGTGGGCGGGATGTTTTTCTGGCACGTATTTTTCATGCAGCAGCAGTCTCTGTATATATCGTGCAAGCAAAAACACCTCACGGGCGAAAAGGAGAAATAAGTGTCGACGTCTGTTTTTAATATTCCGGAAACAAAAGCATATATATATATATATATATATATATATATATATATTCATATATTTATAAAATGCTTCGCACGTTTCCATTTCTCTGCCTCCCCCCCCCCCCCCCCCCCCCCAAATCCAATTGGAGAGGCAGTGGACCGAAACAAGTATTCTATTTCTAACCGTGAGCACGAAAAAAACGAATTCGAACTAAAACAAGTAAGAACACATTATGAGCTACTAAAATATAAAATTAATTATAAAAAAAACACCAAGCGAGAAGGTAGTTTTACATTCGCATGGCTGGTTGGTAAAAACCCCGCAATTTGGGCTTTTCTGCCTCATCAGTCTTGATGCGGGAGAGCATCAGCGGCGTTTCGTTGCATTTCTCGTGCAACGTCAACAAGAGAAAGATACGAGTCTCAAACGAGACAATGTCATTATTTGTGCTTGCGAGTGTAACCTCCTTTGCTAGCAATCCCATTTCGCGACAAAAATAGCGTGGCGATTTGGGAATGATATTTGTGTAAGACGCACCGCTACGCAGCGGTGTACAGCATCTCGTTGCTGTATCGGGAAAAGTGTACAGTCTGCTTCACTGTTGTTAGCGCTTGATTCAAAATCATTCTGTTTTGCGTGTCGAAAGAGATTATACTCCGTTTCATCTTAAGCCCGATCGCAGGCGATGCCACAATCTAACGGAGCCCATCCGGCAGAGCCAAAGTTGCATCGTTAAGGAGCTCGTTATCTTTCGTAAGCTTTCAGTCCTTGGTTAAACCAATCACGCACATCAAAAGCTCAGGATCGATGCGCACGGACTGTACATGATTCGTTTAGTGGGGGATGAGCAAAAGCACAAGGGTGAAGAGCTCCGTGATTATGCCTTTTTGTCACTCGCCCGACTGACTCCATCGGAGCGAAGAGTCGGCTGCGATCGAAATTTTAAGTAAAAAATAGTTGAGACTGATTTTTTCTTCTTGCTCTTTGTCCTTTCGGAAGGGCACAACGGGGAGTATTTACTCGTCTTTGCTCACAAGCGGCACACTGAAAGGAGGTTTTGTTTTATGCAGCGCAGAACAGCAATAATTGCGTTAAAAATAGCTTCGTGGGTCCTTGAAGAATCAAATGGAACGATTGCTTTGCTTAGATTCACAGGGGTCTCCAAACTGTTTGGCTAAGGAACCGGATCGGGGATCTGTCGCCGTCTCGACAGGAGTTAAATAAGTGATTATAAATGAGGGAATACGAAATGAATTATACTAGATGAGAGGATAAACAGAAAAGTAAAAGTTAGAGAAAACGGTAAAAATAAAAATGAAGGGGGGATGAAGACGTATATAATTTGTTTTTCATTTAAAAATTAACATTTTGTGTATGCTTATACATCCGAAAATTAGTCAGCCTCAGTGGGCATCTCGTGTCTCAGCTGTAGATGCAAAATTTAGCCAGTGCCGTACGACTGCTAGCCAGGGGTCTTTAACGCGCACCACGCAGCAGCGATACACGACCGCACGCCGGAACGATGCTCATCCAGATCGAAACGGGCAGGGGTGGGGATTGAACCAAGGACCCCTGGGTTCTGCAGCGTGAGCTTTCGCTCCATGCACCTGCTCCAAGCTGGTGTGCGCTAGGCCACTCGGGCACCGATCCCCCGTTTAAAAATCAATATTTAGATCATTAGGACACAAAAAAATCGGGACCCAGAAAACCCACCAAGCTTATATCAAAGCGTATAGCAACTTTGACATGTTCACACAGGGCAGAATACTTGGTGAGATTAACAGGACTGATTATGACAATACGCAATAAATACGACGAAAGACTCTAAGCACAATGAACATGGGAACGCAGATGAATTTTAAAATACGTAGTTACACAGATATGAAACAGGGGAATAAAAATGGTGATGACAACGTCCAATGAATAATATGACGACAGGACACGCCTTACAATAGGCACTTTTCTCTTCTTTTTGTTTTTGTATCTTTGTTTAAATGGCGGCTTTTCTCTTTTTATTTTTTTACGCGTGTTCTTTTGTTTTTTTTATAACAGCGGGTTTGCTGAAAGCGGGCCACTAGCCGGGCTTCGTTAAAATGACCGCGGCCAGCCACGGCCCGGTCGGATGACCTCCGCGGGCCAAGGTTTGGAGACCCGTGGCTTAGAAGATGATAGAATACACAAACATAGACGAATAAAGAGTCCCACAATAATGAAAATGAAAACAAAAAAAAAATATGAGGAAGGTCCGATTCCCAGCAGTGCCGGTTTCCAGAGCGGCGGGTAAGATAGAGCAGCGTGCGGTCGTGTAATCCCAGATGCGTGAAGTCTAGAAAAAACGTCCGTCCGTCAGCCTTTGCGCAGAGCATGCCATGAGACAAGCACTGCTGTCTACGTGGCGCAGCCACCGAGTGACCAGGACTAAAAGGGATATTTGGTCAAAGGCCCTCGATATTTTATCTTACAAGGAAAAACAACACACAAATGTGACGAAGCACTTTTTCGCGGGCTTAAAATAGCCTCTTGCCGTTATTTCTGCTGCTGTGCCCTGCCGCTCGCTTTCTAGAACTTGCGCCGCCACGCAGACGGCGTGTAAAGAAATTACGGTATTTGCAAAGGGCACTAAGGGTGTCTAGGAACTTGAGGCTTTGTTAAAAGGCGTAGTCTGTGAGAAACCGTCGAAATTAGCCGTTTTACGTGCCAAATCCACCAATGGCTTCTTGCATGCCCCAGTGGAGGACTGGGGATTCATTTCGTCCACCTCGGAATCTTCTGGCACGCAGCCGAAATCTCGGTTACACTGCGCCTTGTCCGCAATAAGCCTCCGTCAGATTGTGGGCACCTCAACCGCGATTCGAACCTACCGAATTGGGGGTTCGTTGCAGCCCCGCCTAGAATAATCAAAACCCGCGAACATCTTCCTCTTCCTCCATGTGATGTCATCCCACTCGGAGGCCGCCAACTCTGCAACTGGACCCGAGGTCGAGGCCGAGCGTCCTTCGCCGCGTTGATTGGACGGGAGGCCCAGCAGAGCATTGACGCAGCATTCGTCTCCGATCTGTGTCTTCGCTCGATCTCACTGCGATGACGTCGTAATTCTAGCGCACGAGCATTCCATATTCAAGGTGGTGTTATACGTATAGCCGTTGCTTTGTCTTCGAGCCACCGATGCGGCTAGTCCGTGAGGGAATGAAGCATGTGATGTTTCGCTTTCTTCTTGTCCTTGCGGGAACCATGTTTTCTAGTCGAACCGTTTTTTTTTTTTAATGCCTCGCCATGCGTTGGATGCGCTCTGAACATCACACTGACGGGACCATCGCTCGCCTGGGGTCCAACTGGACGCGCGGGCGTTTTCGATAGTCCGTTTCACTTTGCGACTCACCGCAACGGAAGGTACGAGCCACGCTAGCTAATCCAGCGTTCTACATGTGCCACGTGACTTCACGCATGGTGCGTCGCTCCTGCGCACAACGCGAAGGCCATGTGTCACGCTTCGAGCTATACGGATTGGCTCCGGTGGCTCGGCCCGTCCTTTGCGGTACGTCGGAAGTTGAAACCCAGTTTAAGAGCATGTAGCGCACTTTAAAGAGCGCGGGTTACCAACCGTATTGAACTGGCCAAGTTGTCCAGCTAGAACATAGTACGAGTGTCATTAGCTTGATAAAATCGATCTCTCGCTGTAGAGCAAATCGAAACGTTGAATTTCCCACGATGCAAAATATATATAAAAAAACGAACTTAACCAAATTTTGCGGACACTTCTTTTTGAATGGTAAATGAAAATTTATTGCGTTTTCCAAGTATTTGCAGAGAAAGAATTTTATGCCTTGCCGGCCAACTAGTTCGCAGAACTGAATTATTAATTTCCGACGACTCGGAATACCCGGCTTGGAACAGCTTAATAGCTCGTAACTTCCATTGTAATATGTGGTTCTTTTCCGGATGTTTTTGTAAATGTGCAGAAAGCAGCACGATAGGATGAATCGAACTATTCGTTTTATATATTGCAATATTTTAGTGCGCCCTAGTAATATTAGATTGCAAAATGCTTCTCAAGAAATTGTTTCCTCTCAGATGCGGCAAATTAATTAGACAAGCCGCTTTTTATATACATTTATTGTCCTGGTGCACGCAAAAAGATTTCAAACTGCAGTTATTTAGTATGGGATGTCCTGATTATCAGGACATCGCGTAATTTATTCGGTAATCTTTTCACCCTGACGGAAGGTTCCAACGCCAGTCTAATTAGCCCCATTGGAGAATACACAAGCATAACAATGAGCGTTCCCCTGTACTTAAATTGCCTCGAAATGGTAATTTTTAAGGATCACGCGGTTTACACAAATTAATTTGATCATTAATTTATTTAGGAAACCGCTATACACGGGCCGTTATTATGCGAGGAGCGATCAAAAAGTTTCGGGACTGATTTCGTAGCGCAAAAAGAGAAGACAGCACAGTGATGCGCGCGCAGCGGTTGAAGGAAAGGACCTTTGTGCCTCGTTATACCAAAGGGCGTCACCCTGTGAAAATTTGGAGCTGCATTATACGAGTTTCTGTGACCACGTGCACGGGCGCAATGGCGATTTTGCCATAAACTACACCAGGCGAGAGCAAACATCAATTCTGCGTCAAACTTGGCATATATATAAAACAGAGACCTTTGAATTGATTCCGCAGGCTTGTGTCAAAAAGCAGTGAATTTAGCGAAGTGTTTAAAGTGGCACTCAGGCTTCAGGAACGGCAGAACATCGCTGGAAGGCGAAGAGCGGTAGAGTGACCTCATCCGACTTTTTGGCTTCAGTGATATTCTGCATTCTTGAGGCGTGAGTGCCCCTTAAAACACATCGCACACCTCAATGCTTTTTCACGCAAGCCTTCTAATTCCTTTCAAAGGTCTCTGATTTATATTTGGCGAGTTTGACCTAAAATTGATGTTCGGTCTCGCTTTGGTTCGCCGTCTACCTGGAATCGCCATGATGCTCGTGCATGCGGTCAAGCACACTCGTGTGGCACACTTCCAAATGTTTACAGAGCAACGCCCTTTGGCATAATGACACAGTAAGGTCCCTGCCTTCGACTGCTGCGCGCGCATCACTGTGCTGAATTCTTTTTTATGCTACAAAGTCAAACCCGGAACTTTTTTTTTTATCGCACCTCGTAGTTAACTGTTTCTTTTACGCCTATATTTCTACGCAAATACGGTAAGAAATAAAATAATTTTATTTAGTGAAAACCACACTATTTATATATTTCAGATGTCCTTCGCCAAATGCTCGAATGCGCGAGATGGTGGTCCAAATATTGTTGTGTGTTTTGCTATATCACCTGACGTGACCCTGGGGGCCCTATGTTGCGCTTTTTGGACTCCCACGGCGACAGGGGAGAAGGAAGTGACGTGAACAACGCAGCAAACGCAGATTGGATGTTGTGCAAAGAGTCGCTGATGACGAAGTTCCGCAGAAGAAAACAATGCTCACTTCTTTTTTTGTTTTCTTCTGAGGAAATTTGTCATCAGTGACTCTCACCAATCAACATCCAATCTGCGTTTGCTGCGTTGTTCACGTCACTTCCTTCTCCCTAGTCGCCGTGGGAGTTCAAAAAGCGTTACATAGGACCCCTGAAAGTACCGCCTTCGTACCTCAAACCAAACCTGATGCAGAATTTTTTTTTTATTTTACTTTATTAGTATATTTTCACCTGATGGCAGTCAAATTACATTTGTAATGTCTCTTTCATTGTAAAAACAAAAACCACAGCAACAACAACAAGACCAAGAATGCCTTCACGTATGTTGGCACAACCGAACTTCGAATAAATATTTTTTTTCATCAAATACTTGTTAGAACATAAAAAAGTATTCTAATTCCGTACGAAAAAAAAAAAAAAACGCATAAATATCAACATGCTATAAACAAATATACCTCTCACCAGTTTGCACGGATGTCTAATTATATGTATTTAAGACATATTACACTACATTTATATTATAATGAATATAATTTACAATAGATCCGCGAGCTTCTAGAGGATTTTTAACACAAACTTCTTGTCGTTCTTCTTTTTACCTAAAAATATTCATCCAGTTACCACAGACATAAGCCATTCTTTGTTGGCTGTCGTAGTTCATATACACGCTCAGTTCGCAACAAATTATACTTTCTAGCACTTACACTTTATCTGGAGTGTTTACTTCCCTGCAAAGCACTCGAAAGAGCCAATCTCTCTACATTACAAAGTGAGCTTGGGGAATTACGAGGTCAACTTTGAAACAACAAAAACAGCATTTTTTTGGGGGGGCAGCCAGATTGGTGATTAATTAAGCACGTTAAACATCATGCTCAGTGTCACATTGCAGGTCGTTTTTTCTTCAGGATGAAAACCTTTTTTTAGTCATGTCATTCGCCGAGCTCTCTCTTTGTATGTTGCAACAAATTTCTTTGCCGTACGTTTTTATTTTTACGGAAAAGTACTTGCATCGAAGTTTTCGAGTGAAGAAATTGTTGAGAATCCTGCACACTAAACAATATTTGGTGCCCCAATGTGCTCCCTGAGAAGCAATGGTGGAATGTTCTATAATATATACAGCCTGTACTACTAGTTTGTGTCAAATATACGATGTTCGGTTTTCAGTTAATATGTATGTAGCAGTTAGTATGTATGTACTATCACAATCAAGATGACTGCAAAAGCCGCTCCGCGTGGCCCGCGGTACTACCAGTGCTCCCTGGCGATTGATCTTTTAAGTATAAGTGCACCTTGCGGTCGAGACATATAGTCTCAAGCGATTGCAGCACCACTCTGCACTTTCGGGTTGTCTGCTAGCGAAAAACGGCCGGCGAAACCGCGAAACTGTTCACCATTAACAAAGCACAGTTTTTTTTTTTTTTTGCTAGCAATCTGCGCCAGCAGAAATAACGTGTGTGAATATTTTAGGGTCATACTTTGAATTAGAAAGTTTTAGTATATTATTCCCATTACTCCGATATCAATACCCCATACTCCGCCGACAACTTTAGGCAAGCATCATAATGTTATCGAATGTATCAAAACAGTCAACTAAGACTGCCGTCCTTCGCGTAAGTTTTGCGAGAGCAAAGGAACGCCAATGCGCACAGGCAAGAAGTTAGCGCGGTGGGAGCGTGGGTGATACGCTTCATCATGAAAAGCAGCGCAAAAAAAAGAAAAACGACGAGGACGTCCCGTGTTTTTCTTCTACGTCATTGTCGTTTTTTTAGCGCTGTTTTTCATGATGAACGGTATCACCCCTGCTGGCACCGCGCTAACTTCTTGCCTCTGCGCATTGGTGGTCCTTTGCTCTCGCAAACTCACGCGGAGAAAATAGGCAGTCTAATGGCCTATTCGACTGGGGCACACTGCAACCGTCCAGTGCAGTAAACTCTTTCCACGTTAGAACACGAAAGACTGGCGGGGAGAGAAGGAAGCTCCCCTCTCCCCTCTAGCCTTTCGTGTACCACGAACCGCACTGCACCGGTACGATGCGGGCACCAGAGGAATTGGCCATTAGTTGACTGTTTCGATACCCCCCCCCCCCCCCCCCCCCCCCCGATAACAAAATGATGTATGCTTAAAGGCGACGGCGAACTATAAGGTATTGTTACTGGAGTTATGGGAATAACCTACTAAAACTTCCTAATAAATGAGATGACCCTAGAAGTATTTATACAAGTTATTTCTGCTGACGCACATCGTTAGCAAAACAATGCGCCTCGTCATTGGTGAGCAGGTATGCGGTTTCGCCGACCGTTTTTCGCTAGAAGACGACCTGGAAGAGCAGAGTGGTGCGGCGATCGCTAGAGATGATATGACTCGACCGCAAGGTGCACTTATACATCAAAGAGCAAACGCCAGGGGGCACTGATAGTACCGCGGGTCACGCGGAGCGGTGTTAGCACTCATATTGATCGTGATAGTACAGTTAGTATCTATCCTACGGAAGAACAGTTTTCTTTCTTCATTGCGAACGGCTTCGGCTATATATATCCTGAACGTTCAAACAACATGATTGGCACAGTGATAATTAGATCATTGATATTCGTTAAACTATAATTGTTTTTGACATCATTACTTCTTTTAGTACAACCACAATTTGAGTAATTAGGATATTAGTGTCAACAATTTATTCCGTCATCACAATGAATATAGACTTGTAGGCTGGTTGGAGTGCAAGTCTTCCGCTGATGGCACAGCTTCACAGTATTTTGAATAGCTTAAAAATATTTGGTTTCCTCACCTGGTAAGATGTGTGCAAACAGGCATACGTAGGAAACGACTGTTTCACGTAATAGACCTCGATGGCACGACACGCACATAAATTTAATATCTAGTTCCTCGTCTAGTAAAAAGCTCGAAGCTCGATAAAATCTGGGACAAACCCTTTCTATCACGGCCAAAAAATGCACTTCCTCAGACACCACTAGATATTATCCAACAAACTCGCTCGATCGAGGGAGCAACCGAGTCCTGACGTCCAAACAAGCCATCGAAGCAGTTTCTTTTGCCGCTGCAACGCGCGCGCTTCTAGGGTCACCAGAAGGGTTGAAGAAAAGGGGAGGTGGAAGCCAAGACCACGGGACGCGGCGTTCAACGCACCTCAAGAAAGAAAAAGAAGAAAAGCAATCAAGCGACTAGATCGAAGTCGACGGACAAAGTGTACTCCTCCCCTCTACTTGCCCAAGTTTCAAATGCGGGAAGAGAACCGGGTCAGCGGAGGCAAGGGGGGAGGGGGGTTTCTTAAGTGAGAGGGTAGATCCTCTGCTCCAGTGGCCAGCCCCAATCCGGCCATCGGCGTTGCCCCCGAAGGAACTGCGACCGGCCGTCCATGCGCTCATTGACTTGAAAAATGACGCGCTCCCTTCTTCCCTCTCCTAACTCGAGTCTCTTGTCGTAAAGGAAGACGCCGCTCTGCTTGCCCACTTTGCCCCCAGGAATCGAGGCCCAGGGCCTACGGTGGCTTGGCACGCTTGGATCAAACTGGTTCATACTTGCGTGGAGCAACTCGAGCTTGCCAAGATTACACGATGTTCCCATCAAAGAAAGGATGCATAATGTGGGGGAGAAAACGGTGTTTGATATTTAAGGCCGCACACACACAAGCACGCAATATCTCTACCCCTTAGCCCGTACCTGGCAAAGGCAGTGAATCGTACAATATGTTTTTGTGCGCGATCTTGTAAGGTTTTCTAAGGAGCATAAACCAGCTGCGTCGATGGCTCAGCGGTTAGCGCGCGTGCTTCGCGATCGGAAGTTTCGCATGATTGGTGCATATTATGCACCGCTCCTGGAGGCTTTTGTCGGTGAATCTTCCCCTCTAAATATATCGGTGAAATGCCTCGTAAACTTTTGATGATTGATGTTAAATTTCACGCATCGGGACATAACGTTGAAACTCCCAAATTCTGGGCCATAAATATCATATAGAATAAAAAAAAAAGCTTTGCACGATGCAGAAAGATTATATCCGGGAGGCGGAGATTCACTATTAAAATCCTCCCTGAATCTAAAGTGTTTGCCAACAGCTGAAAAACAAAACAAAAAAGAAGCGAGCTGTTTATTTTGTTGGAGAACTAATTCACAGAGCCTATGATTAGGCGGACACGGGGGAAAAAAACCCGAAAGTTGGGTATCAAGTGGCTACCTTCGACACGCTGTGTACGCCGATTCCTACGATTCGCTCCACGTCCGCCTTACGCCGACCCCGAAAGGCCAACGGAGCAGCGTTCCTTCCCAAGACTGAAGCGGACCGATCCGGCCCACAAAGCCGCATGCAACACTCGCGCGTCGTTTCGCCGCCTAGCTGCGTCTATTAGCAGTCACGGCTCCCGCACTAAGCCGATTAGTCGCTCTGATCCGGGCCACTGCAGTCCGGGGCGGTTCCAAGTATACAATTCCGTTTCACCCCGGGATGGACCGAGGCAAAGCCGTTCGAGCGCCTCTCCCCTGAAGGAACGCAGCGCCAGATTCCAAGAGCTTGAATCGTGCATCCAGGCAGAAGTATCTCAGTGACATGGTTCAGTTAGGTGCACCTCATTGGTTGCGCGAACTTTGAAGTTTTCTGCACTCATTTGCGTTTGACTGTACCGAGCGTGTTGCGATCTTTTGTAAACTCTTAAAACACACTGGCATTCTGGCGCCATCTATTGGGCGGACCTGGAAAGCGTCCAAAGATATATTTTTTCGCTGCATCAACGACATTGCCTTAAGGCACTTTTCATGAGAAAATAACCTTTTATAAAATTGTCCCAATTATTTTAAACTCGCGGGGAAATAAATATGCGGAAAAATAATAAAAGAAACAAAGAAGTGTCAAAGCAGGGCAGACGTTTTCTAGGACCACCCGTGTTACATGTCGCCAGTGTGCCATTGTGTTAAGCGGTTACAGCAGATCACAACAGACTTGGCCAGAGTCAAACCCAAGAGTGTGAATAAGCCTAAAGCGACACTCCGCAGGATTCGCTCCGAAGGGCCGAGTCCCACGGAGATTCGCTCTGCAGGATTCGCTCCGCAGGATCAAATTCACGAACCCAGATCCGCTCCGCAGGATCCGTGGCGCTCGCTTCGGTCCATGCCGAGTCGATGCGGGGAGAGGACTTTGCCGTTTGGACGGCTCCCTGAGGCGACTGCCCAATTCGTCACGGGCCTCGCGAAAGGCTGTGGGCGGACACGGACCGACGCCGACGCCGCTCCAGCGACGTGCGTTGATCTTTGGAACCGCCGCGCCGCTGCATTCGCATCCATCAAGGCCCTGCCCGAACGCGCGACTCGTGGACGGAAGAATCGTGCGCCAATCAATTATAGCGCCATCGATTAGTGTGTCGTCTTTTCGACAGGCGCGCGTCCACCCCTCGCATCAGTTTCACGTCGTTCTTTGGCAGGACGTCCTCCTTTCCCGGCGGTAACTTGCGTCGCCGTATATAAAGAGTTCCGCTCAATGACGACGCTTGGCCCTCGTATTTACGGGGGGTTCCTGACCTCTCAGATCTTTAAGACGGTACCGGTGCTCTGTCTTTATTTTCCTTATAATGACGCGAAAAAAAAAAAAAAAAAAATTGACCATAATATTTAAGGGGCGCATTGCACAAAGCAATCCTCGGGAAATGAACAGAAAAAGCGCGGCGAATGGCCGTATTAATAAAAAAGTTAAAAAAAAAAAAAACGTGCTTCAGATTATTGAATGCGTTGCAGGGAAACATGGACGGTTAATAGCAGAAACTCAAATGTGTAGCAAATGGTCTCATTGAAAGGTACATGCAGATAAAATTGATGAGATTACTATCGTCATATTGGGAACGTTAATAAAATCGAAGGTTGTTTCGTGCAACCCCTCAAACCGGGTCCACACGGCACATACATTAATCAAAAGACGGTTTGCAAACACGAGTCACGGCAATATTGATGGTCCGATCGTGAGCGTGCCAAGTTTTCTCTTTAACTCATTGCCATACGGCATTCGAAACGCGGATCTCGCGGTGACTGCCGTTGGAATCTATATGCAGACTGTCGTTTGAATGATGTGTAAGCAGTGTGACCCCGGCTTAACGACTCCATCGCACGCTCCTCCAGCATCGTCTTGAGCATGCTGGCGACTAAACTCTTTTCTATTGCATAAAGTGAACGGTATTAAAAGATTTCGCAACCTTTGATGATAAGTTTTGCTAACAGTTTTAAAATCTAATACGCAGATAGCAACTGAAACATTTTGAAAACTTCGACAAAAAGTTTGTTCAAAACGACTTCCCGAGTTACTAGAGCGAAGTGGCCTGTACCAGCTTTTTTTTTTATGCATACCTGGGATGAGTCTTGCATATGAGTACAATCAAGGGTTAAAGCAAAGACTCCGTGAGTTCTCCGAAAAGAATGAGGGAAAAAGGCGATGAAATGGGGGCAAAAGAAAATTATCCGAATCATGCAAAACTTGGACTACTTTTTTCCCAGCTTGACCAATGTTGTTTGTTTCTTTCCCTCCGTTCATGTTTTCCTCGCTGTTTAAACCTCACAATGTTCAACGAATGCCAGATACCCCAGGTCTCTACCTTATTATTAGACTTCTGGGCTCACACCACCCCTTTGTTTCTTAATGAGAGATTTTTTTACAATCAAACAACAATATAAATTAAGTGGAGCTATAATAATTTACGCAAAGAAAAGTGAGTCGCTGTTTCTAGAAATGTGCCAACAAAACGCAGCAGCATATAATTTGTCATGAAAATAAGTTTGAAATAAATAGGCACAATTCACGGGTCACAACAATTAGGCTATGCAACACTTGATATTTTGAATCAATTTTCAGAAGCACAAAACAGCATGAATAAATTTTCTTCCCGGCGGAGTTTAAAATACAAAAATATATTCAAACAGGTGTGATGTTCACCTCGTCATTTTAGACGACTGTTTGGGAGAGTGTCAGTAATTGAAAACATGTTATTTCACTTCCCGTTTATTGATGGTCGTTTCATAGTAGGAACTTTTGGTTTCAGCTCGGCACATAAAAATATTGTATTGGAGGTTAACCTTTTTCTGCAATATGCTGAGGCGCTGGAAAGAACCCCGTCATGTGACTTTGACCAGCCTTTTGGTCATTTTTCCCGAACGTTTTGGCGGAAGAAATATAATTAATCTAAGTTGTGTTCGTTGCTAAGCGGCAGTGGTAGGAATGTAGTAGGAAGCAAATGGTACTGAATTTCAGCCATCAACTAACATGTGCCTTTTCTTTCTAGTTCAGTTTTTTTCTATGTGTGTTTAGGACGCCTTCACATTTTTAGGCGAAATTATGAACACAAACTTTGGGTGGTTTGCTGTGTGTAAGGCAAATTAAACATGTAAAATTAACTTCTGACACTACTGTGACTAAGGAATACTATTTTAGGTACATATTATGTAAGTAGAAAATTTCTTTTGCAATTTTTTGCTTGGACACGGGGGGAAGCTCTACGAGTCCTTCAATGACGGAATTTGTTTTGATCAGCGGAGTTAGGGAACTTAGGGTAAGCACGAAAAAGTGTAGTGTCGAGGAAACACTGTCTGAGTTGCATTACTGTTTCGTTTCTTAGATAAGAGCACTATTTCCTGGGTTCGGTCCTTGCCAATTTTCTAAAACGTCGCTCCCTGCAGTGTTTTTTTTTTCTTATTATTTTTTGCGACATAAGGTTTTTGCGACATATCATTTTCTGGGGTGTTACAAAGCTTCCATTTATTTTTTTACAAAGGGCGGACACCTTCGTTTTGTTAACAAGAAATACACGCGTCCTAATGATGTCCTTGCGGCAGAGGTGCATATCCTATAGGGATTTGCTTTCAAACATCAGAAATCACTTCCTTCGCTAGAATTCAGACGCTTCAACCCTTCAACTGTTCCCGAAGCGTGACGTTCAATTACAGCACAACGAACACGCCTGGGGTGTAGGCCCCGATAATTCGAGCGAGTACCGGGAACGCAACAGATTCAAGGCATCGATAGCGCACACTACAGCCAGGCACTAGTGATGCAAGTACGAAGTGTGCGCACCTCTCATTTGCAAACGCACACTTACAAAGAAAAAAAAAAAGCTGGCAACGTTTTTTTTTTATTTTTGAAGTTCTATATTTTACGAAATACATTATAGAGAATTGGTGAGTGAATTATGTGTGTTACGTGACGTCGATTTCCTCCGCTAATTTTAGCGAGGAAACTGGATTGTGTCCTGTGTCACGAGAAGAGAATTTTTCCACTAAATTTAGTGGGTAACTGAATAGGTGTATAGGTCACATGACGTCAATTTCTCGCCAAACTCAGCGGGGAAATTCAGTTGATGTTCTGGCCACAAGACGTGAATTTTCCCGCTAAATTTAACGCATAAACTGAGTTGACGTATAGGTCATGTGCCATCAATTAACCCAAGGTGAATAGGCCACGTGACATCACGAGACGCCACTTTCCCCGCTAACTTTAGCGGAAAATGCACGATCGGACGGAAGGACAAAATTTTGGGAATGGGGATATGCGTTAAAAAAATTATATGCTTTAAAAATATGTTCGATTTTGGACGCCATTTTTTTTCATGGAGACGGACAGAAAGGAGTAAGTGTTTATCGCGCGTTTAACCAGGAACCCTTTACCTAGCACCTTTTGCCTGTACTCAGTCAAAGCTCTCAGCTTAATACCAAACTTTTTATCAGAAAGTATTAAAAAAAAGCGCGTAAGCAGGCACCTCTGACGTTTTCCTGATAACGCGCCAACCGTTTAGTTATGATACCTCCAATTTATTCGGGTGTTGTCGCCGTCACGCGGTAGAAACCGGGGACATGCATTTGAAAGAGAATAGACCGCACAACGCCGAGCAGTCGGTAAATGGAGCTCCCTATATGTACTGTTTGCGCTTCGCGAGTCTAGGCCTCGGCTTCCCGGATGGCAGGGGAAAACGAAAGGATGGACAGAACCCGAACGGAATGAATAGGCAGCGACGTAGTTTCGTATCGCTCTGTGATTGTGCGCCCAACGGGGAAAGGGGAGTCTGCCGGCGAAAGCCGCTTCATCTGACGGCAAAGTCTGCCTGCTGCGAGAGCACAATAGCGAGTCCGAACAGAAGAGCCGAGATTTCCCCAGCGAGCTTTCGCCGCTGGTACGAGTTTTATTAGACGCAAATCCGGTGAGAGAGGGAGAGGGAGAGCGCACACCCGGAAACAATTAGAAGCAGAACGCAACGTGCTGGTAAATAAGACCGCTGCGACGCGACAGAAAACAAAAACAAAAACAAAAAATCACGAGAAATGTTGACATACATAGTAACGAGAGACGGAAGCGCTGGCATATATATATATACATATTAAAGTTCGGATATAAATAGGGAATTGCATCGTGCGAGCAAGCGCAGGTACAGAGCGCGACACTGTTAGCGCGAACAAGCGATTGCCGGTTTTTCCAGTTTTTCTCTTTGAAACCAAGGGATGTCATCCAAGTTATTATTGCTACGGAAAGAGCTCATGTAGTTCTATAATGTGAGCGATAAAATGTCGTGCTCGCTAATACTATTTAGAAGTAAAATGCGAAAATGCGCCGATGTCGTGTTCGCGCTAACAGTGTCGCGATGTGTACATAGAGAGGCTCAGATTATTGCGTACACAAATTGGTTCACAGGGGCAAGTATGGAAAATGGAAAAGAAATCGGGACGTTGTTCTTCGCGAATTCATCAGAGTAGCTTACGACAAGCAGAAAGAACTTGCGTTATTTCCAGTGAAAGGCCAGGTCGACCTCGGCGATACGGAATCGATATTCTCGCCACCTCATCATCGTTGTTTGGACGACGTGACTGAAAGCATATGTCGTCTCGCAGAACGGTGTCTTCGCTTACATGTGTTCATCTGTCCCCGCATGTGCTCATATACGATTTGTCTCACATTAGGACGCGGTGTAAGATATTATTTTAGATGAGGAAACACAGCACGGCAAACGTTGCCACGCAATCAACCGGATAAAGTTATATTGGTGCTCGCACGATCTGCCTTTGCCGACACCGTCCCCGCCGTCCAGACGGCGGAACTAAGAAGAACAAAACATTGGTTCGATATTTGGTCATTTTGCCAAACGCGTGTAAATGCGGTAGCTTTATACGGTGAGTGGTGCTCTTTGTTCGGGTGGTGCCTAGGGCAAAATGGCCCTTAATCTTTCAGTGACTAGGGTAGGAAGGGCTCTTATATCGTCTTCCATTAAGTCCGCGGGTGCGCACTCTTTTGCTAAGGCGCACGCCACCCGGGGCTTCCATTCGCGGCCCGCACGTCACGCGTGGGCACGGGTGGTGCACGACGATGCACCGAAAAAATCGACAGCTTTGCCTACAGATCAATGTGCCTGCACCCAATGGGAAAAAGGGCTACCGTTTTTATATCATGCCGGTCGTCTACACGATATTAAGAACTTTCTCTATGGGTTGCTCTTTTATCGCTACGACATAGAGTCAAAAGGTCAGTGTGTGTGTGTGGGGGGGGGGGCGTATATACATTTCGCCGAGAGCACAGAGCCGTGAGGAGGAAAGAGAGAGAGAAAGAGGAGGAAAGGGGAATAGAGGCCGCCGTGATTGGCCCTTGTAGTCACGTGGTACGCGCCCGGCTGTTCTGGCCGTCACCCCCCGCAAGCCTCGCCCGCGAGCAGACGCCGCCGGCGCCTTTGGGCTGCTGTGGCTGCCACGCCGGCCCCGCCGAAGTCAAAGGTACGCTGCGAGTGTGTAATCCACAAAACTGAAAATTTAGAAGTGAGATCGACGCTCTCACAGCAGACAACACGCCCGTGACTCCCAATGTACAACCAGCGAACCTAGGCAGACCACGGGAGGCACTCACTTGAATCGAATGACATTTTAGCGAACGCCCACGTTTCACCGAATGACACTTTAGCGAATAGTCGGACGCCGCGAAGCGGCGTTTTCGGGTGGGCCAAATGGGTTCACATTTTTGTAATGAGCCGACACAGACTGTCGCCGCGAGGCGGCGTAAGCGCAGCGCGGCGGATGGGTTAACGCGCACCCCCGTTATTCGCTAAAACGTCAATTCGCACAAATGTCGCTGTTCGCTAAAATGTCATTCGCTCATGTGATATGGACCCCCAAAGGCGCCGGCGGCGTCTGCTCGCGGGCGAGGCTTGCGGGGGGTGACGGCCAGAACAGCCGGGCGCGTACCACGTGACTACAAGGGCCAATCACGGCGGCCTCTCTCCCCCTTTTTTCCTCTCTTTCTCTCTTTTTCCTCCTCGCGGCTCTGTGCTCTCGGCGAAATGTATATACGCGTGTGTGTGTGTGTGGGGGGGGGGGGGGGTACGTTCCCTCACTGGATTCGGCCCCCCCCCCCCCCCCCCCTCCTGCTCGATGAACAGCAATAAAGCGAAACGTTTTTGAGCGAAGGGTGTTTGCTTCAATGTCTCGTGTCGTCATTGGAGGAATATGCTTTTCTCGTTGTCCGAAATTAGACTGTCTGAAACGACAATGACTGCCAACGAGCGGAATCACTGCGTGGCTACGATTCGACATCCAGGAATCGTGTGACAGCTATCCCAACGCAACGTTAAAGTAGCTTCCGAGAGGGAGCGAATGGATTAGATCTTCGCCATAACATCATTACAAGATATCATGACAGAACCATGCCACTTGAGCGTATATAAAATGCTTATACGACACGGGGATCAGTGAAACGTTTGTCAATCCAACATTCCCATTGCTCCATGTCCTTGCAATCGTCATTAGTAAGCCCTCTAAAGAAAATGGCAGAATATTCCCCAAGACGGCATGAAACATACTCAAGATTAACTCAGAACTGCTGCTCCCCGTCGCTTTTCCAGTCAAGATCCAACTATTCAACGTCTGTGCGGGGGAGACGTGCACGCTGCACTTGCTCCTTCTGGTTCAGTGCGCACGTCATTATATAGATAACGCGATAGTGGACGCTGACCTGTAGAGGGCTTTTATCTTCCATTGAAAACTGCACTTGCGCCGTCCGGTAGCGAACCGTGACGTATTTTAGCTACACTGCGATTCGTTGTCAGTTCAGGTAGTGCTAGGGCAGGGTTTGCATGCAAAATGGTTACATCACGCCTTTGTCTTTTTGTGACCCTGCCCGCGCTTCCCTTCAGCACCATCCGGATACAAAGTTTATACGCTGAAGTTTCTGGGTCACCAAGAGAGGGGCAGGCGCTTTTCTGCCCTTTCAAGTCAACCTCATTCCACTCGCTCTTTCTGCACCACCTGTTTCTGCTCCTTTCTTTCTTGCCCTTTCCACCCCTCTCAACTCCGCGCGCTTTCTCACACCACCTGCCTCTATTCCTCCAGCACCTGTGTGCTGGGCTTATAGCTCAGTCAACAAAGTGGTCAGCTTCCAAGCCGGTGACCGGGGTTCAATCTCTAAAATCGGCTGCCATTTTTTTTTTTCAAGATTGTTTAGCAGTTGCGGTCTGATTGACCTACACTTTTGGTGCTTACGCTGTCCCTGAGGTTTGTTGACCTTATAAAGCTGCCGCTTTAATACCACCTTAAAAGGTGACTAACTCTTTGCCATGGCACCAGTGCACGCTCAGTTTCGGCCTTGCGCGTCAGATGTGACCTCGACGGACGCTGACTTGAACACTGCATCAGAGTTACCTCCGCTTCACCACGTTCACAAAACGATTATTGCCGCCATTGAGAAACGAAACTAGAGTCAATGACGAAGTTTTGTATAAGCAACACGCGTAGCGCAAGTTCCAAGCTCTACATGATGCGGCACAACCCCCAAAACTGCTCTAAAACAACCTTGTCTATCATAGATGAGCATAGGAAACCAATCCTTGCGACTGGCTACCGTCTAGTCCACCTAGCCGCTTAAGATTTATCTGGTGGCGCCGCTTTCGACCAAGGCGAGAAGAGGACTTCATCTGGCCACTGCGACGCGCGGTGTTCCACACATATATATCTTTCACCGTGCCGTAAGGCGAGAAAAAATTATTCTGATTTTCAGAGGAGGTGGCGCCACGCAAAGGACGTGAAGGATTGAATCGTGGAGCGACCGCCTGTCTAAGTGTGGAGCAAAAACTGGCGCGATCTTGCGGCCGAAATTTGAAACAGAGGAAAGGGGATTAAATCCACTTCGTTGGAGTTGCGAAATATTGATGTTGCTTGGAGTCAACATTGATGATAGTAAAAGAGAAAAGAAGAAGTCCGTGTGTTCTAGGCGGTATTGATTATAGCCTCCAACCAAGCGACGAAAGAATCAACACGGCTCACCGAGGTAAAAAAGCCGCCTTTTGTACTACTTGCAGCCAGAACCATATTTGCTCACGCGCTAGAATGTCAGTTTTTCGGTGGCAGCTATTTTTAAAAACATCTAAAAAAAGAAAAAAAAAAGAAAAAAAAACATTAGAGCAACGAAGGTTTTGGGCCGTCTACACAAAGATAATTTTTTTCCTGTTTTCCGGCTTCGAATTTTCACGATGCGTAAACATTCTACCGGCTCGATTGTGTATTCAGTATTATTGATAAACAGCAGTCCACCTTGTTCGTACACTCGTTCGTATATCGCCGGCTTGACGCCCTAGCCCAAGAAATGTTGTTGTTTGCATGTTAAACATCAAGAATTCTCATCTACTGCATGCTATATAGGTCATTAGAGTGCGCGTTATAATAATAAACACCTATCTAATGGCTTAAAAACATGCAAGTAAAAGTTAAAAAAGGCAGGCTCCTTCGCAACGGCTTTGGTTTTTCAAGAACGATTAAAGCTAAGCACTGGGAGGTCTTGATATTGTGCACTTTAATTTATGTAGACGGCACTTTAAGGTATAGCAACATCAGACGAAACCCTTTGCTGTGCGCATACGGCAGCTCAACAAAAGCATGTCCTATCTTAAGAAAAGGCCGTAAATATAGTTTATTTTTTCTTAAGTTTGACGTAAAGGATGATTGCTGCGGAATATAAATTCGCGCACAATTTACATAACGACAAATAAAGCTCGTGTGATGACTATTCTTGGGTGGAAAACATCGCTTCTGCACAACCGGCAAGAGACATGATGGTGAAGATTATTATGACGGCTAAAAGAGGCGCTTTTTCTTTCTTTATTCGAGAACTACCGTGAACATCCACACTGAAGAATATGAGTTTATAAAGAATGAGTCCTGCGACATAAAAAAGTAAGAAAACATGTAACTGTTAAGAATATAGGCCTCGGGAAGATTATGTGCGGCCTTCGAAGCAAGGATTACTTTTTTCCTGGCTGGCTATACTCTTTGTCAGGCAGTTTTCACGTGCGCGATTTAGACGAAAATGCGTGATATTTTTTCTTGGTATGCGTAGGATGGCATTCCCTAAAATAGCGTGCAGGATTACAATGACACAACTTTTTTTCCTCCTATAAAAATTGAATTATTTTAAAGTTTTTGTTTGCCTTTATGCTTGAAATATAATGCTAGAGCCGGAAAAAAAATCTTGGATCATTATATACACAACACTTTTGTAATGAGCCGAACTGCTGTCGACATGTAAGTCTCTTGCACTCGTGTCGCAACGAATAAAACTGAAAAAGGAGAGCTCACGGCTTATAAACGTTAAGCGTGAGTATAATCTGTTGTAGCGTAAGAACGAAATAAGCTGCTCCCCTCTCCGCCCTTCGGAAACAAATAACTCTGCATCATACTTAATGCACCTAGAGAGCAACGCATTATGCGTGACTTTTATTCTCTCTTCCCATGGCTTGCTTGTATTGTGTTCGCCATGAACGGGAACGCACGATTGCAAACTCCTCTGCACTGGCTACGTCATGAAACGGCGACCATGACCTCCGTGCATTTTGTGAGCCAAGCGTGGCAAGGGGCGGAAGCCACCCCGGCCGGCGTTCCGTGACGCTGCCTAACTCAGAAGCGGTCGACGCTCGCATTGGTTCACCTTCGCGTGGACTGCGACTGTGTACATTGCGCCTACTCGCAGAAAGCGCCGAAGCTCGGTCGCTCGGCATCTCATCGCCCTGACGCCACGGCAACGCCTGGGAGCAGACGAACTCCCTCCTATGTTTGTGTCTATCCACTATTATCCTACAATTAAAATTATGCACTGGGATGTTCAGCCTTGAAGTCTAAACCCACTGTATCCTCCTAATCAGAGTGCGGTTTTGTGACGACATGATCTTCTTCGCAAGGAGCAGACTCGCGCTGCCATTTCGAGGCGTGTCTTGAAGCGCGCTCCGACATTCAAACTTGCTCAAAACTCCGGTTCCGCAAAACGGCGAATATCGCATATTGACCACAGATTAGACGCGAGCATTCTGTCGTTTTGAACTTTGGTACATACAAAATGTCGGCCGCTATCTCGGTTTGCGTTTTTGTCTACTCCGTGTTTGACAAAATTCGCCGAGCAGCTGTTCGCAGTATATCACACGGTCTTAAGGCCTCTTCACACGTACATGGCAGCGCTACTCGCGACTCCAACAAAACGGACGACAGCTATCGAAAAAATACTGCACTGGCCGGAGGAGGTTCTTTGGAAATCTCTGCTCGTCTCTTGTGGCTTCCCTGCTCACATGTTGTCGATGCTTTGCGTGATAGAACAATTGCCGCGGTGACTCTGTTGTAACTGTAGTACCAGCTTGTACCCAGGTTGCTCTGCACGCAACCTACGCAGCCGCGAGGACCAGACATTCCGCGTTTATCAACGTTCATCAGCACAGTGGAAGGACAATGGACTCTGGAAGCCCGCTTACGCCAACACATCGAAGCAGGTTCGAAACGTGATATACAGCGGGGCAAACCACTTTGAGTTCAATGCTTATTGGCTGATGCCCATGCGTTGTGCGTTGAGCTGGCATCTGGAACGGCACAAACGGCACGACCTGTATTAGACCTCCATATTTGCCCGATTGTGGCGCCCGCTATAGGTAGCTGGAGTCGCGAATAAGAGTATCGCTGACTTTGCGCTAATCACGTGCTGACGGGAGCGTTCACCACACTTGTATTGCACCGTCAAAACTTGCTCATGGCAGACGATAAGTAGCTGACGACACGTGAACAGCGCGTTATCAGCGCTCCACTACATGGGGAATGAGCATCGTATACTGGCGTGCGGTCTTGCATCATCACTGCGTGATGCACGTTAAAGATCCCAGCCTAGCGGTTGTACTGCACTGGCTAAATTGCTCATCTACAGCTGGGAGACTCGTCGCCCTTGGAGGCAGGCTAAGTTCTAGGCTGTGTAAACATACACTGACACAACCCAATTTACATGTGGGAACTGACTTTTTGTGTTCCCCATCGGGGGTGCGAGGCTGTGAAGAATATTGAACGCTAGAACCGGTGGTGTCCTTTAATATGCCTGTGTAGCGGAGCATTAGCGGATTTCTCTTATGCAATGTTGTAGAGTTCAGAGGTTAGACTAAAATGCATATACGGCTGAAGCGAGATCATTTGATGGTTCCTTATATAACCTCTCTGTGAACTTTACACTTTGCTCCGACAGGTCCGCTTACACTGTTATCAATGTGGCGGGACAGCCCCGCCACTATTTTTTGTATCTAGAAATTAAACGTAAACACGAATTTCTGCATAATGGGGTGCCTCAACCGCAAAAACGTTGCCAGCCCCGCACGCTATTCCCTGTTGTCGGCCCGTTGCCGCCTTCTAAGGTCCATTCACTCATTTGCGTTTGAATGCGTTCGAGTGGGGAACAGGGTCCTTTCGGCAGGGAGCGGCTGCTTGCGGTACAATGAGCGCCGTCGCGCAGCGCGCCGCAGCGCAAAGCAAGAAACTTCAATCGAGATGAATTTTCCAAAGCGGCAGCGCTTCCGGACTGTTGCGGCAGACCAGACAGAGGCTACGGGCCGTTCACAGGTCAATTGGAAGCAGGGCAGTTTGTCACATGCGGCATTTCCTCATAGGGCGATTCGTCGTGATGACAGTTCGTCAGACTGTCGAAAGAACTTTTGTTTTTCGCTCTCATTTTTCTAGTGCCGATTCTATTGCTTCCAAATGAAAAACACCGGGTGAGGCCTTATTGACACGAAGGTTGGGAGTCTCTTATAATAGCTGGTTGAATCGCCGTTACTTTATCAATAGACGATGTCTGATTTCCCCGGGATTGCAACACAATCCGGGTAAGAGTAGTCCCGGTAACTAATCGGAAGAGAGCGGCAAATATGCGAGTTTGTGAAAAGAAATCTATTTCGAAACGGTCACTCTAGCCTATAGATACTTCTATTCATAGCAAAATGTTTCGAGCGCACGTCGGCTGTGCGTCCCCGAATATCTGGATGTTCTTGGAGTTGCTGAAGTAAGAGCAGAAACTGGCCGAAATAAAGTTAAGCCAAGCCGCAAGCGGAGTCGTCTCGACGTGGGTGTCAAGGAAGCAAGAGGCACGGGACAAGCGCGCTTAAGCCATTTCTCGACGCTACGACGGAACAGACAGCTCAGACGTTTTCGAGGGATGTGCCCGAAACATTTCACTATGAGTAGATGTATCCATAGGGTAGAGTGACCATTTCTAAATAAATATGTATTGACACACTTTCATATTTGCCGCAGTCTTCCGATTAGTTACCGGGACGACTCGTACACGGATTGTGCTGGAGTCCCCAGAAACCAGTCAGCGTCTATTACGAAAGTAACGGAGATTCAGCCAGCTATTATAAGAGACTCCAAACAATTGTGTCAGTAGGGCCTCACTGAAGGTTTTTTTTTCATTTTGGAGCAGAATGCTCAGTACTGAAAAAATTGCACGGGAAAATTCCTGATAATCGAACGAACCGTCACCGCGACGAATTGCCCTATGACGAAATGCACTATATGACGAACGTTGCGCTACCAATTGACCTGCTAAGAATAGACCAATGTCACCAAGCAGGTGCGCGCAATCCAGAAGTGATGCCGACGGCGGCATCACTTCCTGCTTCACCGCTGTATAGGGCTGTGGTGCGCATTCATAATCCTACACAACATCGTTTGGGGCGCTCCGGTATCAGCTTGAATTTTCCTGCATGTATGTACTTCATAAGATTAGGTTTTTTTTTTATACCTTAGTTTGTCAGAAAGCGCAAAAAAGCAGTTTCCGTCGTCTTATCGCTTTAAAATCGCTTTGTAATCTGCTTCGTCGTCATCTGCTTCGTCATCGTGAATGCGTGAACCCACTGCGTTCATGCGGTGGTTCCACTGCGGCCACGAAGAAAATAACGACGCCACCACTCAAATACTCCCGCTGCTCGGACGTCTCAATGAACTTGGAAACAAGTGAACTTATAGTTCCATGAAAAAGAACACGATAAATCGAAAATTCAGTGAGAAATCGAGAAAGAACAGCGGAATAGCAAGAAATGTGTCGGTGAAAAACTGAGCTTGGTAGTAGTCAGTCTCCTGCATAGCGGCTAATTGACAATAAAGTAAGAATACCTCAATATACCTTCTCGGGGAGCGATAGTTCCCTTAGGGTCGTTTCATTACGGTGTACAGCCTGTGCGACAGGGTACAGGTGAACTGCGGGGAGAAGCCTACACGCAAAACCAAACGATCTACGAGAAAGACCACGCCTGACGACCCGTAAAGGCCGGTTCAGACACTTGCGTTTGAGTGCGTTTGACTGCGTTGCGTCGAGAACCGAAAGCGAGTCACCGGCACATCTGTGCTTCGTATGAAGCCTGGAATCCAATTGAAGGAATCATCTTAACACCCGATATAAGCAGCAGGGACGTCCTGGTTTCTCGCAGCCGCAACGAAGAGAAACGCAGTCAAACGCAACTGTCTGAACTAGGCTTAACTACTCGTCATCTGTCAAAAAGAAGCAACCATGCCAGATACCTGAAACATTTGGGGGGAGATGAGTTTTCGTCTCAGTTTTATTTTGTTTGCGGAATTTGGAACGCTGACAGTCGCCCGACGGTGGAAGCTTTTTTATGTGATCTCGATTGGTGTTAATGTAGGATCGATCAGTAACGCCAGCCAAAATTAAGTTGTGGCTTAATAGACTACCAGAAGGTGGGTGAGGTTTGTTAGTTACTTTTTTGGAATTAAGTTTTGTACTTCTATGTTGAATTATTCAGTATTCTTAAGTTTTGTTTAAAAAAAATATATCTGACGATTGTTTTTGAAAAAGTTGTTTTATTTCTAGTGATGCCTATCGGGAATCGCTCCTCTTTCTTTAGTGTTTGCCCTGATATTCTGAAGCACAGTTGTGCTTGATGCATGGCGTCGCAATAATGGTTAGAACCACCAAAATAAACTGAGCGAAAAGTGGAATAAAATCGGCCGCCGCAAAGTAGTGTGCAGGTCTCGATTGAGATAGATCACTGGATAGACCGCTACGGTGTGAGTACACTCTTAATCTGGTTCCACTTACGTTCTAGATAAGTTCCACTTAAAGCCGGTGTTCCACTCACTTCGAGTGCGCCGAGGCAAATTTTTAGCGGATCAGGCGGTTTTAACTGGAACGCTCTTTCTGTATTTTTCTTTTTACGTGGAACACGTGCATTCGAATCACACGCATCCTCTGTTCCAGTTAATTCTGTTCCACTTACTCGAATGTTGTTCCAGTTAGGCTCTCGGCAATTTTTTTTTCTCTTGGTGTTTATGCGACTCTGTTCCCCTTACGTTATGCGCTGCAGAGAAACACGACAGAAAGGAAGGAGGCATTCGGTTTTCGAAATTTACGACTTGGTGAAGGACTTTACTTCGTGTACCACTTTTTGATCTCTAAAAAATTTTGAATTTTGATTAATTTGCCTCAAGCGCAACATTTAATGTTGTAATTATGCAAAATGTTATTGTGATACAAATAATAAAAAAAAACAGTGAGTGCGGCGGCGAACTGGTGGATGTTGATCATGAGATGATGTTGATCATGAGATTACCCGACACTGTGGTAAAAGATGGGAAACTTGGGTTGCTTTGTTCGAGAACCCTGGTTCCCAGTTTGGAATTGAGGTCACTGTTTGCGGTTCAAGTGAAGATCAGTGTGGATTGAAATGTATAACAAAGGTTGGCGTTGTGATGTCGGTGGTCAGTGCATGGGCCCTGCCAAACACTAGATTTCACGTTTAAAGAAAAACAATCACACAGCATACCTGTCACATTTATTTCGTAAAAGTTTTAAGGAATTTGGAGCCTCTGGAGAGGTATAAGAACCGATTCCTTGGCGCCACTTGACGCGGTGAAACGGCGAGTGGCGGAGGGCACTGAACCGACCGCAGCTAAACCGCAACCGACTACGCGCTCCGCGCTTTCTCCGTGGTGCCAAGCAGCCAAGGCAGATTGCGCCAAAACGACTTGCCACGCCTGACTTCATGGAGACGCGGGAGAGGGCGTTGTTTCGCCGCAAAAACCACGTGGCGACGAGCGCGCACCTGCTCTGCGCAGGAGAGGAGCTCTACTCTTCTCCCTCCTGCAGAACCGACACCGCAGAACGCAGCTACCTTCGTTTCGCCTTATAATGGACCGCAGCGGATGCTACGACCCCACACAGCCAATACCGAGCGCGGCGACGCGCGGAGTTTGAAGGCAGGCGGCACTCTCGCAGCGCTGGATTGGTTGGAAATGTCTGTACAATCCCCTGCGGTCGATCGTGAGGTGAAACAGATATTCCTTCGCCGGTTGCGGGCGGAGTAACACAAAAGGCGTCAACGTGTTTTTTTTACTTGTTTGTAGAGCAGCTGTGTTTATGGAGGAAAACCATTTAAACATTATATATATATATATATATATATATATATATATATATATATATATATATATATATATATATATATATATATATATATGTTTAACGCCTTGCCACGTAAAAGAGAAATAATCAATTCGCTGAATTGCGTGTCTATAAATATGTATAAAAAAGAAAATCAACGTCGCATTATTTTCGGAAAGCGCGGAAAAATTTGGTCTGGCGGTGATTGGGTCGTGGCGGGAGTTCTCATTTCTATCGCGTTTTGGTGATGTTCAGACTAAGTTACCTATGACAGGTGTAATGCCGGACATATTGGGGAATTAGTAACGCATCGTTGCATTCTGCGTTCTGCTATCTGTTTGACGGGAAAGACTACTGCATTTGTGCCCCTTTCGTGCGATTTCGTGCGACATCGTTTGGGCTGCAGCCAAGGTTGGGTTGGCGGGAAAAAGAGGTAGGTGCGTTTTTATTTTTTCAGCCCGATACCTTGTATTTTAAAGTCAAAGTACATGCAGAAAATCGGCGCTTGCTGCTGAGGCTGTTGTTTAGTGCGTTCGGTTCTATTATTGTTTCTTGAGGTTTTCTGCGCTTGTTTGGCGGTGGGCCCATTCACACAAAGCGAAGACGCGCTTTCGGCCTGCGCCGACGTTGCCGTCGTGAAAAGAGGGGCTATACAGGGCCTGCCGTCGTCGGCGTCTTTTCGAAATATCTTGCGCCTGTCGAAAGAAAGCACGGGAATTTGTCTGTATATTTTTGTTTATTTTTCTGACTTTCTAATTGTCATACGTTTCCCGTTGAGTATGCGCTCGGAGACGGTCATTTTTTACAAAATGGTCAACGGTGGTGATTCTACGATTGCGCCCAAGTTGTTGGCAGTGCTGTCGGAGGCACGGGCTCGAGCCAGCAGCTCTGAAGGACACCTCTCTTCGTACTAGGCGTAGAACAAAGCTAAGCTGGCGAAGTCCGTGCCTTTGACATCGCTGCACCCAGCTTGTGTGCTCGTGTAAATGGCGCGTTAAGTTGTGGCATCGTACACGCCACTGTAGACGGAAGAGCAAGGTGACATCCTGTCGCTCGCTAATTGGCTCAAAGAGTGTGCGTTGATAAAGAAAATCAGTCCATGCGTATACGTCGAAAAACTCATCCCTCGGAGACGCACAATTCGCTTAGATACAAGAACTACAAAAACATTCGCCCCGAAACGCACGTCTGTCTCGGCTAAGAGTGTATGGGCCTTGCAGCTTTCCTTTCCTTCATAGGTGGCGATTGCGAAATTTCTGTTAAACTTTTGTTATGTTTTGACTTTCTTCGCAGTCGGCACTGCTGTTTTTCTTTTTTTTTTCTTAGATTGGAAGTTATAATGCAGGTGCTTGTGAAGTCAATGAAAACTGTCCTCGTGTTTTGCGAGAACATCAATCGCCCCTGAACGGTGCAAGTATGTGGTATTCATTCATCCGCGTGGGCGTCTGCATGCATTAAAATGAATGCATAATAATATGGTGACCCTTACGTGTCACTTGCACCATTAATTTAAGATGTTGCTACACGAGGTAATAGCCCATGCGAACGCCCAATCGCTTTTGATATCATGCGAAGTTCAAGTAAGGCCGCACCTTTCAGTTTTCTGTAGGAGACCTGTCCAGTTCGTAGTGTTCGAAAAACAAAGGCTAAGCTGCACATGCCCTTGCATTTCTCTGAAATGGAATTTCAGTGATTTCTTTTAGTCTAGTAATGTACCGGAATTTAATTAGCCATTCCTCCCCGCGAGTCACGCACAAGGTCTAGCTTGCCTAAGTTCCCGTCAAATACCGCAGCATAAAAAAACAATTCCAGATGTCATGTCACAGAAGTAGCTACCAATGTCCTTTTGACGTCCACGGGACATTTAGCAGACGTTAGGACATCCGTAGGACATTAGCTTCTCCCAATACGTTCCTAACTTCTCGTGATACACGATATAGTGCACAGTTACCTGCACAGTCACCTGTAAGGTTCAAGACAACATCAATGAAACAACAGGAACACGTCTGCGTAGTACCAGATCATGTATTGCTATGAGCGCGTCTAATATCAGTTTTCCTGCAGGTGCTGCCCATGTACCTGAGACATGGCTTGCTCCACTGTTCCGGAAGACATAACAGGCATACTGAGGGGCCTCTGCTCTGAATGTGAATGTAGTGGATTCAGAAGACTCGTGGAGCTGGTCAACCACGAGAGAGTACCAGTTGGCTGGTGCATTTTGTGCAATCATTCCCCCATCTCGCATGGTACCCTTACTGGTTAGTATAATGATGCTGCGAACTGTTTGCTGGATTTCATTAGCGGGAGATTAATATTAAAGACAAAATTTTGCTGCAGTGATTTGCCAGTACATATGAAGAAAAAATATTTTTCTTAGTTGTTCGATCTTGTTGGTGTAAAATTGCATGTAAAAAAACAGAGTATGAAGATTAAAAATGTTAGTCGCGAGTTGCATGCCGGAACAATGTTAACAGTGCATCTCCATGTAGTTGCCTGCTTGCCTCATGCAAGACTCTGGTTTGTAACGGGCTTTTCTCGACATCATTTAGGGCTATTTATTGCTTTGCTTGTCACAGGCCTAAATAATTTAAGGTAAAAACTTCGTGCAGAACACTTGCGCAAATGCTGGGAAGCTCCTACTGAAAACGTAGCCGTAAATCTTCAGACGCAACTTTCCATAAAACTGCATTAACAGGTTAAACACATACCAAGCATGAAATAAAGCACAAATTGTATGGCAGATATTTTCTTTTGAGAAATTTGGGCTCAGCCTGTATAGCTACGTATCTGCAGAGAGATTTACTCTTGCACTGCATTGCGTGCAGATGACCGGGGACAAACAGCAAATGCACCGACCCCCACATTTTGCGAACAAGAGGACGAGTCGGTTGTCCACGCAGAAAGGATGGACACAGCTGAGACTGTTATCTTTGCAGAGGAGATCAGCGAGTCCAGCGTAACATCTGTTGTAACGTCACCGGCTGTTCCAGGGCCATCTGCACATCAATCAGCTTCCCCACCAGCAGGAGCACATTGCGAGGTACATCATGCATGCACGCACTGTGACTTTGTGACTAGTTAAATCCAAACCTCCTGGCCGATCCAGGAGGTTTGGATTTGAAAAAAATGAAGGTTCTACTCAAAGCTACTCTACAAGATCGTAGGGCTGCACCACCGGAGGAACTACCTGTTTATTTTTTAAATCCACACGTGACAAGCTTGCTTATCACAAGTTAAGTAGCGCATATAGAAAACTGGTGAACATTTTCAACCCAGCCAACCTGATTTATTGGCATAGTAGAGGGTGTCCCAGTGAACTTGCACCCAACTTTAAACTAAAGATGTGCGCTCTGCAGGACTGAAACCAACTGTCCATTGTTAGCAGTTGTGTTGCGAAGGTGCACAAATTTGGTTTAGTCTGCCCAATATTTAATTATGATATTTAGTGGACTTTTTAAATATTGATTTAATGGCACAGGTGTCAATTACGAATTGTGGAGGGCCTTGAGAAACACCCGATGGAGGTGTTTTCAATGTAGTATAGTTTGCTTGATTCTGTTTTCCAGCCTTTGAAGAATACCAAATCTTAGCGCTCCCACATGGAGCGATTGGATGGTGCATGTCACGTAATCTCCTTCCAAGCTTCAGGGTCGCTCTTTTTAAAAGCTGAAAAAAAAAACAGGGAAAGCGTACCATGTATCTTCTAATTGACACCATTCCCATTAAATTCTTATTGAAGATGTAAACGAGTAAGTTATAAGTACTGCAATATTTTGGGTCACAAAAAATGTGCACACCTTCGCAAGCCGCTTGCTAACAACACAGCTAACTTTCCCACAAAAGTCTTTTTTAAAAACGTTCGGTGCAAGTTAACTGTGAAAGGAAACAGGAAGTGGTAGAAAAACTGCCCGCAGCGCTTGCAGAGCTACCGGGGACCAACATGCATGTTCTGTGGATGCGTCGCTTTGCCCCTCCGCTTCATCTGATAACTTCTAGCATCCTTCTTTCCGCAGGCCAAGCCAAATTGCACTCCATCTATATGGCAGTGCTGAGCATTGCATTGGTGATGGCAACATTATTACTGATAGCAGCAGGTGCCATTCTGGGCGAGCTACAATAGTTCCACCCAAATTGTCATATTGGGTGCTATAAACCGCCGTCACCAAAGCGTAGCTTTCTGAACCATCTGTCCGACCTAGTCACTTTTGTATTTTGTGTCGTAGCTGTGCAACGGCAATAAGAGGAATACATATGGTTCATCCCAACATTCAAAATGATCTCTGAAATATGCAAATGAGACAGCGCCTAATGCCAGCTTAAAAAGGTACTCTAAGCTAGTTACATTTTTGTGCTTGGTTGGGCGTGCATATGGTTGTCCAAAGTTTGGTTGCCCATATCCCCAAAGCATTGGCACGCCCGTCAGGCTTGCAGAAAACAGTCCCTGCTGCTGTCTGGAGCCATGTCGTCCGCCCAAAAAGCAGAGCTTAGTGTTACTTTTACGAAGCCGCTCCTTGTGGCTCAGTTTGTCGGTAGTACCATGCTGGAAATGATCAGATTGTACAGTGGGGACAGAACGCACTTGTTCTTCCCTGCCTGCGCTGACAGGCAGTGCGGCCACGTAATTCAGACACTACATTTAAAGAAGTAAAAATATGATACCTAACACAGTGTTAAGGTTTACAGATCCTGCGACTATAGATTGTACTTTTCTTTGCAGCTGGCACTTGAAGCCACACTCCGGCTCAGCGGTATGGTTTCCGAGATGGAACTCAAACTTTGCAAAACTTGTGCACTACTAACAAAGAAAATTTCCATGATATTTACAAGGACGTACGGCCCAGCAGGGCAGAGTTCTCTCTGATAAGCAAGGTAAGAGCGCTTTTCCACTCTAATGTACAGAACACAACCAGTGTGATTCAGAAAACAGATATGTGAGGAAACAGATTGTTAAAAAGGCATATCATTATTCTTCCAAAATGGTTTGAGGAAAGGTGAGGAGGGACCTGTGACCTGTATACACAGTAGTTAAAAATGTTACTCTCTGAATGCTGCTTCTTACAGTTAGGATCATGTCATAGAAATACCTCTGCCTGTGCTGCTATAAAAATAAAGCTCACTTCAATAAATACTGGAACTAGATAAAAACCTTCAAGTGTAACACTCAGATTGTCGATCCAAATTTCTTTTTTAACCCATTTTCGGGCTTACAGTCTCCGATTCTGGTCCAGAAGGCAAAAATAACGGTTCAAACTACTTTAAAGCATTGACTTTTTAAGTGATTACTATTTCCCTGCCTATAGAAAACAACCAGAATTTATCGCTGCGTCTGTCACTTCTCCTGACTGACACACCAGTGCAATGCTTCATCTTCACTCAAACTAGTGTGTGGAACTCTAGAAACACATTAAGGATACAATAATTAAGAAATGTGATGCACCATTCATCCGCTCCTGCTTGTGGATGCCAATGTTAGTATTCCACGCTCTGGATCAGCGGCGCCGCTGGACGCTCGTGTTTGACACAGATAGACGCTTTATTCGGAGCAGCATTTAGTTTCTTTCTGTTGTAGTGCCCTTGTAAGGATGTGCAGCTAATGATATCTAAGTGTCTTACTTTAAATCCTACAAAAAAAAGTTACATTAAATTGTTTCAGAGCTATAGTCCGTTGCAACCTAAGACCGAAGGGCGAGGGTAAGACGGGCCGGGGAGAAGGAAGCAGACTGAACGCTAAAGAGAGAAGGAGGTTTTTCCCTCTCTTCTCCAGCGTTCCGTCTGCTTCCTCCTCCCCGGCCCGTCTTACCCTCGCCCTTCGTTCTTAGGTTGCAACGGACTATAGACCTTTTCTGTGTATTCTCGTCCCCAGCCACTTAACAGGCGTATCCGGTATGGGCGACGAAAAAATACTATAACGTTTCAACCTGTAACTAGTAAAAATTAAAGGGGGAGGCAAAACGATAATGTGTGACTGTTACGCTTATATCCCAAGTGCCTTCTACTGGCGTGGTGACGGCAAAACAATGTTTTCGCCCATACTGGAAGTGACGACAATTCATGATGGCGGCGCCTTTGGAGAAAGGGTCTATAGTAACTGTGAACTTTTTTTTATGCTTCGGTAACGGTTTAGTTTGAAGATGACGGCAAAGTTTTCGGTTAATTCCGGTGCGGCTAAACATAGCAGTTCAGTTTAGATTTTGGCTTCGTTTCTGGTTTGACACTTGGTAGCAACCATTCTGCAAATTTATGTCATAACGAAGCAATAAGATTAACAAGTCGTATTATAAATTGCACAAGCAAGACTAAACAATTCACTTAGTTTTAATGTACAACATTTAACCGAAGCCTATTTTTTTATTCAAGGGTCAACATGAGGTTGGATCGCTTCTGCCAGGACCATGTATCTTCATCGATGGCAACCAGATGGAAATTGTTCTCTACAAAAGGACGGTTCGCCTCCCACCACGATGCTCCTTGGAATACGCCTTGATAGAACTACTAACCATCTACTATGTCCTGAACCTTTCCTACCCACATTGTTTTGGGCAAACCTTAGGACTAGTGCAAACAGTATTGCACGAAAGTGAAAGGTTTGACAGGTGCCTCATGTCTTTTAAGCTAAAGATGATGCTTAAACAGTTGCAACCCATGCAGAAAAAGCACGCAGCGAAAAAACGGGTAGCGGGCACATTGCCCACCAACTAACGGTTTGGCTACAAGATTATGTGCACTTTGCTTTAAATGTGTTTTTCGATTATGCCAATACTCAAATGTTTAAATAGTTACTTTTGCTATGCACTATTTTTGAAGGAAGTACTTTATGCCTAGTAATTCTGAAGAATAAATAATTCAAATTGGGCATTGTTATGAGATTTTTGCTTTGTTATGTAACAGCTCTTAATCGTGGTGTGGACCTCAATGCTACACAATTTCACCATGCATTGCTGTTGTCTACTGTCACTGTTTTATGCATGTTTGTAAACTGTGCACAATGGGGATCTAAACTTGATATTTGTGACACTGTGGCACATTGTTAAAACGGTGATTAATGGAAAGTCCAACACACAGCAGACGGTACGAAGCCGAACATTGGTTTGTTGACGACAAATGCTAGAAAGCGGACGTTGGTTTTGCAGGAGTTATGCATTTCATACTGGCTTTGCTTTTCCAGGAAAAATCTGACTTTTGACCCTACTTGGAACATTTAAAAGGCAGCAGGCCTATTTTATCTGGAACAGCATTCCAGAGAGAACCTGCTTTCATTTAACTGCAACAGTGTTCCAGATACCTGTAGCTGGAACGCGGTTCCGCAAGCATTAAGCGGAACATGTTCCAGTTATTGGACCATAAAATATGCGGATCAGTGTTCCACCTATTTTTCATGGTATCTGGAACGCAGTTCCACCTAGATTAACTGGAACATTTTTGCAAAAATGTTCCACTTACTAACCGGAACTTATGTGGAACCAGCTTAAGAGTGTACTCATGGAGATTCCAAAGTACAGAGCACTTGGCAAGCCCTACTATGTCTTGTGCCTTGTAATTTTACACACTTTAGCTAACGTGCAATGGGAGGATGCAAATTATAAAGCAAATCGTCAAATAAATGAAAAAAAATGCTCATTTTCTTTCCCCTCTGTCCTGCTCTGTTTACCGTTCTTATCCACTCGTTTCGGCGGCTGCTTTCTTTCCAGAAGAAATAAAATTCGATGTCTTCTTGCCTGGTGCTGTTCTTGTAGCACCCTAGCACCCAATAGGTTAAGCCACCCATTGAAAACCGCGAGTAAAAACCAGATTAGAAGTGTCGTGCTAACCCGAAAATTTCCAAACGCCGGGCGTGCAACGCGCATTGACGCGGCCAGAAAACTGGGGAGAACTACAGGTACCAGAATGCACCGCGGCAGCGGTGGCGTCGCGCAACACCTGGTGAGGTACAGGTCTATTGTCTTTCGACGAATAGTCCTACAACCACCAGACAAAAAGCGAGAAGAAACAAATGAAACGGAGAAACTTAAGACTATTTACTTGTAGGAATGTTTTCGCATTCCTACACGCAGCGCATTCCTACAAGCAGCGCGCAACGTCTTCCTTTTTCACACGGCGCTCCGGCGGCAACATCACGCTCCCCGACTGCGCTGGCTCCTCGGCTTCCGTGACGATGAATCTGCGTTGCAGTGCTTTTCTTTGTGCTTTATTTCCGAAGCGCGTCCGCTTTGACGTTGAGCATCCCGCCCGCTTCCACGATGAAGCATCTGCGTTGCTGAGCTTTTGGCCAATAGGAATTTAGGTGGCGTTTCGCTCGACCAATGGGGAGTTAGGTGCCGTTTTTCGCTGCTACAGACGGAGGTTAGGTACCGTTTTTCGCTGCTACAGACAACGCCGGCTTCGATTCATGGAACAGTTCAGTTAAAACTAACTAGCCCAATATGTCACAATATTGAAGGATAGTTAATGCTTCCTCATTAAAAAAAAACAGGTTCTAGTGCTTCTCCAAGCCCATCAATAGCGTGCATCCGGTTCCCCTGGCGTAAACGGGATCTTTCTTTTGTCTGTTGGGGAGTGGCAGGGACTGCCATTCCCGACAAAGAGACCCTGTCACGCCGGTGCGCCGTCAGTATACGTCATGTGACGGCAAGGAAGGGACGGCCGCGGAACAACAGGACAGAACCGGCGGGCACGGAAGGCAGATCCGCGGTCAAATGGAGTAATCATGTTAGCGACGCGGCCGAGAATGACAACCAAAGTCCATTTATTCGTCTCGGACGAGCACGTTCGGGCACTGCCCTGGCCGCCGACGGTATCCGGGACGCCCATCGGGGAAACGGGAAAGAAGAAGCAAAAACATGGAGGCGCTGATTAGGGAAAATTGCCGAGCAGATCGTGCATGTCCGGATGGGGGCGACATAAAGAGCGACGCGGACGTGTTCTTTCAGCCGTCGATCGAACGTCGCGCCCCGTCCGCAGCTGCATGCGAGTCGGGACTCTACGTTCATTTGGATTCTTCGTCGGTGTTTATTTCGGCTTTCTTCGAAAACATTGTAGTTATCGACAGCTTCAGAAGCTTAGGGAAATGGTTTATTATATTCTTACTTGATGCTTTATGATTCGTTCTATGGCGTTCTGGATAGGCTAACGCAGAAATCTCATTGGTTGTGGATTGATAAGGAGATGCTTGGGACATGCCACACCCACCGTTTCTTGAGGTGTCTGTGACATTAGTGTGAATGAAGATATACAGAGGAAATGCTTAAGAAACACAGAAGAAATACGTTGAGAAATAGTTGCTCCCTCATGGCTCTCGTGAGCTCGGACGAATGCTGGTTTTCTATCGCGCAGTTATATATATTATTTTTTCAAGATTATCTCAATTTAATGTTCCTCAAAGGATTAATACAATTTAAGCAATTTTTTATCGATGTGAGCGCGACAAATTATGTTTCTAACTTAAGTATAAGAAGAAACTGCTTAGTTGTCTGGTAGCTAATACACTCTTTGAACGATTTATTAAGGAATTCTATATTTTAGTAATAATCACACATAAACGTTAAACGTATTCAGGTTCAGTGTTTTGCTCCCACCTTTTAATTCGTTATCGAAACTATTAGAGCGCAGCTCTTAGGCGCCGGTTTCCGGCTTGAGTGGCGTCGGCGAAACCGCGCGGTGCATTATGGGTCAATTTCCCCGTTAAATTTAGCGGAAAATTCTCGCCGCTAAATTTAGCGGGAAAATTTCCCCGCTAAATTTAGCGAAAAAAAATTCCCCGCTATATTTAGCGGAAAAAATTTATCTCGCTACATTTGGCGAAAAAAATTTCCCCGCTATATTTAGCGGAAAAAATGTATCTCGCTACATTTAACTTGTAAGCGAAAAATATTTTCCCGCTAAACTTAGTCGAAAAAATTTATCTCGCTAAATTTAGCGGAAAATTTCCCCGCTAATTTTAGTGGAAAAATTTCCCCGCTAAATTTAGCAGAAAAATGTTCCCGCTTGATGTAGCGGAAAACTTTCCCCGCTAAATTTAGCGGAACAATTTCTCCGCTCTTCCGGAAAAATTTCCCCACTGAATTTAGCGAAAAACTTTCCCCACTATATCTAGCGGAAAAATTTCCCCGCTAAATCTATAGTAGGTTACAAGTCAAGAAGGTAGCGGCAAATGCCCCTCAAAGGTAATCATATATCCCTCCGCCACCTCCGCATCCAATAGCGTCCCATCGTTTCCGTGACGTTGCGGCCAACGCGCGAGGAGGGTCTTGCCTTTCTGTACATATTTCCTTTATCTTTCGACTTTGACTTAGCATTGTGGAAGCCACGAGAGGGAGATTAGAGTCTTTCCCCTCCGGTGGAAACAAAGACGACTATCGGGGATTAGCTTCCCCCTCCGATTGATACAAAGGCTGCTTTCAGGGGCTCGGTTCCTTCTCCGGTGAATACAAAGGTCGCTTTCATAAAAAGTGGGGGTCGGAGACAAGTTGGCACCACTCTGTGGCCATTATCTATCCATTGAAGCGGAACAAGGAGCGTTTCCAGTGAACTCTTCTTTCGATTGCGGAGGGATTTGAAACCGGCGCACCACGCTTGTGGGAGGAGCTTCTCCTACCTTCTAATCAACTTATATTGGTATTTTACTAATAGCATATCGTTCAGTGGGCCAAAAGAAAAAAGGTAGAAAGTCAAAAGCGAGACTTTCGGTACGAAAATTTGAAAACACAGCGGACTCTTTCGTACCTCCTTCCCTTCGTAAGCTCGCTGCCTTTTCTCTGTGATACATCCGCGGACCCCGCAGCGCGTCGTCGGGCCCCCGCAGCGCGTCACCGGGCCCAGACGAACGTCACACGACACCGGAGCTCACTTAATAATCCCTTCACCCCTAAGCTGACATTGTGGTGGAGGCTACGCGCTTGCCGGACCAATCAGCCGCCCCTCTTTCATCACATCACCTCAATCTCTGCGCGTGGGTATGCACGAGAGAGCGTGATCACGTGGCAAGAGTGTGGCTGGCCCAAGGAGCACGTAGCTTCCACAGCAATGTCAGCTTCGGGGTGAACGGGGTGTGGAAAGCAACTTTTGTCTGAATTTTGAGCGACGGCTAATCTTCTAGGGGGATTCTAACCGACTATAGCAGAAACGTTTCCTCGCTAAGTCTAGCGGAAAAAGTTCCCTGCTAAATCTAGCGGAAAAATTTCCCCGCTAAATTTAGCGGAAAAATCCCCCCCCCTAAATTTAGCGGGAAAAATTTCCCCGCTAAATTTAGCGGAAAATTTTCCCCTAAATGGGAGGCGAGCAGGAGAAGAGGAAGGGCATAGCTTCCTCTCCGTACCTTCCCCTCCTCCTCCTTAAGAGCTGCGCTCTAATTCGGCGTTGCAGGGAGTTGTAAACGGCTTTCATTTTTATAACCCACAATATTTCTTGCAGTGTATAACACTGTGGACCCGAAGATTTAGACAAGCCTTTAAAATGCATTCTTACTTTTACCAATAAGGACAGAAAATAATGCAAGCTTGCGGCTGAAGACAAGGTATTACTTAATCTTTTTGTGCCGGTTCTTGACGTCAGTGTTCGTCACAACCACGAGCCTAGAAAAAAACAACGTATGTTCATATTTGTTTTTCGAACACTTATCAAAGTTCTGAACTTTCCGTTACTGCATATATTTGACACGAACTCAAACCCGCGAAAGACAGCGCTCCGCAAGGTTTGTACCCGAGCGTAAAGCAAGCAATAGGTGAAATATTTGTTTCCAATTCGTAAGCCGCATTCAACTTGAGTCATTTCATGTTATAAAGCTAAACAAGGGGGCTCATACTTCATGCAACAATCTGCGTCACTATCTGTGGGTGAAGTAACTTATTATCTACAACGTACTGTGTATTATGAACTACAGTTGGTGCGAAAGACATATGCCAACCGCTCGCTGTAAACACGCGCTTTAGTTCGAAGGACAACGCTCTGGCCGCCACTGAATACTCCCTATTCGCAACTCAAACGCCCTGTAGATGGAGCGGTGGTAGTTCCAAGATGGCGTAAGACACGGAGGCATATTCTCCAGGATTTCGCGTGCGCCTGCTCGCGGACGCAATTCAGTGTGCTCAAATAAATTTATTTGTTGAGTTTTAAAAATTGCGAACCGCAACACAAAAATTCCTATTTTAACGCACTGTTTTTTTTTGTTTTTTTTTAACTGCAAGGTTCATGAACACGCCGACCAGAACCATGCGGTAACAGCAGCACCAAGGCCGACAAGAACCCTGAAGCCGTCTCCGCCGCCGTCCCCGCTCCTCTGGTTCTTTGTTCGCCCACGAGAAGGCCAGCGCCGGGCTGGGGTTGCGAATACTCTATTTCACATTAGGATGTACTTCAACGAGGGCTACAAGAGCGAGCTTTGTACGGATGCCCCTCGGCTGCCCCAAATTGTGTAGGTATAGGAGTTACTGTAAAAAGTGTAAGATCGGACTTCTAGCCTTCCTTGCAGTAAATCTCCCTGCTGTCTACTCTAAGTTGCCTAAAGTGAGAATCACTTCAACCCCTTATTGTTGCGCGCTCCAGGCATAGTGGCGTTGCAGATGAGGATACTTGTGTCATACTTGTGACAGTATGCTTGTTCAAAGTACTTCAATTCTACCTAATATAATTTAATAACGCCCTCTAATTCCGAACGCCGTCAAGGAGGTAATTGTAAAAATAATCCAGTGCCGAATGCATGATGTCAAGATGTTATTTTACGTTTGTGCGTGTGTAACCACACCCCTATTCTATCCAGCGCGCGGAAAAGTGCAAGTCTATAAAACAGCGTCTTAGACCTCCTAGCGTCCCACCCCCCCCCCCCCCCCCACCTTCCTCAAAAAAAAAAAATGACGAAGATGTTTTTTATTATTTTATCATCTCAGAGTAGATTTTGACGATATCCTGTATTTTGGCTGCAGCCGAAGCCCCGTACGGTCCAGGAAGTTGCCCAGCAAGTCGTGAGAGCTTCCAGGGTTTGCCTTACAAAACATACACATACACACAAACACACACTACAGGTCTCCGTTCAAGGCGCTCCTTTGCCGTAAAGAAAACGTATGGACACCATTGCACTCGGCATTCCGATCTCCTTTCTAATGCTGTCAAAGCCTGAGAAGAAAAAATAAATAAAAGATACCCTTTACGTTACCTTCACTTTCGTCCATCATTCGTGAGTGCCTGGCGCCCTGCTTTCAAAAAGCGCTCTGTTAAGCGGTGCGCGGAAAACTGCAAAAGTGTTGGCAAACATTTCGCGAGGGACATTCCTCGGAGCGGTGCATGCACATCGACGACACGGCCTCCCGCACATTTCGGTCGAAACGGTAAGACATTTCGAGTCCGTTTTCGACTGTTTGCAATCTCTCTCTTCGAGGGGTGCGCGCGAAATTCGCTGACGATGGCAGACTCACGGGTGAAAAGAAAGCCCTCGTTCGTGGGACTGCTTGTCTAGCGAAATGTATTCCGCATAATTTAGAGGTGTCTCGTTCAACTTTCTTGAAAAAGAATAGCTGCAGTTGCGCCCCGACGACCGTTGTTATTGCGTTACAAGCAGTGTACATTTCATCCGTAAAACGGAGCGCTCTCGAGGAAGCATCGGTACGGAATCGCGTATTTCTTTTCTCGGTTATTTTTTTGTGTAATTTTCTTGTACTCAAAGCGCCTGTATGTAATTCACCATCCTTTTGGCAAGCGCTCGAGCTACTTGGGTTCCTTTGACTGGATAAGTGTAGAGGAACCATCATACATGGAGTGTGGCTCTCAAGATGCTCTGCCCTTTATTCTGTGAGCCTTGGAGTTTCTCGGCAACAGAATTTGAATCAAGCCCCTCGTAAACAAGCGTAATTCGCTATACTTTAGATTTCTCTAAGTTCTTTTTTGACTGTAAGCACATTAATGCGTGTGTCGACCTTATATTTTGTTTAACCAATAGGGTCTTGTATTGCCCGCATCAGCTGCTCTTTTCCATCATGAACCTTACTCTTTTAATAATTGTGCGAGAATAAGCAACTACCAACGGCGGTGTTTAAAGCGCCGATACTGGGTGTCGAAAAAATAACCCGATTAATCGCCACCCTTTAATCGATTAAATATTGTATTAATTAATTTTGTTCATTCTTACAAAACATAATTTTTAAAATTTCGATTTTTTTTTTGCTGATAATGTGGTAGAAAGCTCAATGTACGATTTCCGGTTTTAAATCATCCTTGATGTGTGGGTGAGAACTGTCAGAAGACAACCCGCACTCACAAAATATTGCTGCAACCGCAGGGGCCAAGAGATTGGTTCATATTCTCCGGCCATACCGAGCTTCTTTCATTGTCCACAATAGTCTCTGCAGCGCTACATGGACACTCGCACGGCATTGGAGTGGCTGGGACACGTATAACCTTGTCCTTTTGTTTGGAGCAACGTTATTAGATTAGCTCAGTTATGGAACTGCTCGTAGACGCTGCTTGCACCAACAGTACAAACCCTCACTCACCACGACTTGCCTCCCGTCGTTCGACGCGCCGGACGGCGGCTATGGTAACTACAGTGTTTTCTATGGAACACGTACGTTTCGAAGCACAGCGTCTAGATGCGTTCCACCGTTCTCTATGGAACACGCAGTTATGAAACAAAAATCTAGGTGGCATTTCAAACCACGGAAGGCAGATTGAAGAGAGTGAGGAGGTGGGGGGGGGGGTACCCCTTTCCGCTGGAGTTCCACAACTGAGGTAATCTAGTAACGTTTGTGTAGAGTTGCAAATCTCGCGTCTGCAGCTTGCTTTAGGTTAAACTTTCACCTCAAGTTTGCTTTCATACAGGTGTACTCGTCCACTTCTGCGTGGTAAACACGTTATTTTTTACTTTATACAGAGAAAGCTATTATGCGCTAAGATCTGGGAAAAATACGTCAGCTGATGTTCACAGAAAACTCCCCATCGGTCGTGACAAGTATGAATAAATCAAAATAAAAAGAGGGGGCAACCAGCGTGAGTCAGCCTTCCTTGGCACTATTAGACAGTGAGGTCTTGATCCTTGGTTATCATCCCTAGGCATCGCCCTCGGCTCGTCCTAGAAGCCGTCCTTGAGGTCGTACTAGACGTCGTCCCCTCGAAATCGTCCTAGACGTCGTAAAAATAACAGCTTCGCTGGTCCTCCATCTTCACGTAAAGTGGAAGGGCTCTACATTTTTTTTTATTTGGTTGTCAAATTTTAACTGATGAACCAGTTAGAAAAATAAACTGCGATTAAAGCATTAATTGATTATTCTGGAGTTTAATCGAAGTGCTCAGCCCTAGGGATGTATAAGATTATCTACTTTCCAAATACCGGCATATTTCTAGAAGCGATCGCATCACACCTATCGTTGCACCTTAAGTCGGAGCGCTATCAAACACTAGAAGACACACGAACGGATACACACAAACTATAACGCCAAGATATGGCTCCAAATCTCTGCTTCATTGGATGAGCTGGCGGTAACACACCCACAGAAATACAAGTGCCGTGACGTCTCGAGCGGAAGGTTCGCCTTCCTTTGCTCATAGCGTTGTTTAGGCTCTAGTGTAATATTAACAAAAGTTTAGTAAAAAAAAAAAAAAAAAACTGCTGGAGAAAGGTAATCATACCTTTTATATGTCTATTATATGAAGCCTTTATTTTACCAGTGAGCATGACATTTACAAATAACTGTGACAGACGGAGCGCCCCCCGCGAATGAAGTGCAAAAAGAATAATTAAGGGTTGACTCAGAAATGCAATCTGCACTGCGACAATGAGTAGGCCAAGCGCCGTGCTCATTATCCTACTTTACGGACAGTGATCCCGACATAGTGGCGACAACGCTCCAGACATATAGTACGACGGAGTTTGAGAAAACAACGTGGCCGCTTTCAGAACTCAGTTCAGTGCTGCGCTGTCAGTTTCTTCAGTGGGCTAGCTGCACGATGAGCGCGCAAAATTCGTTATCGTGTTTGTCATAAGCTATCAGATAGTAAAAAAAAAAAAAAAATACGCCGAGGAACTATAAACTGCAGACATGAAGACAATAACAACAACAAAAAAAAACCCCTCAGATTTGTTGAATAAATAATTATTCAATAAGAAGGGCAGATTTGTCTTGGAATGGTTTTACGTGTTACAGGTCAGCTTTACTATCACCTGCAGTTTAGGAAACGCGGCGCGTGAAGAGTTCCGAGTCACTTATTATCACTCCGTAGCCAGTGAGATTAAGATATCCGTCGATAAAAACGCCGAAGAAAGTATCACGAAGCTAAAGGAGTGATCATAACAGGTTATGAAAATCTGACGACGGCCAATGACTCACATTATGACAATAGCAATTTGATAGAAATATTACTCAAGACAGGAAACAATTGGGTAGATAATAGCCAGCCGGCAACAGCCAGGCGGCGATAGCAGAGTGAGAGCCCACGGTTATACCCTGTCTCGTTGTAACTCGGAAAAGGGTGAACGATAAGCCCCACATTGCGTGCCAAAGGCTTCGAAATGCGCGACGTGTACGACCGCAACGCACACATATTGGAGCATGACGCAGCGAAAAGCCTCATACTTCTTCGGACTAGATGGCGCGCTCCGGTGATACGCAGTCACGTTCCTATTGGCCCGCCAGGGCCGTAGCTTCCGCTGTACTGGCATGTTACGCGATCACAGCTTCCTGGGATACCCAGTATTTCTTCATCATGATGTTAAAAATCCTGAGACTGGGAAGGAAAAATGAAGAAAAATTGTAAGACAGAAAAAAGGGGACAGGACAAACGTCTCAAGACAGGACAAACGTCTCTATTGAGACGTTTGTCCTGTCCCCTTTTTTCTGTCTTACAATTTTTCTTCATTTTTCCTTCCCAGTCTCAGGATTTTTAACATCATGATCAACATACACCAGCTCGCCTGCACCTTGACAATTTTTTCAGTATTTCTTGCTTCAGACACCAGGATAAGCGGCGCCACCAGAGTAAAAGCTCACGTCTGAACAATGCAGCCGCCACTCCCAGGGGTCCCCAATATTTCTAGCTTCAGTCGCTAGATGGCGCCAAACCAAACAGCATTGCTGGTTGCCTATATCGACCAAAGCGGGGCCTCATCAGCCAGAACCACACACTTTATTTAAAATATATTTTTCTACTACTATTTGGCTACTATACTTTTTTTTTCCCACTCCTCAACCGTGAAGGACTAAATACAGCTCAGTTTGTTTCAAAGGCATAAGCTTTGAGGGATGTTCTGGTAGCACTTTCGCCGAAACTATATTGTTGCAACTCACTTCTTCTCTTTTTCTTTCACACTCTTTTGTACACCTTTTTTTTAGAGCGCAGCTCTTAGGCGCCCGTTTCCGGCTTGAGCGGCGTCGGCGTCGCCGTCGCCGTCGGCATATCCGCGCGGTGCATCATGGGTAAATTTCCCCGCTAAATTTAGCGGAAAATTTTCCCCGCTAAATTTAGCGGAAAAATTTTTCCGCTAAGTCTAGCGAAAAAATTCCCCCCTAAATCTAACGGAAAATGTTCCCCGCTAAATTTAGCGGAAAATTTTCCCCGCTAAATTTAGCGGAAAAATGTTCCCCCTAAATCTAGCGGAAAAATTTTCCCCGCTAAATCTAGCGGAAAAGTTTCCCCGCTAAATTTAGCGGAAAATTTTCCCCACTAAATTTAGCGGAACATTTTTCCCCGCTAAATTTGGCGGAAAATTTTCCCCGCTAAATTTAGCAGAAAAATTTTCCCCGCTAAATTTAGCGGACAATTTTCCCCGCTAAATCTAGCGAAACATTTTCCCCGCTAAATTTAGCGGGAAAATTTTCCCCGCTAAATCTAGCGGAAAAGTTTCCCCGCTAAATTTAGCGGAAAAATTTTTCCGCTAAATGTAGCGGAAAAATTTTTCCGCTAAGTCTAGCGAAAAAATTCCCCCTAAATCTAACGGAAACTGTTCCCCGCTAAATATAGCGGAAAATTTTCCCCGCTAGCTGAAAAATGTTCCCCCTAAATCTAGCGGAAAAATTTTCCCCGCTAAATCTAGCGGAAAAGTTTCCCCGCTAAATTTAGCGGAAAATTTACCCCGCTAAATTTAGCGGAACATTTTTCCCCGCTAAATTTGGCGGAAAATTTCCCCGCTAAATTTAGCAGAAAATATTCCCCGCTAATTTCCCCCCCCCCCCCCCCTCGAGGTCACGTGACCCCCAGGCCACGTGACCCCCCCCCCCCCCCGTGCCTTCCCCTCCTCCTCAAGAGCTGCGCTCTAATTCGGCGTTACAGGGAGTTGTAAACGGCTTTTTTCTATCCGAATTTACTTATTTATTACTAAGCAGCCTAGGAAATAGCCACCACCCTCGAAACCTCCTGCTGTTTTCCCCTTGTCGAAGTCCCGACTTTAGGCGTCGTCCGGGTTGTAAGAGGTTCCATTTCTTCCCTGCATATATACATGTAATGTTGAAAGGAAACACCTTAGGAGACCCACGACCAATGGGATGAACGTCAGGGAGGCCGTTATTGGCGGTTTCACGAGGCCGCGACAAATGTTTTGGCGCGGGCTTGTAAACACGAAAATGAAACGACAACATGGCGGTGATGCCTTGCGTCAGGGGGACCGAAGGAACCGCGGTCGGCACAAGCGTTTGTCGTCGAAATACGCCGCCGTTTGCATAACATTTCCAAGGAACGGCCGGGGGAAAAAAATGTTTTCAAGTTTTGGTGCCTCCATAGGGAACGTTGGAATTTCTAGGCCTCTAAAAAGATCAAAAACAAAATTGTTTTACGGCAGCAGTTTGAACGAACGAGCGTCCGGAACCACCCCCGATGCATGCACGAACCGAGGCCCGTTTGTTGGCACACAGACAAACAAACAAACAGGCGCAGATAGAACAGGAACCACGAGCACATAAACATAAGCATGCGAAGGCAAAGATCAATATTAAAACGCAGGTCGCGCGGGCGGTACAAAGCGGGACCTAATGTTTTGTGCAGGAGATATCGAATTCTATCTATACCCCGGTCCTATTCCCCCCCCCCCCCCCCCCCCCTTTTCCACACACACACACACAGCTTTTCTGGATGCCGCGGCTATTGTCGCAAAGTATCTTTTCCCCTTTTTCGTTCGAACTACCACCGCTTCCTGAAAACAAAGAAAAATATATTTGTGCAAAATGGTTGTTCTATAGTACTCTTGGTCTTTCTTGCGAGGAGAGGGACCCAAACAAATTTCGAAGTTTGGTTTTAAATTTGCTCTGTTCTCACTACGTCGCAGGAAGGAACATACGCAATTCAAAGCTTTAGAAACTCCGTTTCATACTTCTTTCTAATAAAAAACAAAACAAAACAAAACCAGTATGAAGTCAAAAGTGAACAAAAAAGAGCATTAATTCCCGGAGATATGAATTAAAAAAAAAAATAGTGCCCAGTTTTTTTGGAATATATATTTATTTTTAAAGGCAGTTTCCTGATGTTTTTTCTTATATAATATTCTTACTTGGATAAGTTCCCAGAAGATCAAGAACCATTTCGCCGATGAAACGATCATAAACAGTGAGGACAACACCCGCGGGAAAGACAAGGCTAATAAAAAGGAGTTGCCGAACAAAAATATATTAAGGCATTAAAATAGCGCCGACAGAAACCTCGTGCAACAACACGAACATGGAAACCGATCAACTCCTTTGGGACTAACATGGTTCCCGCAGCTGCTCGGACTCGGAACATATTAAAAAAAAAAAGAGAGAAAAAGAAACCTCACAAACAGCCGATCAAATGAAAACGCGGTCGAGGACGATATACGAATTTCGTAACCACTAGAAAAAACAACAACGATATATAAACAATAAAACAAGTTGTAGATAAAAAGCTGACATGCACAAAATAAAAAAAGCAACAGCAAAAAAAAAAAAAAAAACGAAAAAAAAGCAACATGCTACAAGAAATCAAGTGCTAACGTTTTCTAATTTTTGAGTCCTTGGATACGCCCCGATATTTTTCGACAATAAAACCGCTACTCCGCGATAGTTTGAAAAATCCAGAGACAGCGCCGCAAACACGAGGAAGGGAGTATCTCCTTCGTCGCATGGTATTTGTTTTTTTTTTTTGCGACATGATGTTTTTTTTTATTTTATCTCACGCGCCTCAGGATATTTCGGATTCCATTCTAAAAAAAGATAAACCACACCCATTTAATGATTATAATTTTATACTGCCATAAATGTATAAGACGTAGACTTAAAAAAAAAAACTACAAAAATAAACAGCGCTTACGGTCTTACACACGCCCAGGCACAACACAAACTGATAATTAAAAAAAAAAAAAACGCTCTCCGGGTTATGATTTTTGTATACACTAACTTAGCTCTGTTAACGGCGTGGTGGTAGCGCGTCGGGCACACTTCCGGTCGGGGTATGTGGGAAGGAAGTCACCATGCGGGACGTGCATTCCTGTGTTGTTTTAGAAGAAATCGGAAAGGACCTGGCCTCTCGTCAAAACGCCCCAACTGGGGCTGTGCCAAAAGAGTCGAGAAAGGTTTGAAGGTCAGCTTTCATGTGTTTTCTCCCTGCTCGGTTCGTCCGAGAACGTTGATAGGTGCCGTGAAAAATAAAAACCAGACGCCGTCGGACCACCAATGCTTGTGCGGGAAGCACTTTGGGTTGAATTCACGGATACTTGTGGTCATCAGATTTTTTGTTTGTTCCAACATGAACGCGGGAAAACTGCCAAGTTGTACGGACCACCTGCTCACTACGTTCAGTGCGTCTTCAAGTTCAAACGGCTGCCTGACCGTTCGAACTGTCGTCTGCTCTTTCAAATGTTTCTGCTTGTCGTCTGCTCGTTCAAACGACAGCGTTCCGTAGCCCAAACGTTGGCCAGGTGATTGCGATAAGAAGTAAGTGCAGGCCTCAAAAGACTGAAGTTTGAAGGTGGGAAGGCTCGGTGTAAACGGTAGATACAAGTAGACGTTTAATCATTGTTACCAGTGGCCATCACCAACTTGTTATGCCCGATTTACTTGGTCCGATTCTGTTTGCGATTTTCAGTATCGACGTCGACCATCTCAGCTACGGTCCACGCTTTTGCAGCCCACACGACGCCGTGATTGAAAATAGCGAGCAGAATCTCATCATGCGAATCAGGCATTAAGGCCCATTCTGCGGCGTCCGCGCGGAGTGAATCGCCACATGTCAGGTTATTCACGCGACGTTTTGCGGTGCAACGAGACTCGTTAATTTCGCTGAGGCCGTTAAAGTAGTCAGGCATTACGAGGAAGATGTAGTATCAACTATTCCAACGCGAAAAAGAGCACGGGGACTCACACCGACGCCGACAACATCGCCTTCCGATGTTTTTTTATTGGCGACGGCGAGCTTCCTGCCCACACACCATCGCGCACGCGCGGCGCCGGTGGCGTCCGCTAGGGGCGCTCCGGTTTGTTTGTAGAAATGAGTTGGTCCCTGGCCTTGCTTATTGATAAGAAAACACCCGTACATGGCCCTTCTTGTAAAAATAAATATATTTAATGAAAAACACATTCTGTGTCCTCAGTAAGGCTTATGAAATTGCGCGATATTAAAGCGATATCTGAATATCAATAAGTTAAACTGAACGAGCAAGAATGTATAGTTATGCGAAGCAGGAGCTGCAGTGTACGAAACATATGCGGGTGCTCCCGTGTGAGATATCTAGAAGGATGTGACAATGTTTAGCCTTGCTTTTGAAGGCCGACACTTTGAGCAATGTGACCAGGAGAGCGGTCTTGGCTAATTTAATACTTCCACGGAGAATGGAAAGAGGGAAAACGGTTCGATTTTTATAACCTAGACGCATCTATAATCGCTAACTTTTCATAACAAAGTTAAACCACTCGACATCTACCGGCTTGCGATACAGCTTTCGTGAACACTCGATCGTGAAGGAAAACTTGTCTGTGACGAACCTTTAGTAGTAATAAAAAATGTCATTTCGTCTACTAGAGCCAGCGACACCAACAAATTATTCACAACGAATCCTAGCGAGGTTCAATTCAGTGCTATACTGCGCATACTGGAAACTCGAGTCCGCACCGCCCCACAGCTCAAGGATTCAGAACATATTCGCAAATTGTTTCTGGGACTCAGATCCATACGGCTTCTGATATTTGTAATTCACTACGCTTCTAAGTGAGTCGTTACGGTTGGTTTTCACTACGTGCAGTGTGAGGAAGGTAGTCGTTTCTTCTTCGCGTGAATGTAAACGCTAACGGAATAATCCTCCGTAAGTTTCACAATCAATATTTTTTTTTTTTTTAGGGCGCAGCTTTGTGGCGTTTGTTTCTGGCTTGAGCGGCGTCGCCCTCGGCGTGGGCGTAACCGCGGGGTGCATTATGGGAAACGTCTCATAATGCACCGTGCCGACACGTCACGCGTCATTTCGGCGCTGTGACGTTTTGGCACGTTCCCTGATGTCACCGTGCCCTGATGTCACCGTGCCGAAACGTCACCATGACGAAACGTCACCGTGACGTTCCGGCACCGCGCCGAACCGTCGCGTGACGACGCGCGTTTCGCGCGTGAAAGAAGGAGGAGGGGAGGGTACGGACGAGGAGGAGGGGCATACCCTCCCTTCAGTACCCTCCCCGTCCCCAACTCAAGAGTTGCGCTCTAAATTGGCGTTACAAAAAGTTATAAACGTCTGTCTTTTTTTTTTTTTGTATGCGGCACGTCTTAGTAGTTTGGGCATTCTCGGCTGGATTTCTTTATAGCTTCTTAATAGGATGCAAAATTCGAAATGACACATGTTTTACTCTCGAGTAATTTTGATATGTTTTCTTTTTATTCATAAACAAAACACCAAACAGAAGGCCACTCAAGACACGCGGAGAGACCAACTCAGTAATCTACAAATAGTGCATAAGTACGTGACAGCCCACTAAACTTACTAAAAATATTAATACGAGTCCTATCCCTTACAAAAATTGTCAATAAGTTTCAACTGAGTTTCGAATGTATTCCTATAGAGTCAGTTAAAACTCGGTATAAACTCGCCTCATGAGTTTGATCATAAGAAGCTCACTATACTTCGTCTCACCTTAGTATGGACTATTGTTAGCCGCGCGTGCTAAAAGCGCGAGCTAGTCGCTTTGAATGAAGCCGCGGCGGCTGCACGAGCGCTCGTGCAGCAAGTGCTCTAGTCAAGGCAGTCAAGGCTGGCCGCTCGGGCTAGCACAGCCTTCGCGGTTAGTCCATGCTAGGGTGAGACGAAGTATATCGATTCTCGGTGGCCGAGTGGGCTAGCGCACACCAGCTCGGAGCACGTGGAGCGAAAGCTCGCGCTGCAGAATCCAGGGATCCGGGGTTCAATCCCCACCCCTGCCCGTTTCAATCTGGAAGAGCATCGTACCGGTGAGCGGTCGTGTATCTCTACTGCGTGGTGCACGTTAAAGACTCTAGGCTAGCGGTTGTACTGCACTGGCTAAATTGCTCATCTACAGCGAGTGACTCGTCGTAACTTTGAAATGGCTGACCAAATGCACGCTGTATAAATATCCACACAATCCCAATTATTATTATTCCGGATGTCTCTGGGTTCATGTTCGTCGTGGACGGCTTAAAGTACTTTCTTTTTTCTTGCTACTTGAAGCAGGGACGCGCAGAAGAGCACGCGAAAAATAAATGTACGTTGGTCTTCGCGACCAAGTAACTGAGCGACTCTGTCGTCCATTTTGATTTGATCGTAAAAAAAAGAGCGAAAGACTGCTTCGGAGCTGTCGTAAGATTTCATCGTAACCTGCGCAAAACTTAAGATAATTTCGTTTGGTGAAAACGAATTTGTTCTGACGTTTTGTCGTACGCATATTTTTGGCGTAAGATCGTTTCGTGAATCTGGCCTCTGGGCTGGAGAGATCCCCATTATGCTCGGACATGCGGTTAAACAAACGCATGTAGCGCAGTTCCAAATGTCCACAGAGCGACGCCCTTTGGTATAACGAGGCACGAATTTTCCTTCATTTGACTGCTAAGCGCATCACTGTGCTGCTATTTCTTTTCACGTTACAAAATCAGTCACTGTAACGTTTTTACCACACCTCGTATAGACCTCTTTCGCCACTTTAAATGTCGATTTAAATCCGACGTCACTCGCCGTCCCCGCTGGTTTATTCGATTGAAAGCATATCAATGACTGGCACCCAAATTTTGTGCTACTGAGAACACAATTGATGGATTTCTCAGACTTTTTAAAATAAACTTTGAGATAAAATATCTATCGCTTAACATTTTCCGGAGTGGGACTGAGATTAGGATAAATTTGCACACTGAGCGGAAATCGGAATGCAATTTTGTTTTCTGTTTATTAACGTATTTATTTAACATTTTAGAACTGCTGCGAAAGCACATTAGAGTAAGCCACATCACTATAGTAAAAAAAACAAAAAAACATTAGTAGGTATTTTTGCTCGATCAACGTAGCAGGTGATTAAAGGGACGAAGGAGACCCATTAACGAAAAGACTGTGAAAGTATCCAAGCCGGCGTATATTTTTATTTTTATGTATTTTTTAGTACCTTGATGAAGTAGAAGGAAGTTTAGAGTGCCGAACTCCACTTAAACTCTAACAAAAGTCATTGACATCCTCCACTCTCGGCGAGTTATTTTGAAAGCTTAGGGTGGAAGACTTTGGTTTTACTGTCTGCACGCAATGAACCCCAAGGGTCCTTCAGCCCTTTTTTTTTAATTGAGCGTCATTGGGATTTGTAGTCTAAGTTAATTATGTTCGACTTCTAAAGTCCATTACTCCCCTCATTTGGTCCATTTTAAGAGTCTCCACGAAAAGAAAAAAACAAAAACAAAAAAGCTAAATTAAACAAAAATGAAATAGATTGACGTGAATTTGTCTTAAAGTCGAAATAGCGTATACTGCCCACAGCTAGTTTCTTAACGAGCTTGAAAGTAATTAAAGTAAGTAAGAAACGAATCGCAGTTAATCACAGCTAAAAAATAGTAACCTTTAAGATATCTTGATTTCCGGTATTAACTTGCCTAGCAAATATAAAATTATCGAAGACAGGGTATTACGTATTTTTACTGGCCTACAATGTCAAACGTTCTCAATATTCCAACTTATGAAATGACGGCTCTAGAGAAATCTCCGTTATTTTATTGTGCAAAATCTTTGATTTTTCTTTCCAAACGTAAAATAAAAGTAAAAAAAATATATATATAAAGAGAGATTTTCTTCAATAAACATGAGAGCAGTTACTTAAATAAAGGAATAAATTCTCCCCGTTTATTCATGAAGACACGTTTGCAAGAATCGAGCGCTTACCGCGTTTGAGCATATCATGGCACAATACAATTTTTCTCAGCACTTCATAACCGGCACTGTGCCACGCGAGCACAAAGCGAGGAGTGATCGTGGCGTAAGAGAAACGGTAAAGGTGTATCCACACGACGGACCAAATTGCTGTTTTGGTCCGCGGGCTGCGCATCACGTGATCTTACGTCACCGGTCTTTGAGGTCCGCCGGCGGTCCACGGCCCGCGCTTCTGAGAAATGCAAGCGACTTTTCTCGCCCGGACCTTGGCGGCGGACCGCGGCGTTTTTAGTATAATTGAAGTGCTAAGTCTGGCAACAAGCTGACTTTTGTTGTTTAAATTGGAATCCAAATTCAAAGTCGTTTTCTTTTGGCGCCAACTGTTGAAGACGAAGAAGACGAACCTTTTGTTGTGCGACGATGCCGGCATGGTGCGACGATGCAACTTTTTACTTAATCGCGCTCGTGGAGCCATTCCCCGCTCTGTGGAATTGCCCTTTTCGGTTCACTTAAGTCCTCCTCGTCCTCAATAGTCAACGCCACGGCCACCGCGGCCAAACGTGTCTTTCGTTCAACCTCCATAACTGTACCTCCATCTTGGCTCCTCCTCAAAGCAGCTCGCTGCATGCGTTTGGCGGAGCTGTGAGGTCGAGGGTTAGACCGGCCCGTTCGCTCTGTCGTCTGCTCTTTTGGTCCGCCGTGTGGATGCTCATTGCAGCCGGGCGGCCCGCGGGCCGCGCATCACGTGATCAATCGGTCCGCGGCCCGGTCGCGCGACAGATCAGCCAGCGGCGCGAGTCGCCGAGCATCGGCATTCAATAAACCTTAAAAGGGAGGCTATGCCTTAACTCTTAAGAAAAAGCTAGTAGTATTTACTAGGTAAAATCTAGTAACTGCATGCTTGTCACATATGTCACAAGGTACCTAGTAATCGTAGGTAGTAGGGGTTACTAAGACAAGAGGCTAGTAACTGTTACTAGCTTCAACGTAGGACCCGTGTATTTTACTGCCTCAAACTCGTAACTCGCACTACTTTCCGAAAGAAGACCAGAAACGCAACGAGTCACGTGACTTACGGTGAAGGAAAAATAGGCGAGTGTGCTTATACCACTTCCCACCAGATGGCAGACGCAACAAAAATTAAAACTGGAAATGAATAATCCAGGTGGCGGCTAGTCACTGTCTAATCAAAAGCACAAAAGAAAAAGAAACTGGCTATATATAGTTTATTTCACCGCTTCCGCATTTGCAATTAGATACACGTCTTCCACACAAACATTTTCAGCACACAATTCCTGCAGTGCATTCAACACAGATCGCATAAAAATACGACAAACACACGTGACATGCTGACTTTAATTCCTCTAAGCGCTAACTTATCTGACTGCCCCTGAGTCTTTTATACTGACCATTTGAGTGTGCAAACTTGTCGTAGTGTATCACCCTCGTCAGTGAATAATGTTGCAAATGTAGTGCTCGTTTCGCACCGATATCCTTCCCGAAGAAAGTTTCCAAACGATTTACGCATGTGTCTCTTACTAGAAGACGAGGGTAAACACGGCAATTATTTGGGAATGTCTATAAAACAACCTCCCCCCGCTTCTCAGCATCCATGTCTTTGCTTCCCCGCATGCCAGCTGCGAACCAGCTTTCTCGTCGCTCTCGTTAATTGAGAATTAAAATGAATGCGGTCGCCGTCGGCGAGAGATTGCTTTCTTGTCGTCGCCCGCGGCGAACGAAGGCTGTAATTGACGGTGAGTACGACAGCAGCTGCGCTCCTTTAGGGCGTTGCGCCACCGAAATGCACGGAAAATACTGCATGCAGCTCGCATCTTAATTTGTGTGTAGTCCACTGACGAGTGCTTGCGTTTCCGGGGAAGATATAAGTAAATTCAGAAAGACTCGTAACATGCCAAAACATTTTTTTTTTCATTAGTCCTAAAGCTTAATACACTATTTACGATGCACATCAACGGTCTTGACAGTGCCTTGTCACGACCGAAGACAGCTCAATAAGAATCATTCTCAACCACCGAGCACACGAAGCCCGTGAAGAAGACGTTCTCAGTGTCAAGTAGGAGCGAAGCAGCGAAGCTTCTTGGACAGCGAAACCCATGCCACTAAACCTGACGAAGGATCGCCGACGAGCGGCGGATCCGATGACGAACAGACACTCGTCACCGGCTCATTAGAACTATCATCGGAGCAGTCCACGTCCACGCACACACTGGTCCACAGGAGCGCACGAACGTTAACTATGCACACCGACACGGGAACACGAGAACACGATGAAGAGCACACGACACACGGCCAAAACGGCAGGTTCAGATCGCAGAAATGAGCGTCTCGCAAACTACAACTATAGCCTCCAACCTGCTTCTCGTACAATGTTGCCAAGCGTCTCTTGCGAGAGAGAAACACATATTTTAATAAAATAAAGGAACAAAAATAATAAAAATATAAAAATAAGGACCTTCATAACTGCCCGTAATACCGAATTGGAGCGCAGCTCTTGAGGTGGTGGAGGGGAGGGTAGGGAGGAGAGGGTATGTCCCTGCTCCCCCTCCGTTCCCCCCCCTCCTCCTCTCCTGCTCCCCTCCCATTTAGTGGAAAATTTTCACAAAATGTCTCGCCAAATTAAGCGAAAATTTCACCGCTAAATTTAGCGGGAAATATTCCCGCTAAATTTAGCGTGAAATTTACCAGCATTTTCCGGCTAAATTTAGTGGGAAATTTCGCGAAAATGTTCCCGCTAAACTTAGCTGGGATATTTTTCCGCTAAATTTAGCGGGAAAAGTTAACGGAAACTTTCTCGTTAAATTTAGCGGGGAAAATGAATTGGTGTTGAGGTCACGTGACGTCAGTTTTCCCGCTAAATTTAGCGGACAATTTCTTCCCCTAAAATTAGCGTGACGTCACGTGACGTCACGTGTGACGTCATGAGGGCAAGATTTTCCCTTTAGATTTGTCAGGGAAATGTTTCGCTAAATTTGGCGGGAAAATTTTACACTCGTGGTGTAATTATGGGAAACGTCCCATAATGCAACGCGCGGTTACGCCGACGGCGACGCCGACGCCGATCAACCCGGAAACGGGCGAAAACGCAGCGAAGCCATCGGTCTTCAAACCATAGGGCGCCCTATGGTTTGAAGACCGGTGGCTTCGCTGCGTTTTCCATAGGAGCTAAGCCTTTTTCTTTTTTTACTTCTTCCTCAGGTAAGCTCGCTCTTTGCGAATTTTATAGAAAAAATGCACCACCTGTGGCCAACGCTGTACAAAATCGGAACGCGATAGGTTAAGAAACCGAATTTTGCGGTCGATTTAAAGAGCCTGGCCGCTTCTTGATACACCCAGTATATTTGCCTGCTCTGCCGTACGTATGACCGCTATCCCAGCGCGTTCACTGTCGAAAATCCGATGAGTTGACAACTCTAAGCATTGGCTTTCGTTCCGTTCTGCAAAAACCAGTTTCGCATACTGCTGTTCTTTTTCTTTGCATGCCGATGCGTAAAACAATTCACGTCACAACCGTTATTTTATCACGTTGTGAGCGTAAATTTTGCTCAACCGTTCACCGTACGCTGTAATTTTTTTTTTAACGCATTACCAATATTAAGATATGGTTTACTTCCGTGACTGGTCTGAGAATGTCAGAGCGCTCTAAACTCAGGAGTTGTGATCGGCTGAAGAGGATCCCGAGTAGCTCTGGCGGCGAGGAGGGAACGCTCTGCTGAATCAAGGTCAGAGGAGAGAGGCGACCACCCGAATTCACCATTAGTACAGGCAAATGACTCCATAAACAATAAATCATCTTGCATTATCTAAAATTGAGTTGTCAGACTGAGTTCTCACAGGCAGCAACCGTACTGAGATACAGCCCGGGCATGAAATGAAGGCCGCGTACACACCTTACGCTTCCCCTTCCCAAAATCATCTTCAATATAAAACGATGTAGAAAACCAGCAGCGGCAACTGTAGTAGCAGCAGAGTGCGGGCGCGAAACCACGTGTCAGCGCCGTCCCCCACCGCGACGCGCAATCTACGAGAGCGTCCCTCCGGCCAGCCACCTAGCACGGCGGCCGATGTCATACAAGCGATCTCGGCACCGCTACAGGCCGGGCCCCATTATTCCCCGATGCGGCCACCTCCCATTGCGAGCGCGACCGGAGCCACAGCCCAGGTCTGGGGGAGCCCGTTATCACGGACGTAATTTCGGGCCTGCTCCGGGCCACGGCGCGGGCCCCGGGCCGCGCCGCCAACCGGCGTGCCACCGCCTAATTTATGAGCCAGGGTGTCGCGGCACGGGTTCGCGCAACGATCCTCTTGCCCCCCCCCCCCCCCCGAAACAAAAGGAACGCGCGTAATTTCACGACCGTTTGTGTGTCTATACGCTTCCCCGCGCTCACACCCCAGGCCACTTTTGTACTGCGGGCCGTGCATTTCACCGAGAGGTATATGTGAGTGTTTGAACGGTCGCTGCTTGCCTACTTTACAACTTTTTCTTCTGAACAGGTCGGGCTCGACATATGTTTTACGGTCGAGTGTTGCATAAAGAAATTGTGAGCTCCCCTCGCTTTTTCGTTCAAAGTGGGCGAAAATTGTCGAGTGGGCCGTTTCATATGCTCAGGGTGAAAATATATTGCTGGTGCTGAGGTTTCGTAGTCTAGATGCAAGATTAAAGGCAACGTTCTCTTTTCATATGTTTTTATATGCACCTGCGCACCTCTTGAACGATTGTATGAGTGTTTACTGTAAGGCGAAGATGAGCAAGTAGTCGCTATGTATGCGAAATCTCCGGCAATGTTGTTAATCCTGACCGAACTGAATATTTGCGCATTGTCCCACACAGCTTGTGTAGAGTCGAAAGAGAAAGCGCGCGTGAACTTTTGTGGGGGAGGTGCGAGCCTACTATTTTCCTAGGCAATAGAGAAACGGCTTGCGGTTGGCGTAAACCTTTTCTGCTATGCTCCGATATGTGTGGAAGATACCCACAACAATTCATATATATATATATCAATGCTAATATATATATATATATATATATATATATATATATATATATTAGCATTGATGTTCTTTTTTTATTAATAGGCCAGTCTTACTGTCTTACTACACACTTCTCTGTCTTTGTTATTCTTTTCACAAAACGTGCATGTTCTGTTTTCAGACAAGGTTGATAAATCTCGGAGTAAAACATTTATAACAGCTTAGGGCTTCAGAAATGACCCAATATATAAAGTGAAAGGATGGTCACATAATGTGGTATTCTTACGAGGAGTGAAGATGAATCCAAGTGTGCTGCTCGACGCTGTCATTTTTCATTAGCTCACGATTTTAACGGTACGTGTACAAATAAAACGTTTCCCGTTAGTAGCCGCAAATTTAAATGCACGTTACTCTCGTAAAGATATTTTTAACTCGGCGCATAAAATAAGTAAACGCAGGTCCTCCGTTAGTTTCACAATAGTAGCGTAAAAACCCATTACTGCAACCGCAGATGATGTTACGCCTCGTTGTATGGGTATTATATAATGTGCCTATAAATATAGGAGTACTATGAACAACGCAAGGGCCTTGTTTCGATAGAAACTTCGCCGCTTCTATGGTCCTTTCAATTTGAATAAAAGCATTGAATTGAAATGGAATCGAAATTCAATTTCTCTGTTCTGGTTGTGTTGCCCATGAACAACAGCACCTTTGTTAATGATTCACGAGAATGCTGATATAGAAACGACGCCGTCTCAGTAAGTCGTACACCTGTTGCAAAACAAGAAAGCAGTAAAAAAAAACGCAAAAGCAAAAAAACACTTTTTTCAGTGGCGTAACTTCCTTCGGCAACTTGCGTTGAAAGCTCGGGTACCACCCGTTCTTGGAGTCTACAGGTCCTGTCGCAGAATGATAAACGATCATTCGGATAAGCGCGGTTCTGGCGTATATAAAAAGAACGAATCACAGCAGTATCACTACCAGCCCAGAAAAAGTCAAAAACGACTTCGTGTAGGAAGAAAAAAACAATTCAAATACTACGACTAAGACGAAGAACAAACGAGCGAGCGAAGCTGAGCCCAGAACGCCCAGTGGGCCGGGTAGGACTCCTCTCGGGACGCTGCGCAAGACACGCGCTCTTCGGGCCATCCTCCTTCACCCTTCCACAAACGCAAAAGAGAGACACACACACAAAAAAAGGATAAAAGATGGCAGACTTGCAACGAAGTGCGCACCCATGCAAGCCTTATAGGAATCCGGGGCCGAGGAGACCACAGAGGCAACCGCGGAGTCACCCGCATACCTACGGAGAGACCTCAGTATTCGGCTGCCTGCCCGAGGAGACCATACATAATACATAATCGCCTGAGGGAATGTGTGCTCCCGCTTCCGACAAATCGGACCGGGGGGAGGTGCTCCCAGAGTCGGACGACGAGGCCCCAACGGCCACCACTCGCCGGATCTCTCTTCGCCGTTCGGCGCGCCAGCAGGCTGCAGCTGCGGCGGCGGCGGCGAGCCGTTTTCGAGACACCGATCCCAGATTACTTATGCATTCCGTAGCGAAAACCTGAGCAGAAGCTTCGGCCGGCAAAGAAAGGGAAGCCTGGTTTTCGAAGGGAAGGGGGGAACCGGGAGGATGGCATGACTTTGGCGCTGTTTCTTCGGGCGATGCTACGGTGTCGTTGAGTCGAACGACGACAGCGCGGTGGCGGCGGCGGCTCAAGGAAGCTCACCCGAGACCATTATCGCTCATCATAACGATGGCACGCGAAGATCCCTTTGAAAATGTTCCTTTCGAAGCTTGCTTGCTCGTCGATTAGCGACCGAACCGGCGCTGCGGCGGCAGTGATGACGGCGGCGGTGGGGTCTTCTGCAAGAAGGGTTTCTTAATTTGTTTACTGAGAGTCGTGGCCGAAGGGAGCGCCTGAAGGAACTAGGCACCGCGATGGGGTCGCTGATAACGGAGTGGATGACGACGTCAAAAGATGGGACCCTCTGAAAGGATGCGCGTTTGCCAGGAAGAACGTCGGGGAGGGGAGGTGTATAAGAGGCCTGCCGAGATATGGACGACGACGCTGATGGCGAGTGCTTTCTGAAGGCCTCGGTGCTCGGGTACGAGAGAGGAGCGTCGAAGCCTTTGCCTATTGAGCTTTAAATATACTGATTGCGTCGAGTGCTTGTGGCGTGAAGATACCCAACGGGTCGCCTTGCCCACGTGTTTTGTTGGCCGCGTTTTGTTGGCCGCTTTGTTACTTTTTCTAACGGGGGACGTGATAGCAAGTTCCATTCAGCCGCGTTCACACTTGCGAAAAACTCCCTTGTTGCCGACCGAATTCACTGGGCAGAAAAAGACGACGCCTTTCACATTTGTTGCCACCCGCCAAGTTCGCGCGGCTCCGGTCTCTCGCGGATATCAGAGCAGACTGCCCCTAGCTCGAGTGTTGTTCGAAAATATGATCTCCAAGTCTCACTCTTGCAGTTAACGCTAACCCGCAGTGCCAAGAAAATGCCCAGCATTCTTCCGGCATTACGAGAAGGCAATAATAAAATAACGAGCAAACGGAGACAACGTGTGTACGTACCACTCACGCCAATTTTATTTCACAGATCTTCTTTGTGGTCACTGTCTTCGTTTCTCAGATGCCTCTTGTCGAACAGGGTTGAATTATTGAGTCTCGATCAGCCTTTCTACAAGCACAACGATACCAGCAAGACGGCGCCATTGATTCAACTTGGGAACTCCAACAACTCCGGAGGCAACCCCAACAATCCTTAGAAAACACTGTGATGCTTTTCTGTTGAAAGCTTGTTGAAACAAATCATCAGGGGATATATAATGTCAATAGCTAGCTTTTCTCCTGACTTTCTTTTGAATATTGGCCCTCTTAGTAATAAAAAAAGTCAAGAGACTTTCTGTCTCCTCCAAGATGCTTTTTCTGCAGCTTTTCAACTGAAAAGTCTCAGCTTTTCAATTAAAGAACTACAGGCGTTTAAAAAGAACAAATTATTTACCGCTTAGGTATCCATTAAACAAAGCTTTGGGAGCTTACTATGAATTCCCACTCTCCTCCAAATTGGCTGCAGCAAAATAACATAAAAAACACGATTATTTTTGTTAGTAAAGGTGTTTTTGTGGTATTTAAAGACACTACTACAGACATGCCACAAGCACACATTACAACGAACACAAACACCATGAAGCACTGAACACCAGAATCACAGTCCCGTTGACTGCTCCAGAGCCTTATTTAGCCTACATATTGAAGGTAATCATTTGACCGGTGACCACCTCTGCACTTATTAAGGTTCCAAGTATTCAATAAACTCCTCGGGAGTCTGTTAAGGAGGAAACAGTGTTTCGAAGTTTGTGGACGATACCTCATACTAAATATGAAAAGCATTGGTACTACTAATAATAAGTCGGCGCAGTCGCTAAAACAACATCCACGAATACGGTTCCCCGAAAAAAATATTATTGCTTCTCTGCATAGCACCACTCAGGACGAAGCGATCAAGGCAGTTTCTCCACTTTAAAATAGTTATCTTGCTTTTCTTTACTAGTTGACCATTTGGTCATTAAAGGGCCTCTCACACGCCAAAAAAAAAAATTTTTTTTCATGCTAAACGTTGCAATGGCATATCAGGACATTACAAAAAGATTGTTTCACTATAGAGTTGCGTAGTTTTTTTTATAAAAAATAGAAATACGAAGCCCAAATCAAAGTTCCCGCCGTGCACTGTGACGTAACAGTGTACCGCAAGGTGTCGGGGCGGTCAGAAGGGAGGTATTGACCTACGTCACTAAAAGTGGGTTCACCGGAAGTCACGTGAGCTTCACTCCGCGTGCTCTCCGCGACCGTGCTTAAGACTTTTTTCTTTTTTTTTTTATTCTGCTCTTCGTACGAGCGATCGTAGAAAACGAAGTTTCAGTTCCACTAGCTCTTTATCCCTGCACCGTTGGTTAGTTTGCGTGCTGTAAAATTTGAGGACGAAGAGTCAGTGGATCGACGTGATGGAGGTCAATGATGAAAGCGTTGCGAGTACAAGCCAGTGTACGAGTGCATGCCGTCAGTCCGATGATACAGGGCTATACTGGGCGCAAAACAAGCTATCAAGTTTTTAAAAAAAAATATTTAGAACGCTCGCAGAAATTAGGATTGCTAGCATACGACAGACCGATCGCATTGCTGAAGGTTGAGACACCGAGGTCGTTGAATCATCGGTTACTCTCCAGGCTGAAGATGCCTGCCGTCTAAGGAACACGAACTGGTGAGTGGGCCAAGTACAAGTAAACGTCGAGCACGAAGTACGTATTTTGTCTAGAACATGAGTAGAACTTGTTTACTAGGTGCTCATGCGGCCGATGTATGTCTCTCAGAAATGCATGGAGTGTGATCTCTTCTTCAGTTGCTGAAATACCGGGACAGTCCCTCACATAGAACCTTCTAGGCATTGTTGTTGATCACGTCAATTCACTGACTCCGCTTCTTCTACCTTTACAGCAACATTAAGCGATGAAAAGCAAATAAAAGAAACCTTGTCTGCTTGCATCGCTCGTGGAGGTGCGGAGAACAAAAATATTTAAAAAAGAATATTACACGCGCTCGCGGTAAGCACGAGGGGGGATGCAACTCACGTGACTTCCGGCGATGCCTCCCTTCTGACCGCCCCGACACCTTGCGGTACACTGTTACGTCACAGTGCACGGCGGGAACTTTGAATTGGGCCTCATATTTCTATTTTTTATAAAAAAGACTACGCAACTCTGTAGTGAAAGAATTTTTTTGTAATGTCCTGATATGCCAATTCAGCGCCTAGCATGAAAAAAAAAATTTTTTTTTGGCGTGTCAGAGGCCCTTTAAAGCAACTATAGTCACTTACAAAGTGAAAACGGCAGGGCGTGTCCGAACGCCTGGCACCCAGCACGCGCCCCATGCCTTCCGTCGTGCTTTGACTGCACGCGCGCACTCAAGCTGTACGAACGCCGAAGCGTTCTCAAGGGTAGTGGGCTCACACTGGAGGCGGAACTACTGAAGCTGCTCCCTACCGCCCTCACCTTGTCAGAGACTATTGAGAAACTTAATGATTTTTGACATCTAGTCGAGGTTTACTATGCCCAATAAAGAGTCAACAGAAAGTCTGCAGCTTTTCTATTGACACTGGCTGCAGAGAGTCAACTGAACATTTTCAACACAAAGTAAACAGAACGTCTCCAGTAATTCTGATGACACTGTCAACAAAACGTCAGAAGAAAAAAATCATCATAAAGTCAATAGAAAGTTCAACAGCTTTTCTTTTGACTCGGGCTGAAAAAAAAAAAAAATCATCAGAAAAGTTTCAACACAAAGTGAACAAACTTTCTGTTAACCATGTCAACAGAAAGTCAAAGTCAAAAGAACGTAATCAGAGTCAACAAGAAGGTCAACAGGTTTTCAATAAAAAGTCAAAAATCATTTTTATAGGGGAACTCGGGCGGCTCGGCCACGATGTGACGCCGGCAAGCGCTACTTCCTCCGTGCGTTTCGATTGGCTGCGGCGGCGTGGAAACTTATTTTGCGCATGAAGAATCGGTCCCGGACCGATTGCTCTGGCGCTCGAATATTCCGTCGCCGGCGAGGGAATTCCCTTTCCCGGCGTCGAGTTCCCCACTGATTCGCCTGCGAAGTCGCAAGTGTGGACGATCCATTCAGCGTTTAAAAAGACGGTTCGACGTTTCCCTCATTCGTACCCCTACATGAAACCTTTAAGGCTACAGAATACCAAAGAGTACTGTGCCGGATATTATGTACGAGCCTTTCTTGCGAAAAACCAGAAATAGCGAGCCCATCGCTATTTCTTTTTGGGAGCTTGCTCTTCCCAAGAATACATGTTACAAACGGAACGTAGAGATTTCTCACAACGAAATGGAACTACAGTGAAGTAAGCGGTTCTGTCTTGAAGGTACCTTAACGAGGTAATTATTCTTGCAAGGGTTTTTAATTCAATACAATATACGAGTGACCAACTGCCACAAAAAAAAATATTTTCGGCGCGGACTCTGGCGTTTACTCGCAGGAAAACCGCTTGCCAAGGATCGAGTGTTCAGGGCTGCTTGGCCTTTCTTTACTGCGATCACGTACGGTGACACCACCGCCGGGAAATAACTCCGAAGTTCTAGCTCATCTGAGGCGCATTTTGTTTCCTTGTGATTTAAAGTAATACGATTCATAAAGCGTAATTTTTGTTACCATGTAGGACACCGGGAATGCTTCAATTTAAGAGTCTTTGGGACAATAGTCGCGAGAAGTGACTCTCGGCCACTCGCGCTCACTATGAAGCTAACTGTTCTGCTCTGGTGTTCTCGTTTAGGTCGGACTTCATTCGTCTTTCATAGAAAATACGCGTCTATGAAAGGATTTAGTTTTTGGGGTAATGTATTGTCGTCATGATTTAGTGTTCCCCAACATATGTTTATTTGGGGTGCCCATGTTTTTAGCATAGCGTCGCTAACCTAACTCGTTCTTCGAATTGTTTTATTTTATTTTTTGCTTTCGGCGTTAGAAGAAAATTGGGCCACCCGTGGAACCTATTACTTTCCAAGGCTGAAAAGTTAGAATGAAAAAAAATGTTAAAACAAAACACAGCTCTGTACAAAACAAAATTAAAAACAGGTAACGGGAGTTGAACGCGACACTGGTTTTATGAGTTCTCCGCTCGCTTCCGCTGGCACGGCGTAGAAAGGAAGACGTGCGACGCGTAGCGTGGCACGCGCCGTGACCGCGCTGTTCGAATTCGGCGGAAATGAATCCACCCAAGTCGCAGATATCCGTGGGCAGCAAGGGGAAAACGTCGTCTCGAGAGCGTTTCCATGATTGCAGCAGCTTCGCCCCCCGGACAGAAGGCCTTCCCGGGACTTCCCGTCGCGAAGCCTACCAGACACCCTTATCGATCAGGGTGCACTGAATCGAACTTTGAAGAGCTGCAGCGAACGGCGCGCTCTGTCCGCGTCGCTCCCCAAATCGAAGAGGTAGAGCAGAGAGGCCTTGGCAAGGAGCGCCGGTGAGATCCTTCCGTTTCTTGCTCGCTCGAGCGGCCCAACCCGGAAAGGCGTTCAGCTAAAGGGCGGATTCTCATCCAGGAATGGCAAGAAAAAAAAATTGAAAAAAGGAAGCTCGCTGGGGAATAAAGATTGTTAATTCGTTGCATCCAAAATATTAGGCAAAAAATTGTCTTTTTAAAGCTGGGCGTTATGAGCTCGTCGAACGAGCGAACAAGGATGAGAAGTTTGAAATTTGATATATGAAGATAAGTAGGAATTGTTAACTTCCGTAAAACCATCTTCTCGCTTCAAATTATCAAAACAGAAATGTCTAGAGTCGTAACTCTGCGCGTTCGTTTCCTTATTGACACGGAGCCACACAATATCATCTATAAAGCCCCCGGTGACTCGATATTTTAAACATTTCAAACTACGAAGTTTGCTGGCTTACAGATTATGTCAGTTTTAATGCCCGATTATTTCAAACGTGCTCTGACACTAGCAGTAACGAGAAGAGAAGCGCCAAACATGTGACTGGGTACGTAGCCGCCTCCTCACTGGTGGACGTGCGTGTTCGAAACGCCCTAAGTCATGGAAGCAGAGGCGCCTCTGCACCGAGGCCTTTATGAAGTACGTAGAGCCATTTTAATAGCCTAATCGCAAAGCCCAAGTAATATCCAATCTCAAAATGAGGCTCACGACTGGGACTTTTAATGAATTAAATAACGACGGAGAAAGCAAACACAGTTCTATACTCAGTTTCACTTTACCATGAACTGCAGTGGACACTGCGAGTTATCAAAGCCAATCCGATGCTGTGTGAATGCCACGTGACATTCTGGAAGGGCACAGCGATGCGCCGGGCGTGTAGTCACGTGACATGTTCATAGCACTGGATTGGCTGGGGTAGCTCGTAGCTCCCTCTGCGGTCCGTCGTAAGACATGCCGGAGTATAGGCAACCTGCAATGCTGTTTGGTTTGGCGCCATCTAGCGACTGAAGCTAGATATATTGGGTACCCCTGGGAGTGGCGGCTGCATTGTTCAAACGTGAACCTTTACTCTGGTGGTGCCGCTTAGCCTAGTGCCTGAAGCAAGAAATACAGGGTATCCCAGGAAGCCGTGATTGCGTAACATGCCAGTACAGGGGAAGCTACTGCCCTGGCAGGCCAATGGGAACGTGACTGCGTATCACCGGAGCGCGCCTCTACTCCGAAGACGTATCAGGCTTTTCGTTGAGTCATGCTCCAATATGTGTGCGTTGCGCTCGTACACGTAGCGCATTTCCAAGCCTTCGGGACGTAATGTGGGGCTTATCGTCCACCCTTTGCCAAGTTACAACGAGACAGGGTATAAGCGTGGGCTCTCAATCTGCTGGCGCCGCCTGGCTGTTGCCGGCTGGCTATACGAATGGCCGTCCCGAAAGTACACGAGGGCCGTGGCGCTACCAAGAGGAGGCTGTTTGTTTGGCGTTGAACGTTGTGCTTCGTGGGTGCATTTAAGAGGCGGGCCAATCGAATGCTCGGGTACCCAAACATAGAGTGTAAACAACAGTGGGATGCAGAAAGGTGGGGAGTACAGAACAACAATATGTACGAGAGCGCTCTGCCCATTGTGGAGTCCTACCATACATGTGATGGTATATTTATATTTACCAGAATGCTCGCACAGAGAGGCACCCCGATTGATGATGTATGGCTGGCTGATTGCTAGACATAATTTCAGTTTCTTTAAGGGGGCCCTCTAATGACATTTGAGCTTCTGACCTATTTATGTAGTGGTTTGGGCTACTCGGAGAACAAGTAGTAGCAACGAGGTATTAGCGGATCATAATTTAATTCGATCGGGTCAAAACACACTACGTTTTCAACAGATTGTGTTGAAAACGCGCGAACAGTGACATCACCGGTCACCATTTTGTGATTGGCAGTTGGCAAGAGCCGTCAATATTTTTTATGCGTGCTAAATAACGTATGTCGCTTCGTAATTCATCGTATTCTTCCAAGAAAGCGTTTTTATTGAGCGAGAAAGATGGAAAATAGAGACAAGTATCTTTCAAATAATTCAAAAAAAGGAAAAGAAGAAGACACGCCTGCCTTTTAGAGGCGCAACCAGCCGGTGCGCATGCAGACCAGCGCTGCTAGCGCATTGAGCTGAATGAGTGCTACATATAGACTATGGTGCCTGGAACGCGTCCCCGACTGGTGTGTTTACCGCGTCCAAAATGTGGTCCCTTGATTTCCGCCCATTCATGTCATAGAACTGTCATGCTGTCGCCAGTCACGATTCTGGCGGCGTCCCAACAGCTGCGGTGGATGTGGCAGACGCCTGTTCTGCTGCAGGTCGCTCTCCAGTGTGGTGGTTCACGAAAGCTGCGGCAGCCAGAAGTTGGGACGCCGTGACGACGGCGACACTAACGTCCTCTTGTGCTTTTCGCCAGCATTTCTACAACCAACCGCCGGGATCGCGGCATGCAACAGCATGACACTCCGGCTTGTGTGACGTCATTTGTTGCCACTTCGGGAACACTTTTGATGTTGGGCAGGATAGGACGCTAAACACACCCGTCGAAGACGCGCTCCAGGCACCGTAATAGAGACCAACTGAACTAACTGACGACACGCCATTGCCGTGGCGCTGCTTTCGGTACTGCACATGCGCAGACGATTCACGCCTTCCGAATTTAGTGTCTGCGCAGGCGCAGTGCACACACCTGGTGTGGGCAAAGCGGGCTTGTTTGTAAACACCGTATCGGTGTATATCGGGTATCGGCGTGTCGGTGCGAGTGCCCGACACTTATTTCAGCGATTTGAATCTACCATCTGTCGTGTGCTGTTCTCACCGTTCAGTATGGTGCCTCCGTGTTTGCGTGCGTGTGTACACAGCGTCTGTCCGCTCGACTAGACGAGTCTGTACGTGGACGTCTTTACGCGCTACCCCAGGAAGGTTCGCAGGCCTAACTAGACGGACGCGGTTGCACTAACAGTTTGCACGGGGTGCCAGTCAAAGCATGAAGCTCGATGACGAACCAAAGGTAGAGTTAATAGACCAATCTCACCAGCCCGATTAACTACGCCACCGCTGCCGCAATGCATCGAGAGAACTTTAGTCTTTCTGCACGTGCGACAACACCGCTGGAGCTCTGCGCATGCACAGCACGAGACGGCGCGAGCCCTCGCATGCACGGCCGTCTGCATCCTGCGAACTAAAGTTATGGCGGCGACACGCATACGCCGAACGCTTAGTGAGATCGGTCTATTAGAATTCAGGACGACCTCATGTATGAGCTACGTGTATGATCATGTGCTATATAGCCGTATTGCGCCGGCAGCCGCGTTCACGCTCGAAACAACAAATGCCAAACGTAGAAGCGGTGTGCAATCAAAACAAGTTTGAAGCCCGGAATGTTTATTCGGAGTGCGCTACAATTTTGAACGCGCAAACGGCGTAATTTAGGGATCATCCACTCCCTTCGACGTTATACGCAGGTAAACGTGGAAGGTTGCTTCGAAACGCGAGTGCATCTAATCCCTCGAAGCCGGCCGGGGGATGCTTTATCAAAAGAAGCATCGTCTTACTTTCTTGTTGTTTTTTTTTTTGTTGTTTTTTTCGCGGACGTTTGTGTGACACTTGGAAGAAAGAAAAAAGTGCTTATTTGCACTTGTAATCTCCAGCATTTTTTGTTGTTGTTTGTTTGAACCTATCATGGTGGAGCTCCCTGCCTGGAATCGCTGTTTTGATCCCACCGCGCTGGATCCTCGGACGAGAGCGGCGAAGTGGACGATGAACATCGTTCTACGCCGGCGCGCGTCGAATTCCACGACGCTCAAGTATAAACATCCCAGGTCCAATGGTATTGCCGATCGCGTTTGGGGCCTGAACGTATGACGACGCAAGGGGCTTTAGCGACGAGGCCGACGAGGCGACGATGCATGCACTTCCTCGGCGCGGCAGCCATAAGTTTAACCTGTAGGCAAATGGCCAGCCGCTTTGCTCCAACCCTCCATTCATTGAATATTTCCGACTGTGACACTTAGCAAAAATGTTTTGCTCGATGATTCGGGGTAGTGCTGGGACCGGAGCGGCTCGCGTGAAGCGTGTGGTGTGGATCGCGATAGGTGTCGGCACCTGCGCATAGGCAGTAGTGTCAGTATGGTAGTGGTTGTGCCTTAGCCACCTCTATTAGCGGTGAGATGTTTCGGTGGCGCCCTCGTTTGGTTACCTTTCGCGACGTCATTACCTTGTGAACAACAAGTTTGATGGTGTTTGTTATGAGCATGGTGAAAGCCTGAAATCATAGCGCTCTCGAAGCAACACTTCCAACACCGTCAAAGTTGAAGTTCTTACATTCCTCTTATTTGCGTCGATGAGAAATCCTTTGCTGACGTCAAAGTCAGCATTCGGCCAATTGTGGTGGGCCGACCACAGCGACGCTTTCGATCGCTCACGTCGCCAATACTCACAAAACCTGGCAGTTCGACGACGGAGCCATAGAGCGCCCGGTCGCAGATCGGGAGCGCGAGGATCTGGTAGCACAGCATTTCTCAGGGAACCTGGTCGTCATGACATAGCTTTTGGCAGCGGCAAAGACCCGAAACATATTTTCTAAACCCGACGAGAAAATAACCGGTAGCGCGAAGATCGCGAGGAGCACAAGCGGACATTACATCGCTCGGGAGAAGTGTGTTTCGGCGTCTCGCCGCAGCGGGGCGCCCGTCACGTAGCTCTCCTCTGATCCGCTGTCTGCCGCTCTACCTTTTCAATTTTGGCTGCCGCGTCTCATGGCGATCTGCCATTATTTGTCAGTATTAGCGGCGAGATGTTTTGGTGGCGCCCTCCTGTGGTTCCCCCTTGTGACGTCATTACCTTGCAAACAACAATTTCGATGGTGTTTGTAAATAGCATGGTGGAAGCTTGAAATCATTGCGCTCTCAAAGGAACACTGCCAACACCGTCAAAATTAAAGTTCTTTCATTCCTCTTAATTCCGTCGATGATAAATCCTAGTCTGACGTCGTAGTCAGCGTTCGGCCAATTGTGGAAGGCCGACCACAGCGACGCTTTCGGTCGCGCACGTCGCCGATAGAGAAGGATAATGGTTGTGCGCGTGCACCGCGTGCACGCGCACGTGCGGCGGCATGTGACTGCAGCGACTTTCTGCTGCCCTGTCGACTTCAGCGCCTCGATTGGTGTCTACACGCGCAGCCTCACAAGCTCACATTGCCGAGCCGCGCCGGTCCAAACACTACCCCGTATTCTAGTACACTGTAACCACGGTACGAGTCCCCGGTATGGCAATATGAAATGTTGCATGATTTGAACGGTACGTGGTCGCGTATGCGCAGTCGGGCCTACGGTAACGGTAGTACGGTAACGGTGGTAAGTTAACGGTTTGTTAAAACTCCCTATTGAAAAGCTACATTTTGCGCGCAGCCAGGATCTTGTTCAGCGCGCCTATTAAATGATCACCTTGTGTGTCAGCGTGAAATAGAAGTTAACACTTCGTTCCTGCACGGAAGAATTGTGGAGCTTGATTGACGTCGGTTATCATGACCACGCAGATGTTCTTGTGAAAAACCGAGAGCGCATGGCTCCTGCAAAATGTTGCGTATTGAAAAATGCGCCATAAAAAATTCATGTATAAAATAAAACTGCGCAAGTTCGAAGGGAGCGGGACGCTGCGGTCATGGTCCGCGGACGCGCGCGCAAGCAGCCTACTCCTGCTGCAATCGGCGAGCTTCCTCGCTTGGCAGTACGACCGGGACGCACACCCTCGCAACGCCCTACTCTCCAACCCGCAGTTTTATCAGTTTACAATGGCCTCCAGGAGGCGCAGCATGTGTTGATGGCCACGCGCTCTGCGGTTCGCATTTCATTCGAACCCAATATACATGTACCATGTATTGCGATTGCGAACAAACATACCGTCATAAACTAATTTATCTCAGCTATGACTTAGTTCACTGATTTAATGGTCTTTCGTCTTGCAGGAATGTGGAAAGTTCGGTATTTTTTTACAGTAATCTGACTTTGTTCACCCTGTTTATTCACCAAAATGTTGGGGATGTGGGAATAACAAAAACTCTGTTTTCTTACAGATAACGGGACGTTTTGTAGTGTTATTTAATGAAAAACGACGTTTTATTTTTGTGCAATACATGCCTGTGTTTTTTTTACCGATAATACAAGTATCTTTAGAATGTTTATTTACCAAAAATAATGTGTTCTTTACGAATAAAATAAGCCCTGTTTTTTAATCGATAAGCTTCTCTATATTTTAATTTAACGGAACTATTTCCTTATTTTGACCGAAATTTGGCGGATGTTTCCTGTTATATTACAAACATTTTTTACAATGTATGTTTTGCGGGGAGCATGTATGACCATGCAACCACTCAATGTAGAAGTTGACCCCGGGTTTAAGCCCTTCCTGTTCCTGACAATTGACGGCGCAACAGTAACGTCGATGGCGACGTTTCGCACTAGCAGCACGCATCGAGGCCGCGCTCTTTGCTCCCGGTCCCGGTTTCGACGTGCTTGGACGAAGGAAAACATTATTAGCTTGCGGCCAGCTCAGGTCCCCGGGGTAACGTTGTGACGACAACGGGTGACACCTTTTGTGTCGTGACCAGGTGAACGCACAAATATTAGATACCTGCAGAGGTAAACAGCCGCTCGAACAGGTTTGTTATTCTGCGGGGCCGCGGGACTTGTATTACGCCGACACTCTACCTACAGCCACCGAAAGGGGGCCACGATACGTTCAAAGCTTCAGCGCCGGAGGCCTATTGCTTCTCTTAAGTTTCTGACGTTTCGAGGTTCTCTGTCGATATTTGCGTTAAATTCGCCGAACATTAGAAAGAAGAAAATGCGGAGGATGGGGTTGCGGCGATTCAAACTTCTCCCGTTTATTCTGGTAAATCAAGTGGTGGTTTACTCTGCCCAGCGATGCCTCAGGCGACTATTACTCAGTGCGAAGGCCGTCCACGCTACCGCCCACTGCACCCTCCCACTTTATTACGTGTCACTGCGCCACCCACACTGCTCGTTTTCCCTGACTTAACCAAGTTATTGGAGATTTATCTGACATTTCCCTGTTTTTCCAGGTGCTTGAGATACCCTGACATTCCAGGATTTCAAGGTTGGTTAGACACCGTGTGGATAATAAACGTAATATTGTAATTCGTATAATGAAGCATTGGAAGAGTTGTAAAATTTGGCTGAATTCTGAAGAAGTAAACGTTTTGTCTATTCATATAGTTTATTTTTGTTTAATTCTTACACATTTCCGTTGCCTACCCATGAAGCTTATGTTATAATGTTCGTCAGAGCATACACTATAATGTTTTCAGGTAATTTAGTCTACGAGTACATTTTACCCCGAAAGACACATGCATATCACTTAGAAACCTATAAGTTCCTGAATTTTTAGTGGTAAGACAAACAAACAAACAAAAAAGTTGGAGCTCCAATCAACGCTGTGAAGGTGCTTGGACTGCGAAGCTGTGGTATCACCTGCAACGATTGCCCACTGCACTATACACCCCTTTTTATGGCAAACACCATCAGGTGGGGCTCCAGTCTTTGAAGTCCTAAAGCCCCTCTATCCTGGGAAAAGTGGTGCCATTCATTGTTGTGGAGATTTTGGAGACACGTGCCGCGCGCCACTTCTGGGAAGAACATGGCTTCTGAAATCAAGCTCAGTGCTGCTTTGTGCCGCAATGATCTTCCCAAGGGCTGCACGTTGCACGTGCCTCTTGTATCGATGCACCTTGCGCTACTTTTAAAACATGGAGGGGCTTTATGACGTCCCAGAGAACTTTCGGTTTATAAAAATAATAAACAAAGGCCACCTTAACACGGCTGCTTGAAATGTAGATGTCACGTTTAACCACCGATTATCCAGGTGAACATCGCAAAAACGAAGGAGTGTGAGATCTCTTAAAAATTTTGGAGTATTCTTGTCAACCAACTTGCTTCCTCAAAGATGTAATATTGTACAGCCGAAGGCCCCCGTCAAATCTCGAACTTTGTTGTCCGTGTAGCATTTATGCTTTCTAGCACTGGCGACATAACCAAGCTCAAAAGGCTTGCAAAGACGGTGCGACCGGAAGTCGTTTGGGACGCCAGCGGCAGTTTATGTTTGTAAACAGCAAAATGATCCACACGAAATGATTGACGAAAGAAAAGCAAATACACTGTACCAAGCTTTTTTTTTATATGTGAAAGACTGTCACGAATGACAAGTGATGTGAAAGACTGTCATCACTTGTCACGAATGACAAGTGATGAGGCGGCAAATAACTGAGTAAACTAATCGTTTAATCGGGCGAACTTGTGCCCAAAATAAAGAAGGAAACACAAGATAACAGTAGAGCGTCGCGGGCGTCGAAGTCGGCGAAAGAGCAGAGTCGAACGCTGGGGCGAAACTGACTGCGGCTCGCCACGCGGAGCCTCTTATGTACACGCGTGGGGTTCTGGAAGATTCGGCGTAGAAGGTTCTGCGTGTAGAACATTCCGACCTCGAACGAGCAACACGGTTCTCGAATTTACCAGAACTTCGTCAGAGTCAACAAAAATGCGTCCACGCGGCCAGGAATCGAACCCTAGCTTTCTGTGGGGAAGGCACGCGCGAAAACAGTTAAGCCTGGTTCAGACAGTTGCGTTTGACTGCGTTTAAATGCGTTGCGGCGGCGAGAAACCAGGACATCCCTGCTGCTTATATCGCGTGCCAAGATCATTCCTTGAATTGGATTCCACGCTTCATACGAAGCACAGATGTGCCGGTGACTCGCTTTCGGTACTCGACGCAACGCAGTCAAACGCACTCAAACGCAAGTGTCTGAACCGGCCTTTAGGCCACGAGCGCGCTGCCTGCTTGGTCAGCTGCGGTCGCGGCATTACTCCCCCCTTTAAAAAGTGCATCGCCCCGATGCAACACAAAACAAAACAAAGCAAATAAAAAGGACGGTAAACTAAAGAGTCATTTGGAACATCATTTGGAACACATAAGGTCCACGGTCCTATCGCGCGTAGTACGGCTTCAGGCGCACGACGTGGACGACTTCAGGGGCCCTAATCTGGACACTTGGCGACAAAGACGGCGAGAAATCCGGCGGCTCTGATTGGCAGGCGCCAAGGTCAAGTGCGGAGTTGGCCAATCACGGCCGCCAGATTTCTCGCCGACTTTTTCGCCAAGTATCCAGATTAGGGCCCCAGGTCGTGGTGGGCGGCGTGATGATGTTCTTGTTCCGTCGGGCATCACCTCGTAGTTCAGATCCCCGAGTCGACGAAGCACTTTGTAAGGTCCAAAGTAGCGCTTCAGGAGTTTTTCGCTGAGACCACGACGGCGGATCGGTGTCCACACCCACACCCTGTCTCCGGGCTGGAAGTGGACGTCCCGACGGCGAAGGTTGTAGCGGCCAGTGTCGATACGTTGTTGCGCTTGAATCCGGAGTCGGGCGAGCTGACGGACTTCTTCAGCCCGTTGGGCAACCACCTTGGCGTCATCGCTTCCGTCGACAGCCGGTTCGTGGGGTAACATCGCGTCCAGCATTGTCGTCACTTTGCGACCATGAACCAGTTGAAAGGGTGTAACCCCGGTGGTCTCTTGCACGGCCGTGTTGTAGGCAAAGGTGACATACGGCAACACCTCGTCCCATGTCTTGTGCTCCACGTCGACGTACATAGAGATCATGTCGGCGATGGTCTTGTTGAGTCTTTCCGTCAGACCGTTGGTCTGCGGGTGGTACGCCGTGGTGCGACGATGGCTGGTGTGGCTGAGACGAAGGACTTCTTGCGTCAGCTGGGCCATGAACGAGGATCCACGGTCTGAGATCAGGACTTCGGGAGCGCCGTGCCGGAGGACGATGGATTCAATGAAAAACTTGGCAACTTCCACAGCAGTTCCGGAAGGAAGGGCTTTCGTTTCGGCGTACCGCGTGAGATAATCTGTGGCGACGATGATCCAGCGATTTCCTGACGTCGATGGCGGAAAAGGGCCAAGTAGGTCCATTCCGATCTGCTGGAAGGGTGCTGTTGGCGGAGGAATCGGCTGCAAGAGTCCGGCCGGCCTCGTCGGAGGTTTCTTGCGTCGCTGGCATTCATGGCATGATCGTGTGTATAGGTGGATGGTTTTGGGGAGCTTGGGCCAGTAATACTTTTCACGAATACGGGCCAGTGTCCGGCTGTAACCAAGGTGTCCGGAGGTCGGGTCGTCGTGGCAGGCTTGAAAGATCTCCTCCCGAAGGTCGGTCGGGATTACCAGCAGCCACGGCGAGTTGTTGTTCCCGAAGTTCTCTTTGTAGAGTACACCTTGTCGAATGGCGAAGGTCGGCAGTACTCGTGAGAAGACACGTGGCACGGTACTCCCAGTCCCCTTCCAGGTGATCTATTAGTGCGCACAGCTCAGGATCGTCTCGTTGACGTCGGGCCATGTCGTCGGTGTTCACTGCGCCCAGGAAACACTCGTCGTCATCGTCGTCGCTGCTGCCGGAAGGTGTTTCGACGGGAGCTCTGGATAGGCAGTCGGCGTCGCTGTGCTTGTGGCCTGACTTGTAGACCACGGTCATGTTGAACTCTTGTAGTCTTAGACTCCATCGAGCGAGCCGTCCTGACGGGTCCTTGAGGTTCGCAAGCCAGCAGAGCGAGTGGTGGTCTGTGACTACGCGGAACGGGCTCCCGTATAAGTACGGACGAAACTTCGTGATTGCCCAGACGACCGCAAGGCATTCTTTCTCAGTCGTGGAGTAATTTCTCTCCGCCTTGGACAATTTCCGACTTGCGTAGGCGATGACTCGCTCGGTGCCTTCTTGTACTTGAACCAATACCGCGCCAAGTCCTGCGTTACTTGCGTCCGTGTGAATCTCGGTTTCCGCATCCTGGTCGAAATGTCCAAGAACAGGAGGAGTCTGCAGTCGTCGCTTCAGCTCGTCGAATGCCTGCTGCTGCTCCTTGGCCCATTCGAACTTCTCGGCGTCCTTCGTGAGGTTTGTGAGCGGTGCGGAAATTCTTGCGAAATCTCGAACGAAGCGCCGATAGTAGGCACATAGTCCAAGGAACCTTCGCACGGCCTTCTTGTCTCTTGGCGCTGCAAATTCCGCGACGGCGCGAGTCTTCTCTGGGTCTGGGCGAATGCCTTCGTTACTAACCACGTGACCTAGGAACTTCAGTTCGTCATAGGCGAACCGACACTTTGACGGCTTGAGGGTGAGTCCGGCGGTCCGTATGGCTCGGAGAACAGCTCGGAGTCGTCGCAAGTGCTCGTCGAAGTCGCCGGAAAACACTACGACGTCGTCGAGGTAGACGAGACAGTTGTGCCACTTCAGTCCTGCCAATACGGTGTCCATGACACGCTTGAAAGTTGGTGGCGCCGTGCATAGTCCGAAGGGCATCACCTTGAACTCGTACAGTCCATCCGGCGTGACGAAGGCTGTCTTCTCTCGGTCCCGTTCGTCGACTTCGATCTGCCAGTATCCGCTCTTCAGGTCCATCGATGAAAAGTATCGAGAGTGGCGCAGCCGGTCTAACATGTCGTCGATGCGGGGGAGTGGATAGACGTCCTTTTTCGTCACTGCGTTTAGCTGCCGGTAGTCCACGCAGAACCTAAGCGTCCCGTCCTTCTTCTTAACCAGTACGACTGGAGAGGCCCATGGACTGCTTGAAGGTTGGATTATGTCGTCGTTCAGCATTTCTTGAACTTGCTCCTGGATCACCTGCCTTTCTTTAACAGAGACTCTGTATGGAGATCGATGCACAGGGCGCACGTCGTTCTCGGTAACGATGCGGTGCTTCGCAACGGCTGTTTGGCGCACCTTCGACGACGTCGCAAAGCAGTCACGGTATTCGTCGAGGAGGTTAATCAGCTTCCGTCGTTTCGGGTCCGGAAGCTTAGGGTCGATGTCGAGCTGCGCTGGTGACGTACCGTCTTGCTGAGGTGGCGGGGATTCGTCAGTAATGGCGGCGATTTCGGCGGAGTTTCGGAGTTCCTCGACGTGGCCAACGGCTGCACCTTTTGTGAGGTGTTGCGTTTCATTCCGGAAGTTTGTCACGAGGACCACAGTGCGGCCATCCTGAAGTTCAGCTACTCCTCGTGCGACGCCTATTCCTCTTCCTAGAAGCAACTGGAGGTTGCCTTCCAGAACAACTTCGCCGCGGGTAGCTGCATCGGTCACGACGGGTACGACAACACTTGATCGCGGCGGCAAGTTCACGTGGTCGGCAGCGATTCGGACGGCGGCTGACGTTGTTTGGGGTTTTTCTGAAGGCATAACAGGCTTGCGGAGCGTCAGTCTGTTCTCACCAAGGTCGATGACGGCGCCGTATTCACACAAGAAGTCCATGCCGAGAATTATGTCTCTGGAACAGTCTTGCAGAACGACGAACTTCACAGGGCACGTCTCACCGTGGATCTCGACGCGAGCAGTGCATCCACCGACTGGTGTAATGAGGTGTCCTCCGGCGGTTCGTATTTGAGGTCCATCCCACGGCGTCATGACTTTTCGAAGGCGGCGGGAGAGCCTCCCACTCAAAACGGAGTAGTCTGCTCCGGTGTCGACGAGTGCCGTCACGTCGTGGCCGTCGATGATAACGTTGAGGTTATTCGACACTTTTACAGAAACGTCGTTTCGAGGCGTTGCGGCGTTTGAGTGGGAGAGCTCCGACGATCTTGGAGGATCTTGGCATCGTTCGTCATCGGCAACGCCACCTCCCGGCATTGCCGCGCCTAGTTTTCCCGACGGGAAGCGATGGGTGACAGGCTGTCTCGGCGAGACCGGCGGAAGGGCGATGGCGAGCGTCGAGGAGATGGTGAACGGAATACCCGGCGGGGAGACGACTCAGGAGATGAAGAGCGGCGGAGGTAGTCCTCGATGTCCCGAGGTCGCTCTCCAGGACGTGGTCGAGGGTCGTTGGGCGCAAACCCTCGTAGGCCCAGCTGGCGGTAGGGGCATCGTCGGTAGATGTGGTCCGCTTCACCACAGTGGTAGCACATGGGGCGTCGATCGGCCGTTCTCCAAACGTCGGTCTTCCTCGCACCACGCTGCTCTGGGCGTGGAGCATACTGCGGCGCCGGAGCCTCACGTCTGGGAGCTGGCTGGTATTGTCCTGTGACGGGAGGTTCTCTCTTGGCGGCGGCGGCGTAGGTCACGACCGGCCGTTCGGGAGCCACTGCGACGGGGACCTCTGGCAAGAGGGCCCGGTGTACCTCCTCGCGAACAGCCTCGGCGATTGAAACAGCGGCGGGTCGTTCTGGAGAAGGGAGCAACCGCTTCAGCTCTTCTCGAACCACATCCCGAATGACCTCCCGAAGGTTCTCGATGCCAACTTCGCCGAGGTCAGGGAGGGAAGATGGAAGGGATGAGGTGGCAGCTACGCCGGCGACTCTCTGATAATGACTCGCCCTGGCCGACAGCGCTCGTTCAATGTTAGTTGCCTCAGCAACAAATTCATCTACTGTCGTCGGTGGATTGCGAACGAGTCCGCCAAAAATCTCGCTTTTCACACCTCTCATGAGGACGCGCAGCTTCTTGTCTTCGGCGGCTCCAGGGTCGGCACGGGCGCACAGGCGCAGGACATCTTCAGTGAAGCTTGTCACGCTCTCGTTCAGACCTTGGCATCTTCTTTGAAGGATGTCCTCGGCTCGTTGACGTCGGTGTTGGTTTGTGAAGGTGCGCTTTAGCTCCTAGACGCATGTCTCCCACGTCGTGAGGGAAGCCTCGTGGTTCTCAAACCATTGTCTTGCCGTTTCCTCGAGGGCGAAATAAAGGTTTTGGAGGCGCTGTTCTGCCGTCCACGCGTTGTAGCGGGCCACACGTTCGTAGTGCTGCAGCCAGTCTTCTACGTCCTCGTAGATTTCACCGTGGAATGGCGTCGGCACACGGGGAACCACAGGCAGGAAGACGTAGGACGGTGCTGCTTGGGGGTTTTCCGTCGGCTGGGCCGTGGAGTTCATCGTCGGCTTCGGTAGCTTCTTTGTTTTGTCCGGTAGTGGTCCAAACTCAGGGAGTTGTCCTTGCAGACGCTGGCTTGTCCGAGGCCCAGCCTCTTCCACGAGTCGACGACTTGGAGTGGGACTTGCCGAACGGGTCCTCGGAGGAGTACGGTTGAGAAACATAGATTGCGTACCCCGCACCTCCACCAAAATGTCACGAATGACAAGTGATGAGGCGGCAAATAACTGAGTAAACTAAACGTTTAATCGGGCGAACTTGTGCCCAAAATAAAGAAGGAAACACAAGATAACAGTAGAGCGTCGCGGGCGTCGAAGTCGGCGAAAGAGCAGAGTCGAACGCTGGGGCGAAACTGATTGCGGCTCGCCACGCGGAGCCTCTTATGTACACGCGTGGGGTTCTGAAAGATTCGGCGTAGAAGGTTCTGCGTGTAGAACATTCCGACCTCGAACGAGCAACACGGTTCTCGAATTTACCAGAACTTCGTCAGAGTCAACAAAAATGCGTCCACGCGGCCAGGAATCGAACCCAAGCTTTCTGCGTGGGAGGCACGCGCGATAACCGTTAGGCCACGAGCGCGCTGCCTGCTTGGTCAGCTGCGGTCGCGGCAATATGTGAAAGACTTCGTACGCTCCCGTTGCCGCGGCAGCGTATGCAACCGCAATCTTTCCCGAGAAAGGCATGCGGGGGCGCTACGTGTTTCGCATTGTTAGCGGGGCTAGTGACGTCACTCCCCACTTCGTACTCTACCGTTGCAACGGCAGCCTATGCAACCGCAATCGTTACAGAGAAACGCATGCGGGGAGCGCTACGTGCTTCGCATTGTTCGCGCGCCTTACCATCTATTATGTGGTTTTGACTTTTTTTTTGTGGTTTTCTTACTGAAAAAAGTGTCAAAACCACATGATAAATGATAAGGCGCGCGCGATGGTTTTCTGTTGATTATTCTGTCAACTACTGTTCTGACGGCGGTCACGAAAAAAACCCGAAAAACGAGTCACATACAGCTACGCTGTAAGACATGTACAGTACGCTCGTGCCACGAGACAATTCCAAATATGCACGCATGCATCAGCTCTAATGCCTCTAATGCCACCAAGCCACGAAATCGTCGACTAGATAACGATGACTGATGTCTATCATATAATCGTTTCGAAATTGCTACGTATTGACCACGTGCCCACGTTCGAAGCTGTCACGGCTTATTTGTGCCGGAAACACTGCTGCTGTCTGTCGTTTACATGATAAGATCCGATCAGATAGGAGCGGGTTCTTTTGGGGAACGATAATTTTGAGCTAATAGAGTTTTGTCAGGTTCTGCACACTTTATATCGGACAAAAAATTGGGAAACTCGTCAAATATGCAACGACCGAGATCAATTTCAAAGAGACAATAAACCTTTTTTTAAGGAACAGAAGAAGCTTGGTGTAACAAAAAGAATCGGTAGATGTAATATTTTCGTCCCCATTTGTCTGGAAGAACACCGTGTACTGTCGGCGATTTTAAATTCATTTCTGGTTTCCGGAATACTGCGATGGCCCATATGTCATATGCGTTGGGACCTGCCTAAGTCTTTTGGTTGCATTTGGAGCTTTCAGTTATACATCATGCCAAGCAGACTTACGTATATGGCCTAAAATTAGGACCTAAAATCTCCATTAGAAAACAAAACAAAAAACAGGTATATTCGTTTTATATGCGCAAAACGGGTCTATAGAGTATGAAATCTGGAATGGCTTACGTTGTCCATACAATAAAACGGCACTGACCGATGTAAAATGATATCCGCGAACTGACAGGAGCCACGTAATTGCAGTCATAAGTCACGCATTTGACACTCGGACTTGGGCCAAAGTTGTATCTTCGTTGGTAATGGAATAATTTCTATGGTAAAACGCCACAGCTTGCAACACATAGAACTTTCGCTCCATGGGCATAGAGCTGCTGCTCTGATTTGAACGTAATATGCACTTGCCCATTCACATGCAGACACTACAGCATGATAAACATTTAAAACCGCAGGTTTTCGAGGGAACGATTATATTTTCTATCTATTTTTACTTGAAAAGCATGTATCAAGTATTTTTTTGCTTCAATGGCCTCGTCAGACAAGAACATTGGTTAAACAATTGTTTAAAAGAAGAAACCTGTGGCTTTGACACAGCATGTTAAAGTTTCTGGGTTGCAACAATAACTAGGGCTTTTAGGTTTGTCAGGATCTATCCTAGAATTACAATAATTCCGAATATTTTCTGGCCTGAATGTAATCAAAACACCTGGATTTTGACGATCATTAACTATTAACACCATTTGGACCCTGGGGTTCTAGATTGCACATGATGACGAACAGGATAACTAAAGTTATGTGGTGCAAGGCATGACAATTTAACAATTATGTGTTTAAGACCTGGGATTATTGAGGAAAGTGTACTGGAGTGCCACGGAAATCGTTACGAAATGTGCAGTACGTAGTTCAGAGGACATTCTGCACAAAAGAACGCATTTGCAAATGAGAAAAAAAAAGCTATCTATTAATTGAGCAGAAACGTCATACTTCTGAACAATGGTAAAAAAAAAAACGCAGGCGAGCTGGTGAATGACACCATTGAAACCATGAGACGTGGGAACAATAAAACAACGGACAAAAACAGCAAAGTTTCTAGCAGAGCTTATAATTTATTTAACAACCATCCCCTTATGAAAGATGTTCCAAACATCTTTCATAATTCAAACTACCTCCTCGCACACTACACAGTGTACCCTATTTTTCAACCTATACCGACAACCGCACACAAACCCGAATCACAAAAGAATACAAGCCCGAAGCACAAAGAAACACAAAGCCAAACACACGAAAAAAAAACAAGCAAAAACAAAAAAGGTCGAGAGAGAGAGGTAGGATTGCGAGAAATTCCCGCACTTGGAAAGGTCAGACTGTGAACTCGGCACCGCTGCGTACCTAGAAACTTTTTCGTTCCCCTATCAGGGAATTAGGGGTTGACTGATACAATTCCCTGAGCTTAAAATACGCATAGTTTCTCTTAACACTCTACTGTTTCTCTCTTTCTATGTGCGACTTATGTGCCCTCTCACTCGGTACAAAGTTGTTGCATTCGTCTATACGTTTTTCAATTTCGTAGTTTGGTGCATTATTTTTAACCGCCCTTTTATGCTCTAAAATCTCTCCTTCGTAGGAAAAACCGCACCTCAGAGGTATATTATACACACGATCTTTCCCTGACAAGGCACCGCAGAATCCCTGTGTTTTAACTTTTCTAGCTTGTGCTGCGCTTTAAAGACAACGTTAACACCAAAGTTCGACGCCACAACCCTGACATGGTGTGAAATGGCACGATAAAATGGGACAGCCACCACATTCTTCAACACGTTCTATGGTTGTTGAATACAAAGGAGAACTGTTCGTTCAGAAAGAAGTCGTGTATATTAAAATGTTTTTCAACCCTGTGTATCACCACGTCAGTGATTTTGTGAAAAAAAAAACATTGAGTGTGCAGGCTAGCTGGTGGATGTTGATCATGATGTAGAATACCCGAGCTGGGAAACTTGGTCGAAGAAAAAAAGACTGGAGAAAAGAACGTCTTTTGAGACGTTCTTTTCCCCTGTTTTTTTTTTAGACGTTTCCCAGCTTTTTACCACAGTCTTGGGTATTCTACACCGTGAGTGATTTCGTATCATCCTTGCCAAATGCTAATGCAATAGTCCGGAGATTTTTAGATGATATTTTGATTTGTGTCTTTGAGGGAACATCGGTTCAGCGATCAAGCAGTGTGTACTTGATAAATGCTCTGAGTTAACTTTCACGGAGGAGAAGCCTGTTCATGGCATAATTCAATATTTGGATTTAAGGTTGTATACCAGCAGTGGTCTCTGCGGGGGATACGGGGAAGAAGTGGCAAAGTTGTTACTGGCCGCCGACAGTTGCCATTCAAAAACCGTGAAGAGAGGTGTGGTTGCTTCTGTCATAGGAAACGCATGCATAAAAGTCCTGTATACATTGGTTGGAGAGGGCAATAGCCCTGCAGTTGGATCGCCTTTTGGATGCGGGTGACAGACAGGCGGTTATCTCCAGTGTGGTGACGGAAGTGTTCTAGCGAATTGTTTTTTCCCCTCCGGAGAAAGCAGTGTTAAAGAATGTGGTGTCTGTTCCTTTTTATCATGCCATTTCGCACAATGTCAAGGGTGTGCCGCCAAAAAAACGAAAATTGCTTACATTCTAGCGTTTTGAAGCCAGTATAGAGATAATAAATTATTGGGTGTAAGCCCTTTGGGAAGAATATACGACACTCGCTCAGTGGTGGCGGTAACGCGTTACTGGTAGCGGTGTTACCGGTATCGCGGTACTTTCCCGGTAACGTAGTAAAATACTCGTTAAATTTCAAAACACTAACGGATAACATACTTACGTTAGTTATTTTGAGTAACCGGTAACGTAGCTACGCTACTCGTTCCTCTGGCGAAGACTTAACAAAAAAAAAAATTACCTTTAAATATTTCCAGCGTTTCTAGGCGGCAAGGCATACGCAATATTGCACTGACACCCAACAAAACTTGAAAATGATGCAATGGCGTGGGGAATAAGCTCGCGCTGCAGAACCCAGGAATCTTAGGTTTGATCCACACCCCTGCCCGTTTCGATCTGGATGACCATCGTTCCGGCTTGCGGCCGTGTATCACTACTGCGTAATGCACGTTAAAGACCCAGGCTAGTGGTTGTACTGCGCTGGCAAAATTGATTATCTACAGCTGGGAGACAAGTCGCCTGTTGAAGCAGAATAACTTCTAGGCTGTATAAACATACACACAAACCACTTTTTTTTTTCTCCTTTAAAATGATGCCTTTTTTTCCAGATGGAATTGTAAAAAGAAAAATAACGTAATTAGGTTACGTTTTTGCAAGGACATTATGTATCTTGAAATATGGCGCCTACGCATACCTGCAACTTTAAAAGCGTCAGACGTTTTAAGGCATAAATACAAAGTAATGGGCGTCACTTTTTGGGGTACTATAGCGGAACGTGTTCCTTTTATTTTGAGGTAACGCAGGTCGGTAACGCGTGCCTTATACTTGCAAGTAACGAGTAACGTATTTTGTTACTTCTTTTTTGGATAACACCTAAAACACTGCCCTCGCTAAATAGTGGTCCGGAAGAAAATGTTTTTAGACGGGGAAGAACCTCCTTTAACAATTTTCTATTCTAGCTGAAAAACAAAACAAAAAAAAAGCTATTCTGTCTTTTGTAATGCATTCTCAGGAAAACCACGTTCCAGTAAAAACGGCATCAGCCTATTCGTATTGATCTGACAGCAACCAACTTCCATCTTCCAATTAATACCGTATGTGAAGCGTATTTTGGTAAACGATGCGAAAGAAACCAGTGCTTACGCTTCCCAAAGAGTACGTAGAAAAAGCCGAGTACTGCAGTTCTGGTTTGTTTCAGGTATGGTTGACTAAAAACTGCTGAAATGTCGAAGGGATGTGAGAACTGCCAATAGCCGGGTACGCGTCTACAAAAAACGGTACATACAAAACAATTCTTCTTTTTTTGGCATATTATGTTACAAATATTTGAGGTAATCAGAGTTGGGCAAATCATTGAACCAAATGACGCTTACCTACTCTAGAAGAAACCGCCGGTATAGGAACTGCAAACTTTCACTCACCTGAAAAGAGAAAAGCAAACACGGGTAAGTGAATTTACAAGGTACTATATTCAAAGGTGACAGGTGATGGCAGACTGCATTTCTTTCGCGAGAGCACGCACCTATACACTATTTGTTTCCTATACATTACTCTCACGCACTTGCTATCCCTTTCATGACACTGCACACCGCTTATGAGATGAGGTGTGACTCTAAAATATGTTCTCGCATCTCCCTCGTCAAAGTTCCATCAAAGGGTCAATTAACACTGTTAAAGGCGTGCTTCCGACAAAAGGACGAGTTGCCAAAACTGTTTCCCTCGAAAGATACGATCTCTTGTGAACAAGGACTTTAGGACGCCGCTCTTGCTCGTTGCCCTACCCAAATGCCATTTTCGACTAAAAACGTTTCGGTGACCCGTCATCTGTTGGGTGCGCTGAGTAAGCAGATGTAATTGGTCCTGGGAAGGCTCTCGAAAAACAAAAAAGACGCACAGTAACGCTTAAAGAATGACTTCACTCTCTGTATTACACAAAAATACCAGCCGGCTCAAAAAAGAAACAAAAAAGATATACCCAAACCTTTTTAAGTTAAGCTTAACCGTTGTTTTACCACAGTTCTTAACTCTTGAATATACGCCAGCTTGTCTGAAGCGAGAGACAGGAAACAAATGTAGTCGCTGGTATCTAAAGGGGCGCAAAGTGTTCGAATCCCGAACATCATTTTATCGCTCCTCAACCAATCAGACTGTGGCATTTGCCGATAAGAACACCGAATAACCAATCAGGAAGCAAGAGGCATGAAGACAATGAAGTCGGGCCCTGCGTTTCTTGACCCGTCAGCGACCATGCGGAGCGAAAGTATACGTCTGCTTCTTGTGCAGGGGTTGCGGTGACGTCAGAACATCGAACTCTGATTGACTCTGGTTGAAGGATAGTGGGTAGACCTTTATGTCGGATACCTTAAGGTATACCCACTATTTTTTTTCAATAAGCGAATAAGAGTCTGGCGTTCTGACGTTACCGCAACCCCTGCGCAAGAAGCAGACGAACTTGCTCTCCGCATAGTTGGCGTCAATATCTAGAGCTATATAGTTTTTGTGCATGGCAGCGTGATGACACTTAACGGAGCCGCGCGCCGTTAATACAATTTTTTTTTTTTTTGTGGGTAATCATTAGCAAGCTTCCCATACATAGCCTTCCTTCGTGAAAAATGTCCGTACGCATTTGATTTTTTTTATTTTCAGTCCCGGCTTGCCCGAAATAAAATCAGCGGTCTTTTCTCGGACGATCCCAAGGAAGAAGCATTGTCAAACTTGGGGTGAACGAGTGCCCCCGTCTTTAAATGGACACTAATTTTTGGGGAGACTCCCGTAGAAAAGCGTGATTATTCCGCTTTAAGGAAGTCGATCCTAGACTTCAGACTAATAAGTACTTCAGTAAGTCGATGTAAAGACGCAAAAACATAATTATTTAACCGAACGCCTTTCACACACCTTCTCGCATCGCTTAACGACACAGCTCATCACTCAGTGAAATGCCCTAGCAAATATATGATTACATCTCTTTCTTTTCTAGCTCCTATCCCGGGGAATACATGGACGCACGCAGCCCAAATCACTCGAGATTATATAAATATACAAGAATAAAGTCTGCGAAATCTCTGGATTCAAGTTGTTCACAAAAGCAGAATCTCGCCTTTGTCCGTCCCGACATCTGAGGTACTCAATCACGGCCAGAACAATAACAATTCAGCCGCACTAGAAAACAGAGGAATCACTTTAGGACGGTTTTCGGCGCCCTTTCCTTCCGCGGGCTTGGCAAACTTAAAACGATGAGAATTAGGGGGGCGTCGAAATAAGGCGATTTGTTTGAATCGGGACGGTCTTTTAAAATGGAGACAGCTCTCCTCCCGCGAGCTAACATAGAAACATGTGGGTATAAGATTTCATTATCGAGGGACCTTATAGGGTCGTTCTTTTTTTATCCCAGCAGCAGCAGCAGCAGCAGCAGAGGCCGTGCCCAGACGGAGCGAAGAACGAAAGAGCCGATGGGGGAACAATAAGCGGTTTATAAAAATGACCCGGGCGAATAATATCGCGATTGGGGCGTCGCGATACACAGCGGGCGGCGGTAAGGGCAAAACACAAAAGGGGTCCTGGGCGATTAACGGCGAATCGATGCGCCGCCCTGGCGGCCCCACCGATGGGGCTTGGCCGTCCACAATGCGGCAGGCTCGGGGACTGTTTCCGGCTCGTTACGGCAAGTCGCCGCGCTCTTTTATCTCCGCTTACAGACGAAAAACAAAGCTCCCTGCCGTGAATGGGGACACCTTTGTCTTCCTTCCAGAATCTTCCGTTCTCTTATTTTTTTCTTTCAAAATGTCTGGTAGTTTTTTTGTCTTTTATTCTGAGTTTGTTTTATTCGGCCTTCTCACCGCGCGCTCACTATGAAGGAACTAAAAGCGCTCGTCTTGAACGAGACAAAAAAGGGCCCGACAGTCTTCGGAACCTAGGCGCGGGTGCAGCGAAAAATTTCTCAGCGCGTGCTTTCCGCTAGGTAGGTTCCATTACCCACGGACAGATTTAAAATATAGATATATTCTTTAATGATACTTTTTTAAGTGGCGCTGATGGAAACCTCTCGCCGGAGAGCAGCGTGAAAAATAGTCCATGATGGGCGGTAAAATAGAGTTAATTAGAGGCTATCATTTAAGTTAATCTTGTTGCAGCACACCGCATTCGCGCCGCTCATTTGGTGTATACTTCAGATAACCACCCTTGAGGCTACAGAAGTAGTTGTTTATTAAATAATAACTAGCAAACACAACAAGTTAGGTAGAGAATACTAAAGAGTTCTGACGTGTTAAAAGCAGAACAATCGTCTTCAGCAAAAATATCTGGACGGTTTTCCACAGCAGTAAGCTTCTGATGCGCGCTCCCATACGGACCTCCGGTGAGTAAGTTTGAACCCGACCAAGATGGTCGTAACCTGATAAAGACTGATCGTGACCTGATAAAGACTGATATTGCTCTGCAGAAGGTACCATATATTTAAACACGCTTCTGAAGGCAACTCCGAGTTTTTCCCACCATCTCTTTTTTTTTAAGAAATTTAACCAGTCTCAGATATCATCGGCAGTTGTCACAAATATGCATTTTTACGCCCCGATGCCACCACCCACCTGTGACAACACTGCATGATTTCACAGACGCCAAGAACCAATACAGTCTTAGCTATAATGCAGTTAGCAAATTTGGTTACTCAGCAAATCTCCGAATCGCTCTAGAATCATCGTTAAAATAAGTTTTGGGGTCGGTGGCGGAAAGAGAATGACGAGTGCTTTGGGTAAGGGAATTCGGGATAAGTGAAATGAGCGTGAATTCACTTTTGCGCTGAAGAGTTTTTTAAACGCTATCGACATTAAGCATTGTTAAGAATGGAACCTTCGGCGACCTTCTTCCGAGTTTCAACGCTGCGGAAACGAGTCCCGACGTGTTCAGGACCGTCGGCCCACCTGTCGGGGCCTGCCCGAAACGAGTCTCAACGCGTCCGTGACGTCAACGGGACGTGTGTGTGTGCGTGGGGGTTCGTGCGCTCCGGAAAGGGAGAGAGGCATGACCTAACGGCGGAGAACTTTGGCTACATCGCACTTGAAAGGGAGAGAGAAAGAGCCTATCTGCGGAGAACCATGGCTACGACGCACTTCTGGCTACGACTCGGCGGTCTTTGCTGCAACGCACTTGGGGGCGGTTTACTACGTCGCACCGGCTGCCCTGGCGGGGTGTGAGGAAGAAACGGACCCTACATAAGGCGGAGCGTGAGGCTGCTCCGTTGTTCTCTCTTATTTGGACGACTGTATCGCAACCATGTAATTAAACCGTTCGTTACGTTACCAATTCTCCCACCTCCACTGGACCCCTGGGTTCTTCACTTCGGAGAATGGTCGTCGTCACGAGCCAGGAAGCCTCCGGACGTGCGGCTTAAACCCCGCCTCTAACAACTGGTTGGCAGCGGTTGGGATCGGACCATGCGACATCGTGCTACTTCTGTGGGTGAGCGTTTGGACTTTGCTTTGAGATTCGCCAGGCTTCAGATTATGGGTAATTAATTTTTAACTGCTGGGAATCCTTGGGTTTTGACTCGTGCGCTAGTTTTTGGTACAACCTCGCGACAAGTTTTAGAACAAAGCCAAAGCTAAAGAGCAGCGATCATGGATCTAATGAGGTTACTGAGAACAGATTTACTCTGTTTATGTGAAGAATTGGGTGTGGAGGGGGAACAAAAGATGAAGAAATCTGAGATCAGTAAAGCGATTTTAGAGAGAGCGGAAGCAGAGGAAATTAAAATTGCGTGGGAACTGCTTCAGAACGCTAAGAGCGAAGCTGCAGCGAGAGAGGAACGAGAACGAGAGCAGGAGCCGGCTGCAGCGAGAGCGGAACAAGCGCAGGCTGCAGCGAGAGAGGAACGAGCGCAGGCTGCAGCGAGAGAGGAACGAGAGCAGGCTGCAGCGAGAGAGGAACGAGAGCAGGAGCAGGCTTCGGCGAGAGAGGAACGAGCGCAGGCTGCGACAGAGGAGCGAGCGCTGAAAAGGCTAGAGCTCGAAATTGAACAACAGCGATTAAACTCGCAGAACAGTAGAGTTGGGGCTCCGGTACGAGCAAGTGAGACCGAGTCGTATCAAATGAAGAAGCTCCTCCAGCCGTTTAAAGTTGGGGAAGACGTGGGCCTGTTCTTAGTTAACTTTGAGAGGACATGTGAGAAGTTGCAGCTTCGCCCCAGAAACGTGGCCGCAACGGCTTTTGACTTTGTTGCCCTGTGAGGCTGCAGAGGTTGTCGCGCGCCTTAGTGCTGGAGACGCGGACGACTACGACAAGGTGAAGTCCAGCCTTTTGAAGCGGTACCACCTTTCTGCCGAGGTGTTCCGTCAAAGGTTTAGAAACGCATCCAAAAAGAGCAGTGAGGGCTACTCTGAATTCGCGTACGGGCTTAAAACCAACTTGATAGAATGGTTGAAGAGCGAGGAAGTGTACGAAAGCCGAGACAAGGTAGTCGAGTGTGTGTGTCTCGAACAGTTCTTTCGTAGCAATCCGCAGTCAGTCAAGCTCTGGGTGCAGGATAGGGTGGGAGTCGACTCTGTCGATAGGGCCGCTGAGCTAGCCGAAGAGTACACAACGCGTAGAAAGCTGAGCGGAGAGGAAAGCGAACCAGGGCGGAGCGATCGCACTCTGCGTAAGCCCTTCCAACACCAACAGGGAAACGGCTCGCGAGATAAAAGGCCCGAGAAGCCCGAAAAAGAAAAAAGAAAGTCCCCGAAAAAAGCGCAGATCACTCGAACGGAGACGAGGCGCGGAAAAACCAAAGAAAGCAGTTCGAGGCAAAGAAGCCGCTCCTGTGCTACAACTGTCAGGAGCCGGGGCACATAGCGGCCAGATGTAACAAACCGCGGGTTGTGTTCTCGTACGTGAACGGTAGTGACGAGAACCTGAAGCTTCTTTGTCCCTATCTTCACGAGCTCCAGGTAAACGGAAAGCCATGCAGGGTGCTTCGGGACAGTGCAGCGACGATGGACGTTGTTCATCCGACTTTACTGGAGAGGTAGCTTGGATCAAGCAGGTGCTCGAAGAGCACAGTGTCTGTCTGCCTATGGCGAGAGTAAAGATAACTGGCCCGTTCGGAGAACTGGTGTCAGAGGCGGCTGTCTCGCAAACAGTCCCGTCGGAGTATCCCTATTTGTTCTCTAACCGGTCAGATTTCTTGCTGCGCGAAAGTGGTCAACAACTGGGAGAAGGACTGGTTCAGGCGTTGACGAGGTCCAAATCGCGTCAGCTTACCCCTTTGTTGACGAGTGCTTCTGGCTCGTTGGAAAAACGATTTTTTTGGGGCGACAGGGGGTTCTCGATGCCCGGAATCGTACCAAATTTTGGTAATCCGTAATCCAGTCTGGCGGGTCTCATGGCGAATTCCGAGCGTTTGACTGCGGTGTGGCGTGGTGTTGTGGAGGACGTTTCCGCTGATGCCTCCGTTGTAAGAGGTTTGAGAGTTTTTTTAGTGCTTACAGCGTCTTCCCAAGGCCTACTCCAAGCCCACCTCTTCAGGCCAGCGATTGTACCACCGGCCATTCGAGGTTTCCCTGGCCCCGGAGGGGCTGTTAAGAATGGAACCTTCGGCGACCTTCTTCTGAGTTTCAACGCTGCGGAAACGAGTCCCGACGTGTTCAGGACCGTCGCCCACCTGTCGGGGCCTGCCCGAAACGAGTCTCAACGCGTCCGTGACGTCAACGGGACGTGTGTCTGTGCGTGTGGGTTCGTGCGCTCCGGAAAGGGAGAGAGGCATGACCTAACTGGGGAGAACTTTGGCTACATCGCACTTGAAAGGGAGAGAGGCAGGGCCTAACTGCGGAGAACCATGGCTACGACGCACTTCTGGCTACGACGCGGCGGTCTTTGCTGCAACGCACTTGGCGGCGGTTTGCTACGTCGCACCTGCTGCCCTGGCGGAGAGTGAGGAAGAAACGGACCCTATATAAGGCGGAGCGTGAGGCTGCTCCGTTGTTCTCTCTTATTTGGACGACTGTATCGCAACCATGTAATTAAACCGTTCGTTACGTTACCATTTCTCCCACCTCCACTGGACCCCTGGTTCTTCACTTCGGGGAATGGTCGTCGTCACGAGCCAGGAAGCCTCCGGACGTGCGGCTTAAACCCCGCCTCTAACAGCATCTATAGTGCAAATACGAAAATGCCCGCGTTGTCTATAATGCGGGCACATCAGTGGATGCATTGCAAATCTACTGGTCCTGTAACCTTAAATACAAAAACTCTAGAACAATTACGGTATGATGGACGTCTCTGAGAATTTGTTCAGCGACGCGTATATACCGCGTGCGGCTAAAAAACGTTAATGCGAAGAGCCGTCCAAGAAACGCCACGAACCGCCTAGAAAATGCGGCTCAAGTGCTCTCTCCAAAAAGCCGTCTGCTTGCGTAAATGCCTTGATCCCTCCTAAAAGCCCCCGCTTTCACTTGCGTCGTGCAACCGCGCGCCCCAGTGCGCATTTTCTGCTCGGTCGAAAGTTTCTGACCTCGAGTCGATGCGTCGCCGCTTTTCTTCTCTCGTTTGCTATAGCCTATTTGTTTACTTCGTTTGAGAAGCGCACCGAGCACCGCCTTTCCAAAACCTTCGCGCGCATTACTTAAATGAGAGAGCAAATGTCTTATTTAAAATGGAATGAATGAAACAAGAAAAAAGCAATTCTCTCGCTCGCAATCCGGCGATAAAATGTCCTTTCAATTTTGTAACCTTTTCTTCTTTTTCTTTTTCGGTGGCGTGTACGAGTGGCGTGTTTAGCCGCTTCGTTGTTGTGTTTGAAGGTGTAGACCACACCATTAGAGACCGCTGAAGTTGAATTGATGATCGCGCCGAAACGCCAGGTTAAGCGCGGAATCGGTCCAAACGCGCTATAAACACCTTTTACACAATTTAACGAGGGCGCAGCCATCTTGGATGTCCTCACTTCTGGTATATGGTAAAACATCGTTTCGATCTCTCCATGCCGCTTGAAGGTGTTTACGAAAAATGCGCGATTTCACATATTATTGTTTTGCCTAACCTATAGTTTATCGCATAATTCATGTTGAAATGTTTTATTATTTTTTTCTTCCCGTACACCAGATACGAAACCCACGTGACTGAGAACGACAGGAAACAGGAAAAGTCTATACACCTTTCCCCAAATCGCCTTTTCTGCATTGCTATTTTTGTCTGCTGGGCTGTGGAAAGCCTTCTTACATAGCCTCCTGTAAACTGACAAAGCCTGGCAGATCGCCACGAGACGCGGCCGCCGAAAGTGAAAAGGTAGAACGGCCGACAACGGATGAGAGGAGAAGCATGTAACGGGCGCCCCGCAGCGGCGAGACGCCAAAGCACACTTGTTTCGAGCGATGGAATATCCGCTCGTGCTCCTCGCGTTCCTCGAGCTATCGTTTCGTTTCTCGTTAGGTTTGAAATTTTGAAAACCATGTTTCGGGTACTCGCCGCTGCAAAAGCTGAGCGCTGACTACAGCACCCCCCCCCCCCCCCCCCCCCGAGAAATGCTCTGTGCTACCAGATCCTCGCGCTTCAAATCCGAGACTGGGCACTCCATGGCTCCGTCGTCGAACTGCCAGGCTTTGCGCGTTTAGAGGAAGCTATGGTTCTGAGCATGCGCTGTAGCTCTGCTACGCGGTATTATCAAACGCTGCGCATACGTCCACAGCTTAGTGACTCAGCATTTTGCGCGTGGGTGATAAGCGCTGAAAAGGTCTATAGTGGTCAGAATAAAAAAAACTGTGACTGCAGGCTCACTCGATAGTATTTTCGAGCAAATCGGACTTTCACAGCGCATGGCTGTCTCACGACGAAGTCGTTAAAGTAGGTTCACAAGCAAGCGATGAAACTTGACAATATCAGAAGAACAAAAGGAATTTCGCTCCCCCGATAGTAGAGCCTCTATTGTATGGATGACCACTGTTGGTCGCTTCAAAACGGCTGACGTCCAAAACGCGGAGCCGAAACCCGGGGAAAAGCAACGAGAACGTTTTTGAGGCGGAGCTTCCACTGAATTCCCTGCCACCGACTATACAACACACTAGTCAGGTTTGTGTCGTATACTAAAATTAACTTAAGAATGACAGGGCCTGACCAGCTTTGAAATTCGCAATATGACCCGCAATAAAAACATTCAGGAACCTACCGGAAAACGACAAATAATCTCATAATTTGTCATGATATGTTAGTCATTACAGCTCACCTATATATATATATAGAGAGAGAGAGAGAGAGAAAGAGAGATATAGATATATATATAGTTATATTTGAGCTCGCGTATGGTGCAAGCTAGATGTTGAATAAGCATCACGGGGTTCGTGGGGACAGTGACTCAGACATGCCGTCCATTCTACGGCATGAATGTTTTCTTGTAGATTTCGCCCGCAGATCTCATAGGCACACCGAACTCCCAGAACAATATTTTATGTGCCTGATTGGGAAAGCCTTGTTGAAAATCCTTCTATGGGTTAACGGGTCTGTGAGAGAGATCAGGATATATGCGTCGGGGTGTAGTTTTGTGTTGTTTTGTTATTATTTCGGTTTCCAGGTTTTTGTGAAAGTGGTTGACTTTCGGATGTTCTAAATTAACCCTGGGGTGACGGCGACGCGTTTGAACCCGTTGGCGACGAAGGTCGTCGCACAGACATGTTAATAAATTTCATGGTGGCACTATCTGGCGCTGGACAAAACACGCGTCTCTCTGCGTTGGGCATCCGATCAACTCGTCTTCATGATGTTCGACGTAACAGCGCATCTGAACGACTATCGCTCTAAGAACACAAACACAAAACCAAAAGAAACACTTACTTAACGCCAACTGATAACTCTTGGTTTGCAACTTCCCGTCAGCGCCATATGTTGGCTTCCCTTGTATTTTTATTTGCGACTCTTAAGCGAGTACACCGTAACGTAGGCTCAATTACGCCCCACAATAAATCACGCCACACAGCAGACAGCGCGAAGGACGTCAGCAAAAGGTGCCGGGACATCGCACGCGTACACTGGCAGGTGGTGCAAGGCACCGCCGAATATGTCACACAGCGCATGCGTACTCTGCACACGCTCGCTGGACGCTCGAGCGGCTCGAGCTCGGCGGCTCGGCAAGAAGGGCTCGTCGCTTCCTTTTTTGTTTCGAGTTGGTGTATTGACGCGCCAGTGGTTTGGGTGAGTCCTTGTTTAAATTTATGTATTTCTGGTTTTGATCGAATGATTATGATTACAGTTTGGACAGGAGTTACGTGCGTTTGAGAAATTCAGCAAGCCTAGATTCGGCGAGAAGAGGAGGTCTCACCCGGCGAGCCACCGGCCAGACAGGCCTATCTCTGCCTAGAGCCCGCTCTAGCAGCGCTAGCGGTGCGAGCTTGTCAAAAACGTAGTTAAAGAACGAACCCTCCGTGCTGTCACCGTTTTGGCGACGGTAGCAGACGGTTTTCACAAGTAGACCAGCTTGGCTATACGATTTGCGTCCTCGTTTACAGGTGTCCTGCAGTGTGTGGGGACTCTTTGCAAATCGACGGTCGGCTGCGAGGGACGCCGCTGTCCGGGCGAGCGGTGGCGTGTCGTTGAGCTTTGGAGGTGGCGAAGGGTGTTCGTAAGTTAGAGACTGGAAAGGATAACTACCGACGCCAGCGGAGTCGCCGCGAGCTCATGGAGCACATCTCGGCCGCCGCCCGTACCGTCTCGAGCGGACTGGCTGGAGCTGTACACGATCGGCTCCGCCAAACCCGGTAACCCGCTCCGTCCCATCCGAAGCGGCCGGAGAACTTCACCGAGTGCCTCGATTTCCGGGCTCCCTCCCCTTCAGGTGCGGGAGATTCGGGCTAGCGTCCAGTTCGTGACTCGCGATCAGCGGGGGTGCCTTATCTATCACCTACCTCTGTTTGTTCAAAGTGCTGTCGTGTCCTTTTGAGGGGTTCCAAAGGTTTGACTTGTGATTGTACTGTGTGGCGCCTAGATTTGAAGTTCTCTTTCACTTCATCGTAAGCCCTCCGCCAAGGTTTATTGGCCTCTCACGATCATTCACGCGAAGCGTGATCAAAATTGGTGTGGAGTGTTGTTGTTTTTGCTGTTGCGACAAAGAACTTGGTTGTTTTTATTTAGTCTTATCTCTTTTGTCTGCAGCTGCTTGCGCCAGGGTTTAAGCAGACGTTGGTTCTTGTCGTCTTTTTTAAGTTACAACGTTCAGGTAAAACTGAATGTCTGAAATAAAGTTACAATAACTTTTTAAACTGCATTTCTAGTCTATGGTTCACACACATTTGGGTGTCTAAAGGGTAGAAGGGATGAGGGTGTCTGAAGGGCTGAGGGGGCTGAAGGGGTTTGAAGTGCTGAGAGGGTCCCATAGCACATCAGGGCTGAAATGTTATTTTAAATAGGTAGGGCAGGCAGAAAGTCAATTCTCCCTCTCAACGCCCCCCCCCCCCCACGCACACACACTCACACACACTTTCCAAATGAAAATGATATTATTATATTTGCTTTCACAGACACATTCGATGTTGGGAGCCATTCTGAAGCATGCTTTTATATCACGAGATCGAAGCATACTTTTCAATCGCTGCTAAGAACAATGATTCCCCAAAACAATTTCTCTCATCTGTGTTACAAAAAGAAAATATTCAGAACTTCTCCTCTTCCTCTCTTTACTTCACACGTGAGTAAATATCCAAAATATTTATGTCCCGAGAATTATGGTAATTTCGAAGCGATTCCGAAAAATGCTTCAGCTACAGCTCAGCGAAAGGCCGGCGTCAGTGAACGCATCGCACAAGAAAGATCGCGTCGACAACTTGGGATTAATTCCGCGGTGTCTCGCCATGCTTGAGAAGGCAGTCATTGTGTGTTTACCCGTCACGGTGGGAAAATGCTTTTGATCTAATTTTTTACATTGCAGGTACCGTGGTTTGGTTGTGGCCTGGAATGAGCAACCTAGCCACATTGTCTTTGTGGTCCTGAGAACTGACGAGGTGGCGACTCAACGCGACAGGTACAACGTAAAGTTTAGAACAATTGTCAAACTGGAAACTCTCAAACATCATGGTCGCAATCCCAGTGAAACCATGAAATGCAAGCTTGATCCCCCCAACGTTTTAATCAATCGGACACCGTAGACATCTGCATGTGGGCGCTTGAAACGGCGGTGCAACAAATTTTGTACTGCCGGTGAATACGACTTAGAACTGATCCTTGACATCGATAACATACGAAAAAGTATTAATTTTTCTCCCAAAGCAATGACAAAAAAAAGAAAAAAAGATAACAGTAGCCACACAGCATTTATTTTCTTAACTCGATGTCGGAACAATTAAGTGGCCACGTAACCCGGTCAAGATTATGTGCCAAAAACGTTAACCTTGGTTGCCTGCTGGGCCTGGGAATAGTTATTTTTGTGTGTATCCTGCACCTACAGTTATTATAATGTACGCCAGAGGTTAACTAGCGTAGTGTGTATGCAACTTCCGGGATGCAAGTTGTAGCAACTAGTCTACATTGGCGGTGCTCCTGTGCTTTTTTATGGAAAAACGCGCATGCACTTTCTCTCGTCACCGGAAAATAACACGGATAACTTTTTTTTATTTAGGTCGTACCGAATAGTATGTACATTTTATTGACATTGTAAATGTGTGATTGCTTTAGTTACATAATTTTTCTTAATCAGTGAACGATGTTATACTTCGCTATTATTTATGCCCAAACCTGTGTTCAACAGAAGATTGTAGAAACAGGAGCGAAGAATCTAAGCAAAATAATGATCGAAAGCAATGTAGAGTGTGTTCAAGGTTCGCCAACATTCAGGTGACGCTTATATATTGCTAATATGCCCGTCTTGTCGTATATATAAAAATGACCCAATCGTGTATCTTTACGAGCGGTTAAAAGTATTCAATGCGTAAAGAATAAAGTACGTGGGCTATGAAAGGTATATGATTTTCTTATTTCCTTCGCCGTGCAGCTCATATCGGGCACCTGTTTTCTGGCTTCTCTCTATTTTCAAAGATGTCGAGCGCGCAGGTGATGTTTTAAAAGGAGAACAAGTATTTTAGCATATAACCACCAGCAGAGAGATAAAAGCAATACGTATTTATTGCAAATCGGACTATATGAACTTTGCCTTCACTTTAATTTGATCGCCTAGATGCACAGGCAGTTACTGATCCAGTGTTACTGCTTGCGTAGTTCTTGCCGTCTCTCTTGGTTTTCTACATGTACTTCGTTCGCTTGGTAGGGAAATCCACCATGCAGAAAAGCGCCGACGCCGTGTTCGCGCTATTAGTGCACGACAGTGCTCATAAATGCACGAGTGAAGCTGTTTTAGCACTGCGTTTAAGGACATGAGTTTGGCAGAAACACTCTGTAACTGACCAATATTTTCATTTACCTGATTGAGAAATGTTCCGAGCTATTTACGACGTTATATTTATTCGTAATATTTGCTCTTATAAGCATGCACTGGGAAAAAACGCACCGAATTTTCACCGTAGAAATGCTTGACCGGAAGTAAATTTTTGACTGGTTTCCGTCTGCTTCAATTTGCCACACCACACTAGCGCTAGCTGAACCACTACCGTACATTACAATAAACCTATGATCACGAACACTTTTCGTCGAGCAATCCAGCCACTAGTGTGTGCATGGTTACGACTTTGCATGTCCTTTCTTTTCTACTTTGTACTTGTTTCTTTCTTCACTCCCATCACTGTACCACTGTTTAGGCTTAGTGTTGTTTGTAAACACATCAAAATAAATATTATTATTGCTATATTGTTATCAACCACAATGCACGTGTTGAGTTCCGGAAATTATTGGGGTTCGATTATTTCCCTCCTTGCAGCGATTTTACCTCAGCCAGTTCCCGAATACACGTCAAGGTTCAAGACTCGGATTGTCCAGAGCCCAAAACACGTGTTTCTATTGTTATTGGGATTGTAAGGTTGCTTAGTTTCAGTAACTTATTTGTATTTGTGACGCTATCTGGTATAATCCTCAGAGATTTAGAGACTTGAAATATAAGTTTTTTTCTCTGACATGTCGGCTACGGATATAGTAAAATTTATTTATCATTTAATAAAGTTGGCTAGAAAGTTTCCTAAGGAAGTCAGACATGAATCATAATATCAGAAAATGTCACAGTCACACAACAAAAGCACGGCTACAACCGGAGGCGAGCTGGAAAAGAAAAAAGATAAACCATTAACAGTACATTATAAAACGTGGTTTTCTCAACTTTCGCCTTGCACAGCTTCACGATACCTCCACAAAAGATGGGAAAATAGAAGCACCGAACAGGAAAGTAAATCTAAGCAGAGAATGAGTTTTTCCTATTGCTCCGAAATGCATTTTCCTCCAAAAAAGGGTTCGGATTCCTTGAGCACGTAAAACGTTCGCCCTGGACGCTCACCCCTTTCCTTTTCTCCCCCCCCCCCCCGTTTTCTTCTTCTTCACCCAAGCCCAGCATATAAGCCAGTAAGCACCGCCTTGGAAGACCGGAAGGACGACCGGATACGGTCGGGGGAAAGGGCCGCTGCGCAGGTTTGCGGGATGGGTCGGCGAATAATCGATAGGCCAAGCACGGGCCTCCAACGCGGCGGCGGTGGTCGATGCTCGGGAGGCGGGAAACCCGGAATGTCATCGGCGCTCCCGGGTCGCGCCACCGAAAAAATACTTGGAGGTGCGCCACGGGTCAAAGGCATCGGCGTCCGATCGAAACGGGGCACCGCCAAAGGACCGTCCCAGTCAATACGGGATGGGGACCCGGGGCAATGCGATGAGGAAGAGTCGGCCGGCGGAGGAGACTTGCCGGCGTGGCCGCGCTGTTTCTGTTCCTGCTCGTCGATGGGGGAGCGTCGGCCGTTACGCCCGGACGCGTCGATAGGCCTCTGGGCTGCAGCGAGAATGTTGACGATCTGATTGGTGCAGTATATCGCCTCGGATTCTCAATCGATTGGAAGTGGTTGAAGGGGACCGTTGACGATGCCGTTTTCCTAAAGGGGGTAAGCGGGCTGGTGGGCTCCTTACCGGGCGGCGCCGGACGGGGGTTGCTGCGGGAGTAAATTGAGTTTCGAGTGTTCCCTATTTTTGGCATGTTTTCCCAGGCGCTTTTGTAAAGGAGGCAAAGCCAGTGCAAGAATGGAGAGTAGATTTGGAAAAACCGAACACTTCCGTAAGACCAGGATATTTATAACTATCTAAAATCTAAAATCATTTTTTTTTGTTATTGCCTAATCAGAAACGAAACGTTCCCATCGTAGCGATTAATTTCTGTTTTCTTTCTTCACGACAAACTCAACGTTGTTTTGAGTAGTAATATTCCGCAAGTTGCGGAGCACTTTGTCTGGTTACTCTCCTGACCACCATCTCTCCCTAATCCTGCGCTCTAGTGACCGGAGTTATGTAGATACTCCAGTTTCCAGTAGTGCGGAGGCGTACTCTGGCAATGAGGCACGTCGGTAGGCACGCTAAGGATGCGCGCATGCCCTCCGGGCCAAACGTGAGAACTGTGATCACGTTCTATCAACCCAGAAAGCTGAGCAACCCTCGTGGCTCTTTGTTTGTTTAATGGGAACACCACACAGATGCAGCCTTCAAAATTTCAATTGGTTGCCACATAATCTTTTGTTTTTCAAAATGTAATCACCAGCGTTTTATTATAGCGCTTGCATAGTTGCATATTTGTCTATTTTATTCGGGTAGATTTCGCGAGTGTATTTATCTTTTTTTTTTCGGTTACGTTTTTTTTTTTTTTAATAATGTTAGAAAACGAGAGGTATGGGATGAGGACGACATGGAGCAGTTTGAGTTGTCCAGCCCCCAGAGCGAATTTCCAGCCTTTGCTAACACTTTTGGTGTTTCGTGAGCCCCCAGCGTGCCCGCGCGGCCAAAGCACGCAGGAAGCAAAGAGCGCATGCAGGAAGGTCGGGCATTCGAAAGACACACCCCGCTCTTCTAACTATGCCAGTGACTACGGGTAGAAACGGAGAAAGAGGAGGAGTCGAAAGCGCGCGGGGAGCCAGAGAACCGAGGACTGGTTGGAATGATTAGCGGGTAGACGCCTTCGTCTCTACTCACTCTTCGATTGCATTCGAACGCTGAACGGCGGCGTTCGGCTTTCGGCAATCGCGTTCGAACGCGTTGGAGCAGTGAGTTCAGAAAGAGGCAGCTAGCTTCGCGTCTACCTACCCCCTAATCATTACAGCCAGAGATCGGCTCTCTGGCGCCCCCCACGCACACTTGTCTCTTTCTCTCTTACAATTTCTACCCGCATAATTACGAACATTCATCTTCGACAATATTATAGAGCTTTCCGACACCACCTCGAAGCTGTCAGTAGCTCTGAGTTCCTAACCGTTAGTCGCGTCCAAGACCGTGAGTATTCAATTCATTTGGACATAGAACACTCGTCCTTCTTTGTCCGATGCACAAAGGAGCTCTTCTAAACTAATTGGCACAGGTGAAAGAAAGGACGGACGGCCCCGAACGGTCTCCGGTGCCTTGTTAGCAGGTTTCCCAGGGGCCGGTCTTGCACACGGCGTGGGCGTAGAGTGGATTTAAGTGCTGGACCAAATCAATAACTTTTTTTTCCTAGTAAGTTGAATGAACACATTCATCTAGCAGCGAACGCTATTATTCGAATAGATTATCCTTATTTATTGGCTGCCAATAATTGGCGGGCTCGTAATATTCTGATTTATAAAATACTAATAATAATTGTATCAGGGTGTCCGTTTAGACTGCGGAAAGTTACTCAGCTCCAGTGGACGTCTGGTGACCGAGCTGTAGATGCGCAATTTAGCCAGTGCGGTACAACGGCTAGCCTGGGGTATTTAACGTTCTTTACGCAGTAGTGATACACGACCGCACACCGGTACGATGCTCATTTAGCTCGAAGTGGGCAGGGGTGGGGATTGAACCTAAACCAGGGGTCACATGCTTATACATCATACAGAAGATGGTCTGCATACAGATTCGAACGCGAGTCATCGCGAGATCTCTGCTTCGAATGACGCATGGCAGTGATTTCAAGGAGAAACTTGGCACGTGGCATTCGAACCCCGAATATTGCGGTGACTCGTGTTTGCAGACTGTTTTTTGTATGATGCATGAGCAGTGTGACCCCGGCTTAATGGCTTCTGCTGCGTTGCTGCATATACTGTATGTATATAGGAATGTATGTTACTCTTGTAATTGACGTGTCTTCATTTTTCAGCTACAAATTGATAGAAGTTGAAGTTAAAGAAAGTAGGCAGGCGAACTGGTTAAGGATAGACATAGTAACCCTGGAGCTGGGGGACAAAAAGGAACGGACACACACAAAACTGCGAAGTTCCGTTTCCGTCCCCGGCCTCTATGTTTTTTTATACTTTCAAGTGTTAGTATCCAATTGATAATCATTCATTCTCAGAGATCGTGTTTACGTGCATCCATGAACGTTGTTATGAAATAGGTCATAACTCTACTTATCGTCACATAATTTGCTTAGATGGGCAAAATGCCCATCTAAGCCCATTTACGAGGGCAAAATGCCCTCGTAAAGAGCGCAGCACGAAGAAGCCGGAAATGTTTCTTTCGGCAAATTTCATTATTCGAAACTTGCCGAAATTTGAACACATCGAAGGTTTAAAATAGGTGGAAAAAAATATCTGGATTTTTCTTGCCTTTGCTTAACCGAATGCATGTTAGAAATAGGAAAACATTACTTTTGTTTTTAGGCAAAAAAAAGTAAAGTCAACATGTTTTATACTTCACACTTTTGGATAATGCACTGGGCTCGATACAAAAGCTTCTGCTACCACGCATAGTTCATATGCTACAGAGAGTATAAGTTCTATGTTTATTCTTCTCAAATTTTTTGTGTTCCAAAAGTAAATTAAGCAAATTACGCATAAGAAAAAATCACTTTCATGGAGAACATTAGCATGTCAAAAGAGGATCAAGTTGACTTAGTAGGTCGTGCTAACCAATCGACGTTCACAACACACCATCTAGGTAACTGTGTTTCGTGACAAACGAGAATCCTCTCGTGTTAAGTTTTACAGAGAAGAATCGCTATTGGTCAAAACAGCAACAACTGACTGTTTATTCTTCGACATTTCGGCCGAAGTCCGGCTGTAGTCCGGCCTGAAAAAGGCCGGACTCCGGCCGAAACGTCAAAGAATAAACCGTCTATTATTGCTCTTTTCAACAAGCGTTTTTCTTTCTTTTGAGTATATATATACATATATACAGGGTTTTTCACGAAAGGTGGACAAATTCGATATTGCGAAAACTACGCGTCGCAACAAAAAAAGGCTTGTGTCGTTTTGGTCCTGGGCGACGGGCCTATTTAGGAAAATTATTAAAGTTCAGGATAATTATATTGTTCATTATTTGTGCGTAATTAACGTTTTTAATATTGTGTTTAAGGGCATGGTTTATGTTAGAAAATTCCTCAGCCTCATCGAAAAACACAAAATCGACAAATTGCAGAACGATAGAAGCCACGCGCAGCATTTTACGGCTTTCTGAAAAACTGCACAAATTTGACGAGTTCTTAAGTTTCGGTTTGCAATCGGAGCGCATCTCGGCCCCGACGGCACCGCCCCCCGTGGAGAAATAGTGCAACCAGCCTCTGCTGCATTGCGCGAGCACAGCGCAGCAGAGGTTGGTTAACGAGGACGCTACGTGTCTTGTACGGGACGAGACGAGCAGCAAATAAGAGCGTAACACGAGCTTTCCGCCAACTGTGTTTATTTCCGAAGCCAGTTTCTCCCCGCAGGAAAAGAGACTTTCATTTCAAAAGCAGTTATACAGTCTTCTTGTCATCAGCACTGCGATGTTAAAAGGAGACATCCGAGATCCAGTTACTTCGCGCACTTTACGTGTTACCTTTGCTATTCCTCGACTCACCATTCCTCCGTCAACCGCACATCACGAAGGAATGGTAAACCCATTTGCGAAACCAAGAGCCGCTCTCAAAAGAACAAACCCGAAGCCGCTGTTGCACTGTAACCAGAAATTATCGCGTGACGTTAAAGAAGGTTAATTCGCTTGCCACCAGATGGCAGGGTCAACCAGAGTAATTGCAAGTAGCTAGGCTAGGTGGCGCCAGGTACCACCCGATTCATGTTCGACAAAATATTTTTATGTCCTTCCGCCACCATTGCGCTCCGGGATCTTCGGGAACCTTTATTACGAGGGGCGTTCATAAAGTTCGTATCATCGGCAGAAAAAATTGAAAAAAAAAAAACGGAACAAAACACGCATCAACATGAGCGCGCGTCCCTCTAGTTTCCGCACAGTATAAACATCGCATACTATAGTAGCTCGGAACGCCGCTAGGGAGTCGAAACAAAAATGGCACCACCCGTCGGTGCCAAGCATATGCAGTGATCCGTTTTTTTTTTTTTCATTTGAAGGGAAGCAATGCCAACGATATTCATTCTAATCTGAGAGCGTTGTTCGGGGACAACGCCCCAGTTTATGACACTTTGGTTAAATGGTGCAGACGCGTCCAATGTGGCCAAATAAGGGGAAAGCATTTCAAGGGCGGTGACCAAGTGATTGCTGATGTGGAGCGATTCCTGAACACTCAAAACGAGGAGTGCTATAACAATAGCCTCCGGCATGTGGTCCATCGCTGGAAAAAGTGGGTAACTTTCCAGCGATGATTGCTGAATCTCTATTCCTTCGCGACAATAATACGCACTTTATGAACGCCCCTCGTATACACACATGCAGACACATTACGCATACTATAAAAAACAGCTGAACGTATACATTCAGTGCATACACATACACGACACATACAAACATCACTGCAACAGCACACGAACCCGATCACTACTTCCGAGTTTCGCGTTTCAGTCTTTTATACTTGTCATTATGAAGGTACGGGATTCATCGGTGACCGCCGAAGCAATAAAAAAATATTCCCAGCATGTTGATTTTTTCCAGCAATGTCATACTTCTGAGAGTATTTTGAACGGCTCAGGGGATGAATCTCTTAGTAAAAAGTAAACAGTCGTGCCGTAATTATTTGAAAGCCAATAAATCAAGCCGCTCCATTGCGGAATTCCATGTTATGCGTTTGTTTCCCCGCACGGCACGTCGTAGACAGTATTTCTATTGTAGTGCTTGTTTTTCTATTTGTGCTGTTCGTGTGCGACTGCAATTGTCGTCTTAAATGAATCTCTGTAGAGCGGATATTCACTCAGCTGGAAGTGATGCCTCACGCACAGACAAATCGCTTTTCGATTAACTTGAATGCATCGAAGCCGCGACTTACGGCAAATATTAAAGGGGCACTCAAGTGGTTTTTGAGTTCGTGTTTTGATGATGACAACTGAATCTAGACGCCCTAAGTATCCCTAAAAACCAAAAAATATAGTCATACGGTGATTATTTCTTTAATAAAAATGTAATTGAAGGCCGCCAAACCTCGGGTCCACCCGAAAACGAAACCACTCTCATTGGTCCTCGCACGCTTATCAAAAGGATCTCGGGCCAATGGCGTTGGACGACGTTCCGTCGCGCAGTGATCCCGAGGGAGCCACACCGGCCGAACTTCTTTGTCATTCGAGCTTCGATCATGGCGGAGTCGCGGAGTTCTCTACGCTCGAGGACCTGACGCCGTTAGAGGTTGGAATTCTTCGGCGGACAGCCGACCTGGGGATGATTGCCTATGACGCCACTCCGAGGTGCGATGTGGACGATAGCAGCGCTTCGGAGTCGTGTTCGGGTTCTGAGGACGACGACACGCAGGCCTTTTCGGGCGTTCTTCGATTTGCGGTTGGGGCAAGTCGTAACCAAACCAACGTTTGGCATCGCAGCGTAACCCCTGGTACGCGATGCCAAACGATGTCGCCACGTTGACTTTCGCCTCGGGAGGAGGCTGGTTCAGACATGTGCAACGAGCGCGTTACCTACGACTGCGTCCGTTGCAACCGGAACGACCGCTCTGCGCCGCGCGTGCACACACCAGCAACCACTGGAACAAGCGCAGCGGGTCGTCAGCACGGCGACCGCTTCTACGCCGCCGTCAGCTGTTTCAGCGGCGCCTCTAAAAAGGGGAGGCACTGCCACTCAATGCCGTAACAGAATATAGACATACAGTTTTCTATAGCCTAAAGCTTTATTTCTTTTTTTCATGATAGGCTTGCAGGGTACAGTGGATGAAAGAAAAAGATTCAGTAAGCCGTCTTGGACGATCACGACTCTAATACACGACTTTGCCAATAGTACAAATATCGCCACACGCCTTTTCTAGGATTATAAAAGACGACGTAAACGCATGAAAATTCGCATCCTTTATACGGTACGCGCCAGTAATACCTTGAACTTGAGCGCACGCCTGAAATGCGCCAAATGAGCAATCCGGGCGATGTTCGAGGACACAAATGCTTAGAAAGCACCACTGTAGTCGAAGTAGACAAACCCGACGGCACGGGCGTTTCTGCTGTCTTGAGAGTGCCGCCACGACATCGCCGCACGAGTAGGTGGATCTTCCCTTCTAGTACGTGCTGGGTTATCATAGCGACACACGAGGAAAATTCACAGTCAAGGATAGCGCTTTTACGCGGAACGATGAGCTTCCACCACGCCGACCACGCCAACGATCAACACCGACGCCATGCCCGCAGCCCACGACCGGCATGCAACGCGCGCAACCAGTTCTCCTCGACCTGTGATTGGTCTGTCGCTGCGGTTGTTTGCAACGCAGCGGGGAAAGAAAGGCCGCCAAAATTTTCAAACATACGATAATTTCATTGGTCGGCGCAGGAACAGAAAAGAGTCCGCACGTATTTTATTCCTGCGTGATTAATAGGCGGTTCTGCCTTCTAAAACTGAAGATACTCATTCACTGACACCTCCTTAACGCCATCGCACCAAAAAGTAGCTTCCCCAAAAACCGCTTGAGTGCCCCTTTAAGTGTACGGAGCTACGCCTTGGCGAACTCGAAAACTTCTAGCACTCATCACAGCGCGCCACTTGGAGGGTGGTTTCTTCGTGAGCCGTAGTATATTTAAACAACAACATAAAGTATAGTTGTTTTTTGTTTTGTTTTTTCGGTTTTACCTTTCATTTCAATTAATGCTAAATTTTCAAACTGTATAAATATACGAACTTTCCGTCATATTTTCACACTGTTCAGTCCTTTCCCCAGAGCGCAATCGCTCTCGGGGAGGAGACAACCGACAGTCACACGTTGACTGCCGGTTGGCACTCCGGCATCGGAAAACAGAACCGAACTCTGCACAGAAGGCACCCAGGCACCCGGCAGCAAAACCTGCCTGTCTTGGACGCAGTTTCCGCGATTTCCATAACGTCCTCAACGTCGACACATCCACTATGGACACAACGTTCCGCGTGGTCCGCACGGTTCGGCATGGGTTCCTCAATCCGGAGATGGCCATCTTAGCCCAGAGTACATAGCGCTGCTGGCACTACTTCGGAACTTCGCGGTTTCTAGCGGCTTCGTTTGCTAATTTGATAAAAGTAGTGGTAAAAACGCCAATGCAACCGAAGTACTCTGCACGTTTGGACTGGGAAACAGACTTACAGGGGGGCTTCGCTGCCACTGTAGCTTAATCAACTCTACAACTTTTATTAAACAACGTGTGCGACGAGCTCGAAAAACGAAACCGAAAGATGAGTCAGGAGGGCGGAAGCTTTCTCCCGTCTGCCTGGAGAAGGAGAAAAACGTCTCGTTACTCCCTTCTTGTCGTGTCCACATGGGGGCGCGTCAATAGAAGGGAGGAAAATGCGCCATTGCTATTTTTTTCCACCATTTTGTCTTAGAGTGCATTACTCCGAAAGGGTTCAAATTTTATTCATTTCACCCGAGCAAACTGAATAAAAAATACGGAGATCATACTTGCTTGACTTATTCTTTTGTTTTTACTTAACCCATATGTGCCTGAACTTGGGGAAATTAAGGGAAGTGATTTATTTTCCCGTAATAATTGCTTCTGGGACCTCAGAAAGCGGAATCAACTTTTATTAAAAAAAACAATTTTTCGAGTTTTTGTAGCCGTCCTACATATAGGACACTAGGCAAATGTACTACTCATTTGAATGGTACATTTTGAAGCATTTGACATGGACTCCGATGTCGCATTTTTCACACCGTGTGGTGGTCTTCCCATGGCAATGAGCACACCTTGTTTGCTTGTTTTGAGGGATCACTGTGTGGTCAATGCGGTCAAATCGGCTTTGGGCTTCCAGTAAAGATTGCCGGCTTTTTCCACGCAATGGCTTGGAGCCATACTTCTTCATGTATGACATCGCTATTGTCCTTCGAAATGTGAGGAGTTCTGCTTTGTCCGTTCCCATTCTGTATAACTGGAATGCATTATTCACAGATGCATCAACCAGATACGTCAGGAGTGAAGAATACCACTTCTTTCCTCTAATGCCTGTGCGGTACTTGGAAATATTTTGGTCTAGTCTATCAACTCCTCCCATGTAGCTATTGTACCTCGAAATCAAGAATGGCTGCTCCACTGTGACTTTGGACCTGTTATCTCTTGAATATCTTTTTACCATTTGCTTTGGTTCGATGCCGTGAGCATTTGAGACGACGGTCACTGTGCTGTTGTCCTTCCAGCGACATACGATAATTTCAGATTCGGCATCGACTCTGTAATCGTAGGAGCCTCGAGTACTACTTTTCATTTGTTTCTGTGTGAGGATGGGACAGTTTTCTATTCGGTTATCTCGCACGGTGCCTGTGCACTTGACACCCATTGACGAAAGCATTCTAACAAGTTTGAGACTTGAAAAGAAGTTGTCAAAGAACACATGAAAGCAGTAATCAAGCTTTTCTTTCATCCTGGACACCATGTCTGTAACAACAGAACCTCCTAGACCAAGCTTGTTTTTATCATCCCCATTGACGCCATACCTCCCTTGGTAGGGCTCGACAGAAAGCAAATAGCCTAATAGGGTGCAAACGCACCACAATTTATAGCCAAACCGGATTGGTTTTCCTTTCATAAACTGTTTGCATCCGTGCTTTCCGAAGTACTCACACATGCTTTCATCAATGCTGTAGCAGTCTAGTAATGGAGCATACAACAGAAACCATTCATTCAAGAGCCTAAACAGTGGTCGCAGTTTTGTGAATTTGTCTTCTTGCACTAGGTTGTTGTTGTCAGCGACATGTAGGTTTGTGAAAATGGCTTCAAATCGGTCACGCCTCATTGAGTTCGCGACGAGTTCATTATGAGAATCACGTGAGTTTTCCCACAACATACGACGCCTTGGAACCGGCACATAGCCACTGAGAAGCAGAATGCCAAGAAAGCATCTCATCTCACCTGCGTTCGTATTCAACAACCAATTCTTCTGTTGTGCATAGGTGTTGGTGTTTTCAACAAGCAGGTTGATGACTTCGTCGTCGAAAATTTTTTCAAATGCCTCTACTGGAGTCAGCGGTGCTCCTTCAACGGAGTCTGAGTCACACGAGTGGCGAGTTGGGAAACTCGAGTTCAAGTCGCGTTTATCCCACTTGACACGTCGTTTCAGTTGCTTAGCTGGTGGTTCCTGGACGCTCTCGTCCTCACTTGGCTCTGAACAAGTGCCCACAACTTCAGCACGAAGAGTGCTTCCTGGTAGATGGTCCATGCTGGTGCCTTCTTCATCACCGCTTTCTTCATCAGTCACTGCCGCTGCGTGATTTTCGGGCGGAAGAATGGCCACAGTAGACGGTACATCCTCCCCGGCGTCAATGTCGTTTAGAATGTCGTTGAGCGTTTGCGGATCTCTTCTGTGGTAAAATGAAGTGCAGGGAATCTCCTGACTGCAAGTGGACAAAAAAGGTTTCTACTGTACGTCCATATGTCTTTTATTAGGTTACCTCAACGCTACGCAGGCAACGCATCGCGCGTTCCAAAGTGACACAGCGATGACCCCCGATCTGCCTAGCGTCCTACATATAGGACACCGTTATTTGACAGACCGCGAACAAAAAACGTTTGCATATATCACGATGATATTGTTTTCAGATCATATTCAATTACTCAGAAATAACTGACAAACATCTCGACAACATCAAAAATAATTTGAATTTATAATACTTACGTTTTTTTCCTCGGCATGGCGTTCGTCGAAGCTCACGCGGAACGAGAAATTTGAGATTGCAAGCACGTGGCGAGGTGCGCTCCCACGCTAACCAAGACTTGCACGCGAGAAGGTGGAGGGCCCCAGAAATACCCGCGAGGGGGCGCTAGCTTTTTTACAATAATATTTTCGAGATATTTGAAAATTTTTCAGCGTCCTACATATAGGACACTAGGCATATATGGGTTAAGACAAGTTTGTATATGTCGCATGCATATATCCACAACAAATGCAGTTTACTCCGAAGGCGTTCAACCTTTCTTCATTTCACCCTAAGGGACTGAATAAAAAATACGCAGATCATACTTGCTTGATTTAATCTTCTGTTTATACTTTAGATGAGTTTGTATATGTCGCATGCAAATATCCACAACAAATACAACTCGAATCCACAGGCAGTGCCAGTGAGGGATCAAGAATACCAATGTTGGAGATAACAAAATAAATTAAGTGCATCTCGCTAAAATCACAAAAAATTGCACAGCCCTTTTAAAATTTCACTAAGAATCTCATCACAGCCTACTTGCAAGGAGAGAAAACAAAACTGAAGTGACCACCAATAGCAGCGAGAGCCCCTTATTCAAGACAGCATGGTTACAAGAACACAAATAAACAAACAATACTGGCCAAATGCGGTGTCTCAATATTTCACGTGAAAATCTACTTACCAAAGCGTTTACGCATAAAATTAAATAAAACTCGGCAGCATAAGAATGGTCAGGATCAATTGGCACCTTAATCAAACAGGCAGGGCAAAACGGTGTCATCTCGATTCGGCTGAGGTGTCCATTTGGCTGATGCCCCAATTCGGCTTAAAGGTTCCTTTCGGATGGACGCTCAAATTCGGTTGGATACCCAGTTCGGCTTAAAGTTTCAATCTGGCTGGACGCTTCAATTCGGCTGTATAGCCAGTTCGGCTGGATGTTTTAATTTGGCTGGACGCTCCGATTCGGCTGGATACTCAGTTCGGCTGGATGTTTCAATTCGGCTGGACGTTCTCAATTCGGCATGATTCGTGGTTAAGCTGAAGCGCCTCAATCTGGCTATGGCTGGCTTGAGTAGTCCTCCTTTGCCTTGGCAGACTACAGTTTCAAATCAATACGTTTCTGCAAGCTAGTCGAACTGCTCGGGTTCACTTACCATTTGTGTTTGTGTTGTTTCTTCCTGAGCTGCTGAAGACGATGGGAATGAGCGGTCTAAACCTCAGCAACCAAGACGTACTACATGTGTTTCGATGTGGGTTTCTGTCTCCGGGTGCTACAGGACACCCCGTGAACGTTCCGGCTTTTCATCGTACGATCGTATCCCAATTGCAGAGAACAGAGTGAAACGCAATTACGCGGATTGCCCGATACGCACTGCAACGCATTGCTGGCGATGAAGAACGAATCCTGACTAATGAGAGCGGTTTGGGGGGAATCCACTCACTCATTTTTACCGTTAGAGCACATGGGATGGTTTCAAAAGTACCTTTCTCTTTTCCGGCGACATCACAGAAATTCCTTCAGCCTTATTTGCAATACATGTGCACGTAAATCGAGGAGCATCGCACGCCCTGTGCAACCAAAACACTGGCGCGAAACTTAAAATGCGCTTTTGCCAGTGTTGTCAGGCACTCTCTTGGAGGCAACAAAACCAACACAACAAAACAAACGCTCGCGACGCAGCGGAAGGCAATCGGCGCCATGACAAAACTGCGACGTTGCTAGATGTTCTCCGTCAACGCTAACTTAAAAGTCACTAACAAAGATGGAAACAATGGTTTCAAGTTTGTTTTATGGCCGCCAGCATGGGGCGGCGTAAAAGCGCAGGAGAACGAATAGGAAACCGCGGTTAATAGATCGCACCAAAACTTCAAAAGCGGAAAATTTTTCCTCAAAGCATTTCAGCTTTGCTGTCCCTCAGTTATTGAAATTAGGTATAGTCACTTACAAAACTATTGTTAGCCTGTTGCCTTACATTCTTATACAGGGTGCTTCACAGAAGGCCGTATTTTTTGCAAAAAATAAACATCCCATAAAAAGAAGAAAAAAAGATAAAATAGTATTTTTTCTCAATTTAACTACCTAGGCAGGTGCATAGTGTTAGAATAAATGAATGCATAATATGTGTAGAATAGTTAACAATTTAATTAAAAAAGGCAAAGCATTATTTTTCCTTTATTAACTTTGAAAAGAAAAAAAAAGGCATTGAACGATTTCAGTTAGGAGCTTGCATGGTCAAAAACCACTAAATAATTGTCTTCTAGAAAAGCGCCTGAACCATTTTACCCCGTAAAAAGAAAAGAAAAAACAAAACAAAATTTACACGTGTTGTAGTGGTTTCGGTGTATCGTTTTAGATTATTATAAAAGACGAATTAATTAAAATTTGCCTCGGATGCCTTGATCTCTTGCATGGGCTGTGGACGCAATAATGCGGCAAAGTGAAAACGGAAACCTCGATCAAATAAATATTTTTTTGTTCGTTAACTAAGTTAGATTATACATAACAACCTATTTTGTAGGGCTTTCTTTTACAATCAATTACTCACAACCACACAGTTAACACGAACAATATATCGGCACCTTTTCTCAAATTAACTTTCGACGCTTGTCGCAAACAGCAAGTAATGGTCGCGACTAACGCGGCAAGTGGCAGTTTTTCGACCATGAGGAGATAGACTGACGTAGACCTTTTCCCATCTACGTACAGGGGCGGACCAAGAGGCCCCATTCCGAGGAAAGCGTCTCACAACAAGACCGACACCAGGGAAGCGGACGCCGTGCCGGGTTTATTATTAAACCACCTACCGAATACAAAAACCCTTCGTCAGCGCTCGCCTCAGACTCCTCTCTAGTGAGTGAACACGCGACACTCAGCCTAACCCTGACGCCGATCTCGTGTGCAATTTGTACCAGCGCACTTGCCTATTTAGGTAACGTAGAGAATTGAGATCTCCGACCTTGTTTTCTAGGATGTGTTGGGAAAGCTGTAGTCCAGGCGCCTGATAGTTTCTCGAGTGAGGATGATGAGGCTTGTCATTTCCAAACGAAATGTTCAATCGAAACGTACCGAAAGAAATGTCCCGAAAATTAAAGAGTGAAGAGCACAAAAAGATTGGATTCCTTCCCTTCCGCTTTCGCACGCGCCAACACAAGACGTCCGCATGCCGCATTATTGAGGCCCTGTAGAAAACAGTAAAAAAAAGCTTGGGGAAAAAATATTCATCGGATGTTCCAGCTAACTGTGTCGCACTATCTGCAGGCAAACTAAATACGACACGTAAAAAAAAAAAGAATACACGCAATTTCGAGAAGTCTACTTTTTGCTCTCACGGCCCTTTTTTTTTACGCTCCCAAACTCGCAACATTTGAACATTATGTCGCTCGCAAGAACCGGTTCTTTGTGTTAACCTATTTTTGTTTCGCCTCCCTTGTACAGAAAGCAACCCAAGGGCTACGTAGAAGCAGCCACTGGCCTTTAACACAAATTGCATCCCACCACCACGATGGCGTTTTCCGCATCGGACCGTTTGAAACTTCCGCTACATTAAACCCCATCTTTTTTTTTCTCGTTTTCCCTTGCGCGATAAAGCTATCTCCAGGCTAAATAAAGCTCCGCTCCGCCGAATTTTCTCGACTTGGTCTACCGCATTATTAAAAGAGAAAAAAAAATTACATTCAGGCATGATCGATGCGAGGAGTAACATTGTTTTAAAAAAATGGGATAGTTCGCGCCTGTAGGCGACGCGGCCGAGAACGACGCACCCGACGCCTCCCGTACCAGGAAAACGGGAACACGTCCTCATTCGTTAGCTCCTCCTATTCGTCCATGTCACCCTCAACCGCCGCCGCGAGTGAAAACGCCAGCCTTGACAGCGACCACGTACGACTCAGCCCTTGCCTGAAAAAAGCGAGCCCACCGTCCTTCTTGTGCACGGTCGACAGCTGCGGCAGCCGAGTGGGAGCTGGAGCCCCGGGCTCCACGTGCCCGCTGTCCGGCCACGCCAGAGAAAAAAAAAAAAAAGCGTGGGGATGTCAGACAGGTCTGCCGTCGTATCGATCGAACGGTTCCTCCGGGTATTCGTTTTCTTGCCCGGTGTCCGCCGGTTAACGAGGAAATGCTCTTTTACCAGGACCACTTCCTTCCGCCTTTGTCCCGGCTCTTACGAAATGCATAGTCGAAGCGACGGCGCTTTTCCTCCGGAAGCGCGGTTTCTCCCGGAACCGGAAGTTGCGAGGCGACCGGCCGGACTAGCGCGGGTTTCCCAAGGGGCCACCGGGCTTCGTCAACGACGTCGAAGCAACAGCCGTGTATCGACAACGTTGCTGACGATATGGCTGTTGCAAATATAGGTCTCTCCCTATATGGGAAAGATTTTTTTGGGTGGAAACAAGCTTGTCGTACACGCTAGAGCTGGGAGCTTGTTCAGCTATCGACTACGCGGCCGACATAGAGGGTTGCTGCAGCATGTCGGACATTCGCCCTCGGATTGCGATACGCGGTGTAGCCCAAGGACGCCGCAGAGCCAAAGTTACGCTAAAATGAAGGAATATAGGCTTACCGCCAGAGTGAGAACGGCAGAGCGCGCCTTTCGAAAGCCCGGCCTCTGTCACCTGCCGTATGGCTTCCGTTGCATGGCTTCCGACGCACTTTGACTGCGAGCGTGCGCTCGAGTTGCGCGAGGCGCCGAAACGCTTTCGAATGTATAGAAAGCTGTCGCCGGGGGCGGAAGAACTAAAGCTCCTCCCTGCCGTCCTCACCTTGTTAGTCACAAAATAAACTTTTAACCTCCTTATATATTTTGAGAGACGAACGGGTCTACCTAGGATTAGAACCACCCGATAGGCATCTTTATTAACCAATCATCTCTTCGTAGACGGACGGAGGAGTGCGATACGCTTCGTGGCCGCATATGTTACTAACAAGCAAAAAAGGCTCCTACACAACTACGGCAGACTTTTACATGGTCAAAACTCACCCTCATGCCGACGCGAGGCGTTATAAAGCAAGCTTCGGGTGCGTTAATTTTAATGATCAATTTTCGCTTGCATTCAAACGCGAACAAAAGAAAAGATATTCTATGTGGAGCGATAGAAGGAACAATATAATTGTTTAATGATCGGTATGCAGGCTTAAACTATGTTTAGGGTTAAAAGAAGTTTGAAAAACAACGTGGTTAAGAAAATGCTACTGAGAGGAACAAGGTGTTAATCGTCGTAGAACGTGTCTTCGTTGTGTGGCATGTCTATAATTGGGTTAGCACTGCGGGAATTATGGTAACAAGTTTCGTTGCGCTTTGGAAACACTTGGGCTCTTGGGACTTGTCTTTGGGACATGTTCTATTAATACACGCAGCGCACCAACACGCTGAGAAAATACCCTCGCTTTAAGCCTATGTAGGTACTTAATCTAAATTCCTGCGACCTTCGAAACGGCCAAGTGTCGAACCGTAACCGTGTTCCTTGGCTTAATTTTTATTGCCTGATGTACGTTAAAGGTTCCGGTTTATTGGACCATGGCCAAATTGCATCTTTGTAGGGGAGTTATAGGATGTCGTTTCACTTTCGAGGCAGACTGACTTGCCGCAATATAGACATTTATACAGCAAATTCGACTTGGAGATAATCTTAAGGCAGGTGATCGATGTCAAGACTCCGCGTAAAAGCACTATGACCGCCAGTTGACATGAAGCATGTTCATCGCGCTTGTGAAGTAGTAGGTAGTATGTAGACAACCCAGTGTTCTGCGATAGTTGCTTCGGTAAGAAATTCCTTGTCCTACTGAAAAATACTCTGTTTTATTATAATGAGTCGTAAAAGAGTACTTCCAGCGATATAAAATTAGGTGAACAAACTTTTATGGCCAGTGATGTGCCAAGTTTATCACAGGCTATAGGACAACACCATATTTTTGCGCGCGTTTTTCGTGGCGAGGTTTCTTTCTTTCTTTCTTTCTTTTTTTTGCGTAGAATTTTAGACTGGCGAGTTCGATTAATCATGGCTTACATTGTCGAGCATGACGTTTAACTTATTATTCGTTCCGACCGAATCCGGTTTGAATCTTGTATTACCCCAGAGATACACTGTAGAAAAAGCCCGTGCGTCTACTTTCCCGCACAACACTAAGTGAGCCAATCACCGGAACTTACGGAGACAGCTCAGCGAATGACGATGCCGAAACATTTGTTTAGACCCAAAAATCGCAGTCTGAGTTGTGGAATTAAGCAATGCAAAACGTCACGCTTGCATTGGTTAATGTCACAACTCAAACTGCGTTTTTTGGTCTAAACGTATTTTTCCGTCTACGTAAGCTACGGTGATTGGCTCTCCGAGTGGTGTGCGGGACAGTAGACGCACGGGCGTTTTTGGAGTGCACCATGCGCGTACGTAAAAAAAGACAAGTATTCAATCACCATAGTGATTACATTATTTTTGGGACTTTTAACTCACAAATATATTGTCGCCCTAAATATTTACTTTTTAATAATGAAACCTGATCAACCTGCTCTCATTTCTATGTTTTACGTATTGACATTATGATCGCTCGAAGCTTTATGCAACACAACAAGCTGAGCAAACTATTTATTCCTTTTCCATTGCAATCAGCGACACGACTGCTCACTCCGCTCTTACGTTGGTCCGTAGAGTGCAAAACACTTGTAGAATTTTAGCCCCACATCCTATACGTTTTTTGCCTAAACAAATTATGCCCTTCTTATGGTGTCATTTTTTTAACTACGCATGCCTTCTCCGGGGTAACCGGCCTCGCCGCTAGACTTTAGCTGTTTTAATCTACTCTAAGTTTAGTTGATTCAAATTCTAATATGAATCTACTATTCCTTTTTTTTTACTTTCTAAATGAATGTCAGATTTTACAACCTTTCTTTTTCCCCCTATATCTTTATTAAAATGGTTGTTCAGCACAGCCACCAGAACAATTAGCCTTCAGCTTTCCTTTTCACAACCAACCCCCTTCGCCTCACAGCAGACGCATTCTTTCGCGCTCAGAAATCTCTTCCAGTCAAACAGTTACTAGATTATGCAGTGGCATAATCAAGTAATCCGGCACCAGAGACGATTTTCGCTAATTACATCAGTGATTTTTTCGGAGTGATAACGCAGCAAGCATTTTTAGAATGATTTTTTCTTCGAACACCGGCGTTTCTGCTACACACATATTATGTGGAACTAAATTTTTATATTTTTTAGTAAATGAAGGTTTAATGAAGCAAACAGCATAATAGACATATTTATAAAGTGCATGTTCCTCATAATGCAGTCTTAAAGCATTACTAGCTTGAATGGAGAGGGTTTTTGTTATTTTCGGTTTTTTTTTTTAAGAGACATGAAGAATATTATAATATTATCGTCTTGCTAAAATGATAATTTCTGGAATCTTGTGCGCCAAAGCATGCCTTATTTTTATAAAAAAAGCAAATTAAACATTTCGCAAATGAACCGCTCTGTACAGAACAGTGATATCGTAATTTCAGGTCTTAATGATAATATAACTAATCTCGTTTAAATATAGTCTACAACAAGAAACTTTAGGAAAAGGTAATATGCAGTGTGGTATCTAATGTATTACACTTTATATAGTAGAATAACATACCTGGACGATTTAAGATGTGATAATAAAAGTTTGAATATTAATTCAACATTGGGCCATAAATCCGTTTAAATTTTATATCACTCAAAAAATGTTGTTTTCTTCGTGCCATTTACTTTCTCGATGTTCCAAAATCAAGATATTTAGTTCCCTTCAGAAATTGCGATAAATTCAGTGCTTCGAAATTGAAATCTATTCAATTTAGCAACTCAGTTTTTGGCTTAGACGTGTCGACCCTACTGAAAACTCAAAAAGGAAGAAGGAAAAAGGCAAAGTTTTTGCTCAAATAGATTTTTTGTTTGCGTGTGTGTGGGATAAGTTTTTATAAGCATAACAAATCTGTGTAAATATGCCTTATAAATAGCATCTCCAGATAAAGCTATTGTTTAGCTCTATTTGCTAGCAGCGTTTTTTTTTTTATTTGTAAACAACAGCTGCGTAGGCCGCTTAGTATAGTGTGATATGAAGATCTGAAAAAATCTAGTTTCACACTGTAAAAGATAATCGAATAGAACATTGTTTACCACCAGTCCAACTCTGAAAAAAAAATTATAAATACAAATTATCACAATGATAACTTAACTGATGACGAATAAATAAATATTATGCCTCTCTGGGTTAATTTTTTTGCTGAGTGTGTTTTGTTTGCATGCGAATGAATTTTACCGGTATCTTATTAAAATCATTGGAGTCTAGAATAATCCACCTTTTTCGAGCTTACTGTTGTTCGCGAGCTTCCTTTAAAATCTCGTGTAGTCTTTGCAATCACCAATACTCTTGAACAAATAAAAAAATCTCAATATAGACGACATAATATAGGTTTTATTGTGGTGTTTTGTTTTGCTTGAGGAGGGACACACACAAAAAAGTACCCCGTTAAAAAAAAATATAATATCATAACCCCTCGCGGCTTTTAAGGTATTGCGCTGCTTAATATAAGCCGAGTCAGAAATTAGCACGCCAAGCCCCGCTTCATAAACCGGGACGCGTAATAAAACGTACGTAAAAAATAATAATAATGGCGGATGTGAAAAAAAAAGTATTAACGAAGCAGCAACTAAATATAGTTTTTTTTTTCTTCATTAAAAGTTTTTTTTTTTTTTAAGTTGTGGCGCTTAAAACAAGAGCCTGCGTCAGACGACCAGGCATGCAGATGATCCCTTCGGAAGCTTAAAAGAACGTTTTCCCAAGACAGTCTATAATGATCTTTTTTTTTCTTTTTATCCTTCTCCCTTTCTCCGGTGAGCAGCTCTGTGCAAAAGCTAGTCAAGAGTGCCTAAAACATTGTTTTTGCTCTCATTCATTTGAGCAAAAAGTATCAGGAGGATCGGTGGCCGAATCGCCTAGAGCCAGAGTCATTCGAAGACGCTAGAGTGAATAGTTTAGCGAAACTAACTAGGCGCACACTGCTCGGAGCACATGGAGCAGTCGTGTTTCACTACTGCGTGGTATTCATGATTAAAGTCCGCGAACAAAGTGAGGAAACTGTAGAAGAATACAGAAGACAGGAAAGACGCTGGACTCACAACTCAATATTTCATCCAGAAGAAAAGAAGAAAGACGATGACACATAACCAACAGTCACGTGCTCATGGCACGAGAACTCTAGGGCACCGGGCGATGGTTTTGGCGCATCGAAGCGTTTAAAAACAAAACTTCCTTTTCAGATAAAGTAACAGAAGGATTGCTCTTTCTTCTTCTCTTCTGAATGAAATATTGAGTTGTTAGTTCAGCGTCTTTCCTCTCTCCTGTATTCTTCTACAGTTTCTTCACTTTCTTCGCTAACTTTAAGCATGTATAATGCTTACCAACTAGCCCAGCTCACCACCCTTCTACTGCGTGGTGTACGTCAAAAACTCAGGCTAGCGATTATACAGCACTGGTTAAATTTCTCATTTGAGACACAAGATGCCCATTGGAGCTGACTTCCGGCTGAATAAACATGCATTATTATTAACGAAAACGAATTAGTTCCTGTTAATCTATGCATTGTTTAAATGTTTCGTGATTCAAGGCAATCTAATAATAATAATAATAATAATAATAATAATATTAATAATAATAATAATAATAATAATAATAATAATAATAATAATAATAATAATAATAATAATAATAATAATGTTTATTAGACAGGAATTCAGAAACACAGTACAGATACGGGTATGTCCAATCCACAATGGGCTTGTGGGACAGGACCCGGCAAGTCGGACGACGAAAATATCAAGTGGCTAGTACAATGAGATGAAGAAATAAACAAGAGGTAATATCTCGACAAAGCAGGTGGCAGAAAGGATTAGAGGCAGATTTTGGGGGATCGCACTAAATTGTTACATTCGCCAACAATGTTTTTAGCATTTTCCTTGTATTGGCGTTGATGACACTCTCCGGAAGTTTATTGAAAACGAAGGGTACGTAATAAGACCGAACTCTTTCGCCGTAACGCGTAACACAAGAGGGGGTAATAAATCGTGGTGTGCAGCGAAGACTCCTTCGATGTACAAAGGGGCGCTTAAAGTCATTACTCCAAAAATGCCGCAGCACTGCGGTTTGCAAAAAAAGAGAAGAAAAATTTGGCATCAGTAGAACTTCGAAAACATTAATGTCAGATAAAAAATTCATCTGATATCCTACGCTCTTGAACAAAGCCTTTCATATACGGTCAATTTTAATTTGCCGCAGTTGCGCGCGATTCCCGAACACTGTAATACCATATCTAAGTCAGCTATAGCCAAGGGCATGTACGATTGACCTCCTCACGATGAATGGCATGAAAACTCTATGATTAAAAAGCATACAACTAACACTCCCAAGTTTCCCACAAACGGACGACAAGTGCGAGTTTCACGACATGTCGGATTCAAGTAACACCCCTAAATATTTAACGTGATCAACATACTCGAGATGAGGACACTCACAGTCATGGCAACTCGAACAGTGTAATGCTACTGGCAAGACAAGGTTCACTTTTTTTAGCGGGTTCCTAAAGCAAACAAATTTTGTTTTCGGCACATTGATTGTAAATATATTTTCGCCGAACCAGTTCATTATTCGCGCCACGTCATCCTGCAATAGGCGTACGGCATTATTATACCTAAGATGACGGGATACGAGTGTGGTGTCGTCTGCATATTGAAAGATGGCACAACTAGATACTCTAGTGGAAATATCGTTCACATATTGGTTAAAGAGTAACGGTGACAAGAAAGATCCCTGGGGGACACCAGCCTTTATCATTACTTGTGCACTTTTAAAACGCCTGACAGATACGATTTGGGAGCGATCGATAAAAACGTTTTCAAGTATATTAAATGAAGGGGCCATGGAAGCCGAAATTATAGAGTTAGTTTCTGAAGGAGCAGTTTGTGGCTAACCGTATCGAAGGCTTTCGATATGTCCAAGAAAAGGGCACAAGAAAAAAAAGGTTGTTTTCAAACGCGCTATGTATTAAATCAGAAAAGTCTTCTAGCAGAAGCTGTGTGCTTCTTCCTGCCACGAAGCCATACTGGCTGCGGGAAAGAATGTCAGAGCTATCGATGAAACTAGACATTACAATGAACAGATGTTTTTCAAGTATTTCCCCGATGCATGGCAGGATTGAAATTGGACGATAGCATTCGTGCTTACCTGCCATTCCTCCCTTAAAAATCGGTTTAACCAGCGCCGTTTTCAGATCTGCAGGTATGACACTGGACAACAAAAAAGTATTTATCGTGCATACAAAGACCTCTTTGATAGCGTCAAAGTTTCGACACAAATCGCCAAAACGGATGTTATCAAATCCAGGTGCATTGTTTCTTTTTATACCAAACACAATGGAGCGCAATGCGCAAAGGTCAAGAGACGGCAAAAATGCAGAGGCCGACACTCTAAAGTCACCACTCAAGTTGGCTGACACATCACCATGGTCTTTTGCAGCACCTGACGAAGCCGAAAAAAACTTGTTGAAATCATTTACGACTGATTGCAAATCCCTTCCAAAGTGTCTCCGCAGAGTGTCGATGACTGACTGTTTTGATGCGCGTCCTCTAAATTCGTTAATAAGGTCCTATGTTTCTCGCGCATTTGACCTTGTTTCAAAAAAACTTTTTCTGGAAATAACGTCTTTTTGCAGACCCGATAAGCGCGTTTACTCTGTTCCTTGCACATGTAAATTCCGCCCTTAAACTTGCGTTATTTGGCGCACGTCGAGAACTCACCCATAACGCTTCCTTGGTTTTAATGGCTACCATAATGTCCGTATAATAATGATAATAATATTAATAATAATATTAATAATAATCTTTAAAGGTGCCCTTAGAGGCTTCTGAGATCGCCTAAATATGGCTATAATTCACTTTGCGGGCTCCAAGAATCCTAGAAATCAATAAATCAGTGGTTCTCAACCGTTGTTGCTTCGCGGACCCCTTGTAGATCGGCGGAGATGACGGGGGACCCCGTTCGTGTTGAGGGCAAGGGGAAAATATAGGCAAATTATGACAATGATTGAGTAAATGAATAAAACTAAGGGCGGGTGTGAAGTAGACTTCTCTTATTGACACATACCCGAGAAAACTCGCCCGAAAATTCAAAATTGGAACGTTTCTTCTCAATCTGGGAAAAGAGAAGTTTTATTGCCGGGCTTAACGGATGAGGCTGAGCTTCGCGGACCCCTAGAATGCCTTCGGGGACCCCAAAGGGTCCGGGGAACCCCGTTTGAGAAACACTGCAATAAATAATAACGATGCGCGCCGATTTCCATATTAAAAAAGCAGTAAAAGATATAAATTATCTCCGTCGATGAGAGAAGAATTCTGCTGGCAGCCAGGACGGCACATGACCAATGAAACCGCGACATTCCGTTCAGATTGGAAACGCTATTGTTACAAAATGTATATGCTTTTGTAGATAGAAGCAAGTAAGAGTAGTCGAAAAATGTGAACTTTTCGCGTACAGGGAACATAATACTGCAATATTCGTCTCAAAAACAATGAACTATGTTGTTTTTTCTGTGTTTTTTTTTCCCCCGGGAGTGATGTGTCCGGTCATAGCCTCCTATATACTCACAAAGCCTGGAAGTTTGACGACGGAGCCAAAGAGTGACCGGTTGCAGATTTGGAGCGCGAGGATCTGGTAGCAGAGAACATTTCTCAGGGAACCTGGTATTCAGCGCACAGCTTTTGCAGTGGCGGGGACCCGAAACATGGTTTTCAAACACGACGAGAAAAGAAGCGGTAGCGCGTGGAACGCGAGAAGCACGAGCGGACATTCCATCGCTCGGGAGAAGTGTGTTTCGGCGTCTCGCCGCAGCGGGGCGCCCGTCACGTGGCTCTCCTCTCATCCGATGTCTGCCGCTCTACCTTTTCAATTTCGGCGGCCGATTCTCGTGGCGATCTGACAGGCTTTGTCAGTATAGAAGAGGCTATGGTCCGGTCGTCAGCTTTGGAGCGTTCGCCCGCGCGCTTGCTGGATTCAATCGTTGCCCGGGCCGTGTGCGCAACGAGCCGCGTGCATTCCAGAACTCACTCCGCGGTTTTACTGGTCACAGGCGCAAGGATACTTCGCCTGCTATAGTCGGTTACAAGTTAAGAAGGTAGGAGAAGCTCCTCCCACAAGCGTGGTGCGCCGGTTTCAAATCCCTCCGCAATCGAAAGAAGAGTTCACTGGAAACGCTCCTTGTTCCGCTTCAATGGATAGATAATGGTCACAGAGTGGTGCCAACTTGTCTCCGACCCCCACTTTTTAAGAAAGCGACCTTTGTATTCATCGGAGAAGGAACCGAGCCCCTGAAAGCAGCCTTTGTATCAATCGGAGGGGGAAGCTAATCCCCGAAAGTCGTCTTTGTTTCCATTGGAAGGGGGAAGACTTAATCTCCCTCTCGTGGCTTCCACAATGCTAAGTCAAAGTTGAGAGATAAAGCAAATATGTACAGAAAGGCACGACCCTCCTCGCGCGTTGGCCGCAACGTCACGGAAACGATGGCACGCTATTGGATGCGGAGGTGGCGGAGGGATATATGATTCCCTTTGAGGGGCATTTGCCGCTACCTTCTTGACTTGTAACCTACTATAGTGAATGACAGTGGTCCTTATTTTGTAACATGCTCCTGGGGAGGTGCGAACTAGATCCGTAGCCTCGGGCTTCCTAATAGCTTTAAAAAAATGTATTGCTATTGCTTCTGTAAAGATGGGGGGACCACCTGTGCATTAACTTGTTACTACATGTTGAAATAACTCTTTCGAAGTAAAACAACTAAGATAACTATATCAATTTGAAAACAGAAAATAAAATATTGACATTCAAATTGAGCGGACCAAGTACCTCACTGCTTCATAATATATTAAGGGAGCGGCGCAACGATATGCAAGTGGAATGTTTTAGGGGCGAAGCTCCTTAGGGGCTAGTCATGTCTGTATGTCCGTCCGCCGTAGGCCCGGCGTCGGGTGCTCGTGCTTGTGCTCGTGAGATCACGTGCTCACGAGCACGTGAGCACATGCTCACGTGCTCGTGTAGGGCAAAAAAAAAATTGAAAAAAAAAGTTGAAAAAAATTATGAAAAAAGAAAAAGAAGAAAAAAAAAAGAGTAGGGGGTTCTGAGATGCCATCCATCTGTCTGCTTAAAAAAAGAAAAAGACGAAAACCACACATTCTCGTACTGCCATGAATGAAAAGGCTCGGCATGCTGCGGCTCGGCGTCTACGCAGACAAGCACCACCAGAGCTTCGCCCCAAGCAACAGCATTCACCACGTGGAGATGCGGTCAAGTTTTACTGGGACTTCAATTGCCTGAGGTGAAAAACGAATTTCCCTTTACACGAGCTTACTGCCACTACTGAAACTCAAGGATACTTGCACGCAACGCCACTGGCCAAAACGTTTCTTTGTTGTGGTGTAATTTCAAGGACAAAAGCGATCATCATCATTCAATCTCTCCTTTGCAAAATTTGATGACGTAACGTGGGGATCGCAGTACACCCATATGACGATATTTGAATGCGGTTCATAGATTGGACCCGAGCATTGCGTGGGCACTCGATTTGGGCTCGTGATAATTACTAGCTCGAGAAGCGTTCGGGTAGTTGCCCGTGTCCAATCGCTGCAACGACGACAATTGCCGAGCCATAACAATGTCTGGAACTCAGCGCGTGTCCTGTGCTTTGCCAACCCCAGCGCGTGGCTATGATCAACATTGGCGGCATATAATCAGCTCCAGATCACGTGGCCACTTGTTCTGGCTGCGAGTTGAGGGGGTGAACGCTGCTCGTTTTTCTTTAATTTTTTTCTGGGACTTCTATTGCGTGGGGTGAAAAACGAACGTGTATTTCATAGGTCATTAACGTCAGGGACCCGTTCTAAGCGGTATTTGCGCAAAGTACAATAATTGTTGCATTGCCCCTTTAATGAGATAAACTATTTTAATCAGTTCTGAAATTTAAAATCAAAATACCTTTAAAAAAAATCTAAATACACGACATTTTTGAAATATTCTTCTTCAAGCTTAAATTTACATGTCGATTATACCTTTATCTATCTATATATCTGAAAGGGGACACTGCGTACAGCACCATAAAAGTAAAAATACAAAAAATAAAGGATTTTTTAAACGCACATAAATCTTCCTTAAAATACAACCTGAGCTTTCAATCACAACTTCCTTCAATAGGGACATAAATTTGTAACATGTAATTAAAGTACTTAATAAATACATGTCTCCCTCAATATTAATATATCAGTATCTCCTCCTCCGACCCTCCTGTGTACATATAAAAAAAACAAGAATAGTTGCATACAAGTAAATTCTTCACCACACCTCATAGGAAAGCCATAACACACTAAATAATTGTTCATATGCAATATTCCTCTTTTCAAAATTGACATAATAAAACACAAGCCTCTGTCGTCGTCGTCCACCAGCAAGAAGACACGAAGCCTCCTTTGCTCTCAAGCAAACCTAGTCATAAATACATATAAAATAATTTTTTTCTTTTTATATAAAACGCCCGGAATGATTCGTAGTCTCCCCTGTTTTTCTTTATAATTGGCGTATTAAAAATACTTTGATTCAATCGTAATCCTTCTTATTTATATTTAATTGGTTTAAACCTGTTATACCCTTAGGTGGTGCAGGTAGATAGACACAATTTATTTTTATTCATTTTCGCTCTCACTTACAATTTTTAACTTGTGCAACAGTACCGCACTACTGCGAGAGCGCGTGGCTTTGCCTTTTGTACATGATTTGCATGCAATTGCGCAACTAGCTTTAGAAGAGTTGGGGGGCACTGTGATAGCTAAGCGTCGTCGTCCGCCGTTGAACCTGGCAAATGTTTTGGCCGTATTTTGTACATGGAGGATGCTACTCTTCGTAATTTTACAAGATTAAAACAACCTATGAAATACATTTTTCACTAAAAGTTTAAGTTGCTACGAGCAGGCGCCGACTTCACGGGCCCTTTTAGATCATGCCTGGTTATTTCAGACACCCTACATATTGCCATAAATTTCATCCTGCTTTCTTTGTCAGAATAACTACGATGACGACGATGACAGGAGCCGATACGGGGTGACCGCGGTGCCACGTTCGAAGCCCAGGACTTGAATGCCTTGAGGATGGCGGCCAACTACTTTGACTGGGCCGCCTCCTGGAGCCGATGCCTTCACTAAAGTGAGCCATAGTAACACCAGACTGGCAAAGCTTTACCATCCAGAGTGTCCATCGAATAGCCCGCCGAAGGTCTCCTCGGCTCGCTGGCTGAATTTCCTGGACTGTCACCGAGCAACCAAGACTCGGGGAGGGGTTTTTGCAACGTCCAGAAGACCATGTCGTTCTCGTCTCGTATATAGTATCATCACATAAACGCCATTACCACAGCCAACACTGCGGACTTCCATAGTACGGGCTGTTGCCCTTTTGCGGTGCTGCCGCTCTCCTGAGTAAATAAAGAATATTATTTGTATCATTATTACTCACTACAGAACGCGCGGTGGCTGATTTTAAAGAGGCCTAACTTCAGTGTGCGTTCAGGTAACGCTGCTGCCGTTTCAAATTGAACGCTATAGTTTCGGGAAGCAGACAACAAGCTCGATATCTGCAGTGTGATGTGTTCGTCCCATTGGTCATTTTATTTCTATTAAGCTTTTGGTTATCATAGGAAGGTTTATTATATCTTTCCAATGCCTCCGTCAAGAATACAATGCACGCGGAAAAACCATCGGCGGTGTATTGGGTATCATTGGGGACTTTTATCAAACCGTTACCGTGTTCCGCGTACCGCATTACCGGAGCCTTTGAAGCATGCTTTAAAGGCTCCGGTAGTGCGGTACGCACTACTGAAGCCTTTCAAGCACGTTTTTAAGCGCGCGCATAGCGGTCACGGTAGTCACGAAATCAGCCGGGCGCGCGCTTAAAAGCATGCATGTTTTTAAGGGCGCGCCCGGGTGATACCGTGACTACCGTGACCGCCATGCGCGCGCTTAAAAGCGTGCTTGAAAGGCTTCAGTAGTGCGATACGCGGAACACAGTAATGGTTAGCTAAAAGTCCCTATTATCGGACGGAACGACCTAATAAAACTCTCTAGTAGCGGAGTGAGTGGAAAAATTTGCTGACGCCAGATGCGTAACACTTAGCTGTCGGAGATGGTACAGATGCTTGCTCTAAGCTGTTGAGGGATTACCTCTTAAAGGGGTTAGGCAACGATTTTTGAACTTTGCGCAAATACCGCTTATAACGGATTCCTGACGTTAATGACCTGTGAAACACTCGTTCGTTTTTCACCGCACGCAATTGAAGTCACAGAACGTATTAAAGTAAAACGAGCACCGTTCACCCCCTCAACTCGCAGCCAGAAGAAGCGGCCACGTGATCTGGAGTCGATTATATGCCACTAATGTTGATCATCGCCACGAGCTTGGATTGGCAAGGCATTGTACACGCGCTGAGTTCCAGGCAGTGTTATTGTTCGCCTGTTGTCGTCATGCAGCGATTGGACATGGGTCATTACCCTAATGCTTTTCGAGCTATCGAATATCAGTAGCCCAAATCGAGTTCCCACGCAATGCTCGGGTCCAATTTATGAGCCGCATTCGAATACCGTCATTGTGCGGTACTGCGACCGCCCAGCTACGTCGTCAAGTTTTGCGAAGAAGATATTGATCAAAAACCCTAGCTTTTGTCCTTGAAATTATACCTCAACAGAGGAGTTTCTTGGCCAGTGGCGTTTCGTGTGGGTATCGTTGAGTCCCTCTAGTTCCAGTAAGCTTGTGGAAAGTGAAAAACATTCCAAATGAATATTCTTGCACAGCCCCTTTAGTATACGACAGCTATTGTGTTTTTCAACTTCCGATGAATCGAGAAGAAGTCGGATTTACCTTGGCTGCTATAAAGGTTGTCCTGCAATATTGTGTCTTTATTCAAGGTTTTCGCTGCTAATTCAAGGTAAAAACCATATGATCCTCGCTATTGACGCAACGGTCACCGACCATGGCTGAGGCGGGCCATCCCGCCGGCCAAGGCTCACCGTCGATCGATATGGAACTGGATGGACAGGCTGAGCGGCCATCATTGGGTACGTCAAGCGCTTCAAGCACAGTCTCTTACTATGAGAGCATCTCTGACGAGCTGGACACCAACTCGGCACCTTATCAGCTTGTTCAGAACCGAAAGAGACGCAATGCCTCAACTAGTTCGGAGTCAAGCGACAAGACGGTCAAGACTATGAATCGTACTGATCCCCACCTCACGGTGATAGTCAGACCCAAGGATCCAGACAAAGTGATCGCAACCATTAACCCAAAGAAAATTCAAGAAAAACTGGACATGACTGCTCCAGACGGGGTGATCCTGGTTAGGCCAAACCGAAGACTAAACGTACTGGCAATTGATACCAGAAATAGAGACGCTACGAAAGCGCTCCTTGCACTCATCACACTAGACGGGATCGCTGTCCTGGCCTACGAACCGCTCCCACGAGAATCGGCGGCCTGGGTGATCTACGAAGTACCAGCAGACCTCACCGAGGTCGAACTTCAACTGGCAGTACGCACTACTGCACCTGTTATCTCCATCCGACGACTGGGTAAATCCGAGACCATCAAGCTCGTCTTTAGCACGGACACTCTACCAGAGTACGTTACAATCGGATACACAAGATACAAGACACAACCGTACATCGACAAACCACGTCAATGCTCCAAATGTAACCGTTTTGGGCACGTTCGAACCGCCTGTACTAGAGAATTGCGATGCGGTCGTTGCGGGGGTCCCCATGATCGCACCAAGTGCGAAGCGGAAGACCCACTCTGCATGAACTGCAACAAAGCACGCGACTCTACATCTCGTTTGTGCCCGGCATACAAAAGAGAGCAGAAAATATACAGGTACAAGAGCGAAGCCAAGGTTGGTTACACCTCAGCAAAAGAGGCTCTACGGTCTACACAAGATCAGATGTCCACTGGCCATGCCAGGACAGCAGCCAACCAAGCAAGACACGACGTCGCAGCTCACGATCTTCGTGCTCAACGACATTCCGCGTCAACGCAGCTATCCAGCGTGAGAAAAGGCAAGACCTATTCAAAATCCACAGAGGCTACAGCTCCTACTTTGCAGCTAAAGGATAACAAAGAATTTCCAGCACTTTCTGGATCTGCATCAACTTCGCGTGTAGAAGATAAAGAAAATAGGCAGCCCAGGAGGGACCAGTCAAGTGCATCAACCAGGGAGCAACCACCTATGTCCGGGGTCAAGCTCCAGACCATCACCAACGCTGTCCGTAATATTCTTCGGTCATGGGATTCTCCTATAACCCAAGCGCTATTAACTGTATTAGATGCTATACTTCCGCTTGTTATGATCTGGTGTCAATAGACAAGCTTCGTAGAGATGCCACCGTCCTTCAATGGAATGCGAGAGGCCTTCGAAATCGGCTTTCGGACTTTAGACAATTCATATTCAAATATCCTGTTCCTATTATCGCAATATCAGAGTCGCGAGTGACGCACAGCATCAGACTATCAGGGTACGAGCTTTTTCATTCCCACAGAACAACTGGTCTTAGCCGAGTTTTGGTCGGCATTCGAAAGGACCTGACCTATATTCAACACGATATTCCGTCGCACCCTACAAATGAGTATATTGCTGCGACTGTTAAGATAGAAGACATTTCGTTCACACTTATTGCTAGCTATATACCTCCTCGAGCAGCCTTGGACATTCAGAGGCTGGATACAATTTTACAGCAAACCCCATCACCCCACTTTCTGACTGGAGATTTCAATAGCCATCACTCATTATGGGGAAGCAGAAACAAATAATGCTCGAGGGCAAGCCTTATTTGACCTTACACTAAAATGTGACCTTGCAATTCTTAACGACGGCAGTCCGACGTATTTCAGAGGTGCATCTACGAGTAGCTCTCTAGATTTATCGTTCGTGTCTTCATGTCTCGCTGAGGGAGCCAGGTGGTTCGCTGATATTGAAACTCATGGTAGTGACCACGTGCCGACTTACACTACGTTTCAAGGATTGCATTGCTTGAAGAGGCGTACTACAATGCATTATACTGACTGGGATATCTTCAAAACAAAAATGAAGTCCGCCTCTACTACACTAACTGAGACAGAAGGATTTGTTGCGGCCATCAACTCTTCAACCTCCGAAGCGACCAAAACCGTCAATATGACAAACCCCCCGACAGCTATTGATGGAGAATACGAACGACTGCGTGCCATCCGCCGGCGGGCCGAACGCAGGGCAAGAAAAACTAAGAGTGCTGAGGATGTCAGGGCTTCTAGGAGAGCACAAAAGCGCGTTATAAGACACCTGGACAAGCTTTCCAAAAAACGCTGGAGGTCTCTTAGTGCCGGCCTTGATCCCAGAAAGCCAGTTACTCGCATATGGCCCATGATGCGAAGCTTGCGCGTGAGGCCGCAGCAAGTTCGTCCATTCCGGGCCATCGCTTTGGGCCGCCAAGTCTCAGCAGTAACCATAGCCGAGGAATTCTGTGTCAAGATCACCTCCTGCTCTACTCTTATCGACTGCAGAGTGAATACGACAGATGACCACCCATCCGTAAGTGTATGCAAGGCTGTTGAAGCATATTTTACTTTAAAAGAACTTGATATGGCACTCTTTGCCTCTAACGTCAAGTCGTGCCCGGGCACGGATGGAATACGATACTCAGCCTTACGACACCTGGGGGAAGCGGCTAGAACCTTCTTGTTAAAGGCATTTAACTCCTCATGGGAAACGGGAATTATACCGAGGCAATGGAAAATTGCTCGTGTGTTGCCAATCCTCAAACCTGGAAAGTTTCCCCTAGATATTAATTCGTATCGTCCAATTGCATTAACAAGTTGCATGAGCAAAGTAATGGAACGAATGTTGCTAGCCCGTATGGAATGGGATCTAGAAAATAGAGGATTATATTCCCTCGCCCATGAATGGATTTCGACACGGAAGAAGCAGCATCGACAATGTTATTGAATTAGTGACAAGCATTGAACAAACGAAGACTGTCAACAAGATAACAACAGCTGTATTCGTGGACATAAAATCGGCATTCGATACTGTAGAACATGAGGCCATTCTTCACGATTTGGGTGCCATTGGCTATGGAGGACGCATATATACGTGGATTGCAAGTTACCTTAAAGAGAGACAAGTGTACATATCGACGCCGGAGGGCAACACTGGTTTTCACGAAATCAAGAGGGGAGTACCGCAAGGGGGGGTCCTTAGCCCCATGCTTTTTAGCATTTCTCTAATAGGCCTCCTTAAAATACTTCCGAAAACCATTCACGTATCGATATACGCTGATGATATCTGTTTCTGGGCGTGCAGTAGGTCTCTCTACATAAACAAAGCAAGACTACAGAAAGCAATAAACATCACAGCACGCTACCTCCACGAGCGGGGTCTGCATATATCACCGGAAAAATCAGCGGTGATGGCATTCAGCAGAAAACACACGGACAAATACCCAATCGTGATCGATGGAAAACCAATTCCATACGTCACTGAACACACATTTCTGGGTGTCACTCTCGACAGGCAACTGACATGGAGCCCCCACATAAAGCGCCTAAAGAAAAAACTGACCTCGTTTATCGATATAATCAGAATGATTAGTGGGACTAAATGGGGATGTTCTGTCCCTGCGCTAATGGCCCTATACAATGCTCTGTTTCTCGGCCTTATGCGCTACAGTCTTCCTGTTATGCATAATGTATCCCGGTCTCTTCTTAAAGAATTAGAAAGTGCCCCAGCACAAGCTCTTCGAGCTTGCTTAGGACTGCCGAAATGCACATCGAATGTGGGAACTCTGGCTGAAGCACGAGCAGTTTCGTCCGCCATTTTAAGGACACAGGAAACGTTGCGAGCTCATCTTCGTCACAAAACTCGAATACATAAACATCATCTAGTAAATATCTCAACAGAGAGACCATCCTCAGGATTTGCCCAAGTAATCACGCTTTTGGAGGATTATATTCCCAGATCATTTCAAGCGGCTGCAATTCCAAGATATCCACCGTGGAAGTACCCCCACTTAGAAATCAGAACAAGTATTCCAGGGATCACTTCGAAAACAAAGATGCCTGCGCCTGTGATCACCCAGATTGCTCTTGAATACATCAATAAATCATACAACTCATTCCACCACATCTACACTGATGGCTCTACAATGACGTCATCATCGGCTCTGGGAGTCTACATTCCTTCTATGAGAACATCCATAAAAGCAAAGCTGAGCCACGTCACCTCATCAACGGCGACAGAGCTCGCGGCAATTCGAGCAGCAGTGACACAAGCGGGAACTGAAAAACATAAATTTTGGGCAATATTTGTTGACTCGAAGCCCGCTCTCTACACCCTCTCCTCGATGAAAAAAAGTAGCCCGTATCTACAACTTGCACAATATATTTTGGAAGCAGCTCGCCAAGCTTCGTGCCAAGGACACCATTTTATTTTACAGTGGGTTCCTGCCCACTCCGGTATAACCGGAAATGTTCTTGTCGACAGAGCTGCTAAAGATACCCACGAAAGCATTATTATTGTCTCTATTCCATTCTCGAGAGCGGATGCAAATAGCATGATCAGAAACATCGGCAAAGAAATATTAACGTCTCTTTGGGAAAACCCTCATTACCACTACAGATATCTTTACAATATCGATCCTAAGCTACAGTTTCGGGCTCCACGAGGTTTACCAAGACCAACGGAGACCGTGCTACACCGCTTGCGGCTTAAAGTTGCGTACACCAAAGCTACCTTCACAAAATCGGAAGGGCTCAGTCTCCTGAATGTGCATCGTGCGGCGGCGTCCATAACATCCAACACGTAGTCTGCGAATGCGAGGAGTACAGCCATGAAGGCAGTCAATGAAGAAACAGCTCAACATCAAAGAGGAAGAACAAATAAGCATCGACATCGTGTTTGGTCCCTGGATGGCATCTTCTGACGGTTATAAGGCCACAGAAGCTCTCCTAAAGTTTTTGAAGAGTACTCGTTTACAGCATAGGCTGTAGTGTTCTAAAGTGAACTAAATGGTAAATGACGCTTGCCATTGAAACACTCACATCTACATTTATATTAATTTTTCCTTGTATCATTTTTTTTTATATTCTCTTATTCTTCCTTTATATCAATTTTGTTTTCTTACCTTTCTCTACTCCTTTCTGTTTGTTTTTTGTTATTTCGTTCATTCACAAGGCGCTGGATGACATCACTGTTTTAATAAACGCCTACTTCTCTCTCTAAACTTCCAATGAACTAAATAAAATAGTGAAGAGTTATATATAAAAAAAATATGAAAGACGCTTACAACACCCTGTAACGCCGAATTAGAGGTCAGCTCTTGAAGAGGAGGAGGCGAGGGTACTGAGGGGAGTGTATACCCCTGCTCCCTCCTTCTCACCTCCTCATCCTCCCTGCTACTCCTCCTCCCCTCCTGCCTCCTCCTCCTCCCCTCCTCCTCCTCCTTCACCTCCTCCTCCCCTCATGCGTCAAGCTCCTCCCCCTCTCATCCTTCTGCCCCTCCCTCCTTTCCTCCTCCATCTTCCTCCCCTCTCTCCTCCTCCTTTTCCCACTCCTCCCCCTCCTTCTCCTCCCCGCGCGGTGAATCATGGGAAATGCCCCATATTCAAGGAGGATAGAAGATTAACGTGGATGTTTGGGCTAGTTGGTAAGACATGATAAAAACAAAACAGCGCAAAGACAAGGACGAAGTAGAAGGAACAACAGGACACAGCGCTGACTTTCAACTGAAGATTTATTCGTGAAGGCGTCTGCTATAAATAGCAAACATACCACCCGAAAAAATCAAGGAAAAAACAGGAAAGATATATAACATGTCACGTTTTTCAATATAACACTGTCACTGCTTTTGCCCTCATCGTTCTAGGAACTGCCGCTCCTTATCCGAAAGTACGATTGACGGGGCACTTACACAGTCAGGACCAAGTCGCGCAATATCACGGGCTTCTATTATTTCCCGCGTCACTCTGTCCTTATTCTTAAAAACCACTTGGCATCTCTCGAAGGCAGGAATGCACCCACAATCTCTGCAGTGCACGCCTAAGTGCCCTGACACGACTTTAAAAACGTTGTATCGATGTTCTCTGAGTCGATCATTTAAACATCTTCCCGTTTGTCCTACATATCGACGGCCGCAAGATAAAGGAATCGAATAGACCACTCCTTGCACACAAGAAACGAACTGATTTTGGTGTTTCGTAGTGCACTTGATCTTGTTGTCAACATCTGAATTTACTTTTCTGCACAGCCCTGCCAACTTATTAGGCGCCGAAAACACAACCTCAACGCCTACTCTACTTCCCACTTTCTTCAGGTTATGTGAGATGCCATGAAGATACGGTACAACGGTGACGTTTTTGTTCACTTTTCTAGCCTTCAGGGTGGAGTTACTTCGCCTTTTCTTTAGTAAGGTCTCAGCCACTGCAGTTAAAAGGTACACCGGATAGCCAGCAATCCGGAGTCTAGAAGCTTGTTGATTAAAACTGATATCAACTTGGTGCGAGCACGACTTGTCCAGAGAATTTTGAAAACACAGGTTAAAGGGGCACTGACACGTCAAAATCATTTTTTTTTTATTATCCGAAACGATTGAAACGATGCCGGGACATTACCCTCAAAATTCGAAACTTGAAAATTCAGTATTTGTGAATTAAAAAAACAATTTCCAAATGCCGAATTTGAAGTTCCCGCGCGATCAGCGCCAGTACAGTGAGTCGAATTTTGCGGTCTCCTGCGACTCGACTTTTTTTTAGACCTCCGCCGTTGCCGCGGCAACCCCAAGCGAGATGGAGGTGATATCACGCCGGCGCGGGAAAGAACCGGTTTCTTTCCCCACTCGCCGTGTTGCTCGCCGACGACCGCCGCCAAGTTTTCCGAGGGAGGGTACAAATCTAGGAAGCAACATCACACCGAACTCTGATTTCTGGTATTTCAGAAAGAGGGGCCGTAGTGCGCTGGCAATTGCGTTAAAAAACATGTTTTACGATTGCCGTTATTAAATGTTATAGAAATGTCACCTACAAAGCTTCTAAATTTCCTGATTTTTGACGTCACCGATCAAAAGAAGCGAGGAGGTGAGCGCGGGAAATTTAAACGCCAAAAATAAAAAGGCGCACGCGCGCGCGGGGAAATTTTTTTTCGCGATGCGGTTTTTTTTGCGTGTCTGTGACTACAACTTGCATCGTTTTAGACAATAAAAAAAAATACGACCTTTGGGTTGTCAGTGCCCCTTTAACTATCCCTCGTTTTACAAGCTTAGAGTGAGCCGAGGTGAACGGCAGAAGTGGTTTATTGCTTCGTGGTTCATATCCCCAACACGTGTGAGCATCCCAAAAGTGAAGACGGAGGTCTAAAAACCTAATAGAGCTATTTATAGGCAGCTCATGCGTCAAAATGAGTGGTTTAAGGCTATCACTGAAAGTAGTTAAAACAGAAGAAACTTCTGCTCCGAAGGCCTCTTTGTCACAATCTAATAAAACCAAATAATCGTCCACAAACCTAAAAACTTTTGCAACCTTAAAACCTTCAAGCTTTGTCAAAAGGACTCTATTATAAAATGCGAGATAAATGTCACTCAGCAGAAGGGTAGGAGAGGGCATGACGTCAGGCGCGTAGCCTCCACAAGCCATGCTCCCTTGACGCCTCGCCTCTTTCTCATTTTCCTCCTTACTCTCCTCACTTATCAGCCCAACATGACCACATCACGTGACCATAGCTAGCCTTTGTCTAGCCTTCGATCTGATAAAACCTACCGGACGGTGCGCGCGCAAGCCTGCAAGGAATCCTCCTACAATCAACCAATCATCTCGCACGTGACATGTCACGCGCACCAATTGCCAGAGAGATCTGCGGTCACGCTTGGCACAAAATCGTTTAAACGTTTTATGACTAGGCTTCCCCAATATTGCAATGTTCCCCCTCCTAGTACTTCTACACCAAATCATGTTTACAAACAAACCGGAGCGCCCCTAGCGGACGCCACCGGCGCCGCACATGCGCGATGGGGGTGTGGGCAAGAAGCTCGCCGTCGCCCATAAACAAACCATTGAAATGCGATGTTGTCGACGTCGGTGTGAGTCCCCCTGCCCTTTTTCGCGTTCAAATTGTTGATTCGACGTCTTCCTGGCGATGTCTGACTACTTGAGCGGCGTCAGCGAAATTACCGAGGCTCGTTACACCGCAAAACTTCGCGTGAATAATGTGACATGTGGCGATTCATTCCGCGTGGATGCCGCAGTATGTACGCTAAAGCCTGATTTGCATGATGAGATTTCGCTCGCAATTTTCAGTTCGTGACGCCGCTCGGGCTGCAAAAGCGTGAACCGTAGCTGAGATGGTCGACGTCGATACTGAAAATCGCAAGCAGAATCGGACTAAGTGAATTAGGCATAACAAGTCGGTGATGGTCCCTGGTAACAATGATCAACATCTCCTTGTATCTACTGTTTACATTGAGTCTGCTTACCAACCTTCAAATTTAAGTCTTTTGAGGCCTGCACTTACTTCTTATCGCAAGTACTGGGCCAACATTTGGTCTACGGGCCGGCGTCGTCTAAGAGAACAGACGACAAGCAGAAACGTTTGAAAGAGCAGACGACAGTTCGAACGATCAGGCGGCCGTTTGAACTTGAAAACGCACTGAACGTAGTCCGCAGGTGGTCCGCACAACTTGACGGTTTTCTGGCGTTCATGTTGGAACAAAACAAATAAATCTGATGACCACAAGTATTCGTGAATTCAACCCAAATTTCTTCCCGCCCAAGCAATCGTCGTCCGACGGCGTCTGCTTTTCCCTTTTCACGGCACATATCCAGATTCTCGGACGAACAGAGCACGTGAAAACTGACCTTCAAACATTTCTCGACAGTTTTGGTACGGCCCTAGTCGCGGCGTTTTGACGAGAAGGCAGATTTTTGTCTGGTTCCTTTCAACACAACGCAGGAATACACGTCTGGCATGGGGACTTCTGCCCTCAGCCGCAGACCGGAAGTGCGACCGACGCGCCACCACCGCGCCGTGACGTCACAGAGTTGAGTTCGTGCATAACCTCCTTGCCCATATTGCACCGCGCGGGACCATCGTGATATTACGAGGGTCTCGCGCGGTGCATTATGGGACATTTCCCATAATGTACCGCGCGACTACGCCGACGCCGACGCCGACGGCGACGGCGACGCCGCTCAAGCCGGAAACGCGCGCCTAAGAGCTGCGCTTTAAAAGTTTTCAATATACACATAATGTATATACGTACCCCAGCTACTTCTCCATTAAATCAGTGCACAGACTTAGGCAGTTATTATGACGCTGCACAGCTTCTGGATGCTATCCCCAGAGGCGGTTGCCGCCTAGCTTCTCAGTAGTTCCATCATGCTGCAGCGAGACCGTCATTCGCCAGAGACGTACAATGATTACGCGTCAAAACGTCAACCGAGACATAATGTTCAATACTGGACATTATGCCCCGATGGATATTTTGCATCGTTGGACATTTTGATCTGGGTTGACATTTTGAGTCGATGACCATTTTTTGCCTCGGTGGACATTTTAATCTGGACGGACATTTTGACTCGATGAACATTTTGTCTGGATCCACGTTTAAACTGGTACTGAAACAGACATTTGTAGACGCCTTGAACATGTGCAGGTGCGCTCAAATTAAAACTGTCATTATCTCATTCATCGCGGAATTATGAGGCTCACATCGCTGACAAATAATTTATTTCTTATTTTACAAATAACACCGTATACCGTTATATGATTGTGACAAAGGCCACACGTTTTGTAATCCTAATAAGATAATAACAGAGATAAACGAAGGTGAGAATAGAAAAAGAAATATTAACAACTGTGTTGTTGTTTTTTGTCCCAAAGGCGGGCTGTGCTCTCTAATAAAACTTACACAAATTACACAGGCGGCAATGCGCACTGAACGAGTATAGTTTCACGCGCTGCACGTGTTGGAGTTGGCAGCAGTAACCTTTCTGGAGCAAAATGTTATACAAATAGCTCTTCGCACGTGCATTCTCGGGACTCGAAATTAGCACAGAACCATGTACGATAATGTAGAAAAATACAAAAAGCATCAAGAGTAGGTTTAGCATTTGTTGCATTTAGATCCGCGAAGACTCTAATGACCACTTTAACGTCGTTGGATATTTCGATCGAAATAAATATTTTGACTCGCTGAACATTTCAACTCGGTGGACATTTTGATTCGGATATTTTGTCTCGATGGACATTCTGATGCGGCTGGACATTTTGTCTCGATGAACGTTTTGTCTCGTTGGACATTTTTTTTTTTTGTTTTACCTGTGTGTACTTTATGATTCGATGGACATTTACAAATTTCACCCGATTGGACATGCGGTCGCGAAGGACATTTTCGACGCACCTGTCGCGTCACCTGTCCGATATTTTGATCACAAGTCATGGAAATAAGTTTGGAAAAACTGCGCAAAGCTTCGGGAGGACGAAGATACGTCCTTGATAATGGAGGTTAGGAAAAAGGGGTGGCGACTGACAGTTTGGTTGAATTCGAAATAACATAAATAAAGACCCCCACCGAAACGGTTTTTTTTAGGGGTCAATTAAAATTTTATGCCACGTAATATTTGCTGCATAAATCTGTTCGACGATTATGTAGAGAAGTAACTAGAGTATGTACCTACATTGTATGCACATTAAAAGATGTTTCATGATTCCTTTTGTTTTTAATCAGTTCATCGGAAGGACTGAGACCCTAGGCGGCTACCTTCTTTCGGGATGAAATCCAAATGCTTCTGGCATCTCATAATAACTACCTTCATCTGTGCGGACATTACATAGAAAAGTAGCCAGAGTATTTACTAAATTTCCGCTTTCTTTGTGTGGTAAAACCTTTTTCATCACAATTTGTTTACCCAGTTCATCGTATGTAGAAAAAAAAAACCTCGTATATACATATTTTAATCCCTAAGGAGGAAGCCATACGTACTAAAAATAATAAAACTTTAGACCTCAGTTTTTTTTTTATACAAGCCATTATTATTCACGGAAATATGCGCAAACCCGCATACTCAACAAAGAGCACATTTACATTTAGAATTGATTTCCGCTCACCATTTTATTTCTACGTTAGATAGGTTATTTTATTACATTTTTTTACGCGTGAAGCTCATTGTAAAATTCACCCGTCTTTACGAAAGATAAGGTTCTATTAAAATGAAATAAATAATTGGAAGTTTAAATGAAAATTGTTTCGAAGGCTCTATGGCGCTCATGGGTGCAGCTCTAGCTCCCAATGCCCCGGTCATGAAAACAATTCACGATCTGCTAAAAGCCCACGTCATCTAAAAGTAACGGCATATATAGATATATCAAAAAAAGAAAAAAGGAAAATAACAATAAGCTTAGGAGATGCTGGAAAGGTAAGCTCGCTTGATTAGGAAGCGCTACACGGAGCGATTATTAATATTATCCTGCGTTTTCCCCCAAAGTCCGCCGACAATATACTCTACGACTCCACACACTCCAAAGTCGACGACAAAAAACCGAGCCATTTGTGCGCGACTAACAGCCACAAAATGAGGAATTATCAACGTCATTACTACTCCGCCTCAGCTGGCTGCTGCAGCATTCGCCCGTCCACGCACTTGCGAGCGCCGGGGCAACAGCCGATCCTGGGGCCCTAATGCGTCGAACACGAGCCCAGTACGACGACGCTAATGCGCCCTACGACCGGGAGCACTCCCCGGCGCCCGACAAAAGAAGCATAACCAAACATAAAGCGGTAAAAAAGCCATAATCCCAAAAGAAAGAGACCGCTGATGATACCCGTGGCGGCCTACCGCCAAACGGATAAAAGCCGGGGCCCGGGTACAACGAAGTTTGGGCTCTCATTTACCTCCCGCTTTACTCTTCTTGTTTCACGGTCCTGGGAGTCTTCTTCCCTGACCACTGGCTTCCCCGGCAGCAGCGAACGGAGTTACCTCGCTGCGCCCTGCTCCGATTACGCCGGGCCCCGACCCCCGTCTCTCCTTCTCTCGGTCGCCCCCTTTGTCGCAGTAATAAATCCCATTAAACACGGAGAAGCCAGCAAGCCCAAGTGGTGTCTTCCCTGATGGAAGGCGACGACGAGACGCCCTTGAGGTTCCCCGACGATGCCGCCTTCTCGTCCCTTCTTGGCAAAGACAGAGCGCGCCGAGTAACAACGACATTGTGAAGCCCCGGGCAACGCAGTGACCCGTACGGGATTCCGCAGGCGCCGAAGGGCATTATAGCATCGTCTCTCCAGCCCGGGTTGGGGACTGGGGAAGAGGTCTTCTTCACGGCAACTTGTGTACGGTATCGCTCGGGTGGCGCGGGGTACGAAGGAGATTGCAGGCGTCACCGCTCGATCCCGTTTAAAACGATTGGCGGGCACTTCGGATTGCTGCAGATTGAAAATCGATGAGCCTCCGTGGGGGTGAGCGCGAGTCGTCGGAAAACGGTTGCTGCTGGAAAGGAGGTGGGTCTACTTGCGGCCACTGCGCGAAGAGGGACCGTGTGCGTGCGAGTGTCTGTGTGCCTTTCGTGTTACGACGTGGACGGGCACCTGAAAATGCTTTCGGCAAACAGGGGGGAACTTGCGCGCGGTACGTCCGACTTTTGTTCCGACAACGGCCGCAAATCGAAGGCGCGATCGATGGCCGAAGCTGCCGGGCGGTCCTGATCGAGAGGGGTGAAAGAAGCGAGACGGGGACGCCGACACCTGAAGAGCGGAATGGATCTGCAATTATGTGAGGGGATGAACGCGTATACGAGCGGCAACGTGATCGGGCGGATCAGATCGATCCAACTTTCGCTGGAAATGTTAGGAGGTTTTGCGTGCGCTTTTTAGTTCATTTTTAAAACAAGGCATACTTCTTAATTGTTTTCCCACGTCACACCTAGAAACAAAAGACACACTTGCGCACAATTTTCCGTTAACCCAACTCTTTGCTCGAAAAAGCATATACTTTGTCTGATAGAAAAACACATAAAAAATAAAAAGAAGCTTTTTGTCGGTTGTTCTTGTCATCTACAAGACGGTGTGCTTCCAGACATGTATACGTAATTTCGTTGATATCCGTGAGGAGCTAACAGGGTCATTTTAACATCCTCGCGAGCAGTATTTGTTCGGGACAAAGAGCTCTGCCAGCATACGTGTGTGACGCCAGCATACGTGTGACGCATGTCTATCACACGAGGCCTAATGAAATTTAGGCAGAGCTTCTCGATTTCGTGCTCGAAAGACGCTTCGTCAACAAAATGTTCCCTTAAATTACATGATTTTCTGGGCCTATAATTTTAGCAATTTGTCGAACTGCGGATTTTCAGCGTTCCTAACGCGATCAGGTGCTCAGACTGCTTCACATACCACATGTGTGGAAATGTATTCGCGTAGTAATTAAAAGTTTTGGATGTATTTTTGTTTGGAAAAGTATGCGAGAGTTACGTCGAGGTTACATAAAACTCGTTGGATCTAATCACGGTGTAAGATAATACTCTTCAGGTGAGGACAGCGCGCTCCTCGCGCAGTGCAGATAAAGTTCGCTTTTCACACTCTCTCTTCCTCTCTCTCACTATGGTTTCAAGCGGCGCCGGCAGATGACTCGTCGACCCGTGGGCACGGCAAAGACGGCTCGTGCCGCCTCATGCTCCACACGCGCAGAGCTCCAGCGAGGTTGTCGCTCGTGCAGAAAGACCATGGTGTACTGGGGTGTCATGGCAACGAAATAATTTTTTTCGATCTCCCACAGTTTCGCCATTTGGCCGCCGACGACACTGTCAGCCGCGGGCACGGTGGCCGCGGAATAATGCAGCCTTTCGGATGCCCGTCGAACGAACACTATCTGGTTCCTCGCGCCGCGCGTTCAGCCCCGTTGTGTCCTCACCTAAAGAGTGTATCTTACACCGTGCATCTAATTCGGGTTTTTACGCAAAGTTTTAAATTAGTCTTTCAATAGTATACTTTGACGTCAGGGGACTGCTTGGGACTAATACAAAACGGCTTACCATTGTTCACCACTGCAAGATGTTATTCTCCAGCCCATATTTGGCTCCACTTCCTAACTTTGTAAGGCCTCCATTGGGCTTCCTTTGTGTTTTCTTTGTTTTACAGAGAGCGGCACGATGAATAACGAGCTCCTATAGAGCGGGCGTTCAGCGACGCCGTGCGGCCCATCCCATCCATCGCTTCGATCAGTCGGGCACGAAGACTCCATTCATAAGCGTATTTGCGTCAAGAAGCCAACTTAGGCGTCCGCGTTCCGGGGTACCTTGGGGAGGCGACCCATTTGTTTCGCCGTGTCGTGCAGGTGTGGTAAACAGGGCGGCGCCAACAGCACCAATTTGTTTTTCCCCGGCGCGCGGCGGGAGTGCCGGCGGTGGCCGTGTCCGGCGATCGACGTCAGCGTCCCCTCGGGGGTGCTTCGGCCAAAAGCTTCAGCCGAGCAAAGTGCTACGAGCGTCCGCGCAACTTCGGCGGCAAGGTTTCTAGTAAAAAAAGGGGGTCCCTCCCCAGACTCGCTCCGGGAAGAATGCTTCGAATGCGTTTATGGCTTGTGTGCCGGCTTGCCCTAGCGGGCTTCGGTTGGACCCGTTATAGGTTTTTGGAGGCCGGAACGGCTGAAACCACAATAAACCTTGGACCATACAGCCGTCATCTTCTTTATATTTTCCTGTGCGCCAATAGGGACGGAACGTCTCGAGCAAATGATCGGTCGAGGTCTTCTTGTCTCTCGCCTCCATTCACTCATACATGTATAGACAGCGCAGGAAAGCTCCGCATGCTGTCGCTGTCAAGCTGTAGCCATAATGCGCTGTAACGCTTAAAGGTGACCTGAGCAGTTTTCTGAGATCACCTAAATATGTCGATACCTCACTCTTTTGGTTCGAAGCATCCTAGGAATTCCTAAATCATAACGATACGCGGCCAATTTCCATACAAAAAAGCAATAGATGATTGCAACACACCGATTTCATCTTTGGCAATGAGAGGAGCAGGTTCCGAAACCAGGACCACTCTCAGTCAACAGCAAGCGAAGGATCCTGACACCTCCGGCCGGTGGAACCGCGGGGTGGTATCTCGAATGCGCGCGGCTCGTTGCTCGATTCAACCCAGCGAGCACGCGCTCGAGCGCTCCCGCGAATAATGAAGAAAAAGAAACAACAACAACAAAAAACGAAGTTTTTTTTTTATTTTTGAGACAGTTGTTGCTGTATTATGTCGCCATCCCGCAAAGAAAAAAAAACTATTACATTGTTGGATTTCTTACGCAATAAATTTTCCCAGAAATAAACATTCACAGCAATATCTATGTAGCGAGGCTTATTTGAGCGATTCTGAAACACTTCTATTTCGGGATGGACGTCTGAAAATAAAAGCAAATTTTGGAATTGTCTTGTATGTTTGATGCGTATGTTTGGTACGTATGTAAGTTTGGTAAGCATGTAAGTTTGGGAAGCATGTTTGGAATCGCTCCTAACTCGACATGTGTCTTGCGACGTAAATATTAGCCTAAAAAAACATTCCTCAAAAACGTTTTGTTTTGTGTGCAAATGGTACGTATCCTATTTGAGCAATTAGAGTTAGTGCTTATTTATTGTCTCTTTAAGCCTTGGGTAGCTGCAGACCGAGATTAATCTAGGAAACGCTATATGAGAGAGACCCGGGATTTTTTTTAATGTTTGATTAAAAAACATGTATCAGAACAAACATGGAACTGCGCGCTTGTCGCAACTACGGCGCCTGGAACGCGTCTCCACCTGATGTGTTGGACGTTCCATTCCGCTCAGGCATCGAAACTAGTCCCCAAGTCTCAACATATGAGGTCCCATAAAAGCCGGAGTGTTACGCTGTCCGGTGTCGCAATCTTGGCGGTTGGGCGTACAAGTTCTGAAGAAAAAAGAAAGCAGGAGAGAACGCGATTGTCGCTGTCGTCGCGGGGTCCCAACACCTGGTTGCCAGAGCCGTTTATTGAGAGAGTTTGGCCATACATTGGTTTGAATAGGCGAGCATCTCGGGCCAACCACAGGCCGCGAAACAGCCCCTAGCGGTGGTCGCGTGCTCTAAATTTGTGCCACGACTATACTTCGTTTCACCTTATGTGCGAGCGAAGGCAAAACTGGAAGCGCGAGCACGGAAGCTCCGTGCGTTCAGGCTTTGCTCGAGCGCGCGAGCTGGGGAGAAATGCAAAAAGCGCTGGTCTCGCGCTTCTAGCTTTGGCTTCGCTCGCAGGTAAAGTGAAACGAAGTATAATTTGAGCCGTGCAGAGCGGAACTCCGCGTCTCAAGACGCTCGCGCACCGTGCACCCTTTGCACTTCTTCCTTTCACCCATTCTCAGGACGCTGTTCTAGCAGTGCAGACAAAGGCATGGGCACGAGCGCGTGGGTTTGGAAAGTGCCTCCTATGCACGAGGTCTCGTACAAACAATAGCGTTTCGCTGAGCTAGGCTCACGCGCCTGTGCCTTTGTCTTCACTGTCGACATTTGTGAGATAGAGTAGAGGTCTCCTGATTGGTCGACGCTGTGTCACAAATTTAGTTTATGCTCTAAGCGTGGGGGGAATATTCGGCGCTGGCGGCGGCCTTTGCTCCGCCTATTGTCCAAACTCTCCTAATATACGGCTCTGCTGGTTGCCGATGCTTCCATGGACTATTAAGCTGTGGAAGTACCTGGAGCAGAACGGGCGTCTGCCACGTCTACTACCACCACTGCCGTGACACCACCAGGATCGGGGCAGGTGACCACGTGACACGGTTCTATGACGTCCTTAGGCGGAAATCGGTGGACCCCTCTTTTCAGGACTCGGGAAACACGCCAGTCGGAGATGCGTTCAAGGCACCATCCCGCCACTTTAGAAACGAGAAACGTTGACTTCGGTTCTCCTTAAAATGAAATGTAAGAATGTAAAATGAAGTAAAAATAGAAAAAGAGCGGTGCTTTTATAAAGAAGAAAGGTGGAATTGTTTTACATCATTTAATTTTATCTCAGACAATGTTTAAATTAGAGGAAGCTTTACATATCGCCGTGCAGAATGCTTGGGTCCTCATAATGTTCGTAGCTTTATTAAGAGGAATTGGGAACATCGTTCTTCGCATTGAATTAGAAACTCCTCATACGTGTTATTCTGCATCCACACACGTTGACTTTCGCCTATCTACACCAAACACAAAGAACGCCACTTTTTTTTTTTTTTTGCCAACTCGAAGCTAACGGTAAATGAGTTTTGAAAATAAAAACGTAAAGTAAAACAGAAGTGAACCTTCTGTCGTGTCCAATCAATCAATCAATCAATCATTTTTTTTATTTTTCCAAGTCAAATACAGATTCGACTTGAACGGTCCGCTGGCACAAAAGGCAAACAAGTTGCCTGACGAGGTGCCAGCGGCCGGTAAGGACGGCAAAATCCAGCGGCAAAAACAAAAAATCCGCGCATGCAGAAACCTACAGAACACAATACTGTAATAACACTCAGACATCATACAAGAAAAACAAAATTAAATACGCACAAAAAAAAAAGAAAAAAAAACAAATACACCAGGAAGCACAATAAATCACACCGCCCGACATTAGACATTGTTATGGAGTGGGAGAGAAGAAACACGATCTGGAAATAAGTCAGCAAAAATGGCCTATAAAGTATACTATGTAAAAATGGGTATAAGCATGAAGTACATAATATAAAGTACATAGTGTAAAATGAGTACAATGCTTGTGTATAGAAAGCATTATAACGATTAAAAAATACCATATATCCTACGGTCGTCAGTCAAAAAGACAATAAAAAACAGTGACAGATAAAAAAGATAAAAACTACTTTCCTATAATTCACCTTTAAAACAATGAAAAACAACGGATGGTGCCTTGAACCAATAAAAGTTTCAGAGTTTGCGGACTTTGTTTCAGCAAAGTAGGAAAGTGCTTTCAATTATTTTTTATTTTACAAAAAAAATAAAAAAAATCTTGGAGTGACTTTGATTTCTTTTTAAGCTTTCGATCACAGTACATTAAATCCACCGGTGTCTTGGCGTTTATGTCCCTCGAATTATAACCTTTCCACGCTTAATCAAACAGGCAAAAAATGCCGAGTCACTGGGCCGTGTACTCATGGGTGCTCTCGTTGCGGCAAGTAGAAGCTGCCAGATTTCTTCATTCGCAGAGAACAGCAGCTATCAAGTTTTCGTAAATAGTCTTTTATACGCAACGCGACGGGAGCTGAGCGTTTCGTGAATATAAATAGTTTCGTGGAAAAAATGCATACCGTAGCTCAACGAACACCCCCCCCCCCCCCCCCTAATTTTGTTTGATAAGAACCTTTGCTTGGCGATTCAAAATCACCGTTTCTTGGACGTTTAGTGTCCTCGAAATATAGACCTTTCCAGCGCTTATCACACAGGCAAAAAATGCCGATTCACTGGGCCGTGTACTCATGGGTGGCGTCTCGTTGCGGCAAGGTAGAAGCTCCAGATTTCTTCATTCGCAGAGAACAGCAGCTATCAAGTTTCGTAAAATAGTCTTTTTATACGCAACGCGACGGGAGCTGAGCGTTTCGTAATATAAATTAGTTCGTGGAAAAAATGCATACCGTAGCTTCAAGGAACACCCCCCCCCCCCCCCCCCCCAATTTGGTTTTTAAACCTTTGCTTGGCGATTCAATATGGTGACACAATACTACTCAATCAATATTTTCGCTACAGCGTCATGTATATTTTTAATAAAATAAAAAACAACAACAAAAACATAACTGTTCGGAGTCGAAACCAAAACTGGACTTGGGAGGAAAAGGAAATGTACACGAGGAGAAAGTTGCCGCAAGTCACGTGGGGACACCCGACAGCGTTTTCTTTTTTTTCCCCCTTCCTTTTTTTTTTGCCGTGGGAGGAAGATGAAACATTCGCACGTCCCACAAAAAACGCCGAAGTCAAGCAAAACGTGACATTTGCGCGTATTTCAAGCTCTCACAGAATATGTGTTCCTAAGACGAGCGGTGTCTTCAGCCAGGGGAAGGGGCGACGACTCGGCGACGTCTTCGTGCGAATCAGCTTGGTGGTCGGGTGTGTCGTAAGGTATAAATCCTAATTGTTTCGATCGATAAACGACTTTTCTTTCGTAGCTAGACAAATTCGCCGGTACCGCGAACAACAGTTCTGAAGTAGAGGTCCCAAGCCCGATATCCGCCGCCATCGCTTAGCCCGCTTCGTCCAACCGCCCAGCCCGCGACTCCCAGGATACGCCGCCATGTTGGGAATTACTCAGAGAATGCACCGAGTGCTTCCGTTTCTCTGTGCAACTTTTTATTTTATTTCATTTTTTAATCAACGTGTTTGAAGGGATTAAAAGCCGCAAAAAAGAGGTATGGTATTTGTTTCTATTTTTAATATTAAGTGTGTGTCTTCGATGACCCACGACTTTTATAATATTTAGTGTGTGTGTCTAAGCCATAGAGAACTGCACGTGACCACGAAGAAGAGAGGTGGGCGCGACTCAAACTCGCCAGTTCTCAATCGGCGGTTTTCGGCGTAAAGAAAACGAATTTACAGTCGCCAGTTCTGTTTTGGGTAGTTGGGCTCTCATACATCATGTCCAAATTAAAACCTTGGCAAGCATAAGTACCCCGTCGTGACCCTTTAAATATACTCGTGTTATGAATCGAAGTGGCGATGCAGGCGAGTTGGTTGATGATACAACTGAAGGCAGCGCTCAAACAACAAAGACAATGATGGTGTGGACAGGACAAACGCTGGAATTCGACTGATTATATAATGAAAGGAAGAAGCATCGAAATAACCATCTATATCACTATCGCATCGACTGCTTCAGAAATGCTACCTCATCCTTATGTAAACAAACCGAAGGTCGACTGACGCATGTTGCGTCTTTTCCTATCTCGAAAGCTTTCAGCAGTTCTTTGGCTGTTTTATCAACCCCTTTCCCCAGAATCATGATACAATGAAAGTTGTGGTCGAGCATACATCCTGTTGTGTCAACGACCGAGAGCGCGAGCACGTGTTGTGGCGGAGATGAACTGTGGAAGGGCACGTAAGTACCTTGAAGGCTTGTTCAAGCAAGCTGCGTCGACTGCGCTGGGCTGCGTTGCGTTGTGGAGCACAGCGCCTCCCCATTGGCTCCTTGTAAGGGGCATCATGGCAAGAGCTCGACACAAGCAGTCTTAATGCCGTCAAAAGAAACTGCGTGAACGAGCCTTTACACCGTTGGACTTGTCTGTGGAAGCCGAACGATTGTACTACGATTCTGTGGAAAGGGATCAATAAGTCTGCGCAAGAACAGCTGGAAGAGTTTGACGAAAGGAAGGCTCAACATGCATCAGTCAAACTTCGGTTTGTTTACATAAGAGTGAGGTAGCCCATAGTCTCCTCTATACTGGCAAAGCCTGGCAGATCTTCACGTGACGCGGCCACTGAAGGTGAAAAGGTAGAGCGGCAGAGAAGAGTCATGTAACGGGCGCCCCGTTGCGGCGAGACGCCGAAACACACTTGTCCCGAGCGATGGAATGTCCGCTCATGCTTCTCGCGTTCCTCGGGCTACCGCTTCAATTCTCGTCGGGATTGAAAACCATGCTTCGGGTCCTTGCCGCAGCAAACGCTGTGCGCTGACTACCAGACTACCTTAGAAATGATCTGTGCTACCAGATCCTCACGCTCCAAATCTGCAACCGGTCACTGTATGGCTCCGTCATCGAACTGCCAGGGTTCTGCCGATTGGGATTCTGATGCGCGGCGATGCAAAGAGAATTCTTCACTTTAAACCTGATAACTTGTAAGCTGCAATATTTACAGGTAATCACACTTTCACAGCCAATCACTTCAAAATTTAGGTATTTATTACGAGGGACATTTAGCTTCTTGCACATTGCGTGTAGGTACTGAAAAGTTTGACTGAATACAACGAGCCCTTGTCTTCAGTGAGGATGACAAGTAAGCTCAATATTGAACAGGAGGAGGCCGCAGAAATGCGAATGAACGTGTAGGGAAGAAACGTGTCCAAGGAAAACGCTATAAGAGGAGCGTTCGGCTGGCGCGGTGGACCGGTGAGCGCTAAGTGATTGGTGCGTGTTCAAGTACTGTCGCAGGGAGGTAACTTTTTTCCTCGGATAAGGCGCCAGAAAAGATACATTTGTTACACTTCCAAACAAACATAAAAACAAAAACAACCTTGCGCATGTTAACCAACTGATTTTGGGAAAGATAAAAACCGGCAAAAAGTTTTGCCCATTGCAGTTACTAAATTCGAAGATTTTTCAAATAAATTGAAATCTAACTATATTATCCGGCAGATGTTTATGGATTTTATCTGAATTATCAAAAAAACACGGTACCCTAAAATGTAGTGGGCTGAACCCTTCTCGTCGGCCAGTTATGCCCATAGGAACAAGAAAACGTTCGGGTGGCGGCTACCTCATAGTTCGACGAGAAAGTCAGAGCCTAAAAGACCTCCTGACTAGTGATACTCGTTTCCGAATCTACAAATAAGCCACAGGCAAAATATTCGACAGAACCGCAATGCAGTGGCAACAGCTATTTTATGAACAATATACAAAACCAGTTGTTCATGGAAAAAGCCTTCGTTAAACAAACGCAGTGAAGCGAAAACAAGCACTTTGTTTCGCACAGACAACGTTTGCCTGTCATCGATTTCAAGCAAACTGTGTTTACGGGCGCACTGCCAAATTACTCTTCAAAAAAATCGGAAAGCAACAAACAAAACACAAAAAAAAAACATAGGAGCGCTTTCCGCCCAAAACGCATCCACGCGCGCTCCTCCCCGCGTGCCAAATCCAATAGAACCGAGCAATTATTTCAGTTCGACCTGACAGGCCTACATCGCATACTGCCACGCCTTACGGGGAGAAGGCAAACAATGTTCTACACCCTACATCGAACACGAGTCCGCCCGACACTGAGAAGGAACAGATGTGGGAGTGAGAGAGACATACCATCTCTATTATTTCTGACGGTTTCCTTTTGGGCCCAAATACCGTCCCCCACCCCCCCCCCCCCCCCCCCCCCCGGCCAGCCACTCGCCCCGCCCGAGCTTTTTTTTAGAATTATACATCTTTGTATTGGAAGGACACGAGCCATTGAATTGGGGAGGGCGAGGAAAAAACAAGAATGGTGCCCGCCGGAGTTCCCCTTGTCCGAGAGTGTACTGTGCGCCTGCCGTGATGCCAGCAGCATAGAATGCGGCGAGTTCGATCAAAGCGCCGATTGGACGGGGCAAGGGAAACGCGGTGGTATATTCTATATACGTAGAAACGCGCGCCAGCCATCGAGAGGAACCCTGGAGGGACGGGAGCCTACCCTCCTTGCCGGGTCTTTGACGGGTAATCTGGCCAGCACGTACTGCTGTCTCATCTACGCCTTGCGGTGCTTTCGTGGGAAACAGGTTCATTCTGTAGCCTCGCGATGCCTCGCGGTCGACGAGGTCTCGCGAGGACGTCGGGGTGTGCACGGGCACCGGACCATAATTCATCTGCAGAGGAGCAGACCGCCGGAGACACCGCCGACAGAAGGGCACGGGGCCAAGTGGCGGAGTGAGACCTCTGCGAGCCGGCGCAAGGAAGCCGTTGCGTTGTGGATGATGCTCCTTTTTGTATTTTAATGTGGCAACGAGAGAGACGAGTCTGCTGGTTGCATTCTGCGATGACTTATGGTGCCTGGCGGACGATGCAAGCTCTCTCTTTCCTTTGCTTTACCCCGCCATTCATGCATTTCTGTTATGGTCGCGGTTGTTGCATCTTTTTTTTTTTTTTTTTGGTTGGGATGCTGAGAGATTGCAGCAAGCGAGCTAGGGTTTCGGTGTTTCTGCGGTTGTGCTGTAAGCACCAGGGAAAAAAAGATATAATGTACGACGTGTTCACGATTTCATGGGCGATGATGGCCGTGGAATTGATCAAATTGTAGACGAGGGTTTGTTTTTAGCTTTGCATTAGTCCATGACATCAGGTTTTGTTTAATGGACTGTCAAGAGGCCATAGAGTTTAAGTCGTTTATCATATTCGCGATGTATATGTCATCAATATCGTTTGCCCAAAAACCCCGCGATGCGATCGCCACTGCTCTTCTGTATTCTTTTTTAAAGCACCCTTAGGCGCACAACGAAGCTGCATGTACACAGCGCGACACTGTTAGCGCGAACACGACATCGGCTCATTTTCGCATTTTACTTCTATATAGTATTAGTGAGCACGAACTTTTATCGCTTACATTATAGAACTAAATGAGCTCTTTCCGTCGCAATAATAACTTGGATGACATCTCTTGGTTTCAAAGAGAAAAGCTGGAAAAACCGGCGATCGCTTGTTCGCGCTAACAGTGTCGCGCTCTGTACGTGCTACGGCTCCATGTACTTGTTTAAGGAAAGCAAGCCTGATACAACTGTGCTGCAAGACGCTAAATACAAGTTGTCATCAGCGCAACTATTGATTTACAAAAGAGTATTTTCTTTAACACGGTTTCTGAATGAGAGCAAACTTTCAAAATGTAAAGGTGCGAGTGAGTGACTTGGAGGAGGACAGAAACGGTTAAAAGCATCCGGTTATCCGGTTGCATAGTCCCCCAAGTAACCCTATGTGTCTGATGATTCTCCTCACGGTTTTAAATACCAATATCTCTCTCTCTCTCTCTCTTTCTCTCTCTCTCTCTCTCTCTCTCTCTTTATATATATATATATATATATATATATATATATATATATATATATTTTTTTTTTTTTTTTTTTTTTTTAATTTTCAACAACAAAAACAGCTGCTTCTTTTCGTTCCGTCCTACATGATGCAAAAGAAGCTGCCTTTTTAATTTTCGAAATTCCAAGTTAAGAAATTTTCAGAAAGCTCTTATTCAATTAGTAGTTAAGGGGAGGGTTAATGTATTAGTTAATTTTTTTTTATTAGTTAAGTTGGTTCCGATTATTTTTTTTATAATTCAGTCGGTACTGGGACGCTTATCTCATTGCACAAGGGGCGGTTCTTTTCATGTTAGATTCAGTGCTCAAATATTTATTTATTGGGATGCCTGCCTTTTTATATCTAAATTGTCGATGCTACTATGACACATGATGTCTCATAGAGAAAAATTAAAAGTTTAAATCTTCGACAAAGATTGAGTTGAGTGGCATTCTTGAATTAACTGTCTAACCTCAAAGCATAGGTGTTCGCTTAAGATTTGATTGCCATTAGCATACAATGCCGCCATGAAGATTTGTTTCATTTTTACAAGTTTCGAATTGTTTAAAAGTGTCACCATTTCACTTTATTCAGCTGTTTGCTTTAGAGCACTAGACGATTTATTCTGGACAAAAACAGAAGGCTTCTTGTCTAAACTCTTACGTGGAGCGGAAAACAAAAATTGGCAATAGGTTTCACGTTTGTGTTCATGAAGGTCCACTCGTAACGTTTAAAATAAAACGAAGAGAAAAAATGCATCCATGGAGTAAACATGCACCTGTCAAATTTATTTACTTTAAAAGTTAATCAAGAAATTTTTTTTCGGCTTTAGTAGCTTGAGTTGAGGCATCGCTAGAATACTTCTTCAACGTCACAGGGTCGCGTTTGTTATATAAGCTTCTATCCCTTAGAGTATGTACAAAAATAAATACAAATAGCGCTTGGAACTAAAGCAAATACCTCGAAATGATTCAGAAAGTTGAATGGGAGCATTTGGGGTGACCAAAAGCAGCTGATGCAGATACAACAGAGCGGTGGAGGGTCTTATTTTGTTGCTCCATCGATCTTGTAGCAATATAAAGGCTGGGGTTGCACATTGACAGTATCGTCTGACTTTGATTCCCTCGTTATAGTTTCTATGATGAAAATATGTGCGAAAGCCTGAACTATTACGAATTAGAAGCAGGGCTCAGTAAGCTGGGATCACACGAGTTTGATCACAAAGAAAACCAGCTACAGCGCGAGTTTTAACGGCATTACAAAGGAACACGTATTGCAATAACTCAGTCTGGAATAGGATTGTCAATGGGAGGAGTGGGTTCAATTATTTTCGCGTGTAAGTAGGCAGCAAGTCAGTGTCATACGCGCCTTTAGAGTGCTTCGATGACGACGACTGTCCGCTATCAACACCAATGCACACCCACCCAGAGAACGAGCCGACTTGGAGGGGCGTTCTTGCGCGAGGCTCACGGCAGAGTCAGCAGCAGGAGCGAGGCTTGAGGAGCACAACGAGCCAGCCATCGATTCATCGCGGCGCATGGGGCTCGCGCTTCTTATGAATCAATTCAGCCGAACTAACTACATCCGCGGAATGCACCGGTGGAGGAACACGATAGCCTCGTCCTTTTCTTGCTTCTCCCTCGACTGCGCCGTCGTTGTTAGTGTTTATCTTTCTCTTCGTGTGTGGGTTCTCTTGCTTTGGATGGCTGGCTTCTGGACGGTTCCCGAGACGACATTATTTGTAAGTGAGCGGTCTTCTGAAGCTTCTAATGGTCTTATTCGATTATCGGGATGACTCTGCCGATTGGAAACCGTCCGCTCTTGACTAGAGATGAAATGAAGACATTCTGTGTCGACGAGGAAAAAGTTATTTTGCTACGAAAGTACAACGAAAGCAGTCCTTTCTTTTTAATATGAGAGAGAGAGGAAGATGTTATGGGGATAATTTCCCCACTTCACAGTATTTATGTTGAGCATAAACTCTCTTTAATATAAAGTGGTTCTTTGTACATGCACTTTTTCTGCAAAAAGACGTACCGTGTGAAATGGCCTTCACGTCAACTGTGGAATCTAACCTTGGGAAGAAAAATGTTCTGTAGTGCTCTCAATAAATCATTCGTCCTTATGACCTTCTATTGCGGGAATCTTTTGCCCAAATGTCACATCGAATCAGGAGTGGAGCTTGTTCTAACTAGACAAGCTAAAAACCTTTTTTCCTTTAGTCATTTAGAGTTCGTTATAAATCTCTCATCGTCTTCACTTCAAATGACAACTTACAAAAATATACTTTTTTTTTAATTTAGGAACACAACTCCATAGGGTACACGCGATCCTCATCAATTTTAGTTACCAAGTATGACGAAAAGAGGCGGGGAGAACGCGAACATTTCTAGGCACTCTTCGACGCAATAAGTTGAACGTTTCGGTATAGCCTTGTAAAGAAAAGCGGTCATTGGCGCGAACAAGTTCATCAGCTATACAGGTACCACCTAGCAAACCATCGCATGGGCGTCACGGGGCAGACGACGCTGTTTCTGTGTTTCCGTTTTTTTTTTTAATGCGACTCGATTGTAGCAACTGCCGCGGCTGAGAGCGCGATCGAAACCAGAGCGCAGCGTCACGCGGGTTAATTTTTCTGAGTGGCGCTACCCGGGAAACCGGGTTTGACCAAGAGGAGGGGAAACCACGCACGTATGCACACGACAACGGCAAAAACGTAAACAAATAAAATACAAAAAGGTAGAGGGGATTAGACCGAAAATGGGCGGCATCTAGAGACGAAGCCTTTGAAAGAGCCAAAGCCACGTCGCGGCCAACCGCGAAAGCTTCTGACGGAAAGAACCGCCAGAGCCTGATCGTACTGAACGTGATGGATTGGAGTACGGGGGAGAAGAACCCGGCTGTACGTTTCCTTGTTGTTGTTGTATTATGTCTGCAGCATTCTTCGCGCACGTGCCCCTGACTTTGTGCGCTGTTGGTGTCTCGCTTTGTTTTCCGTTGACTCCTTTTCTTTTATTGAGGTTCTCTTCATAGTGGCCCGTAAGGCAATATTTCTGAGTGTTGGCTATCGCGATCAGCCCCGTGATGGATACCCGGAAGGGGTTCGCAGGTTATACAAAGTGCTTCCCTTTTCAGCGGTTTCGACTCCGCGTTCGTTGTGGACAAGTTTTGTGCGGCGGCGGCGCGCGACCTCTTCTCGGCGACGCCGATTCGAGCATCGGTGGCCACCTAGGTGACCGATTATACGGGAAGACGTCTTTAAGCACACCGCACACTTGAAACAAAGAGTGGACAAAACATGCAATATATAGCATATAAAATATGTATGCAGTTTCAGTTACTTCTAAGTCGTGGACAGTTTCGAAAAGACTATTAAAATAACTTGTTTAAATCTTTTTCAGATAAGGCCAACAACAAATTTGCCTCTCGTTCCTGCATTTTGCTATTTGAACAGAAAATATACAAAAATAAACCACAAATATAACGACCTGAAGAATGACGAAAAAAATCCCTGGAGAAGGGCAACAAGGGGGGCAAAGATGCAATTAATGCATCTTTGCATTACTTGCACTGTCATCAGAGCTGAAGAATACTTTAAAGGTACCCTAAGGAGGTTTCTGAGATCGCCTAAAAATTGCGATAACTCACTCTGCTGGCTCTAAGTATCCTAGAAAGCCATAAATCATAATGATGCGCGGCCGATTTCCCCTTTGAAAAAAATCAATGATATAAATTATCTCCTGCGATGGGAGGAGCATTGTGCCAGCAGTCGGGACGACATGTGTCGAATGAAAACGCGACATTTCGCTGGGCTTGCAAACGCTGTTATTACAAAATTTGTATTCTTTTTGAAGATAGCAAAAGGTGTGAGTAGTCAAATGTGTTAATTTTTCTCGGAGAGGGGACATAATAATGCAGCGATCGTCTCAAAAACAGAAAGCTATGGTGTTGTTTTCGTGTTTTTTTTTTTTTTTTTTGTCTACCGCAGGAGCGCAGCTCGGTCGTCAGCTGTCGAGCGCTCGAGCGCGAGCTCCCTGGGTTGAATCGTAGTGCGGATTGTCTGGACAACGAGCCGAGCGTATTCGAGATATCACTCCGCGGTTCCACCAGTCGGAGGCGTGAGGATCCTTCGCTTGCTATTGACTGGCAGAGGTCCTGGTTTCAGAACATGCTCCTCTCATCGACAGAGATGAAATCGGTGTGTAGCGATTGTTAATTTTGCTTTTTATAGGGAAATCGGCTGCGTATCGTCATTATTTAGAGATTTATAGGACGCTTATAACCAGCGGAGTGGGTTATCGCCATATTTAGGCGATCTCAGAAACCTCTTCAGGGCACCTTTAAGCCGCACACAATATGTAGCAAAATGTTTTGCAGCGCATTCGCTGGCACGCCAGAACACATTTTTGTTCTTGGACCATGGTGAATCGCAAAACAAGAATGATATATTTTTGTTTGGTTAACAAGTTTATCTGGAAATTTTTTTCAAGAGCAGGCCATACTGTTTTAAAAAAAGAACTTCCATATTTCCTCTCAGAGGAAGCGAGTCAATACAAAATATCTGCTGCAGACGCGTAGGAGATGACACGCATCATGCTTGCGCGACAATACATTTTGAGTACTATTGTCACTTAAGTAGTACTTCAGTGCGACAAGCACATCGGTACATTGTTATTTGCAAGGCAATTCACGTTCTCAAGAACTGGCCCTCGCGCGCTCTTGGGAACAATAGTTCCGTGTGCACTTTCACTACATTTATTTGAAGCCGTTCCATGAACACCCTCGTTAATGTAAAATAACTCCAATTACATGATGGTCTTGGAGTGCAGTAAGTTATAGAAACCACTCATTTGTCGTGCCTCGTGCAGTAGCTAAGTTCACCAATACGGGATCCCATTGTATTTGCCGTTTTTTTCTCGGTTGATACTATTTGAGAAGTCGCAGGACAAGTATTATCTATAAAGGGTAGTTTTGGGGGAGCATCCTGTTTCTACCGAAAGGATATAGTTGTACGTTGTGCCACGTAGTCATACTGATCGTAATTGATCTTATCAAATTGCGTACTCCTTCCATTCCATTTTAAAGCTTAGGCCAAAGTTGGCTGGCATAGATGCAAAACAAAAAATATATATAAAATGCGCGAAATAAAAACAATAATAATTGGTGTCGCAATAAGGTGAGGAATGAAGTGAAATATGAACTCGTATTTACGGCCAAACTAAAATATAATTTTGCACACGTCAGCTGAAACAAGCATGCTATCCAACCATGAGAATTAAGAAGTGGCATAAAAGCCAATATTCAACAGGAACATTTGCTAGCTCAACGACTAAACAACAAAATGACTATTTGCGTTGCGGGGCAAAGCACAGACTAACTAATCCGTATTGGTTAGTATTGCCAATAAGCTTTCATCACGAATCATGCTCATTTCATTGGAAATGTCCGCGACGCCTTGCGGAATCGACGGGCTCCTAGATCATGATTACTGCGAACTCAAGAACTGTCGCAGGGAACGCACACGCTCTAAAGCTTTAACGAAGTTGGAGCGCTTTCCAGTCGAACCACCCTACATTCTGTGTGTCTGGGAAGGAAGCAGCCTACACTCATTTACGAGAAAGTGTCCCCAAAACGAGCCGCTGTTTTTACCAAAAACTTGTTTTGCTTTCCGAAAACAAACATTGACCTCAAAAGCAAATGTAGAAACGCAAACACCTAAAGGAACATCCAAGCCGACATACAAAACGAAGAACCATGGCTGTCTGCCGCAGTGTTGACCAACTGCAATCGCATTTGACCGTCGAAAAAGAGAAAAAAGTTAGGAGTGTTTGGCTTCTTACTCTGCCTTTTTTTTACCGTTTTTCACTCTGCCTTATTTTTACCGTTTTGTGTAATGTTTATGCTTCTCTGGTAAAGCATACATACACGCACTCAAACAGACTATTCCCTGCCTCCCTGGAGGACCTTTATTTAGTTTTTGGTGCTTCCCCGGGATATACCATCACAGGATGTTTTCTTTTAAAGCGGCGCTCCTAAGAGTGAGTAAAACTTTTTTGTAAGCGACGTCAAAAAATTTCAAAATGCATTGCGAGAATCCCGTCGTCACTTTGGGCGCTTCACATCAAAAGAAGCTTTAAGAAAAGGGTACTTTACCTTCTTGGTTCATGCTGTTTTTGCTTTCATTGACGCTTTGTTTTACAGAAGAAGAAAAAACTAGCAAGATCAAGTTTCTATACTGTTTTAGCTATTTTAAATGTATAAATACTTTCTCTTCGTGAAAATAAAAAGAACGCAAATTTGAAGAAGTCTGTACTATAGGTAAATTAAGGCGAGATGCAAAGTATTGTACACATTGAAAAATAAGATTAGTACCCCGAGTGTGGCATCTGAATCAAGGTTCGTGTTTCTGCTTTTTAATTTTTATAAACAAAATTGTAAATGTTTGTAAATCCCGGTTGTTGGCAATTCCCGCCAATCTATGCCATCGCGGAACATATAGTATTGCTTTCCATTTGCGCCTCTGTTGTGATACGAAATCGGTTATAATAAAACAATAAATGAATGCTTAGTTACAAATTATTATTTTCTATCGAATTTGATCGCTTGTATTTTGACCTGCAACGAGACAAGAAAAACTATCTGCACTTATTTATATTTATAAAAAAACAACTAGCCGATTACACACAGTGATGTTTTGAGAAGCTGGGTATCCAAGTCTTTTTCACATTATGCATTTATTCCTGACTTTAATTATAAAAAGAATTCCACGAAATACGTCGAGTTCGTATTTCGTCCCTCCCACTTCTACACACTAGAATTACCGTACGCAGATTGTTGCTTCTATAATATTAAAACTGGCATGCCAGCTTGAATAGAAGCTTTATTGATACGAGTATAAAAATATCTTATCAGACACGTAATATTCGCGCATTTGTGTTTTAAATAACAATCTGCGGTCACTTGTCGTTGTAATTTTCCTTGACATTTTTCTTTTTTATTGGGGGGGGGGGGGGATCGATTACAATGATAATTATAGATAATATAATTTCCACTGTTAAATTTTTGAGGGGTTCGGAAACGGTCAAGAAAGCTTCCTCAGCTTCTATCCCCGGATAGTGCGGCACTTTTATGGTAAATACATCTATTAAATTCCCAACAAAAGACGAACCTCAAACGAGAAGTTTATATTTATTGTCAGTTACCCTTTGCATAGTTATGTTTCCTTCCTGCATAATTCGAAAAATTGGTTGCTCTAGAAAGCTTTCAGCGCACCAGTTAAATAAACGTTTGCTTTAACTTTGAAAACTCGGCGAGGTAATACTTCATTTTCCACTCCATCTTCCATGTTGTTTGCAGTGCTGTCAGATGCACCAGGGCGAAATGTTTCTCTGGAAAATGTTTGTTCCTCCAAGACCTCGCGTGAGGGGAGCACTTCACTAAAGATAGCCGCACGCATCCTTTTAGAATTTTACACATACCTCTTGAGATAAAGCAGATATCATTTATATTTTTACTAAGTCGGAGCTTGAGATGTTATTCCATCAAAAATCCTAATGGCGTCCTCTAACAGCGAGCGCACGGTGCAGTCCTCAGTGCAGATATTTCTTTTTATGAGGTGCAATACTACAGAATAACATTATAATGGGGTATTTGTACCCGTTATACTGCTTTTTGGGTATGCAACTTCTAATTGGCTCCGGAGAAAAATTACGATAAAAATATAAAACGAAGGCGAAACACAATTTGTGCGTTGGGGCCGCACACTTATTAAGTAATCAAATAGCGAAAATATAGCCTACACCATTTGAAAACACAAACACAAAAACAGAAAAAACCATGGACCCATTGGTGTCGGAAAGTTTGCCAAAAATAAAAACCAGATGTCAGGATAAACGCAAAATGTTTTCTCAATTTTGTTTCGTACGTTATCTACAGTTTTTCAGTAACAACAACAAAAAAAGCTTCCTAACGTTATTTTCTTTCTCTAGACGCCCTTGAACGATTCGCGATACCAACAAATGCCTCAATGAGACACCGCACTTAGTTTTCTACTGACCTCGTGCTTTGAATTTAGTATACACCATCCCAGTCTTATCAGTCCTCGTGGAAGAAACACAAGGGCCATTACGCTACAAACCAGATCTATATCGGCTCGAATTTTTGACAAGTGACGGACGGCATCACGTCAACTCGTCCCATATTCAGAATACACGGCCGCCATTAAAACAAAACAAAACAATGTAATAGACAAATACGTATATACAAATGCAGAAGCCCACACGCAGTCAGCCGATGGCAGGCGTTAGAGTGAGCGTCCGCAACAGACGGTAACCCCCCGGCGTGTCACATCAAAAATAAAAAAAAGAAAAACAAGGAGGGCGACTCTATTAGAAATCTACAGACGGAGAAGAGGTCAACAAAGTTAGCGCCGAGGAAAGAGGGGTCAGCCACCACCAGCCGCGATGCGTTCTTCGCGGCCTGTCTTGTTCCGTTCTCGTCCCTAACGGTCCCTCGAAGATGGACGACCTGGGGGGCTGCAGCCCGCGGGGCCGTCTGCCCCCCGAGGGGACGTTGAGGGACATTTCTCGGCTGGAGGCGGGACAGCCCGCGTCGGGGGCGGGGGGCCTCGTCGGGGCTGGGCAGGACGACCAACGCGCCGCCATTGCGGGATCCCCCGCTGTCGTGCGGGAGGGCCGCGCTGCTCCACCGCCGAATCTCTTTTTAATACGGGGGCTGTTCGGTATAACGCCAACCGGCATCAGGTCGCGGCTGGGTGTGCTGACTCATGTCCATATAGAGGGCGAGGTGAAATGTGTGTGAAAGCGAAAATATGTGTCTGGACTATCTTTTTTTTTTGTCTTCAATATTTTGTTTTCAAGCAGTTTTGCATAGAGTTTTGTATAGAGCAGTCAAAAGAAGTACGTCGTCGGTTTATTGTAACTTTAAAAAAAACCTTTAGTTGCAATGAACGTTTCGTACATTTTATCCTTTACGTCTGTAACGCCGCACATAAGTGTTAGAAGTATATAGTGGCAAACTTTCACCTGGTTTTCATCATTCATAATTCATTTTTAAGAATTAATGTTATGATACGAGTACGGGATACTAAGGAGGTTTGGTACATCTCGCAAGTACCTCTAGGTACTTGCGAAATACCGTATGGCATAAGAATACTGTATGGTATAAGGAAAATCATTCAGTGTAGGTTTCCTGGAAAGGTGTTCTTAATAATACGCACCTAACAGTGTTTGAGGCGCCTCCTTTTGAAACCAGGTTTGAAGTGTTCAACTAAAATACGAATACAAGAGATTGGGCATTGCATCCAAAGCGACGAGCTTCTGCCTGCTGTAAAAAGGGAGGCGCAGCAAAGATACAATTTACATAAATTCACGCTTGTAGTAATAATCCCTGTCCCCACACCGCCTAAGCGCCGTTTTTTTTAAACAATAAGAAAAAAAAAAGAAATGTAAAAAACAAATACAGTATCAAACATTAATGCAATCGAAACACGTCACAGCTGTCAGAACAGGAGGGGTTTAAGGACGCGGATCCGCGTTTTACCGGAGTAATTACAAAGTTCAACGTGCCGAGAGTGCGCAGACTTGACGTCCGGCTCGCTTTTACAAAACGAAACTCGACTCCGCTTTAGAGCCTACCACGGCAAGCGCGGTGCAACGACCCTCAGTGCAGAAACATGAGCGCACACATTTGAGCATTAATATAGGCAAAGGGTAAAAAAAAACAAAAACAAAAACATCTGGGTTGGGATTACAAAGCCTCGCACTGAAAGACGCGTCTGGGACCGAGGTATCCCTAAAATTATCTTTCAGCATCGCCTGTGGGATGATTACCGCGAAGAGACCGCCCCAGCTAGGTGCTCCCTAGGGAGAGCAACACCCCGTGTCCTCCCCTTTACGTTTCTCGCGCCCACTCTACCTCCTACACCCTTACGCGTTAAAAACAAAAGCTCCTTTTCGCGGTCTTCCCTTTAAATTATACCGACATCACATGCATGCATCCCTCAGTCGTATCTCTCTCTATATTTATATATACCTTGACAAGTAGAGAACAGGTGCTGCGCCTTCGGGATTAGCATTTCGTGGGCGTCCCTGTTGTTAGTGGATATGAGGAGACCCGGCGGTGCGGAGCTGCTATGTTCGGCGAGGTCGTGGCCCAGACGGCTTAAGGTGTGGTAGAAGACAAGGCACACACAAAGTAGGCCTTGGTCTTTTAGAGGAGCGGACGGGGAATGAGGGAGTCACGGACAGATGAAAAAAAGAAGGGCGTGACGAGTCTTAAGGACATCTTCTTACCACTCCACGGCCAATTAGACTACGACTTTCGCCGATAAAAATCACAGAAAAGGAATCACGAAGCGCGGTGGCAATGAGCCACACCCCACGTTCCTTGAGATATCAGTTACTAAAAGTGCGCAGTTATCCCCTTTCAACAACTCGAGCAGAAAGTTTAGCCAATAACAACGCGGGTTTGCTGATTCTCGGTTAGGATGCTTCTCAACCCCTGATGTTCAGCGGACCCCTTGTGGATCGGCAGAGATGATAGAGGACCCCGTTCGTGGTGAAGGAAAGGGAACGTATAAGTTAATTATGGTAATGATTTAATATATGGATATAACTAAGGGCTAGTGTGAAGTAGACTTTTCTTATTGATATGCACACGAGAAAACGCACCCAAAAATTGGAACGTTTCTTCTCAATCTGAAAAGACACAACTTCCATTGCCTGCTTAAATGCTACGCGGACCCCAGAGGATCCTCGGACACCTATTTGAGAACCACTGCTTAAGAAATTATATTTTTTAATTGTGACGAAAGTCTGAACAACACTCATTGAAGGGCTTCAGTGTTACAACCCGTCTCATCTGTCTAGATTTAAGAGTGTCTCTTATATCTGAAATCCGAGCACCATGTTGTTCCTCTGGATTGGACATAAAGCAAGGAAACTTGCCCCACAAATTTCAGTAGAGGGCATAGCACAGCGTGCTGGTGCCTTGCTAGATCTTCATTTTAAATAGCGAATTTAAGGCAAATAATGTTCATTGTTTGCATTGAAAGAATAGAAAAAAACTTGAAACGAATAATCAGTCCGGGTATCGCCCACTGAAATGCTATCGATCGTCGCGCGTTTGTTCTAGAGGGATTCTGCGCGAACGGCCTTATCGAGACCCCCTAGTCTCGGGGGCCTGTCCACTTAATCCTCTCTCTCAATGCTGCGACGGCATCGACGCAACTATTGGTTCTGAGTCCGACGCCGACCGCCTTCAACGAGAGTCCCAATCGAACATTTACGTACAATTCGTGTCTAATTCCCACCCTCGCTTGGTCGTAGTTTGATGACGGCGAAATTCTCGTGCGCAGGCCGTGCACCTACCAGATAGCGCTAGCCACATGGAACCCGAATAATGTGCGTAGATTACAGAGTATTTCCAACTGCGCAATCGGAGTCACGTGTTTCATGGGCCGGGTTTGCGATACGAGCTATGAGGAGGTTTCCTAAAAGGTTTGTTTGGGCTAGTGTGTTGTTTAACATCTCGAGGTAGAAACAACGCAAAGCTACAAGGACGAAGAGAAAAAAACATTTTAGCCTTTCCACACTGGTGAAGAAGGAAGACCAGCGGAGCTGTACAATGGAAAGTAATGGCCGGCCGCAAGTCGGCAAGCCAGAGTGGAAAGATTGCCGCCATCTATGAGCGACGTCAGCTGCCAGATACGTGGCTTGCCGCCGTCGCTCATAGATGGTAGTAGGTGTCCAGAGTTCGGTGTTTTCATTTCTTTGCGGGGGACACGATCCTAGGGAAGCTAGCCCTTAACAGCTCCGCTGTAAAAGAGGCGGGACTCAGCGCTGAGTCCCGTCTCTTCTTGTTTTTCGTTCTTGTCCAGTTGCGCTCTTTTTGCCTTACGAGAAGGTGACGACAGCGCAGGTCTTTCGGTAAGCTTCTCCACCTTTCCGCAAGCTTTCCTCTCACCACGTGATAGCTGAAGGCACGCGCACTTGCGACCAAACGGTGAAGGAGGCGTCCGCCATCAAATTGCCAACGCTCCCCATGGGTTGAGATATTCCCTCTCTTAAATCTAGGCTGTCGATGCCCGAGCATGGATGTTTAGTAACATCAAAGTTACAAAGCATTAATGAGGAGGAGTCTCCAAGTTAAACTCCTGAATACCTTGAGTCTCGATAGCGTCTCTTAGGCTCGTGGAAAAAAAAAAAACACCGCTTTGAGGTTCTCAATATAATCAGCGAACAAAGTGGTTGACGTCTCCTTGAGAAGCGAGAGTAACCATCCTGCCTGACTTAACCGTACCAAGGCCTCCTCCTCGGTCACTTTGCACCTCAGCACCCGTTCCGTGATGGTGCAGTTAAACGGCCAAACGTTAATCTTTGTTTCGTGGTGTTGTAATCCTAAAATTATATCTGCCACTCCGTTATATGCCCCTGAACTTTTGCGCGAGCATTTCCTTTATGAACACAATTGTTTAATGAGCCACTGAACGAAGCATGATAGTGTATGGTTCTTTAAATTGACGCTCTGAATAATACACAGGGTGATTTGATTTATTATTACAGATTTCTTTAAAGAAAGCCATGAAAGCTACACTTATGCGGTTTGTATTAGTGATTTATACGCCCAGGGGGACATTATGTGGGTGGCTAATCTTTGAGATACGTCGGCTAATTGATTAAAATTCGTTAATTAACTTTTTAATTAGTGAAAATAGACACAAGGTTCTAATTAGAAACGTGCTGAGCGTTATCAAAAATCACTAAATTAGTCATTTTCAGAAAGACTTTCAGCGCGTGAGAAGCGTAGTAGTGCATTAAAGTTACCACTCGTGGAGCACGTGCAAGGCTAGCGGTTGCGGTAAGGCGCCCGCGCGATTGATCCGTCTCTTATCTAGCCCCAGCCTTATAGCTTGTACCAGCTCCACGAGTGGTAACTTCAGTGCACTGTTGCGCTTTTCACGCGCTCAAAGTCTTTCCTAAAAATTACTGATTTAGGGGTTTTAGACGACGCTCAGCAAATTCCTGATTTGAACCATAGGACTATTTTCACATATTAAAAAGATAAATAACGAAATTTAATTAATCAGACGACTTATCTCGAAGATTAGCCACCCCCATAATGTCCCCCTGGACATATAACTCACTCGCACAAACCGCATAAGGGTAGCTTTCATGGCATTTTTAAAGAGATCTGTAAGAATAAAAAAAACAACACCCGGTATATATGTATACATTTTAGCATGGTATTTCAGAAGACCTTACTCAAGTTTTAAATAACTAATTTAACTTACACCGAGTAGATAATTGTTCTGTGTTCAAAAGTGTGTTCATTGCATTATTCTTTCTACATGTTTATCGAAATCTCATAAACCCAAAAGTTTATTTTGGGGCAATAAAACCGGTCCTGATCATACTCAAGTTCTGAGGGCAAAGAGCAAATACTTACATGAACGTCATTATGGTAACGCATTATGTAGCTATTCTGCCGCATATAAGGAAAATCAGATTAAAAAGACGAACTTATTAACGTGAGAAATGAGTTCTTTCAGGTCACATTTAGACGAAAGTCCTGATTTTAATTCGCAAGTCAACAGACAAACAAACAAACAAATAACCAGAAAAGTTAATTTTATTTTAATTTGTATCTGCATGTCAAGTGGCTTTCGGATTTCCGAATTTTGACAAAAATATATAAAAACAGCCAATGCTCGACATACATAAAAAAGATATTACCACCGACCCATGAGCAATGAATATACAAATTAATTACATAAAAAACGAATAATTGCTAAACTGCAATTTGTATAATCAAATATTTGAGAAACCTCATTTAAATATTTGTTATTACGATATTAAGTACAAACAGTTATAAGAAATATAAAAAGTTAGGAAAGGTTTTCAATTTATTGGTTTACGAACACGTCGCTATAAGCACACATGAACTTTTTCTTATCTAATAGAATGGACGCTCTTTTTCGCAAATGAGTAGCTGAAACAAAACAGAAATCTGCTAGATCAAAGGCAATATTTTAATAGCGGGCTGTTTTTTCAGTGCGCCAGCATTACATCTTTCGAGCGTAAAATATGTAGGAACTAAAAAAAAAAAAGATTTCAAGATCCAATTAACTTCGGTTCTTGATTTTTGTTTTATTCAGAATTAAGACTCGCGAACAGGCACAGTTTCAGCCTCCATTAAACATGAGCATAAGTAAAATTTACAAAAATAAAAATTGTTAATTAAACCGTGGCCAGCCCCTCACATGCTCTATCAAATTTCCGTTCAGCCCCTTCACCGGACGTCACTCGGTGAGATAATTAATGAGATCTACAGTTCTCACACAGCAAATACCTATTGCGGAACAACATTTTGACGAAATGTGAATTTCGATATGTGGCAAAAAATATTACGTTCAAAATCGTCACATCAATATTAGTTCACAACACAAACTTCAATGCCAGGTCCAAAAGTTTTTTTTTTCTTTTTCTTAATATGACTATTTGTTGACTTCCTTAATAAAGTTCCCAGTGATTTCCTCACGAGTCTCATTTTGTTAAGGAGATAGCGAGAGCATCCTCGGCTGGTGATTTTATGTGGCATTCCAGCTTTCTGCTGGGTGCACTTAATTGACCAATCTTAAATTTTGACACGCTCGTGAGTTCACAATCAGACTGTATTTCAGTGACAATTTTTCACCAACACACAAATCGCGGCCTTTGGTATACTTGTCTTGAACCTTCCTTTATAGTCCAATGCATTTTAACTTCTGTGCAACTGCATAAAAACTTGGACTTTTTAAAGGATGCAGAAGTTGTCTATTGCTTCCGCTATGAAAAAGCAGATAATCATAATTCGACCCTTTATGCGACCTCAGAACGCCACAGCACTCGGTTCGTAGTGAAAAATCCACTTCGTTTTGGTCTATTAGCAGACGACGTACGTAGTATTTGTTTTAAACTTCTCTGCGAACGACGCTTTCTAGAAGACAGACCCCTTCACTCGGGTTAACAGACGATTTGTCTGCGGAAGGTATAACTCGCAATCTGAAGGTTAGCTCTCGCTCTCGCTATCACCGTGGACCAAATTGGATTTCTGGTGTTCTTCTGGCAACGCGTGCCTGTAATTGTTTGATTTATTTTACCGGCCCCATGTATTGCGGACGTTTCCAACGTTAAAAGTTGCTCGCATCTTGGTCTCATTCATCGGTACACCAGGACCGTTGGAGTACTAAATAGAGCGACTCGGTTAAGCATTTTAGGTTGGAATTTGTGTAACACCATATATGGCAACACATTTATATGCAATATTATAAACACGATATGTTGTACACTGTTTGTTGTGTGTGCCTGATCAGATCCCTGCTGCTGATAAGGGAGCACTCGTTCCGTCGTCTTTGTTGCTGAAAGTCACCAGGAGTTGCTCTGTTCTGTTCCACATTAGCTGATGTACAAAGTAATAAAGGTGATCTTAACGCGTTGCAGGTAAATGTAAGGAAATTGAAAAAAACAACAAAAAAAAACATTGGAACCCATAGCATATTTACACGCAAAACAGAGTTTTATGTCTAATTAACTCTATGAACCGTAACGAAAATAAACATTGATACATCGATGGCTAGTAATTTTATTTTAGTGGGACTTCACTTGCTTGGCGTATACAGAGGTGTAGTAGCGTTAATAGTAAGCTGCTGGATATCCAATCAAACAATGTATTCGAAAAAAAAAGCGCAAAAGTTCTGGAGGTGTTGTTACCTAATCAAGATGTGTCTGTCACTCGTCATCTGTGCCCCTAAATTTGGCGCGAGCATTTACTTTCTCGACACTGTTATTTAAACAGCCGCAGAGCGAAGTTTGATTGTGCATGGTTTTTTAAATTGACACTCTGAATAATATATACATATAAGGAAAATCAGATTAAAAAGACGAACTTATTAACATGAGAAATGAGTCCGTTCAGGTCACATTTGGATGAAAGTCCTGATTTTCATTCGAAACTGAACAAACAGAAAAAACAAAAAAAAAACAGAAAAGTTAATTTTATTTGATCTATATCTGCGTGCCAGCTGACTTTCGGATTCACGAATTTTGACACAAAATATGTAAAAACAGTCAGTGCTCAATATACATAAAAATAATATTACCACCGACCCATGGACGATGAATATTCGAACTAATTACATAAAAAATGAATAATTGCTAAACCGCGGTTTGTATAATCTAATATTTGCGAAACCTCCTTTAAATATTTGTTATTACGATAATAATGTAGCAACTCTTATCAGAAATATAAAATTTCGGAAAAGTTTTCATTTTATTCGTTTAGGAACATGTCGCATGAGCACACATGAGCTTTTTTTACCTAATAGGATGAACACTCTTTTTCGCAAATCAGTAGCTGGAACAAAACAGAAATCCGCTAGATAAAAGATAATGGTTTAATAGCCCGTTGATTTTTCAGTGCATTACATCTTTCTAGCGTAAAATATATGGGAACTAAAAAAAAAACGATTTCAAGATCCATTAAGTTCGGTTCTAGATTTTTGTTTTATTCAAAATTCAGACTCGCTAACAGGCACAGTTTCTGCCTCCATTGAATACAGGCATAAATGAAGCTTACAAAAAATAAAATTTTAATTACACCGTAGCCGGTGTAATTAAATTACACCGAGCAATCACATGCTCTATCGAATTTCCGTGCAGCCCCTTCACAGCACGTCACTTGGCGAGATAATTAATGAGATCTACAGTTCTTACACACCAAATACCTATTGCGGAACAACGTTTGGACAAAATGTGATATTCAATATGTGGCGCGAAATGTTACGCTCGAAATCGTCACATCTTTTATAGTTCACAACACAAGCATCAATGCCAGATCCAAACTTTTTTTTTTCAATATGACTATTTTCTGAGTCCCTCTATAAAGTTCCCAGTGATTACCGTACGAGGAGTCTCATTTTGTTTAACGAGATAGCGGGAGCTTCATCGGCTGCTGATTGTATGTGGCATTCCAGCTTTCTGCTGGGTGCACATAATCAACCAGTGTTAAATTTTGACCCGCTCGTGAGTTCACGATCAGACCGCATTTCAGTGATAATTTTCACCAACACACAGATCGCTGCCTTTGGTATGCTTGTCTTAAACCTTCCTTTATAGTCCAATGAATTTCAGCTTCGGTACGACGGCATAAAAACTTGCAATTTTTAAAGGATGCAGATGTTGTTTACTGCTTCCGCTGTGAAAAAGCAGATAATTCTAACCCGAGAGTTTTCAAACCCAATATGTATTATTCGATTATTTTCTAGCCTTATTCGTTCGCGGCTTGAGTTTGCAAGTGTTGTGTGGAATTCTATTACAATGACGGATGCTTTACAGATTGAAAATGTTCAGAAGAGGTTTATTAGAATTGTTTACGACCGATACTTTCAACGTAGGTGCTACTACGACTATGCCTACAAACTCGGGAATCTCGGCTTACAAAAGTTATCAAGTCGAAGAACTGCGAGAGATTAACTACTGATGCACAAGATAATTCATGGCCAGATAGATAGCAGCTTGGTATATTCTTTTAATTTTCATTTTCCGGTACGCTTCAGCCGACACGCATGCTTGTTTTATCCTGATTCACAGGAGAAGCTCTGTCCGACCACCCGTATGCAGCTCTGTTTTAATGACATTTCATCAAAATCTTCTTTAGATGCTTTTACAGATTTCATCTCTTTTAAACGTGAACTTGAAATTTTACTCTACGATGCATAGTCATGTAGCATTCCCGCATGTGTTTTGTTCACTGTTCGCATGTGCCTCATACCAAGACTGACTTCAGTCGTTCTGAGGCACGGAATAATAAATATTATTATTATTATTATTATAATTTCAGTCTTTTTGCGATCTTACAACGCCACGGCACTCGGTTCGTTGCGGACGATCCACTACGTTTTGGTTTATTAGCAGACGACGTCCGTAGTATTTGTCTTAAACTTCTCTGGGAATGACGATTTCTAGAAGACAGACCCCTTCACTCGGGTTAACAGACGATTTGTCTGCGAAAGGTATCTTAACTCGCAATCTGAAGGTTAGGTCTCGCTCTCGCTATCACCGTGGACCAAATTGGATTTCTGGTGTTCTTCTGGCAACGCGCGCCTGTAAGTGTTTGATTTATGCTACCGGCACCATGTATTGCGGACGTTTCCAACGTTACAATTTGCTCGCATCTTGGTCTCATTCATCGGTACACTTGGACTGCTGGAGTACTACATAGACTAGAGCAACTCGGTTAAGCATTTAAGGTCGGAATTTCTCTAACACGAGATATGGCAACACATTTATATGCAATATCATAAACACGATATGTTGTACACTGTTTGTTGTGTATTCCTGATCAGGTCCCTGCTTCTGATAAGGGAGCAGTCATTCCGTGATCTTTATTGCTGAAAGTCACCTGGAGTTGCTCTGTTCTGTTCCACATTAGCTGATGTAGAAAGTAATAAAGGTGATCTTAACGCGTTGCAGGTAAATGTAAGGAAATTGAAAAAAAAAAAAAACATTGGAACCCATTACATACACGCAAAACAGAGTTTTATGTCTAATTAACTCTATGAACCTTAACGAAAATAAACATCGATACATCGATGGCTAGTAATTTTTTTTTTGGGGGGGGGATTTCACTTGGTTTTTATATACAAGGTATAGTTGCGTTAACAGTAAACTGCTGGATATCAAATGAAATAGTGTATTCTAAAAAAAAACGCAGAAGTTCTAAAGGAGGTGTTATGTGATCAAGATGTGTCACTCGTCATCTGTGCAACATATAAACCACCAAGTAAAATATATCTTTCTTTCTGAATGAACTGACCAAGTTTAAGGAACACCAAATTTAACGCACATGAAATAGTTTTGTTGCTCACAATGCTTATGCAGACCACGGTGGTGCCCCTTTTCATGTTATTTTATAAAGTTTAATAAAAAAGTTCAAACTACGTAATAATTAAAACAACTCAAATATAAACCGATAAAATGTGTAATTAATTTGGCATGCAACTCGCGTCACCTCATTGTCCTGCTGATATTTTCTATGGTTCGTTTGTTTTTTCTTTAGCGTCTTGTGTGCAAGTGATGCAGGCTGTGTAAGTACTGTATAAGCATTTGTCCTTGACACATGGTCCTGCATATTAGCCAACCCATGCTTTTTCAGTCCTAGATAAGTATAAAGTTTACATTCTAAAAGAATATCTTTCTTTTCTTTAGCTACCACGTTAACTTTTGAGATACCATCTGCGATAAATGCCGGAACCTACAGAAGTAGTTGTTTCTGAAACATAATGCAGAATACGTAATTTGATTTATTTGCAAAAAAAAAGGTAAAAATAATGATATTTTGTGTAAACTAAAACCACATGTAAATGTGGTTTTAGTTTATTTTTTTTATCCCATCGTGCCTGATGTCGTTTACTTGATTACAATATATTTTGTTTTCAATCAATCACTGAACTGTAATTTGGATTGCTTAAATGACGTTTTACACTTATAGAATTCACCAATGGCTACTATGTAAAGTAATATTAAAGCAAACAATATAATTGTAAATGAGAGGTACCAATGACAGGTCAATGTTGACGCGATGAATTGCAATATTTGCAATATGGGCTTTATTTTTTGCTAAAATATCACCGTTAGCATTGAACTTACTTCGAATACTACGTGAAATATTTTGAATATGCTCTTTCGTTGTAAGCGTACCGACATAGCAAAGTAGAATGTACATGCTTACACGACAGCTGGACGTTAATAGCATGGGTGAGGCAATTCTTAGGGTCACTCTGCAGATACTTTGTTTATTTATCTTGCGCCCAGATACATACGTAATCTAGAGACTGAAGCCCATAAACACACATTCAAAAAGAAACATCAAAAACAAAGTAAAATAGGACGTTTGAACGAAGAAGAAAGCGTGCGTTGACCGGAGGAGGAGTACGGATAAGCAAAGACATTAAAACAAAAACTCAGAATAAAATATTAATAATAATAAAAAAAAACATTATACATTTATTTGTTCCGCTTCAAATAAAGGAAATAAAATGCAAAAAAAATATTGACATGAAATTTTATGACGCAGACTTGGACCCAGATTTCGCGGCAGAAAACAATAAAATTTCTTATGCGGAGCTCGATTTCACGACGCTGGACTCGATATATTCCAGACGCCGTGTGACTCAGCGGGATCAGTTTACGAAACGCGAGTGTAGAAGTCTGAGAAACTCAGCTGAAGCGCGATGGGCATTGTAATGCAACATCTACATAACGACCGTCAGAACGACAAAGACGGCGATTTTCGGACGCCGTTCAAATACACGTCCCTCATTGTGAAAGGAGACAAGGCACATATTTCTCGTTTTCGGACATGAGTGGCCCTATTTTGCGAGGGCGATCAAGCGCAACCCGCTTTGCGCAAGTGGATTGGAACCCAACAGTGTAGTCAGGGATTAAAATCTGTCTGAAAGTGCCCAAATACGTGTGCTGTGGGTGTTTTTTTTTTTTTTCTTTTGAATTTTCATAGGTTGGGTTGCCAAATCATTGTTTCATTTTTTTTATACTTTATTCTTATAAGCCGAGGATTTGTGGTAGCACGCTGTAGTCCACTAAACGCAGTGTCGCTGCCCACGCAACGTGACCTTTCCTTCCACGTCATCTTAGCGGCTGCGTCTTTATCGCTGCCTTGTGTGCTAAAATATCCCCACTGTCATTAAACCTCACGTACAAAAAGTGACGTATTTTGTGTTTCTTATAATCCACCTGGCGTTGTCCTACTAGAAGCGAGTGGGAAATCGGTGGCCGGCTGTGTCAAAACACCACATCTCGGAGCACGTTGAAGCGAAAGCTTTGGCTTTGCAAAACAGAGAGGTCGTTCTTTAATTTAATTCTCGCCCGCAGCCCGATAATTATGGCGGCCTTCTGTCGAGTATCACTGTTGGCGAGAGGATGGAACTATATAAAAAATGTAATTTTTTGCACCTTTTTTACGAACAGTTCGGTGTTTACCCAACACAAGGCCTGTACACTAGATACCTTACGTTATCTGCAAGGGGCGGGGGACAAATTGGGCTCGAGTGCTGCGTCAACGTGCGGCCGGAACTCGTGTTCGATTGATGCTTCATTGATTAAACACAAGCCCCAGCCGAAGTGACGCAGCGTTTGGTTACGTCAGCCCGAACGCTGCGTCAGAAACAAAAACTAATAATTATTGTTGCTGTCCCCAACAGCTTAGTTTTCAACTCAGCCGCTGAGGGTACGATGGTTAGAGCTCCAATCCAAGACTGCGTGATACACGTTAAAGACAGCAGGTTGATAGTCCTGCTGCACTGGTAACGTGCCCAATCCGGAGCGTTAAGCAGTGAAAAGGGGCGATAAACCTCACGCTGTCCAGACATCTAAGGTCTACTTTGGCAGTTTGCGATTAGAGCTGCCCATATAAGCCTCGCTCGCACGTCTCTTTCACTTAATCCTCAAACCTATTCCAGAATCAAAGCGATCCTAGCGGCGTAATGCCGCGCAAAGCAACTTGAATACTGTTTGGCCAACTAAGTTTCGGTTTCGATTGGCCAACCTCAGTTGTCGACATCACGTCAAGACGAAATTCAGTGTTTTCATTTTCAAATATGCGACTCTCCTTAAGGTTGAGAGCTGGGCTAGTTGGTAGTTGTTAAACATAATCAGATAAAATATCGCAAAAAAGATACAAAAGGAAGAGACTAATCGGACAGGACAGCGCTCTGTCCTGTCCGGTTTGTCTCTTCCTTTTGGATCCTTTCGCGCTGTTTTATCTCATTATGTTTGACTCTCCCTAAATGTCTAATACTGTAGGTGTTGCCTACCGATACGGATGGAATTCTGGAGCGCGTATATTCGAACCCCCAACGTGCTGAAGTTTGTGCGCAGATAAACACAGGACGACGATGGCCCATGGAAGAAGTGTTTTGGGCCGTTCATCCTGTTCCATCGGCTCCTCAATGTCCTAGGCTTCTTAAATTATCCATGAGCCGGGACGTCAATGCTGCACCCTGGAGTGGTATAGCCAGACCGTCAGATAGGTGAGAGACGTGACAGGCAGTGTTCCTACTCCTCGCTAAGCCTAGGCAGGTCCATATGGCCGCTAGAGGTTCGTGTTTCGACGGGGACTTTCACGAAAATGAGTGCGTGCAATGCAAGCGAGCACTTACTTTATTTTCATGCAGTACTTAAATACACAACTTGGTCAACGGGATGATCAAAAACGAAACTATGCCACACCCCTTCATGACCAACAAGGTTCCACAATGCAACGCGCGCAGTGCTGCGTGCAGGAATTTTCGAAATTAGTCTATTAAGTCTGACGACAGAGTAGAATTCTTACTTGGGTTTGAAAGGAGATGCCACCGTGTCTTAGAAGCGTTGATTGTAATTTAGACAATGTACACATACAACGCGTTGATAACAAACACCTATAGAAACATTACTAATACATCTCTGAATATTAGCACAAGCGTAAGAATAATGTAAGTTAAAAAAGAGTCAGAATGAAGCTGATGACTTACGTGCCGGTCTCTGCTTGCATCCCCCCGTGGGCGCATATTTGAACCCGCACATTATTGTTTTCAAATACCGAAAACAGAACTACCAAGCATCTGCACAATGACCTGGCGGAATACAGAGAACCCGTTTCAGAATACTGCATGTTTGTTTTATTTTGCTTCTTCTGTAGCTCTCCACCCAAAAAAAAGGAGGGGGGGGGGGGCTTATGTCCCCGGCTGTAGATAAGGTATTTAGCTCTTGCAGTATGATTGCCAGCCTGTCGATGAAACATCTTGCCACTGATGTATGGCCGCTAGCCCACATCTGCCTTCTGCCCTTTCTATTAAGGCCTTTGTGTCGGAAATAAAGAAAGAAACAAGCAAACAAACAAACAAACAAACAAACAAACAAACAAACAAACAAACAATACGCAGTGTTGGTCCACAGATACACGCCGGTACTATCCTCATTCAAATCTAAATGGGTAGGATATGGGATCGGGCTCAGGATTATCGCGTTATTCAGGGCGAGCTCCCATTTCCCGTGTCCCAAGCAGAGGCGTCACGACCCACTCGGCTACCAGGTCTGCGACACCAAAAGTTGGAATGTTGCGTACTTGTCTTTTCCTCGTATCTGCTTTTCTTCAACCATTACTCGCCAATGAATTTGGTAAGGTTTCGAAGAAACAGCGTCTTTGAGTTTTTGATCAACAAAAGAACGCTCTTCGCGACCTGAAAGCCAGGTCGCCATTATGCATGTTTATTCAGCACAAAGTCAGTGTGATTTAAAATTGTCTCCCCGTCATGGAGAAAGAAATATGGACTACAGAGTACATACGTAACCTTATTAAAAGGGCTCCAAGTGTTTCGATATTGACACGTTCTAGTTGTTTCCTATTTTACTTTTTTTGTCCTTTAAGTTGTGTAAAAAGTGATGAAGATATGTTTTGTTTATTAAGGTGCAAGGTACTCCTTAAAAATCGGATACCAAGATGTGTTTGATATAGTCTCAGAAAATCCGTAACCGCAGAAAACATCTAGTCAGAAATTATCCTTGAGAGTATTCTGACAAATTTAACAGCATTGAATACCTCTAACGCGATTCGCGTTGGCCTACCAGGAACGCCTATCCTTTAACTTTTGCAAACAATATTGAAAAAAAAAAAAAGGTATCCGAGGACTTCGAGGCACAGTGTTTGCATTTATTAGTTACGAAGTAGGGTAGCTGAGGAGGCATCCGCATAACACGGCGAGGTCTCACGTTCCAACTTGGATGAAAAGAAGAAAAAAAAACACAATAACTTACAATGCACATTACCTTGTAGATAGTTGAGCGTGTTGGTTTCTAATTTACGATAAGGAAAGAGGGACATTGAAGACAAAGAGACAAGACAGGCATGTTTTTCTGTTTGTCTTCAATGTCCCTCTTTCCTTATCGCACATTACCTTTATCATCGGTTTGCAACTACCCAAAACCAAGCATCTCCCAGAACAAGAACAAGTCGCCGCCTATACTGCACCTCGTAGGGCCGTTACCGACAAGCCCCGTCTGAAGAAAACCGGAACGTAATTGCTTCATCTCCCCGGAGTTGCAGCGGTCAACGGGACCGCGGAATATAGATTGTCAGGCCGCACCGAAACCGGGCATTCGCTTTCACTCCGTGACAGTGAACACAAACATCCATAACTTCATTTCGCCCAACAATTCCCTCTCCAGCCAGTTTCCGGAGGAGACCGCCTGCTTCGTACTAAACCGGACAAAGAACAGATCACACATACAAAAAGTCGAGCGTCCAGCGGTTGGGCGGGAGCTGCCCCAGCCCATTACGGGCTTTCCGTTCGGACTCGTACGCAGAACGTTGTTTCAGGCAAAACACAGAAGGCTCGAGAATTGGCCGCTGTGGAGCGGCGGGCGACCAGAGAAGCTCCCCGCTGCGAGCGGAGCGGGAACTTGTTTTTATTGGGGAGGAACGATAAAATTAAAAATAACAAAAGTGCGAAGAACTAGGGAGGGTTTAGCGCTTGCACCCTGCTGGGAAGTGGTATAGAGGTTCACCACGTCCATAACTCGGGCCGCGAGCGTGTGGTGATGTGTGCTACTTCCGGTCTACTTCCGTCTAAGGTTATGGAGTAATAGGAGTTTTACCGGCCTTATGGAGTGATGGCCCACGTAATGATAGAATGACGCACGCTTCCGATTTAGTTGCCATCCGTCACTCCAGTGGCTTTCCAGACGGAGAATCACTTGTTCGATTATAGATGGTTTCAGCTGAGCCCTTGCACCCCTCGTCCTTCGAGCATCCGGTCTGAAACTAACACCCAGGCGTTGATGAGTGCCTAATCCCGAGCAGATGGGCCTCGTCAGCGACCGGCGTCGAATAATTGATCGCCGGCAAGGCAAGGACTATACTTGCACGCAACACATGGTTCTAAACGTGGGCGCGGTCCGCCACGAGATTCATATGCAGTGACTGAGGCACATTATGAGCGCTTCGGTGGGCTACATATATTCAATGCGAGCTACGATTTTAGATGTTCGCTGCCTGAAAACGGGGCTTGGCACGTGCCGCGTGTTAGTGATTTCAGGCACATCATTGAGAGCACATTGAGAGGCTCAGAACGTTTGGCCACAGGTGTTCACGTGGGATCAAACTGCCGGAAAGACAATGAGGTTAATTACTTTCCGTTTTAAGTGACAAACTTGACGGTGGGAAATTCATGCGGTGGAAGCTTGTTAGCATAAGGTGCTCAACAGCAACGGCGAAAAACACAAATACCGTAGTCAATACACCACGCATAAACCACATCGTGAGCTTTCCGCTTGAGATCTGTAACATGGCGTTAGTGCCGAAAACTTTGTCCTGTTTGACTGTTCAGAATATTTTTTTTTGTTGCTCCAAGTATACTGCTAGTGCTCCTGCAGCTCAAATGTTTATTTGTGCATATTTACTATGCATGAAAACACGTTTCTTACTGTAATGTTTATATAACGTTATCCAGGTAAGAACTCTAGCAGTGAGCAGGTGAGTTCCTTAAGAATACGCAGGCGAATACACAGCAGAGGTTTTATATATTCGGACGCCACATTATGATATGCACGTACGCAAGATGATGAGTATTATGTTAACAATATTCTGGGAACACTTATAGCCGAATTTGAGTTATTCCCTCGATCTTAATTATAAAAGTTCGCGATAATAACGTTCGTCGCCAATTTCATAACAATTGAGAAAATCGCAACTTCGGCCCATTTAATGCAACCAGAGACACCTCTTTGTAATATCAGAACGGCAGCAACCCCCCCCCCCCCCTCCCCACACACACAGAGACACAAACACATGTAATTGAGAGAGTTGGGTAAACTAAACTAGATAGATGACAACACAAGACAGCCTTTTCTTTGATGTTGCACCACACAGAGGACATAACAAGATATTAGCACGGCGTTCCACTCCAACCGTTAGGTAGGTAAATGAAATAACTGTACTCCTTGCCCCTCTTAAAGAAAAAAAAGAATAAGTTTTTATGGAATAAATACCGTATTGCACATTTCTTAGGACGTTTGAGGACAGGCGCCATTTGAATTAAACGACTCATTCTAACATTTTGTTCTTAGATTGCGACTTTTGAAATGGCATTGTAATTAAAAACAAAAACAAAAAAAACTGCTCTCTGCTAATGTCGGTGCGGTCTATTTCTGGACGATTTTGGCATCTAAAGGTTTTGGTTGCTTGAGCACGTTGACTATAATTTAAATATCAATAAACTTTACTCTATCCTCTGGACTGGCAGCAAACGCCGGCGCTGGTGCTTCTTAGCCACTGAGGTCGGCATTTCGCTTACAAATTATGAACGGCTTTTGCGTGGTTAATGTTCTGGGGTTGCGGGCACTACGCCGGATGAAGTTTAGTTCCTTCCACTTATTTTTTTCTGTGCCGTGTTTTTTTCAGACGCCACGGGAACATTGTTAAGTTTAATTGCATGAATTCGGGGGAAAATGGCACGAGTAATTGCTCAGTCACCGAAATGAAGCCAGGCTCGTAATCGGCTGTAATCCAGGAGTAAATAGTAGAAGATCACCACTTGCCCGCCGGCTCAGCTAGCGGTGAGATTAATTAAGATGCATCTTTTTGCGTGTGAATGAACCATCTCGCAGCCATAATGAGGCCTTTGATACAGTCACCATTGGATCGTTTGAAGCTTCTGAAACAGCAGCAACCATACCTAATGTTGCAGGATTAAAGACATATTGTCAATCAACCAATCTTGAGCATTGCCTATGGATCTCCGGTGAGTTGAAACGCAAATTTGTGCTATACAGTCGGCGACAACAGCAGAGGCCCTTTCTCACATTAGGAGGCCGAGGCGGGGGGCATTGTTTTACAGATAAGTTTGAGCCGGAGACACTCAAAATTGTCCATTCGAAATTGCGGATCTCGCTTCTGCAGACCAGTGCTCTATTTGTCTACTCACTCTTTCTGGGCGTTGTATAAGAAGCCACCAATAAATATAATCGCACCCAGCCGCTGTATTATCTCCTCGCTACAGCAACATTCGTTCCTTCTCCCTTCGTCGCACTGAAATTGGCATGGACTAATAAGGTCAGGGAAACAAAATATTAGTTTCATTCTCTGCGTTAATGCGAGCGCCATCTATGCGTTCAAAGCTCCATTGCCATATGATAAAAGCAGCCACAATGAAAACAACAACAACACATTAAGAACATTGAAATTGCGAAGGCATCTGTTTAGTTGGTATACCGAGGAAAAGCCCTCTTTGCAAAGAAACAAACATAAATTTCTAAAGGTCATTGCTTTTTTAAAGACTCGCATAATCGCGGCTAATGACGTGTACGCGGGGCTTGGTTTCTAAACATTTACGGCACCCAATTAACTGGCACAAAATGGCACCCAACACACCGGCAAACCCAGAAGAATCTGTTTCTCGCTATCTTCGCAAACGGGCACCTATACGAACTGAGGACCTTCGGCCATGACACTCCGGAAGGAATCCTGGAGGGGCCTCTCGATGTTCCGCGCACCATTGTGCGCTCAATTTCCGGAATATACCAGTTATCTTCCGCTCGTGGAAACTGCGAGCGAGCGAGCGAGCGAGCGTGAGAGCGCCGAACCGTTTCATTTGTCGGAAACGAACCGGACGGAGGGGGACGCTTTCGCCTTCCGCACGATATCAGGAAATTAAACCCTAGTCCAATACAAATTGCATTGAATAGTCTGCAGCGTCATAACAACTCTGACCGGTGCTGTATCACCCGTTGGTCGGAGTTGGACAAGAGGTTTCGTTTCGAAACGGAGCAGGAAACACAGACCACTTTTGTTCGAGGAGTCGCTCTGTGAGAGCCTGGAAAGCTTCGGTGTTATCCACTTGACTCAGTGCCGACGAAAGCTTTTATTGATTTCAAAGGATCGTTTCACTTGGCCATGATCAATTGTGGCACAAAAGCAAACGTACGCTAAAAAAAAAGAAATTATTATTTTTTTTTAGGTGCGTGAGGGGTACAAACAGCGCCTAATTTTCGTATATTACGTTTTGAGGTGGTTATAGCCGACAGTGGTATAGTTCTTCCGGCAGGGCGAAAAAAAATCAAGATGATTTAACTCGCGATTTAAATGATTTAAATCGTGATGTAAAGCACACCAGTTTTATTGTTATAATTAAAAAAAAAAACCTTTATCACGCACATAATTCCCCGAATATATAATTTACTTAACGTTTGTCTCGCATTTGGTGCTTTATATGTGCATTTGTTTTGTATCTACATCAAATAATCTTTAAAGAAGGAAGATTGAAGCAGGCTGAACACGAGTCAAAAGCAGTGCTCTTCTGAGCGAATAGAACGTTAATCTTTCTATCTACCCTCCACTTCGTTCGTAAGTTACGCGGTATTTTCTTGTGAGCAAATCATAACGCGACAGAAAGAAACCACTAGTAGAGTCATAATGCAAGCGAATCAAACCGTAAAATTATTCAATTAAAGGGCCGTGCAGCGATATTGAGTAGAAACATTTCTCACTTTACACCAGCTTATTGGCACTAGTGGGACCCAAAGATACTCGAACGCAACGCCACCAACCAAGGAGCGTCTTTGTCGCGGTGGAATGGAACGATATCACCAGCCAGTTTGACTACGCCACCACTGCCGCAAAGCATCGAGGGGACTTTAGTGTTTCTGCAGGTGTGGTAACCCCGCTGGAGCTCTGCGCGTGCACACTGCCAGACGGCACGAGCCGTCTTGTGCACAGCCCCCTGCTTCATGTGGCCTAAAGTTATGGCGGCGTCAGGCATGCCTGAACGCTTAGTGAGATCGGTGTATTCCTAGAATAAAAGCGGGCCTTTATTTCAGTCTCTCCTTCGCAAAAACTTCAGAAAGCTGCGGGGACAATGACAAGACTGCGATCTCCAGGAGTGTGTCATCAAGGTGTGCGATCCCCGCTGTCACTATATTTAAATGCTACCCGTACAGTGGACACAAAAACTGTGTAGGCATTTATTTTGGCTCGTGACATTCAATGCCTCGACATAAATTCGGGTAGTGGCTCGTGCCACATCGCTGGGATGACGGAAATAGCCGAACCTTAACAATGCCTGGAACTTAGCGCGCCCCTGTGCTCTGCCAATCCCAACGTGTGGCTATTGTAAAAGCTTTGGCAGCATGTAATCGGCTCCAGATCACGTGGCCGCTTTTTCTGGCTGCGAGTTGAGGGGTTAAGTGTTCGTTTTTCTCGCATTTTTTTGTGACTCATTGCGTAACGAAAAAATGCAACATGTGTTCCATAGGTTATAAATGTCGAGGAATAATTATACCCTGTATTTATTAAAAGTAAAAAAAATTCTTGCACCGCCCCTTTAGAGCTTTTTTTACTGACTAAAAAAAACAAGCTACTTTTCGTTTTGTTCTAGTATGGTGGGAATCAATAAAAATGACTTCTTTAATATGTGCTTTCAATGTACAGTAATCCTTTTGTCCACAGTGTTTTCTATAATTTAGTGTATTGGTCACTGCATCAGTCATGTTTAAACTACATTTAGTGATAAATAATTTTTTTGATCATCGCTATGATATATATCAGATTAATCTTATTTGAATCAAATAAATGTAATATAAACAAATACATGTGGTTTTTGTAATCGTGATTTTTTTTCTATTTTGGTGTTAACAGACTGGGTTACCGATCCCCCATTCTGTCATATGCAATGAAGGTGCAATAGCTCTTGATAGGGTTGATGGGAAGGGGCTTGCTTGTGCTGGTCGCACTGTAAGAGGGCACCGAAGGACGAGGAGGAGGTAGGGGGAGAGAGGAAACGGGGAAGGTAAGAAGAGAGGTGAGAGGAACGGGGGTGGGCAAGTGGAGGGAGTAGAGAGTGATCGGGAGAGGGAAGGAGAGAGATAGTGAAAACGGGTAATAGGTGCGAGAGGAGGAGAGAGAGAAGGAAAGAGGGAGGGAAAGAAAAGAGGGAGGGAGGGGGCAGGAGGAGGAAGTGAAGGGGAGTAGGTTATGAAGGTGGAGAGAACGATGGAGGGACAGAAAGAAGGGAAAAAAGGGGAGGGAGGAAAGAGGGCGGGGAGAGGGAAGTCATTTGGTGCGTATGTCACGCGACATAAATTTTCCCGCTAAATTTAGAGGGAAACTGAATTGGTGTATAGGTAACGTGACGTTAATACCCTGTAAAAAGATTTACACTTTTAATAATATCTACAGTATTTACAAATGTTTACACGAGATGTGTGAAGGCTATTGGCGTCGTCCGAACAGACCGTTGGTGTTCGCTCTCTCTCGTGAGCGTGCTTCGATCCGGCCGGAAGGGCGCGGGGGAGTGGTCAGTGATTTTCTTATGCGTCCTTCTTTTATCCAGATAGAAACCCAATCACTCCATTCACTACAACCCCTCTAGATTTAGTGGGGAAACTAAATCGGTGTATAGGTCACGTGATGTCCTTTCCTCCGCAAAATTTAGCAATGAAGCTGAATTGGTGTTTAAGTCACGTTACATCAAGTAACGTCACGCAATGTTTCCTGTGAAGTTCAGCAGAAAATGCACAGACGGACCGACGGACTGACAGAACTCGGAGATTTGGGGGGTGTTACATTTTCGGCGGACAGCCGACACGAAGAAGCAACGACTTTGCTTCCAAAAAAACAAAAACAAAAGCGATATTTTTTTTTTTTTGTCAAGCGATTGGCTGTTTGAGGCTTTGCGGACGGTTTTTGGCGAATTAGGTAGAATCGAAAAAAAAATTAAAGCGCCAATTCACGCTGTGAAGGTTGTTGGACAGCAAAGCTGTGGTATCACCTGCAACGACTGGCCACTGCACCACAGACCCTTTTTATGGCAAACGCCATCAGGTGGTGCTCCAGTCTTTGACGTCCCGGAGAACTTTCGGTTTATAAAAAGAACGAACAAAGGCGACCTAAACACCGCTACTTGAAATGTAGATGAATCGTTTAACCACCAATTCTCCGGGTGAACGCCAAAAGAACGAAGCAGTGCGAGATCTGTTAAAATGTTTCGAGTATTCTTGTAAACCAACTTGCCTCCTCCAAGATGTAGTATTGTACAGCCGAAGGCCCTCGTTAAATCTCCAACTTCGTTGTCCGTGTAGCAGCTATGCTTTCTAGTACTGGTGACATAAGCAAGCTCAACAGGCTTGAAAAGACGGTGTGACCGGAAGTCGCTTGGGACGCAAGCGGCAGTTCATGTTCGTAAACAGCAAAAGGGTCCGCACCAAATGATTAACGAAAGAAAAGTAAATGCACTGTACCAAAACTTTTTTATATATGAAAGACTTCGCACTCTGTCTTTGCTGCGGCAGCTTATGTAACCGCCATCTTTACCGAGAAACAAAAGCATGAAGCGCTAGGAGCTTATCATCTATCACGTGGTTTTGACATTTGTTTTGTCGTTTTCTCTTTGAAATAATCGCCAAATACACATAAGAGATAAGGCGCGCGCGATCGGTGATAACGCGCGCGCAATAGTTTTTCGTCGACTATTTTATCTGTCGACTACTGCTCTGACGACAGACACGAAAAAAACCCGACCAACGAGTCATATAAAGCTTCGCAGTAAAAGTGAAATTAATTTTCTTTAGGGCAGTCAGCTAAGCTCACTGTATGACTTCGCACCAGTGGTTGGTTTTTTGGTTTCTTCCCGTCTATTGATACGTTCGGATCAAATGTTCGTGATATTCACATTCACTGGATATAAAACATTTCAAACATACACAGGAAAACACAACATTCACAGGAAACAAAACTAGAACATTTCCGAAACAAATATTAGAAAGATAAGCGGGGTGTTTGATTTTAATTCGAAAATTTTTAAAACTAAAAGAGTCAAGAGTTTGACGGATGCCGTCTTCACCGTTAATTTATAAGTTGAGGTGATAATTGACGCGCAAAGTTGACCAAATAACTAATATTTGTTAATTAACTTTTTATTATTGGTTTTAGGGGTAATGATTCCATTGTCGTCACTATCTCAGCAGGGGGGCTATGTTCGACAAATGTTTCGTTTCTCCTAAAAAGAAACGGAAGTGACGGAAGTGACGATATCGCGTCTGATTGGTTTGACGCTCAAATGACGAAAGTTCCCTCTTTCGTCATTTGAGCCTCTAGCAAATCAGACGCAATATCGTCACTTCCATCACTTCCGTTTCTTTTTAGGAGAAACGAAACATTTGTAGAACATAGCCCCCCTGGACACGCTGCTGAGACTGTGACGACATTATTAAAACGACGACGTGATTCTTCCAAGCGTCATTGTGGGCAGGGCTTGGGAGGCTCTTTTTAAGCGTCATTTTTAAAGCTATAACGAACAACAAAGCGCGAAAATTGATTGATTATTATGCTTAAAAACATTACCTTTTCATTAACTTTTTAAATTGGTCTGATTCCTAATAATTATTGCTGTAAATACTGCGATTCAAAAATGACCCCTGAAACCAGTAACTAAAATGTTAATTATTAGGATTTAGTGAATTAGTAAACTTACTGCGCCGATTATTTTCTCATCTAATGTCTCACGAGCCTTATAAACACGTTGAAGACAAAGCTCATATTACTCTCTGCCCCTATTCAATTTTTTTAACTGAAACTAAACACCCTGATAATGAAAGCACTCGGCAGCATGACATCCACAGCTACCTGATCGACTATAACAGCCGGTTAATACATTCTATTGAGTCTCAATGCTTACACCAGTTGGTTGGTTGCCATGTCCAATGAAGTCTTTAATAAAAGCGGTATAGTTATATATATATATATATATATATATATATATATAGAAATGAACCTACAGTGTGCGAGTTGTTTGAAACAAGTTACTTGAAAATTCGTACAGAGTAGTTTTAGTGGAACTTTCGAATATTCTTATAGACCGACACGCGGGCTTGACGTCACGGAGCTGCGGCGGCGCTGCGATCGCGCCGGAGCCGGCTGGTGTGGGCAAACGGGCGCACGTTTCGCATGGGCGTCATAGCATTTCAGCATGCCGCGAAGCTGTTTTGCCGTTAATTACACCGAATTGTGCAAGAAAAGTAGCGGAGTGAGTTTCCACAAGTTCCCGGCAGACTCTGAAAGGCATATATAGAAGGTGGATAATATCCGTGGGTCGAAAAGAATGGTCGCCTCGCGCGAACGACCGTTTGTGCAGCAAGCAATTTCTTGAAGGCAAGTGCGGCTTCCATTTCAATCTCCGTCCCGAGGCTTGCTTATGTGCAGGGAAACCGTCGTCTGATCAAGACCACCCGGATTTTGTTCCCACGGTGTTCGTGCACAAAGCACCTGCCAAGCGCTCGTCGGAGGCTCGCTACACCCGTGTATACCCAGCAGAAGGGGATCGGCGACAGAACGGCAGTGCTGTAGGCGTTACCGAAAAAAAGTAACGAAATACGTTACGCGTTACTTGCAAATAAAAGGTACACGGTACCAAGCTACGTTACCTCAAAATAAAGGGAACGCGTTACCGCTACCGATAAAAAGTAACGCACGTTACTTCTGCGTTACTTTTTAAATTATTATTTAATACGTTTTTCGGTTTTGACGATACCGGTATGCATAAGCTCATATATAAAGAAACATTATGTTCATGCAGAAACTGAACATAATTACTTTATCTCTTTTTACGGTTTCACCTAAATACTCACGAGACAAAATGCAAAGAAAAACATGGCTTAACGCCTAAAACACGGAAAAAATTGAAATGTAATTTCTTTAAGACTTGGGAAGTAGTAACGAGTAACGTAAGTACGTTACCCATCACTGTTTCAAAAAAGTAACGAGTAGGGTACTACGTTAATGAAAAAATTAAGTAACGCGTTCCCGGTAACGCCGTTACTTGTAAGGTGTTACCGCCAAGACTGCAGAACAGACAAAGCGTTACCGCTGTCATGCCTTGTGGTCATGAGGGTAGGTAAAACATCATACCTTCACTTCAAGACGCTGTGTGTATTTAATCAATTATTAAATACACCTCCGTTGACCCACAGTCTGCTGATCCTGCCGGCAGTGCGGAAACCGACTCGAAGCAATCGTAGGCCTCGAGAGACGTGTACGCCTGCACCGTGTTGGCCGTGAACTGGCTTGGCGAAAAAACTAAATAAACGACGACGTGAGCCGTCGACTTCGGTGGCAGCAACTTCACGTCGCAAGTCCAGCAGGCCTTGTTTACGGCGTACGGATCCTCGTAGGCAACGCCGTCCACGCACAGTTTGTTTCGGTACCGCTGCCGTTTAGGCTCGGGTAGCGAGCTCAAATAGTCGGGCATAGCATACGACATACGTTGTCAGGAAATACGACGTACAAATAAAGCTAGAAGCGCCCCTACAACGTCAACAACGAGCGCACGCCACACAACGCAATGGCGAAAACACGGAGAGCCGGGCAGCTTTTGCCCACACAGCTACCGCGCATGCGCGGCCTTCCGGCCGTGTTGGTAAACAGAGCCCCTCCGCGTGTGGGTCTATATAAGAAATATTGAGACACGTCCGTCCTATCCCTCCCCACGCTTACGCACAAACACAATACATATTATTTTTTTTTATTTTGGTTAAAATAAAAATTAAAAAAAAAAACTCAGAGGAAATCGAATCGCTAATTGAATAGTCGTGTAATTAAAAAATTCTTCTTTAGTGGAACAAGCTGAACTTCCAGAAAATGATAGCGATAGGAGAAAAGACAGCCGATCCCTAGACTACCAACTATTTATAAAAACTCCGCTTCTTCTTCTACTGGTGTTGCTACTGCTATTGTTAAGTCTTCTTTTTCTTTTGTACAGTTCATTCTGTTCTTTTGTCCACCTTTTCCTTTTTCTACATGGACAATGGCGCCGCGCGGGGACTTCTTTTCCCTTTTTCTCGTGAAAAAAACCAAAAAGGAGTTTTCTTCTTTTTCTTCTATGGCTAGAGCCTCTAATATTTCTCATGCGAACCTGTTCTTTTGGTGTCCTATGATAGATTTCAGCTCAAGCTTGGGCTTGCACTTTCATGCTTTACTATGAGCAGCTAACTGTCCAGGTAAGTGAAAGGCCAAGTTCGAGCTGACATCCATTTTAGGACACCACAGAAACAGGTTCGCACGATAAATATTAAGAGGCTCTAGCCATATAAGAGAAGGAAGAAAACTGCGTCATTTCACCTACGTTCACCTTCAATCACCCTACAGCTGTACTACAGCGAAGTGAAAATAAGTTCCTGTGGGGCGCCAATGTTCATGTAGAAAAGGAAAAAGAGGGACAAACGACAGAATGACCGAAACAGACGAAAAAGAAGACTATAGTAGTAGCAACACCAGTACCATAAGAAGCGGAGGTTTAATAAATAGTTGGTAGTCCAGCGATGGGGTGTCTTTTTTCCTGTCTCTATAATTTTCTGCAAGTTCAGCTGGTTTCACTAAACTTGTCCAACCAACTAGCTCAGCTCATACCCCTCGTAAGAAATTCGATGAAGCGCGAATACACTCCTACCACCAATGTTTTTTTTTTCGTTCTGGCTACAGGGGTTAAAAATAGTTTCCCTAACCGTTTAATTAGGAACCGTTCGGAGATTCAACTGTGCCACAGGGGCTTCTGCAACACGTTTTCTAAAAATAGAACACTGTCTATCTGCGCAGAAGGCTGAATGTCAAACAGAGGCAAATACGTCTCTTGAAACACCTAAAAGTTGAAATAAAACAGACTGCCACCAAAAACAGCAACCACCTACTCACGATGTGAAAGTTTATTTTTGAAACGTCTACAAAAAGAAAGAAATAGCTGCAATTTCTCAATAAAAACGCTCACCAAAAACACACAAAAATAACGATAAAAAATGTACAATACATGAACTAAAGGTGAATCGAGTTTCTTATTTTCAGAGTTCAGAGAGTGGTATTTTACGGAGCTTAATCAGATTGGGTAGCTACAAACTTCTCTGGTTTCGTGAACGAAGAAAAATTTAGGAGGTTCCGTCTAGGACCCTGTAAACTGTAAACACGGCAAGCTCTAATTTCAAAACAAAAATATAAAAAAGGGTAAGCTAGGTTTTTTCAGCTCGCCCCCAGCCTGCTGGAAAATACAATCGTCGATTTTCTTTTTTCCTGTTTAGAAATGTGGAGGGAAAATATTAAATTTCGGCGTGGGATTCAGAACTAAAAATACGCTGGAAAGAAATACAACTAATCTAGCTGCAGAGTGCAATGGAAAAGAAATAAAAGTACAGTGTCTCTCTTTTTCGGAAGTTTCAAACTGAATACAGTGTTTTCTTGAGACGAAAAAGTGACACAACTCAGGATCGGCCTGGAACCACTCCACTTAATTTTAAAGTTCACTTAAAATTTGATATCAAATATATTTCCTAATAACAAGGACGTCAACAAGATTAATCCACGTTGAAAAAAAAAAGAAGAAAAACACCAAAACGAATGACACTGCTGTGTTTTCTTTTGAGGTTGCCATAGATACGGAGTCCTCTTCTTACGGGTGAGGCCAGCACCAATAATTGAGCAATATATTTCCGACATTTCATGGGATCTCTAAACGTTCTTTTTTTTTTATTCTGGGGCGGTTAATATTTTATCAATAGGGCACGAATTGTTTGCGTGTCCAGAGCATGTTTTGGCATCGATTATTAAATTCGAGGTCCTTGTCGCAAAACGCTTTATGCGTCATCTTCGTGCAAAATGAACTGAGAATGTTAAGAAGAAACGCTTTCTAGAAGACACGTGCCAAAATTATTTTCGTAGTACTCGACGTACTATCACAATCGATATGGTTTGAAACACACAATCCGACCTTTTCCTCCGTCTGCGGTCCCCCCAAGCGTTATTACGTCTCACCAATTTAGTGCCCTGAGGCAAAGGAATAATAAAAAAAAAAAAAACGAACAGAACAGTGAAGTTGCAACACACAGCTTTTAAGCTTATTCAACAAAAAGCGCCTTATATTACTATACACGTCCATACTTCCTTAATAAACTAAAAAAAAATCCCTTCATCAAACTACACAGTGTACTCTAACTTCCAAAAACAGGGAACGACCGCACACAAAAACCGAAAAACACACAAGAACAGGGCACGGACAAAAGAATAAACACAAACTACACGTTTCTACCCACACTTGGCGTGGTCAAACTTAAAATTCCGTAAAAAGCACCTCCCCCTCCCCCTCCCCCCCCCAAAAAAAAAAAAAACAGAATGAAAAGTGATTAACAGATAAGTTAGAAACCCACGAAACTTTTCGTTCTCTTATTAAGACACAAAGACGGTTCACTGAAACAATTTCGGGGGCTTATAATACGCATCGTTTCTCTCAGCACTCGCCCACTGCATTTTTTATCCGTATGCAAGATTTCAGTGCTCTGTGACTTGTGTTCACAGTTGTTACATTCGTCTGCGTGTGTGGAGTACGACGCTGCTAAGAAAAACAATGCGCATCATTGTTTCTCTATTGCTATACTTCGTTTCTGCTTCGGTCCAAGCGCGGCCGATGTTATGAGCCGACGGGCCAATCGAACAGCACAAAAAGCGCAGCGTCATGGCGTGCAATCTGCGCTAAATAGGACTAGCCGGCGGAGGAGCACGCACAGAGAGACGGCGAATACCGGCTGGTCCTATCAACTGCTGAAAGCACGCTATGACGTTGTGCCTCTTTCGCTGTTTGATTGGCCCTTCGGCTCATAACATCGGCCGCGCTCGGACCGAAGCTGAAACGAAGTATAGCACCCACCAGCTCGGAGCCCGTGGAGCGAAAGCTCGCGCTGCAGAATCCAGGATCTTGGATTCAATCCCCTACCTTTTCCCGTTTCCATCTGCATGAGCATCGTACCAGCGTGCGGTCGTGTATCAGTACTGCGCCGCGATGCACGTTAAAAACCGCAGGTTAGCGGCTGTACTGCACTGGCTGAATTTCTCATCTACAGCTGGCAGACTCGTCGCCCGTTGAGGCAGACCAAGTTCTAGGCTGTATAAACATACACACAACCCCCAATTATCCATACATGGTACCACGGTATCTCCTTTTGTAGAGCCCCTTATGTGTTTGTTTCATCCAAATAAAATTTAGTTTTTTTTTTGTACAAATTATTTTTGTTCATAAATTGGATATGTGACACTTATTTTTACTTTATGTGTTTTAGTGTGAAAGCTAAATTAAAACTTTCCTCGAGCTTTTTTTTTTTTTTTACATGTATACAATATTTGCTCGGTATTCGCTTTTTCAATTACATTTTTTGGTTGGTATGCTTCTCATGTTTTCTGAAGGGTTCCCTTATAATTAAACCGTCAAATCGTTCGAATGTATTGTATTAACGAATATTTATATTTTTATGGAGGTTTCGAACAAAGATTCAAGGCCAAATTATACGTCTCCAAAACCAAAATATGGACTCCCTTACACCGTAATTCTCTTAGTTAAACACGTTGATGTGGAGGCGGGCTTCAGGCTGTCTCCTTTAAGGCTGGCAATATTCACGAAAGCGCTATTATAATTTTATGTTTCTACATATCTTCTTTTGGAGGAACAAGTGCGAAGTTTTGCACATTAGCCAACAGGGGCGACTATATATGTTGTTCGTATGATATCCAGGTTGGCCCAATAATTGGTTTAAATTTAAGTTATTCCGCTTATGTCTTCAAACGAAGAAAACGTTTCTCTTATAAACAATAAAACGTGCTCCTATATCTTGCCCTGTTCACTGTGCACCAAAGGCGAAAGCCTTAATAGTCGTCTTTAGAACCGAAATCGAATCTTAAAGGAGTTAGCAGGTAGCGAGTATGTATAAGGTCTGCCGTCTGCTAAAGCAGACAGTAAGCTTAAGATTGTCTAACATGCTCTTGTCTAACAGACAAAGTCCGCCAAGCCTGTCACAGGAAGCCCGCCAAGCCTGCATAGATGAAAAAGTATTGAGCTGAAGTTGGCATAAGATGACTGTACAAGATAGATAATGTCTACGGAAGCAATACAATTTTTGAATCTAAACAAACGCAATTCCCTATTTTTTAGATGTTGTTTAGGGTTTCTGGTTAAGAATCAAACGCTCCTTGCTCATCTTAGAATGGTGTTCATTTTCTTATTTTATTCTCACTCAAGAATGTTGAAAATATCAGAGCACTAGTCTAATGTATCGATTCAAGTTTGAACTGAAAAAAGTTTTCGATTTATTTAGTGCGTCATTTTTTAAAGATAAGTTGACTAGTTTTAGTGCGTCAATCTTTCAAGATAAGTTGGCTATTTTTTATTATCAACGGGGCTACAATGTACTCGAACATGATATCCTAAGGTAAATTTATGTCTTCGGATATTACATTTAGGCTTCAACAGGATCATTTGAATTAAAAATTGGTTTTGAATCGTTGACCTAACAGTGATGCAGCTTTATTGCATTTAGCTCATACTTTAAAGTAGATTTCGGACTTCGGTTAACAATATGGTCGCATACGCTGATTGGCTGAACCAAGTAATAAAATATTATGTCGCTTCTGAGTACATTTTTTCACGCTGCGACCAAAGAACATATTTTGGTAACAAAGAGAGGTAAGTAACTATGGTATTTATGACCAGCCCGGAAGTAGAAGGTTTATGCATAATATGCTTGTTTAGAAATCATTGAATTTAAATGCCCAATTTCTGCAAAAGCAAAAGAAAAAAGCTAAGGAGACTATAACAATTGGCTATGGTAGCATATTAGATAACACAGGCTACGCTTCTCCCGACATAGATATAGGCTAAACGACCCATCATTTAAGATATGATGTTGTATATACGTTTTCCGTGTTATGCATTTCACTTTTTACTTAAACAGAAGGTATGCGCAACTGAAATGATCAGTGTGCGCCGACCGAATATGGTCGTCACTCTCTCGGCCGTTAGTGACAAAATGCGTTAAAATGCTCGGATGTCACAATTACACGCTGGCCCCATCGTTCACATCGGAATTAACTCTCATTAACTCTATTTTTTTCAAGTACGCTAAAGACTTTGTATGAATTGCGGGCATTTAGTTCTAGCGGTTTCACTGGCAACATACTGCACACAAATTAAGAGCGGTTATGTGATTCCCAGAGGTTCACACTTGAGCGCAGGCTCCTTGCACTATTGTGAGAAACCGAAATATAACGTGTTAAACTGGAGGTGAAGTAATTAAGCTTTGTTCTGAAACAACGTCACTCGCTCCCGTAGCCTACTCTTTTCTACCGTTTACATTTTTATATGCAAAACCAAGTCGAGTTTTGTAGTTGTAAAACACCCACCTAAATCCGAGGAGAACACAAGGTCACGCTCCGACAATTAGCACGGCCGAAAGAGCGACGCGCATAAATTACCACGTGCAATCAAGAACCGCGTCCACCCCCCTCCCCCTTTTCCCCACGCACACACATATACACGCTCCCCCTTTTGCAACACCAACCTCCTCAAAGCTACCGTTCTGGCGATCCCCGTCCAATGCGACGCACCCGGAAGAGCGGCAAGTCGCGAAGGGCCCTCCGATAGCGCGAACACGGTTCAAACTCGGCGTGAAAAAACACACCCATTGTGCAAGTACTACTCATACTACTCGCACGACCACATGTCATAAGAAGGCTGCTTAGACTTTGAACACCGGCATATTCGAAATTGATGCGCAGATACAGCCAGCCCGAATTGGGGGGGGGGGGGGGGGGCGCTTAAGCGAAGCGCATTGAGGGGGGCCCCGTCGGGGAAAAACGGATGGGGGTATAATATTTAAAATGCTTACTTACGCGAGACGGGGTCAGGGGGCAGAGGGAAGGCCCTGTCCCCGGCAGCTGAAGGATCGGCGAGTTCAGTTAATGGCTCGGAAAATGATCCTCGAGGAACCTGCAGCGCGCTGTACATGGCCGAGACGCGTCCACGAATTAGCACATGGCCGAAGACGTATAGTGAATTCCGCTCATTGTAACAATTCATTTGCTAGGAGGCGCCACAAGCGACCGTGAGGCTGTTGCGTCTACATTACGTTCAGCGTAGGTTTGCAAGAAAATGGATAACAATATGAATTATGATTCCACATAAAAAAGTGGAGTACGTATACATTCTTTGTTTGTCAGGGGGGTGGGCGATGACTCGGGGTATTACGGTAGTTAACGTTAAAGCTACATGTCACCTTCCACTACTCCGAGGCTTATTGTTGTATAGGAGGGTTGACTGTTCGAAAGTTGAGACATTATACATTGCCTTTTTCTACAGTGAAAAATAAGCGTATTCTTTTATTTTAACTGTTCTAGGTAGTGCCAGAGAGAGGGTACTTTTGTAATTATTGTATGAATGCGCGCTATACGTAGTAAGCTGGAACGCGTAACTCGAACACGGTGAAAACGTATAGAAGAAGCCTTTGACTGATGTAATGAAATGATTGAAGACGGTTCGGCGAACATGCACGTCGTCGAGCTTGTAATGTTTCTTGGTGTTTGCATTTGTGTTTTGAAAGAGCTTTGGAAATCTGAAAATTTATATATTTTATATTTTATGAGATTTATTTATTATTCCTAATTAATGTGTAAGGCCAGACACAAGGCAAAAATAATGCAAAAAGCCACATAAGCTTTTTTTTGTTATTGCCTTATTTGCCGCATTGTCCCTGCTGGGTCATTACGCACTCCCCGTCAAAGGCACCAAAGCGTTATAGTAAAAAAACAAAAAATTTCAGTGGCTTAGCTCGGCTATGCCAGGATATACGTAGCGTGAGCGTAGGTTCAGCTGGTTATTCTTAGCTTTCCTGGTTGTCTAGGATAAGCTTATCATGCTTACTGCTGCTTTCAATGACACACATACGGTATACGCATTATATGACTACTTCGGGATCCGATGAGTTAAGCTTCTCCGCTCTTCTGCGCCGCTGAGCAGCAATTTCGCTCTCCTTCATGGCAATACCACACTGGCAAACGCCCCACTATATGTATACCCCCCCTGATGCCTCTGCGCATGCGCACAAAATGAGAGGCGCTATCAAGCGGCTCCGGTGCAGCGTCAGACTTGGCTACAGAGCAACGGAGGCGCACAGCTGGGCACGCAGCGGCGCCAGTGCGTCTGCCGCGGCTATGACATCACTCCTCTGGAATGCGCAGACCGCCAAGGCGCGCGCGGCGGTGGCGGAGCGCGTGGCGGCGGCGGCTCCGGCGCGCCAGCTGTGCAGCCGCCTCGGTGGCTCCGAGGCGAGAGCGCTGGCCCACGGATCCCCATGTGGCGGGTTCGAATCCCGGCCGAGGTGCCCGCAGTCTGACGGAGGCTTATTGCGGAGGAGGCGCCGTCTAACCGAGCTTTCGGTTGCACGTCAAAAGATCCCCAGGTGGTACAATTTAATCCTCAGTCCTCCGCAGGGGCGTGCAAGATGCCCGTCGTTGGTTTGGCACGTAAAACCCCCAAATTTGACTTTTTTGCGCCAGCTGTGCGCCGAGTGACGTCACTGCTTCTCGCGCATGCGCAGCACGGCTCTCCAGCAGCCACGCGAAACTGCTCAACCTCGGCCAGTGTATCTCACGCTACAAGAAACATTAGCATCATTGTTGTTATTAGATAATCCGAGGTTTTGTGAAACTCGTCGAAGTTGGATAGGTAATACCACAGAAATCAACCAGCGTTTTTCTTTTTTTCATTTTGAGTGCAAGGGTTCAAATGTTCGCAGCAAGTCTCAATTTATTTCGTATTAGAAACTGAAGACTATTGCAAGAACGAATATTATCCTTAAATGGCGTACGGCACAACCCGTATGAAGTCAACCTTAAATGCAACAGCAGTTTTTTTTTTTGTTTTTTTTCTTTTTTTTGTAATTTGGCGTTATTATTTTCAGAATTCTCACGACAGGCAATCGACGAGGCCTAAAACTGTCGTATCGAAATAAGGGGTTTCGTGACAAAATGAAACAGTATAGTAAAACGATAGTTTTATGCTTGACCCCTGCACGGACCTTTCTTTCTCGTGTTGATGTTGGTCGCACCGTGCCAAGGTCGTGCACAAGAGTGTCAGCAACACAGCGCAGCTGTTGGTTTGGCGTTAAAGTGCGCGTGACCAATGGCGCTGCGACTCGCTGATTGTGTGTGTATTGTAGAGGGGGGGGGGGTGGAGAAGCCGTGCCCTAACACTCCTTTTTCTCCACTCCGCTGCGTATGAACGGGGGCCACGAGTGGGGTAATGAGCAGCGTACCGGTGCTATCGCAGCGTCAATGCATTACACGGAACGCCTAAGCCAAGCTATTTTTACACATATACCTTCCGTCATATATTACTGCTCGTAATACCAGCATTCGTTTTTTCAGCTTTATATGGGGTTCATTTACGTTCGCTGACAGGAAGTAGCATGTCGAATGTGTACGTCTGTTCCCTCGACGCGGCTTTCAGAGAATCGATCTACAAAACCCGGAAGCAGCTTTTCCCTCCGCGACACTCTATATGCGGGGAAGCCAATAGGTACGCGAAGCGGTCATCGCATTTTCGGTTTGGTATCGCATGCCTGTGCAGTGTTTCATCGTAACGTGAGCTGTAGTGCAGGCTCGAAACCCGAGCTCGTAGCTTTCCCTTTGGACGTCTTGCTCCTTAATGATTTCTGCTACCGAGGTGTTCCCTTGATTAAAGAGCTCGCGTATCTTGCCTTTACTGCGGTGCATCCTTAGCTGAAACACTGCTTCCTGACGTTCTTCCTTTGTGCCACAGAAAGGAGGAAACTCCTCTTTTCTTTGTGAACTTTAGCTACCGAACACACTACTCACTCACCTTATGCGGGCAGAGAAAAAAAGAGCGCCAAAGGGTACGAAAGAATGCACGCTTTGATTACCCGGGTACCTCCAAATTCACATCAGCATAGTATCAATAGAGCGGATACACGTCAAGGTGCACCTGCTTTTAAGCAGACATTTTAATCCCGTGTTAGTGTGAACCGTCGCTACCACTCGATCGGTGCTGAAGTTACATAAAAACAGGGCGCCTTGTTTTCATGTCATGGCATTAAGTAGCAAATGGCTCTGCCTATAAATAAGAAAAAAAATATAAAATCGAAGGTGACTATTGATTTTAGAGCACACCAGGACGACGCCCGCCCGGTTTGGTGCAGATTGCCAGTTTGTTCGGTAAAAAGCGACGATTCTATACCACCGAGCCAGTTTCTAAACGCGCGAGCCGTGTCCCAAGCAGTCCGCCACATTGCCCATTTACAAATTCCTCACGTCAAAAAACTGCGTCCACTCCCAAGCGCCAAAAAATAGAACCTCGCTTGACCGGCGGACAGGCGGTCACGGTTGCACGGCGACCAGATCGACGATGAAACTTGGGCCTCTCGCCGCCGGGCACCTCCTGTATCGAAGCGTCCCAGGGCCACCGCTGCCGTAGGCCATTACTCTGGACGCTACGGGCGGGAGGGCGAGGACCCCCGTGGGTCCACCCGGACCGGAACGCTTGGCCCGATTATCGGCTTTTTTGGAAAGCGAACGCCCACCCATTCCCCGCCAACACGTCCGCCGGCGCCGAACGGGAGGCCGCTACGCGTACGGAGAAATGAGCGCCATCCCACGCGGCGGCGGTCCCTAGGGAGCACTTGGCAAGAGGGCGACTGGAACGGACGCCAACTCATCTTGCACGAGGGTGTTTTGGGGGCGAAACACCGACTTGCACGCCTTATCGCGTTCGAACAAATTGGACGAATTTCCGAACCCTTTAGACTCACGCCCTCCTTCCCTCCCTTCATCCCTTCCACCCCTCCCATCCTTGTCCGCCTTTTCGTCGCGAAACAACGGTTAAATCGCAGGGTGCCGTTGCCGCCTAGATCACGTAGGCCTGAATGAGAGTTTTCTTCCATGATAGGTTAGACCCTGCGTAGCTTTTTGTTTAAAGTTGAATATCAATTTAAATATTTTTTGTAGAAACTTTGTTTCATTGTGGGATGTGAAGTAGGATCGACTCTCTAACACCTAGTTCGTTTGTGTGATCATATAAAAAGAAAGAAGCACAATCATCCCCATTGGAGAGAAGAAAAGTAATTGAACCGTGTTCACAAAACAAACATTGAATGGTGGCTTGTATGCGCTGGAAACGGGTGATCCTTTGTTCACAATTTCGTTGATTGGTTGAATTGTCTGGTCGCCTTCGACGTGTAGGGACAGTGGGGCACGGTCAAAAGGTGGATTACTAAAGTTTAAAACGCTGGTTACAGTTGCCCTAGAATGCCCATCGAGTGAGTGAATTCTTAAATATATATATATATATATATATATATATATATATATATATATATATATATATATATATATATATATATATATATATATATATATATATATATATATAGATAGATAGATAGATAGATAGATAGATATTGTAGCGTACAGGGAAGACCAGGCGGTGGGAGTCAGGACCGGTCCGCTTTTAATACCGTCTGCCCAGCCTCTTAGCCGAAAATCAAAAAAAGGCGCGCGCGATCGTTGTCTTCTTTCCCGATCCCATCGCACAGCGTCGTCTTCGCTACAATTCCCCCCTATCAGGATGGTGCCATCCTGGCAGAAGGAGTTGGGGGGCCTAAGGAGAAGTAGGGCTTCATCCGTGACATGTGAACGATCTCTCGATGGTGACGGCGACGGTCGCTGGGAGGGGGGACGGGTTCCACCTTGTAATTGACTGGTGATGTTGATTCTAGGACCTTGTAAGGGCCATGATATTTGCGAAGAAGTTTCGAAGAAAGTCCAGGCTGTTTCATGGGCATCCATACCCACACCAAATCACCGTTGTTGTAGGTTACGGAACGGTGATGGTCATCATAACGGTGCTTTTCGTGGTTCTGATGCTCAGATGTGCGAAAACGAGCTAACTGCCAACATTCCTCTGCGCGGTTCATGTCTTCGGCAAAGGTGATATGCTCGGTAACATCTGGTCGATAACGCAGGATTGTGTCCAGTCTGCATGACACTTCGCGATTATATGTGAGGATAAAAGGGGAGTAGTGTGTCGTGTCTTGAGTGGCGGTGTTGTAGGCGAAAGTGATGGAAGGTAGTATACGGTCCCAGTTGTCGTGGTCCTGGGAGACATACATGGAAAGCATATCTGAAAGTGTGCGATTAAAACGTTCCGTAAGGCCGTTGGTCTGGAGGTGATAGGCGGACGTGCAACGATGTATAACATTACACTCTCTTAGAATGTTTTCGACAACTTGGGATAGAAAAACTGTTCCCCTGTCGCTGAGTAGCTCGCGAGGAGATCCATGCCGCAGTACTATTCTATGTAAAATAAAGGATGCGACTTCGTGAGAATCTGCGTGGGGCAGGGCGGCAGTCTCAGCGTAGCGTGTGAGATGGTCAATGGCGACGACAACCCAGTGGTTTCCTTGCGATGATTTGGGAAGGGGACCATACAGGTCAATTCCCACTCGTTCAAAAGGTTTCTCGGGAACAAGTATGGGTTGTAGCAAGCCGGCGGGCTGCTGGGGCGGTTGTTTCCGTTGTTGGCAGAGTAGGCAAGAACGAACATAATTTTGTATGGAGCGATACATGCCGGACCAGTAATATCGGCCACGTACACGTTGGTAGGTCTTCGAGATGCCAAGATGGCCAGACGTTGGATCGTCATGGAAGCACCGTAGCACATCCATACGAAGTTGGCGAGGTAGTGCTAATACCCATCGCTGACCATAGGGGGAGTAGTTACGGTGGTACAAGAGGCCATCTCAAACAGAAAAATGTTGAGCTCGTTTGCAAAACTTGCGGTTGTCGGAAGTGGATGTACCTGAGATATGTTGCACAAGGGCGGCAGTACCAGGATCTTGAAGTTGTTTTTGTGCCACTGTATCGAGAGAGAGAGAGAAGCCAATGTGATGGGGTTGTCGTCGTCTTGAGTATCGATCGTCGGTAGAGGGCAACGTGAAAGAGCGTCGGCGTCTTGATGCTTGCGTCCGGATCTATATGTCACTGAAAAGTCGTACTCCTGTAGTCGAAGTGACCTGCGTCCCAAACGTCCAGAGGGGTCCTTTCATGACATGAGCCAACAAAGGGCGTGATGGTCCGTGATGATGTTGAAGTGCCGGCCGTACAGGTATGGTCGAAATTTGGCAGTAGCCCAGATAATTGCTAGACATTATTTTTCAGTTGTCGAATAGTTACGTTCAGCCTTCGAGAGGGTGCGACTAGCATACGCTACGACGTTTTCAAGTTGGGGTGATTTTCGTTGTATCAGGACTGCGCCTATCCCATAACCACTGGCATCTGTGTGGATCTCCGTGGGGGCTGAGGGATCAAAATGAAACATGAATGGGTCTTGTGACAAACGAGTAACGAGCTGATCGAAGGCATGTTGGCACTCTGGAGTTCAATGAAAATGCTTTGTTGTGTCTAATAAGGTGTTTAAGGGGGCGGCGATGGTTGCGAATCCTCGGACAAACCGGCGAAAATATGAGCAAAGACCTAGAAAACTGCGAAGCTCCTTAACTGTTTTGGGGATAGGACATTCGGTGACAGCTCGAATTTTGTCCAGGTCAGGTCGAACACCCTTATTCGATACTACGTGGCCTAGCACTTTCATTTCTCTCGCTGCGAAGTGACACTTTTTGGTGTTTAGTTTTAAATTCGCGTTTGCAATGCACGATAGAACTGTGGCCACACGTTCCAGATGAACTGCGAACGTTGGTGCAAAAATAATAATTTCATCTAAATAGCAAAGGCAGATTTGCCACTTCAATTCTCGAAGAACAGTGTCCATCAGGCGTTCGAAGGTGGCCGGGGCATTGCATAGGCCGAATGGCATAACATTAAATTCGTATAAACCGACTGGCGTGAAAAATGCGGTTTTGGGTTTGTGAGTTGAATTCATTGGAATCTGCCAATATCCCGATTTTAAATCCAGCGATGTAAAAAATTCAGCGCCTTGGAGGCAGTATAAGGCGTCATCAATTCGTGGAACGGGGTACACATCTTTGGTCGTGATTTTGTTAAGGCGGCGATAGTCCACACAAAAGCGAATACTGCCGTCCTTTTTCTTTACTAAGACCACAGGAGAGGACCAAGGACTTGAAGACTTTCTGATGACTTCTTTTTGCAACATTTCAGTCACTTGTTGCTCTATTATCTCTCTTTCTTTCATTGAGACCCTGTAAGGACGTGTTTGGATGGGACTATGACCCTGCGTGTCTATCGTATGCTCACCAGCTGAAACTGTGCCTAAAGGTAGGTCATTTAGATAAAAAAAGTTTGTGATACGATTTTAAGAGACTTAGCATTTGTGCTCTTTGATGACCGGTGAGATTCATGTCGATAGTATTCGGAAGGCGATCAAAAGCATCATTTTCTTTGATAGGATTTTGGGAAAGCGGTTGGGAGGAGGGTGTGTCGTTGAGGGCAATGATATTGATGTCAGTCGCCAATGTTATGGTGCCTAGAACTGTGTGCTCCGGTATTAGTATGGACTCGGGTGTAACGTTGATTATGATGATGTACACATCGCGACACTGTTAGCGCGAACACGACATCCGCGCATTTTGGCATTTTACTTCTAAATAGTATTAGCGAGCACGAACTTTTATCTCTTACATTATAGAACTAAATGAGCTCTTTCCGTAGCAATAAAAACTTGGATAAAATCCCTTGGTTTCAAAGAGAAAAACTGGAAAAACCGGCGATCACTTGTTCGCGCTAACAGTGTCGCGCTCTGTACGTCGACACTTGGCCAATATGTGCGATGCCATGTGAGACGAGCAAACCTTTTTTTTTCCAATAAGGCAGAAGTGGGCGTGATGAAGTAATCTCGGTGAGAGTGAACAGATTATTGAGAACGAAAGATGAACTTCGAGGCGTAATAATAGTGTCTTCCGATGCTCGTACTTTGTTTACCAGCGCAAAAACATGCTGGTCGTCATCAGGCAACTCCTGGAGGGAAAGCTGTGAATTCCCGCAAAAAATGATTGCATGAGTAATAGAAAGGAAATCCCAGCCAAGAATAATTTCATGTGTGCATGATGAGAGGACGACGAATTGAACTGAATATAATAGGACCTGTATTATAATTCGTGCTGTACAAAGTCCGACGGGTTTAAGTAAGTTTGATCCTGCAGTTCTGAGATTACCTTCAAACGGTGTCACGACTTTCTTGAGGCGTCGACAGAGATCCAAGCGCATAACGGAAATAGAGGCGCCTGTATCAATTAATGCTTGTACGTTTTGACTTTCAATTTGGATTACGACGACGTTAGAGGGGGGTTGATGAGGACTTGAGCAGTATGAAGATGTCGCAGCTGGTGCCTCAGGAGCTGCGGTTAAAAATTTCCCCCGTGTGATGGAGCAATGGACCCTGATGGGACCATAGGGGACGTTGAGCGGTGACGTTGCGGTGATGGCGACTGTCGACGCGAAAATCCCGGTGAACTACCGGCGAACCTTGTGGTTGGAGAGTTTGATTGGGTGTATCCGGGAGTCTGGTTATAATGGGTGGGGTTCGCAGTGATGCTTGTATGGACGTTTGCAGACTCTTCGGCTTGGCAGCGACGGCATACGCGCATAACGTGTCCTGGTATGCCACAGTAATAGCAGGTAGGGTGGTTGTAGAGCTTTGGGCGAATAGCCTGCTGGTGTGGTTGAGTGTATCCAAAGGGTTGTACGTATGGCATGGTTACAGCAGGATAATGAGGTCGGAGCATTGGAGGTGAAGCTGCAATTTCTGCGTAGGTCGGCAGCATGGGCTGTGCCGGTGCTGGAAGCGGCGAGGATATAGGCACGGTAGAAGCAATCTCGTTCTGGCCGAGGGACCGGAGTGCCGATTGAGTTGGTGTAGTTGATGGCTGTGTGAGTTGGAGAGCTTGCGAAACCTCCTCGCGAACAATCTGCTGGATGAGCTGGCGCAAACTGTTGATGTTGATATAAGTTGATGGCCCCGATATACTGCTCACCTCAGGAAGACGTTGTACTGTAGCGGCTGAGGTCAAGGCTTGGGTTTTTAGTTCTTGAAACTGCTGAGAGATTTCCACAATCTTGCTAACGGTGGTTGGATTATGCACGAGGATAACTTGGAAAACATCCTCGGCGATTCCCTTTAAAAGATGACGGACCTTTTCGGGTTCCGTCATGTTGATATCAACTCGGCGGCAAAGATCCAGCACGTCTTCGATGTAGGACGTGAAGGTTTCCGTTGGCTGCTGGGCCCGCGAGGACAGCTTTCGCTCGGCCACAATCTGTCGCATTGTAGGTCTTCCGAAAACTTCCTTAAGGCGGGTAGCGAATGTCGCCCAGCTGTCAAATTCTTGCTCGTGGTTGAGGTACCACCGTTTTGCAACATCGGATAGGTAGAAAACCGCGGTGGTCAGTTTAGTGACATCGCTCCAGTGATTGTATCGACTGGCGCGGTCGTAAGCGTCAATCCAGTCGTCCACGTCGGCGTCCCCGATTCCGGAGAATAAGGGAGGCTCACGTTGGCGAGCGGTGAGTACCGATGGGGCCGTGGTGTCGGCTTGGGTGGCCGTGGAAGTTGTAGTGGTATTCATTCCGACAGAGGCATGCGGCATTGGTGTTGTCGATGTGAGGGCCCGGCTTCTCAGCTCCACGGTTGACGTCGAGGTAGGTGGGAAAGCCCGCACCTCCACCACTGGTAGCGTACAGGGAAGACCAGGCGGTGGGAGTCAGGACAGGTCCGCTTTTACTACCGTCTGCCCAGCCTCTTAGCCGAAAATCAAAAAAAGGCGCGCGCGATCGTTGTCTTCTTCCCCGGTCCCATCGCACAGCGTCGTTTTCACTACAATATATATATATATATATATATATATATATATATATATATATATATATATATTTACTTTTTTTTTCCAAATGTACGTTATATAATAACTAGCACTATTTTTAATTCTATGTAAGGCACTTATAATGATTCGAGCACATCCCACAGAGATATTAGTGATTCAGGAATATTACACTAACACGACATTACACACCCTTCTCTATATTTTGGCCTCACATGAATATTATGCCAAGAGGGGTTCTGCAGTGTACGGAGTGGAAGAGAAAGGAGGGGGGGGGGCGAACAATAGGCGAACTATTTCGTAATATCTGCAAGAAAGATATATTATTCTGTCTGTACGGATAGACACATCAGTATTCACCAAATTCGCAAAGAAAGACACTAAGGAAGGAAATTGAGAGAGGTAAATGTGTTTCCATGAAGCCGATTTATATTTTTAAACTTTGTGTGAAACGAAACGATTGCTTTAGTTTCCATTCAGGGGGTTGATGTGTGCGGCGGTTTTTCCTTAAAGTGGAATTCCCACACGCTTTTACACAAATTGAGAGCTTCGTAGAATCAGACCCACTTCCATAAGGTAGAAAAGAAGGCTAATGTTGAATTATTCGAAAATAAAGTTTAGATACGACCATATATGCTTATTCGTAAATATCAAGCTTTCAAAATGGCAAAAAAATCTACGATAATATTTCATATGAACCAAGCACGCAATATTCGTTTTCAAATTTCCAGCGTAAATTACGATGGCGTATGATTCACTGCCTTTCCCATTTTTAGGTTTACTTGCATTTCTCAGTGCAATTATGCTCTAACCAGGCCGCACTGAACTCACACAATTATTCACTGTATATTTAAATAAAAGGGAAATCGCGCTCCCTCCAACGATAGTAATAAATGCCGTGAAAAAAGACTTTCTGTTAATGAAATATACACAGGAAAAACAAAGGTCATTGAAAAGAACGTAAAAAAAAAAAGAATAAAAAGCGAGAAGACATTATATTGGGTTTCATTTATCTCTCGCGCGCTCCGAGCGACGTGGCAGCGTTATTTCTTACTTAAATTAATTTTTCAAATTCATTTTCGCAGAGCATGTAGCCACGGCGCACTAAGGATTACAATGGAGGATCAAAAGCAAGAATTTCCTCGCGGCTATCCAATGTTATTAAAAGGTTAGCGCGTTTTTTAAGCTTGTATCCTTTGTGCCAGCCTGCGGGTGTGCACTCACGAAACGAACATTTATTCGGTAATACTTAAGTTTAAAATGAAAAACAAAACACGCAACTTTTTGCTTCACGCAGCTGTCTTGAATCGAGTAGAAAAGTGTGTCCTGTTTATTTTAAGACGCAGATAATTGTTCGATAATTATCGTTAAATCCGAGAATCCACTTTTATTTTATATTGTTTTAAGATATTAACTGTTATAACAATAAAATATCCGACGTTAGCTCGGTTATTTCAACCTTGCAGCGGGAAATTTTTGAACGTAGCGCTGGCCTTCGGCGAACTATTTTGTATGTGATTTTAATTTCTGTCCTGACTTTGCTCTTTAATGGCAGAATTGCAATCGTACATAGTTACATGATTACGTTACTCGCTGAGAACTAGTGGACTATTAACGAGATTAAAATATTCAACATTTTTTTAAATTGATTTACTCACTGAGAAAAATAGACGCATAATCATTCAAAATTAGAAAATAAAAACGAATATTTTAAGTTAGAATTATTATTTATCTACTCAATTCATAGGTATTTTTGCAAAGTCCAGTGAGCCCCGTACGTCCTGTTATGTTCAAGTAATTATGCCTGGTGCTACCTTAGCACAGCAACGCAAACAACGAATTAGCATAGACATCCATTGGCTTACGCCCCCGGGTTGCGTCGAGTGCCTTTAACAACTGTAGTATGCAAATATGACGACCTTTATGACACGATGAAAATATTTGATGGTGTGAGCGGCAAAAAAGCGGGAAGTATAAGATAATATATGCAACGATTATACTGTCGAGAGCAGGAGTATGAGATTGAAGTTAAAGTTAATTTTTGTGTCGACAAGGTGTGTCCAGGAACCCTAAAGTAAACAGAATGACCTGTTTCCACAGCAATTTCTGGTGCTGCATCTTTATCAGGAAGTGAAGATGCAGGTAAAATGTAACAGGTGGAAATTTAGGAGTAGGATAATCGTTCTGATAATGATGTGACCCAGAAAAGACGTAAACTGTCCCTTCCTTTTTTATATATGTTTGGAAGCTTTCTCGGGGGCAGTGGTATTAGCTTCTCAGTTGTGTAATATGTAGGCTAAGTTGCTATTTTTATTATGTACTTATATTTGACTGCAAGTGTGGCTCTTGACATATGTTCGATCATTCTTCATTGGTAAACGAAATGGCGGCCATCAGTTCTATTTTATGCTGTGTCCTTCTCACTTTTTATGTGTATTTTTTATGTTTATATTAGTGATATGATGCTTCTGTGTTAAACGACGTTACATTTGTTCTACGCTTCGGATCATGTTTGTTGTGTAACATGTGATTTTGCTAGTTGTTTTATTGTGCCGTTTTATTTTATTTTACAATTTCCCACTGTGTAATGTTAAAGTAGCTGTTTCATTGTGCCTTCTTTTTTAGTTTTACCTGAGTATACCAATTGCTGAATATATTCATTGCACTGTTGACCGTTGAACTGTTAGGGGGCAGATACTCTGTCAGGCTTCGCGCCTTTATCTCTGCCCCATAAGCGGAAACACCCGACAAACAAATAAAGAAAAAATAACTATTTTTCGCTAAGAAACCACCAAGCAAATTTAAAATTTACTCGGCTCTTTTGTTAGGTCCATTCAATCAAAATAAAATATGTTATAATGTCGGTCCAATAATTACTTTGAAAATCTGTGTCAAGAAAGTTTTTTTTTTTTCACATCAGGTAAATATATGGCATGGCATTACAAAAAAAAACCTACTTCCAAAACTTGGTAAAAACAAAATCTACAGTTGACACAAAAACAATACGACGCTTTGTTTAAACACCGATCCTCACGCGCATTTTTTTTTTTCCAGTTGTTTCCGCCACTCCCATCTAACACGGAGTTCGCATACCCTGAACGCAGTCACTGACCCAAAACCCTACCTCATTGTATTCCAGCCACGGAGAGCCAGTTCAAAACTGTGCTGACGCCCTTTCCCTTATCGCCATAAAGATAAAGGCAGCTGTGACCTATTCTCGCCCTACAAGTCTTCTCGTCCAACGAGCCCCAAATCCACTTCATATTCAAGATTGCATATCTGCTTTCCGTTGTCTTTTCCGAAAAAAATATAAGAAAACCACGCGCAAGAAAGATAGCCCTTTACTTGTTTCCTATGCCCGTCTGGAGACACGCCTGCGAAACCCAAGGACGAGAATGCCAACCGCCCGGAGGTCTCCGTCAATGGAACTCGTACGTTCGCCAACCCGACATGCAAAGGACGATCGCCGACGGCCAACCACTCCAATTGGAATGCTGCCGCGTTGAGATATGGAAAAGAATGTCCTTGCCAGAATTCTTGCTCGCATTTTGGCTCGATGTGACTTCCGTTGCGAGGAGCGTCGCATTGCTCAGAGTCCTGGCTGCTGCCTCTGCTCTTGTTACTCGGTCATCCTTATCAGTGGAGAGGAACATTCGGTGGCTGGACAGTGGCAGCGTTTCGATTCGGCGATTCCCTGTGGGGTAGCACATTACATCCTGGGCGTGCCTCGGGGCCGTGGATAGCTCTGCCTTCAATTACGTAAGAAGGGCACGCGGCTGTCTAGTGTCAACCGTTATCTGCTTCGAAATGCGGCATGTCGAGTGTTCTCAATTCCTGTGCTCTTTGTCAAGACTCGTTCGGAAAGCGGCCTGCCACTAACGGTATATGGTTGGTTGTATCATGTGCAATTCTTTTTCGGTCGTTGTTTCGCCACTGAAGGCCGTTATAATAATTCGAGTGTTTATATTCCGTCCGTCGTTCCCAAATAAATACTTAATTGATTATTGTTTTAGCTCTGCAAAGCATCTGTGTTCGAGCAAACAAACAAACGTGTTCACGGGTAAAACAATAAGCGTGATGAGCTTTTTGTTCCCAGAACAATAAATAATTTTACATTGTAGGTGTTGTCATTAACGAAAGCAAAAATGTTTGGTGGTTATCTTCACGTTTTCTTATTCCTAACACCATACCAGTTGACAGAGATGCCCGCTGTTCGTGTACTCAGCAACATTAAATAAATAAATGACCACGCATGCCAGCGGGTTTTGCAAAGCTCGGAAACATGCGGGATGTCACTCATTTTATGCCAATAGTATAACACGAACACGTACAACTTCTACTGCTACCTCGCAGCGAATGACTTCTTTATTCGGCCTCTCAGATAAGCAGAAGTCGGAACCTGTCCGGGTAATTCTCGGGGACTAATGTTTGTCTGTTTCACCGCCCCAGCGTCAAACTCGAACCATTCCGGAAATGGCATTGTCGCACCTGATATAAATAGTTCTTCCTGTCGTAACGCATTTGCGTCTAGCTTTTCCGTCTAGCTTTCGCGTCCAGCTTTTGCGTCTTACGTTTTCACCTCGTCACCCTTACAAAAAACCTAATTAGGGAGTTTTAGAATAGCGCACGCTAAAGCTTTGCGTACGCAAAGAATAGCGTCGTCGCCACTGCGCATGCTCCGAACGCAAACCAGGTTTTGCGCTTTGCGTGCGCAATTTTAGCGTGCGCTATTTCTCGGAAATAGCGTGCGTACGCAAAGAGTCTTTGCGCTTCTTCAAGGAGGATTCGTGATGAGAAGTTGGCTAAAGCCAAGACGAGCAGAGTTAAAAAAATGGCGACTTCCAGGATTATGTCGGCGACTGCTTTGGCGGCGTCGCGATTGCGACGTCGGCGGCATCCTCGCGACGGCGAATTTCAATACGGGACGAAATTGGACTCGGTTTGGCAACAATCACCGGCAACTTGATGCTTGTGACGCGTGAACATTTCTCGGTGAAGGTACGATGTGCGAAGGTCAGTACACGAGACATCTCTTGCCGAGGCGACGCAAGCGGATACGATCGGTCGACCGCTCGCGTCGCATTCTCATGTTTAAACATATCTAAAATTGTACTCTGGACCAAAAAGTTTGTTTTTTTCTAAAGTTACTGCATTTCGTGATTGAAATAAAAACTGTAACTGTATCTTGGTGGCGTCGCAAGCGCGAGATGCCTGGGCTTTTGCGTCGCGACGGAGAAACGCTATTCTAAAACTCTCTCGCGTCGCGTGCGCTAATACAAGCGCTAAATTTAGCGCTAGCGTGCGCTAAAATTGCATACGTTATTCTAAAACTCCCTATTATATGCTAAAAACGCAATAATTAACATGACAGTATGGTGAAAAGAGCAGGCAAGAGGCGGGCAATCGAAAACGTTGTATTTAGCCAATGTCTCGGAAGGAACTGGACCTCGTGAGCTTATCGCGCACGCCCGTCTTTTTTTTATTTTTCTATTCTCGAGACTGGACGCGCCTTGCGGTGCGTGCAGTCCACGCAATAGGTAGTCACTGTCAAAAACCCTTGAACCACATAAGAAATTCTGCACGTAAACAAATTGTTAGAAAGATTTCGGAAGCGTCGGTCACTTGCAACTGATAAACATCAAAATAAGTTTAAAATATTTATATATATACGATAAAGAGTGTTTTACATGTTCATTTTTTTAATTCGTTTCATCACCTTATAAGAAACTATTGGCATTACTTTGTCCAGTGAAGTATAGGGTGTTTGTGAGAAATCCGAACCCGGTTTTTTTGCACCGCAAAAATAAACTAGACTTCGCGGAGAGATCGAACACCGTGAGAACGTAGCCCCAGCCGTTCGAGCAAGATGCCAAAGGTTCAGCACCAACCGCTATCCTGTTCAAAAGTTAGAAGCGATTTTCTGAAAATTTGAAAGAAAAAATGGGGCGATTTTTGCCCGTTTTCGGTTTCTGGTGCCATAGAGCTCCTTGTATTGGAGAGCTTCATCGGCCACCATTTTCCCATTAAAATTTGTAGAAAATCGCTTATAATGTTTGAATATAATAACAGTTGGTACTGTTATCTTGCTCGAACAGCTGGGGCTACGTCCTGACGGAGTCTGAGCTCTCCGCGATGTCTAGTTTATTTTTTCGGTGCAAAAAGCCGGGTTCGGATTTCTTACAAACACCCGGTACTAGTATTGGGCAACATCATATACGCGACGGATACTTTTAAAGCGAAGTACAATTCGCTCCAACCGCTTTTCACGAGACATATAAGCGAACAATAAAATCCTTGGTGCGGAGATGTTCCTGAGTGTGCGCGATTTGATATCTTGGCAGAGTACGGTTTGTATGCTTTCATAACCCAATGCGCGAAACGAAGCTGAACCGGTCGCTATACAGAGCGCGTTTCTTAAATGTGCCCTGAGGCGTTTTCTGAGATCGCCTAAATATGGCAATAACTCACTCTGCATCCTCTAAGCGTCCTACAAATTCATAAATCATAACGTTGCGCGGCCGATATTTCTATTAAATAAACAATCAAAGATCGAACAAACCGATTTCATCGCAGGCGATGGGAGGAACAATGTTTCGGCGGCAAGGACGACATGTGAGCAATGAAAACGCGACATTTCATTGATATTGCAATCGCTGCTATTACAAAATATGTATAATAACAATAATAATAATAATAATAATAAAACTAATAATAATAATAATAATAATAAACTTTTATTTATAGGAATAGACAAATACATATACAGGTCTGCCTAAGCCAAGGGAGGCTTGTGTGGCACGACCTGGCAGCACAGCCCAATCCATTACAGAAACAGCAGGTGACAACAAGATAAAACCCAGTAGGAAACAACACTCACTGAATGTCAACTGTAGATCTATCACTTGGTGGTGTCATGAAACAACTTTTTCAGATTCTTTTTGAGCTCATGGTTAGAATTAGTTAAGAATAAGTTGTCTGGTAGTTCATTAAAAGTCTTTGGTACGTAAAATGCCCTAATGCTTTGCCCATAATGAGTATAGATACGAGGAAGTTCATAGCGAGTAGTGTTCCTAAATGTACGTGGGGCCACCCTCTCAGTTTTAGATTCCCTGCACCAAAAGTGACGAAAAGCGACCATCTGAATGAACAACGAATAGAAACAAGGCAATTTGAGTAAACTAAACAAGTTATCAGTTGAAGAAGGTGTTGAACCATAAGCAACGCTTTTTAACATCCCTTTTGTAGATGATAAAAGAAAATAAGATTAGTCGGAAAATGTTAATCTTTCGCGGAAAGAGAGCATAATACTGCAATAATTGTCTAAAAGACAGCCCAGTATGTTGTTGTTGTAGTTGTTTTTTATCTTCCGCGGGAGTGATTGTGTCCGGTCGTCAGCTCTCGAGCGCGTGCTCGCTGGGTCGAATCGTAGTCCAGGCTGCATTGGCAAAAAGCCGCGCGCTTTCGAGATATCACTCCGCGGTTCTACCGGTCGGAGGAGCAAGGATCCTTCGCTCGCTATTGGCTGACAGTAGCCCTGGTTTCGAAACATGCTCCTCCCTTTGCCGGAGATGACCTCGGTGTGCTGCGATTTTTTATTGTTTTTTTTTTAATAGGGAAATCGGCCGCCGTGTATCGTCATGATTAAGGTGATTCTATGATGCTTAGAGCAAACAGAGTGATTTATGACTATATTTAGGCAATCCAAGAGACAATTTCAGGGCACCTTTAACAAAGGCCCCATATAAGTCTCGAAATACCTGACAGCGCATAGATTTCCTAGATCGCTGAAAGGTTCGTCCTCCTGAAGGATGGTTAATTGACAGCGATAATTTTTGCTGACAAAACACAAAACAAAAAATGAAACACAAAAAGTGATTTCATTAAAATTTATCAGCTCATGTCTTTCAATATAATAATATGTAAGTTAACGCAAGATATTACAGATCAGAAAATACTTCATTTTAAACGTGTAACCTTCGACATTAGACTTTAATCACCAGGTATTTTGTGGACGCAAGTCTAGAGCAACGCAATTATCGTCACCGACCGCAAGAGAAGCTCAGGGCGTGGACCAACCCGAGTATCTTATTATCGCTTAGCAGCCAATGAGGTTGCGGCCTCAGTTGACCACAATTCCCAAGAACCAATCACGAAGCAAGGAGCTCAGATCTCAGTAGGCCACACCCTACGTTCCTTCTGCTGTCAGTGACTACACTTCATGTGCGTTTCTTCGTATATATGTCAACAACTTGATTTATTAAAGTTCCAATGGGTAGAGGGGAAAATACAAATGTTCCTCATGACAACGATATAATTAAAAAAATTTGTCTTTTTAAAAATTTAGATTAATTGCCTGACGGAACACTTTCTGCATTTAACAAAGAAGAAATTCCTTAACGTCTGTCTTGATTGCTCTTTTCTAATTACTACTAGAAATCAGAGCCATACGTACAATAGAAATATGCGGAGTGACCTAGCGTGTAGCGAACATGCGATTAATATATAAATGAAGGATACTTGGGAAATGATGTTCACATGGAGGATCCTAGCTTAAAACAACTCTTATTGTCAAATTCTGGTGCATTTACGATAAATTCTGCAATGTGCGTGTTGGAAATTTGTGATTCCTAGCGCACTTGCCTCTCCAGAAATCTTGAAGATATTCAGTATCTGGCGTACATGCAGTGTTTTCACACTTTGGGCCTACCCCATAGGTTACAACGTTAGAGCAGCTAGCAGAAGTACAACCTTTAAAGCGCACATGCCTTCCCTGCGACTTAGCCTAATTTCCAGATATTATATGTGTAAACGTGTGGTTCTGGAGAAAAGCAGAATTATAGTCCGAGACTGACGCCTTTCTTGTGTAATCGTAAACGAAATATCGGAAGGTCTTAAGAGTTCAGGAGCGCGCAGACTAAACAAAAACAGGTTTTCCTCTAATCTTTCGAAGTCGTGTCAACTAACTGCCGTAAACAAGCTTCGCGCCTCGACAAACTTGCGACACTTTGAGTAATCTGCCCTCACTCTCAAAATCGAAACATTTTGCCAATTCTTCAAAGCCACTTCCATTTCTTTCGGCGGTGAGCCCTCCATTGATGTGAGCCCACTTCTTCCCCGGGGGGTTTTGCCACACTTTTGTTTTTCTCTTCTACTTAGTCCCTTTTTTTTTTTTTCAACACAACAGAGGGAAGTACAGAGCAGCGGTGCATTCTGATTAGGCTTCCTTACTCCAGAGAACGGAGATTTGCATTCTCAAGCCTTGTTTCCACGCAGAGGCGGTAACTCGCTCGGACGTGCGACTAACACCCGAGTACGTGTCTCCGAGGCGTGTTTGGGGAGAAATCGATTGTTATTTTTTAATTCTTTTTTTTTATATTAACCACTAACCGGGTGCGAGCGTCTACCTCGGGTATTCTCGTGCCACGTGGAACGAGTTGCGTCACGAGTTGCGTCACGGGACTCGTTTGATGTCCGCCGCGCGGCGGTTCTCAAAGGCGCGCCGAACGGGCGTTCCCGACCCGACGATGCACCAATTAGAGGGGCATCTCTGGCGTAACGAATGCTCCAGTGGGGAGAGCAATCCTCGCACCGTCTCGAGAAAAAAAAAACAAATACCGCCGATATGTACGCCCTGTTGTGATATGGGTGCTCGAGTGCTCGCAGGTGCGAGATGTATGGGGATCTGTATAGCAAGGCGTAGTACCACGCTAGGGCTGTTGCGACTAAGACGCTTGGAACAGGAAATCGTAGAATGCTACAATCACTGAGACCTCAAGAAACGCGGGGCGAAGTGTGATTAGGGCAGCCTCCTTGCAAACCACAGCGTATACATGGGGGCGCATGGGCGGAAATCAAAGGACGGCGGTCAACGGGGTGGATCAGTTCGCAGTGGGTGCCCGTGGGGGCCGTGGGCTTCGGAATTCAGTGTGTCGACGAACAGCGTCGCGCGGCGCTTTCGGGAATGAAACGGACACAAGCTGTGTTTTCCGAAGGGTGCTGTGGGGTTTTCTAGCACGACGCGTTACCCGTCACTATCGCCGCGTAAAATTGGTTTTGGCGGTGCTCGTGAGCCTCTGTCACCCTTGTTACGAGCCTACATGAGCAAGCCAAATCCTCCTGTTTGCGATTCCGAATTTGGCCGCCATGGTGGCGACACCATAGCTGGAACCTGCGAGTTATCGCCGTACGGCCAATCAGATAGCCGCATTGGTCGATAAGACGGCCAAGAACAAAAGACCACGCGACAAGCGTGAAGGCACGCCCTTCGCAGAGACTATAACGTGGCACACTCAGCACACAGGAGACAGCACACTGTACACTCTAAAAAAAGCCCGTGCGTCAACTTTCCCCGCAAAACACTCGGAGAGCCAATCACCACAACTTATGGAGGCAGTTCAGCGAATGACGATGCCGAAACATATGTTTAGACCAAAAAACGCAATCTGAGTTGTGACATTAAGCAATGCAAGCGTGACGTTTTGCATTGCTTAATGTTACAACTCAGACTGCGTTTTTTGGTCTAAACATATGTTTCGGCATCGTCAATCGCTGAGCTGCCTCTGTAAGTTGCGGTGATTGGCTCTCCGAGTGTTCTGCGGGGAAAGTAGACGCACGGGCTTTTTTTAGAGTGTGGAGTGTGCCGTCTCCTGTGTGTGAGTGTAGCCACTGAAAGCTCGAGAAAATCAGGATGTGGCGTGGCGTCTTGTGATCGCCGCGCAACCAATGAGAATGCGTCATTTGTCGATAGAAACGCCCAAGAGCCAATCAGAAGGCGAGGAGAGGAGCGCTTCGTAATTTGATATGACTACACTCTAAAAAACGCCCGTGCGTCTTCTTTCCCGCAGAACACGCGGACAGCCAATCACTGCTGTTTGCGGAATCAGCTCAGCGAATGACGATGCCGAAACATATGTTTAGACCATAAAGCGAAGTCTGCGATGTAGCATCAAGCAATGCAAGTATGACGTTTTGCATTGCGTAATGCTACATCGCAGATTTCGCTTTTTGGTCTAAACATATGTGTCGGCATTGTCATTCGCTGAACTGATTCCGCAAACAGCAGTGATTAGCTGTCCGCGTATTTTGCGGGAAAGAAAACACACGGGCTTTTTTTAGAGTGTATAGTATAATGTTTTCACATCCCAGTTCTTGGAGATGGGATAACACTAATTGAAGAGGAAGCGAGCTTTGATAGAAGGCAAGGTACACCGTGCCGCATATAGACGAGTGGGACGGCGTATCGGCATTTGCGCGGAGAAAAACTCGAGATTGAATGGGCATGGTTGCGTAGGATCTGGATGAAGCCAACGCAACCAAGACCGAAGAGCTCCGCATGGTCTCCTCCCCCTCTGTGAAACGTCATCAGAGTCGGACTGCGCTAACCCGGCTATTGGGCCCGAGCCCGACCTTCGACGCGCTGATTGGACACGAGGCCTAGCAGAACATCGACAGCGCACTCGTGTCCGATTTCATGCCTCGATCTACCTGACAGTGATGACGCGTGCGGAGGCTTTCCGTCGAGGTGGTGTAGATAAAGCGCGTCACTTGCTTGAAACAATATAAGCGGGAAATTTATTATTGGAAGAAAAAAGACTAAAAACAACCAGCAACGACAGACGAGGGAATTGTACGATCTCGTGGGTGCTTGGTCTTCGAGTACAATGCTGCGTATTTACTTGCAATGATTTCGCTTTCAGCGCAATAACCTCGAGTAATATTTAGACGTCTTTTGTTTTGAACAAGTTGAATAAACGAGTTCATTATTAAAAATAGACAGGGGCGGACTTACCAATAGGAGGAGTAGGCAGCTGCCTAGAGCGCAGAATATTGGGGGCGGCCAGTCTGTGGCCACCTCTAAATTAAGTTCCTTTTTTTTTAATCTAGTTCGAAATTTAGCTAATTTGAGAATTTTAATTTTTTTCTCCCCCTCCCTCCCAACCCCCGCTCTGCATGGTCACTGACCTTGGGGGGTGGGGGGGGGGGGCGGGGGCGGCACTGCTAAAGACTGCCAGTGGCAAAATGCGAAGTCCGGCTCTGGAAATAAAACAACACAAATATTTATGACTCGTTAAGCATTTAACGCAAAAAAAATAGAACTAGATGAGACAATCCAGTTATTTATTGGCGACATGACATTAAGATGTTGAACTTAAAGAAAATATTTGCACTTTTCTAAATTTTCCCTGACGGCCCTGTCTGATATTCAAAAGCTGAGAACCATCTTCTCGTCTCACTACCTACACGTTTCCTTTTTTCAAGCTCTTATTTCGGTAACATAGCTTTCTCAACTGACAAATCCAGAAGAACAAGGGTGTACGCTTTTCCTCACCGGGCCTCACTCTTATTTAAGGGTCACTGAACGTTGGATGGTACAAAAGACGTGCTTCCTAGTTTAGCCTTTTCAATGGGTGATGGTAAAGTAAGGTCTGAGCCGGACAGGAAGACATAGCATAGAGATCGAGACGTTCATGCTGGTTTTTTCGCTCTACAAAATTACAGTGAGAGCGCAGGCGGCCCTGGTCTTTATATACCATCTTAATGAGTTACACGAGTCTGGGGCGAACACTTGGAAACTTCAAACGTGGAAGAGAAAATTCAGTAAGGGCGCGAGCGAGCTGGTGAATATTAATCATGTTGAATGAGCATGAGACTGAGGTAGAAAGGAAACATCAAAACGTAGAAGGAACAGAGAACAGACTGGACGACCTCTCAAACTCAACCAATTCGTTTGTTTTGTTCACCTCCTTTTACCACGAAGGCTTCATATTTAGGCAAATGACTGTAATGAGCGGAAGAAAAGAAAGGGGCAAGGAGAGATCTAAAAAAATACGGTACGCGGTTATGTCATAATAGAGAATTTTCGTAGATCGTTTCCGCTCTCCCGCAGCGTTCTTCACAACCCAATACAAGATCCGGGAATCTGCAAGCAAGGATAGCGCCCTGCATGCGCAGTAGCGGCATCTTGGTGCCGGAGACCAGTAGCGGAAGTGAGAAAACGGTCTGCTGAAAACTTGCTATTATCACGAGATATCGCCCACTGTGCAGGCATGTGAAAATAAGTACGGTGTGGACGTTGTGCTTAGCACGTACTTCAAGTTGGGGAATCCTTACGCCTTCGCTTGCAGAGAGGAAAGGATGCCAAATAGCACATAGAGAGAAGTCGGTTCTTTGGGGAGCGGGGTAGTCTATGAAGTCCCTTTGGCCTGCGGATTCAAATGGTTATAGGTCCGCTGGTCGAATGACAATTTGTCACACGTCAACTGGTAGTAGGGCTATTGTTTGCATAGGGCAATTTGTCATAGGGAAGTTCGTCACTATGACAGCTTGTTAAACTATTAACAGATATTTCTTATTTTTGCAGCTTTTCGGATGTTTACCGAGCATAATTCTTCCAAGAGTGTACAAGTACCCGCGACCTCCTTTCTTGACTTAATTATTTTGATCGACACAAGAAATTCGACTATTACTAAATTCTAAAAGACACTGACTAATTATGCCTTGAGGCTTGTCCACCACAATCTTGGCACCTGTCAGTCACTAATGGAAATGGATGGCAAACCTTTCTATCACGCATGGGCAGTCTGTCTGTGTCGCACACGTGGACGAGGTACATTCTTTCCGTGTCGAGCATATGCCATCTGTGTCGCGCAAGAGAAGTCTGTCAGTGTCGCGCATGCGAAGTCTGTCTGTGTCACGCATACGAAGTCGTCTTTGACGCGCAGGTGGACGAGCTACATTCTTTCCGTTTCGCGCAAGCACTTCTCTGTCTGTGTCGCTCGTACGCTGAGGAAACTTGGAGGTGGATTACAAAGGAGACCATGAACGTTTTATATTCTATGTTTCCAAAATTGACTAAATTGATTATCAACTTAAAAGGAAACAAAAAGAACTAAACTTTCTAAACAGGCCACTACACAGAAACTGAATAACAATAGCGAACCGAACACTAAAAAAGCTAGTACGCGTGCAGAAAAATCTTTAAACATAATCTCCGGTTTTTCGACGAGTTGTCCCAGCGACGAATCGCCCTAAGACGAATTTTCCTTTGTGACGAAACGCACTCCTACGAGTTGCCCTATTACGAATTATTATTTGACGAACCCGTTTCCCGCTTCAAATACGTGGGAGAGACTTTCAGATGTCAAAATGACAGATTAACCGAAAACGGGGAAACGTCAAAATCTAAGCTCCCAACCCAGAAGTAGCGAAGAACAGCCAGGGATGCAATAATTATACAACCCAGTGGGCAGAAACAGAAATCTTACACAAAGAAACGACATAAAATGGATGGTAAGAGGAACATTTAGAAGAAAGACGAAAGTAAATTGTACATGCTAAGCATCTTTGCAGCTCTATAACGCTTCCAAAGCCATCCTACAATTTGAAGTTTGTGTGTGTGTGTGCGTTTTTTTTGTTTGTTTTTTTTGGGGGGGGGTGTAGAACTGAACGTTGATGACGCATCTCTTACGCGGAAGGCTGTCTGTCCTGGTAAGAATTCACAGAATGCTGCAGGAAGACGTGTGAAAATTGGAACTGTTCAGAAAAGGAGTGGCAGGTGGCGGGGCGAAGTGTGTTAGGTTTATGCTGAGTGAATGATTTTGACATTTTTTGTGTGTGGAAAGGAAGGCTACCTTGAGGGTAGTATGTACAGGGTGTCACAAAAAGATTACAGGGTTTTTTCACCGCGAAAATAAACTAGGCATCGCCGAACGCTTATTCTCCGCCCAAAGGTTGCGCTAGAGGGTTATAAGTGATTTTCTGAAAATTTCAATGGAAAAATGGAGCCCATTTTTGCCCGTTTTCGGTTTCTGGTGCCATAGAGCCCCATGTATTCGAATACTCTGTCGGCCACCATTTTCTCATTAAAATTTTCAGAAAATCACTTAGAACTTTTGATTAAGGTATCGGATCGGGGTGAAACTTTGTCATCTGGCTGTGACCTCTAGCGCTACTTTTGGTCGGAGAATGAGCGTTCGGCGATGCCTAGTTTATTTGTGCGGTAAAAAAAAAACCTGCAAGTTTTTTTTGTGACACCATGTATATAAGGGAGGTTTACTGAATAAACTTTTAGCTAAGTTAAAGACTTTGTCTTGCTGACACTTTCACTTTCTCTTCCACGTTTTATATGTCCAAAATTTCGCCCCAGTCTCGAGAAATTAATCAAGATGGTCTTTCGCACTGTTGACCGATTTGCGGGAACAATATGCAAAAACGAAAAGCTGCAAAAAAAAAAAAAAAAACAGTGTTAGACACAATTACTGAAGCTGATATGCATCAAATCGGAAGAGCAGGAACAGAATATGCAATTTGAATAATATCGGTACAAAGTAGATTAGACTCAACGAAATCTAACTTACAGCTGGCTTCAAAGCTTTTTAACCAAAGGTGCCCGATATCATGTGTGGGGGTACGCAGTAGGCCAGTACTCTTTATGTGGAACATGTTATATGCAACCCATTAAAATATGGTAAAAATATTATTGACATATAAGAAGACCAACACTCGTCATGAATAAAAAATTACTTTTTAATAGCGTATTTTATTATAGTGTACAAATAAATGTAAAAATAGTTCAGCCGTCCACTACCATCGATTTGTCAGAAATTGTAAGGCCGTTTAAGAGGTCTTGTTGTAAAAATTAGGTAATACTTGACCATATGGCTCCTATATCAGCTCTGCCCACTCGTAATACCTCACCAAAGGCAAATATTCTTATGTCGTTTGTTAACTTTCAGGGACTTAACCAATGGAATAGTCTTCAAAACCATGCAGGAAATATCCTAGATCTTGCTCTATCTAACTTTGTCATCGACAGCCTAGTGTGTGTCCTTAACCCGTTGGTATCGCCCGATGTTTGGCACGTTCCATTTCTTGTCTCCCTTAAGCTTTCTGTGGGGAACGTGAAGCAAAAAACAAATCCTGACTCGTTCTCCTTTTCAAGAGGCGATTACTTTGGTCTGTTTCAATATTTAGATAACGTAAACTGGGCACACATGTACAACATGACTGATGTAAACTGTGCGGTAGCGGCGTTTACTAAACATATCGTATCTGCACTTGAGCGCTTCGTTCCTAAGAAACGTCCTCAAACATCTCGTTATCCTCACTGGTATTCTTTCGAGCTGAGATCAGCTCTAAGATCCAAATTGCATTATCATAGGAAATATAAGGCTTCTAACTCAGCGTTCTGGTACACCAAATTTTCCGAATCGCGTGCGCAGGCAAAGTCGTTGTTGGAGCGCGATAAGAAAGTGCACCATGATTCAGCAGAGCGCAGTTTATATCGTGACCCATTGCAGTTCTGGAGGTACGTCAAGAATCGTACAGCCACAACTTCATCGATAACAAACATCGCTGACTCGTCTGGAATTCCGATATGTGAACCCGAAGATGTGGCGAACGCTTTTGCGAGCTATTTTGCCTCTGTGTATTCTTGCAGCCGGAATGGCTTATCTGCGCCTAACGTTACTGACAATGGTAGCGATTGCCTATCAATTCCGTTCTTTGAAAACGCTGAAATTAAGCTTGCAATACAAAAACTAAAACCTAAGTTATCGGTCGCATTTGACGGTATCCCGAGTTTTATTGTCAAAGGATGCTCTTCCATTTTCACACCCATTCTAACGCACATTTTTAACCTTTCATTATCGTCCTGCACTTTTCCCTCGATTTGGAAAAACGCGATAACCGTGCCGATACACAAGAAAGGAAGAACAGATGATCCAAAAAACTATAGACCCATTTCTTTATTATGTCCATTTGCAAAGGTTTACGAAATAGTACTTCCGGAACATATTTCGAGCTCTTTTAAACATAAGATCCTCCCCTCACAACATGGTTTTGTGCGCGGAAGATCAGTGGAATCAAACTTGGTATCTTTTCTTAGTTTCGTTTCGCCTATTGTGTGTCAGCGGGGTCAGGTTGACACTATATATTTTGATATGTCTAAGGCATTTGATTTGGTTGACCACTCGCTACTGTTAGAAAAGCTGAAATCGTACGGTATGAGTACTACACTATGCACATTGCTCCATAATTATTTGTCTGATAGACACAACTTTGTACGTATTCTTGGTCATCTCTCCCAGCCTTTTGTCACCCTCTCTGGTGTTTCCCAGGGGTCCATTCTTGGGCCGATTTTATTTAATGTTTTTATAAACGACCTTAGCTCATGTGTTCTACATTCAGAAATCCTGCAATACGCCGATGACATCAAGTTATTTAGGGAGATTGTATCTTTAGAGGACTGTGTGAAACTAATGGATGATGTCAAATCAGTGAGTAATTGTTGTAGTCTCAACAGGCTGACACTTAATCCCACTAAAACTGTTGTTATGTCATTTGCTAAGAAGCTAAGGCTATTTCATTTCTGTTACCAAATCGACAATGCCCCATTGCAAAGGGTGGATTGCACTCGTGATATTGGATTTTATATAGACTCTTCTCTGTCATTTAATACGCATGTCAATAACATTGTCAACGCCTCTTTCCGTACTTTAGGTGTCATATCCAGAATTACACGTGAGTTTTCCATGTCGGCCTGTTTTATGCAGTTATACATTTCATTAGTTAGGTCTAAGTTAGAGTTTTCCTCAGTTGTGTGGAATTCTATTGGGCGTACGCACCAAGAGTCGATTGAGAATGTTCAGAAACGTTTTTTTCGAATTTTTTACGACCGCTATGTTGGTCGCACTGTTTACTTTGAATATAAAAGACTTTTAGAACGATACAATTGTTACACTTTGAGTGCCAGACGACGCGACAGAGATCTTGTATTTTTGTTCAAATGCCTTCACGGAGTCATCGATTGCCCTGATCTAACTTCAGCGATAAATATTCATGTTCTGAGAAGAGTTTTGCGAACTTCTCTTCCATTTTATGTTAATCAATTCTTCCAAACCTGCCCCATGACACGCATTCAGACCTTGTATAATACTTTCGATGATTCCTGCATTGACATTTTTAACCCATCCTTTGCAGCGTTCAAGTTTTCTCTTACAAATCTATAACTTTTAACCCATCATTTGTAGCGCTCAAGTTTTCCCTTGTCAATTTGTAAAATTATTATTCTTTTGCTGTATGTTAATTGTGCATCATCACTAAGGCGAAAGCTGTTCACGAGCACAACAAATAAACAAATGAATGAATGAATGAATGAATGAATATAGAGGCACACAAAAATATTTATGAAACGAACTGCTCTCAAATAAAAGTCTTTTATTTTGAGCTGTGGAATATTTCTTTTTTTTGTATTTTTTGTTTTCTGTTTTTTTGTTGTTGTTGTGGAGATTAGTTATTATAAGGCCTTCGATAGCGTCACATACTTCAGTGACGAACGACAAATGCATCCGACATTCTTCTACAACCGAGCAAAATGTGCGTTACTTCGTTGAGTCATACTCGGAATAGTAATCAATTGTCTTAACTGACAGAATTTTGAAAAAAGGTGTTCTGAATATTTACAACAAATAACCTAATCTTATTGCGAGGTTTTTTTTTATTTTTATCCTGGAATTAGTGAAACTTCTAAGCGTCAACTTTAACTACACTTCCATTATACTCCGTTCACCCTTAAGCTGAGACTGCATCCAATGCAACAAGTGCGAGAGTTCGAGGTCGCTGCTTTCAGGCGTTTTTCCGCAGAACGAGCACTCGCCCTAGAAATGCACGTCTCAAAGTCAGGACGGAGGGCTATCTCGCGCTTGTAGCTTTGGCTGCAGTTTCAGCTAAAGGGTGAACACAGTATAGTAACATTGTTGAATCTCATTGTAAGGCCGCGGTAGATAGCGTGCATCTTATGGCTGCTGGGCCGTCGGGTGTGCGTTATTTCATTTTTTTTTTTTCGCTCGCGACGCCGTCGTCTCGAATGTTCGGAGACCGCGCTATCCGGTCCGGGCAGTCGGCAGTCAGGCGCCAGCCAGGCTGCAAGCAATGAACGGGCCGATTCTACAAGGAATTTGGTTCTGGCGGTTGGAGAACTGACGAGGTGTTGGATTCGCTGTCGGTCGATTATTGGACAGGTGTGTACCAAGGGATCTCGTTCGGTTTAAAAATTATTGGTCGGTCCTGGCCAGAGAGAGAGAAGGAGTTGTCCTACAGAGACCCGTGTCGGGCGAGGGAAGCTCGATTCAGGCATGAGCTGGGCGCGCTCGCGGATTTCGAGGCGCGCAGCAATGATGCAGGGTCCCTGACTTTTTGTACGAGAAACGAATGCGCAAAGTCAGTAATTATTTGGCCTAATAAACACCTTGTAGACGACAGCTATCTAACGGCTTCTGGATTCGACATCACCAACGGAAGACGCCGAGGACCATCGTCATCGGACAAGTATCTTCCATCCGACGAAGGAGAACCAAAAACGTTTAGTATCATATTTGGCCAAAGAACCTGCAAAGAAAGTTCACGGATCATCGGTGTTTACACGAACGCCATGTTTTCATTGGAGACACATGTTGATACGTTGCTCACTTTTCTTTACAACTTGTACTCCACAGCGCTTCTGCATGCGCAGTGAAGTAGATTTTTTTAAAGGTGCTGGTTGTCGAGTTTGCAGTGTTTTATAGGAAATAGTAAAAGTAACAAGAGCAAAGAAAATACTCATATAGTATGTAATGCAACCCAAATATTTACTTCCCATGGCGCGCACGTGCGCTTCCGGTTAAACGTGAATTGAGATAGAAAAGGCGGCACAGGATGATCTCGTAAACAATTCACGATGCGCCCGAATCCGCATCATGTGTATAAAGGATACAAAGCCCTGGGGGAAAACCGCCCCCCCCCCCCTATCTCCTCTCCTCCCTCCCCATCTACGCGCTCCGCTCCGAGCAACTAAACCCCCCTTCGTTGTTGTTTCGTTTAATTTATTTAACATTTTAATCTAAAGCTCGAGATAAAAAAATACAAAACTAAAACACGCGGTGTTAGCTCGAAGCGGGAGAATCGGAGAGGGAAACGGTGACACACACAAGTAGAAAATAAATTGAAACAAAGATGGAGAGACGTTCCGCAATAACGGCGGAATGCGGGGCTCGTCGAAGCAGTGAGAGTATATTGGGGGGCCTCTTATATGAAATCTTTAAGAGCTTCGGATTACGTGCCCCATTGTGCGAGCTACGAAAGGAAGCGAAACTGTTTTGGGATCTCGTTTCTCCGATCGAGCCGCACACAGGCTGTCTACTGCGAGAGGCTGCCGACGTGTCGGATTTCGCGAATCTGGTTTGGATTTGACGCCATTCTTCCTTGGTCATCAATGTTCTATTTCCGGCAGGATGTTATTCCGTTCAAATAAATTTACTAGTTTCATCGGTGCCATAGTTCGATTAAAATGGTTACTAGAGTAGGCTCTTGGCATATCTATTTCATACCCAAACGCCATCGTAATTTTTTTTTTTTTACGCAAATGAACTACAAGACTTGTAGGGTACGTTGTTGGGCTTGTTGCTTCATCTTAGAGCACAAAAAAAGACAAGGCAAGAAGAAAACAGGACAAGCGCTTGTCCGGCTTTCTTCTTGTCCTTGACCTTTTTTTGCGCTATTTTATATGTTAAAGTACAAGACATTGGTGCTAATACCGCAACTAGCGAAGCTTGTGCCTATCTGCGTTCCTATTTGTTTAATTCCTCTTTATCCAACACGCCAACGAGCAAGACAATATCTTTCCTAGTACAGGGCCGCACACGGTTAGAACAAACATGCGATAGCTGTTTTTACCTGCTTTCCTCTCAGAATTGAAAGGTTGTTATCAAATATACCAGTCTGGTAAAACACCCTCAGTCTACGCGCCAACGAAGTCGGGAAAGCTTGGTGCTCGTCACTACCCGGTTGTGGCAAAATGAGAAAAAGCGCGGATGTCGTCTTTGAGCTACCTGCGTCGCGATGTGTACGTAGCAGCTTCATCTCCGTGCTGCCCTGTGCTAGGTTTGGCAGATAGTTTCTGGGACTGTCTCATATTAAAAAAAAATATCGCGTCACATTTATAGAACAAAAAAATTACTTACATGAAGACAAGCTTGCATATATCTTCAACCTTATCCTGAAATCAATTTAATGTCAAAATTTGCCTTATGCAGTATTGAGGCAATACAGAAAAAAAAAAGAAATAAAAAATAGTGCAAACGGAAGAAAAATAATTTTTTTCGAAGATAGAGCAGGCTAACATAGATGAATATTATAAAAGCTCCTGCATTCACGCGTCGTAAAATAAACCTAATACACCTCCCATGCGCTCATTTCAAATGAAATATAATCAAATGGTGTTCGGGTGAGCGACGAGCCAGATCGTGATACCGACACTGCGCCTTCCGCTCGCCGTACCACGGTTTGCCGATATACTATTTAAATTTTTGGCCGGGTAGAAAACCTAAAAATGTTGTTATAGAAAACTGAAGTTTTCTTTGTTTCTTTTTTTCACATTCCCTTTTTTATATATAAAACTTTACAGAACGAACGCAACGAACACGCGTGTGCATTGGAGCGTGTTTCTTTCCGATAAGTAAAATCTTCAACATATTTCCTTTTTTACGAAGTCATTGTTCACTCGTGATGTTGCTAAAACGCGAGGTTACCCACTCTGTAAAAGCATAACCACCTGAAGCCCTTCTGTCCCGTAGATCACACAGGAAGTCAGTCGCTATGAGAACTGGAGGGAGCAGTGTGGATGATGTGGGCGAAACTAGGACATGACTTAAAGGTTAATCTGCTTGAAGCCACTTAACATATAAAAAAAACGCCTCGCTTAAACCTGATAGCTGAGAATTTATCTTTGCGCCAAAATGCTTTTCGGCCTCGCCACTACAGTTCACAAACTCTTGGGTTTTTACTGATTCACTTGCTTTTACTGGTGACCACCATTCTTGTAGTTGTCTGCCAATGACAAAGAAGGTCACCTGAACACTATCCCGGAAATAGTAGGCTTCACATGACGGGTATGACTAAGAAGTCATCATGTGAACAGGCGATATAATGGCCAAACAATAAATATATATATATATATATATATATATATATATATATATATATATATATATATATATATATATGAAGTAAGGAAAATATAGAAACAATGGACCGGGAAAATGTAATAATTCAAAGATCCGTACTTGCGGAGTTGCTATGCTAAGAGTTTATTGTATACAATAAACTCCTAGCATAGCAACTCCGCAAGTACGGATCTCTGAATTATATATATATATATATATATATATATATATATATATATCGGGTGTGTCAGCGAAGACTGAGAAAAATTCCCAAAAATTAGTGCATTCGATATAATTTTCTAGGGACCTGCAATATTTGCGGTGGTGGACGTCAGAAAATTTGCAATACTTACTAATTCATTCGATAATTAATAAGAAATGACTAATTATCTTTTATTTAGTGAAAATAGACACATGGCCATATGGTTTCAATTAAAAACTTGCTGAGCGCCATCGATAACCACAAAATCAGTAATTTTCAGAAGGACATTGACCACATGGGTAGCGTAGTAGTGCGCTAAAATTACCACTCGATGAGCAGGTACAAGGCTGGGGCTCTGATAAAAGACGGAAAAATCGCGCGGACGCCCTATCGGACCGTAAAGCGCGAAACACATGTACGACGAAACCGTCCGATCCGACCGATCAGGCGATACGACGGTCGGACGCGGCTTGTTTGGTCGTGTCACAACGTCGGAACGGCGTTGTGGCATGCGACCGACTATCCAGGGGTGGTTGCGGTGGTCGGATGGCCGCAGCCGATGACGACGCAGGTAGCGGGAACGTCATGAAGACGTCACATTTTGGGGAGCGTGCTACTCAGGAGCAAGGATCCGGTTGGGAGTCCCTCTTCCTTTTCTTGGCATTTTCGGCGAGAGGAGGAAAGCCCGCGCACAGCTTTATTCAGCGCTCAAGACGGGAGAGGGCGCGCCTGCCTGCCGGACGGTTTCGTCATGCATGTGTTCCGCGCTTTAGCCTTGTACCTGCTCCACGAGTGGTAATTTCAGCGCACTACTAGGCTTCTCACGACCTAATGTTTTCTGAAAATTACGAATTGAGTTGTTTTCGCTGCCGCCCAGCAAGTTTCTAATTAGAGCCATCTGTCTATTTTTACTAATTAAAAGGCCAATTAGTCATTTTTAAGTAATTAGCGATCTAATCAGTAAGTATCCTGCATTTTCTGACTTCCGAATAATGCCATTCAGAGAAAGTTTTTTTTTTTATTTGGAATGGTTAACTTTTAGTAATTTTGTTTGTCTTTGCTGAAACACCCGGTATTGTACTATAGACCTTTTCACTCTCCGTCGCATGGGCGCTGCCAGCTTGGAGTCACGTGACGCGGCAGCCATCAGGTGGCTTCAACTCGTCGCTCCTCTCTCCCCTCCACGCCTTGGCGAATACGTGGTATCGTGTTTTTCCTCGCGTTTTACCGCCATGTTTAGCATTGCTTTGTGCCGTGTCGTCACATACTTATGTTTACTATACCTAAGAGCATACCGTCGTTATGTGCACAATTTCTGCACTTGATTTTATAACACATCTTGACTATTTCCAGAGTCGGCGTACCAGATACGTGTTAGGAAAGGAATCAGCGTTAGCACTGACACAGATTGAGTATGTAGATGACTCTAAGGCACCCGAGGCTTGAGAGGTCAATTATATATCACCGCGCAAATTTTCTCAAGTGAAGGTGGCTAAATGATAGTGGCGCAATAACAAGCGCAAGGTAAATTTGTGATCGCACATTTATGATCTTAAAGGAGCAGGCAAATATACTCAACGTAGGCAATCACTGTGTGTTTCTTGAAAGCATCGTGGTCTTCCTTCATAAAAAATCCAATACAGTTGCTTTTGATTATATGGGCGAATAATTTTTGTGGTATAAACTTCCTTTTGGTCTGTTTATGAATTCAAAGAAATGACACAGTGTGCTCGGTCTCATGTCTGCAGTCATTCGGGTTTCTTAAGATATCTAATTTAATTAATTTATTTAGACATAAAAAGTTGGGCTCCCCGGTTGAAGAACGTGTCAAAGACAGCTTGTGAGTGCCTGACAAAAGTGCCCGAGGCACGCACTATGTGACGCCATAAAAGAAGCCGTCTGCATAAGAATCACTCGAGTGGAGCGTTGTCGACGGAGGATTTCCTCTCGACGCCGCTCAAAGTAAAAAGGGTATCTGTTCAAACAAATAAATATCTCTCTACCCAAATCCATGAAGTGCTGCCTGGCATTTGACTTGAGCCAGCCAAACTTGCTGGAGGTCAATTGTCTTGCGCCCTTTAATTTTATTTATTAAATTACATGAAAGACAGGCGTCATACTTAAATTGACGGTACGCTTATCTCATATCCTCAATACGTCATAAGAAGATATCCGTTTAAAAAATAGTTTCCTAAGGTCAACATTGTAATATGTTGCAAATAAAAACTTTAGCAAGGCTGATAGTTGAAAACAATTCGTACTCGACCTAGGATGAACCATTAAAACATCTCTCGGGAACTTAATTTCTTTAAAGAAACCGATGGAGACAATATCGCTTCTTTTTTTTTTTTTTTTGCATTCCATGAAGTGGTGTCTGGCACCATTTCATAGAATGCAGATTAACAGATCAACTAGCAAGTTAATCTGTTACCTGCGAGTCAGAACATTGTTAGTCAGGTCGTCGACCTGCTTTTTAACTGTGCCTCCGTGCCTTATCCTCCTTGAGTTTATTTTCATAAAAAGTAGTATCAGCGGGTACGTTCCATACGGCCGTAGACAGCCGTAATCCTCCTCCGACAGCAATTTCAGTCGTTTTCCCTGCCTAACCTGGCCGAACGAGGAACATCACCAGATGAAGATGTTCCTTAAAACGTCCACAATTTAGACTTCATAACTATGTGGTGGTTCTCAAGTTGGGCCATTACCAATGTGTGATTGGTTGTGTACCACAAGGAATACATTTATATAACAAAAGTAAGCGAAAACATCATAACACACCAACACAGCCGCGAGCCCGCTGAATCCGAGACCAACATAAATTGAAGCCATCTTATGGCGCCTCGTGTGTCGGCGCCCTCTGTCCGTCGGTCAGGTAAACACGGAGATGAGAAGGTCTATATATACATATATATTTTGTTTTTTTGTGAGAGCTTGCTATAGCTTATTTATTCTGATGCAAGGAAAGCAGGTTTGTGCGGGTTATGGGTCAGAACAAGAAGGTAATCTTCAAGAGCATATAAATAATAAGTATTAAGACGAAACAATATTCTGTGTTAATCTAAAGCGGGAAATGCCAAATAGAAAGGTTGAAATAAGAATACACAAAATATTTAAATACGAGTCATTCTGCCCGAGACCTTTCCCTATGCCACCTGAACATTCGCGTGCAGAATTCTAAATGCCACTTTTAAGCTGGGCTGATGTAAGCCACAAGCTCTTTTTTATATCATTTTGTCATGCATTCATAACTTTGCTTTAGTGAGTGGTTCTTCTGAGTGAGCTTTGAAAACGAAGCTTCGTCTGTTCCATTATGCTTTGCACGATAAGAGTTGCTATCAATTCAAAACGCGGAACAAGTAGAACATATAGATCGGAAATTAGGTTGTTATACTTCACTAGGGTGACGTAACCTCTGGAATAGATAAAAACTCTGTAGCTGGCGGCAGGCGTTACGGGATTATTAAAAAACGGCGCATGATTAATATTTCCGATCACCTGACAGTTCTACCCCTACAGTTTATTATAAGCTAACAAACGATGACGTAGCCCAAAGGTAGATCTAAACATCCCTTTTTTTACTGCCATAGATTGGGCGGTATACGATGCCACATGGTTGATATCTGTTTGGCACAGCCCGAGCTGTCTCTGTGAAGTACGCGAAGACTTTTCAAAGCACCAAACCTACCTGAGGAAATAAGGATAGCAACGCCCCCACAGTCTCCGGATTTCATATATGTTCGAATGTTAAAACTCTAACAACATAGCCTTAAATAGCAGGAATGACTGGTCCTTAAGACATAAATCATTGTAGTTCAAACCAAGACTTTCTATATTTACGAGGCAGCATAGGGATCTTAGTCTCGACATCAGCCATAAATTCATAGTCCCCCAATACAAAGGTCAGGGGAATTACGCCGATGATTGATTGGCGCTATTGGTTTACATTTTTGCGTCCATCTCAAAAGCTAGGGGTAGAGCAATCAAGAAGACTAAAGAAAGCAAAGAAAAAGCGTACAGAAAGAAAGCAGACCTAAATGAAGAAGTGAACCAAAATGGAGAGGTCGAACCACAATTTAGTACGGCTGCAAACCGAGGTGGCCTTGCCCGACTTTGTCAAAATCCACGTTTAAAACAGAAAACAAGCTTACGTTCAATCTGCAAGAGAAGACGCAATACAAAATATTATAAGCGCCAACGCAAAGGCTGCAATTAACGCTTAATTCGTACGACCGACGCCGGGACCCTTCCAACATTAGAGTACAAAAGTAATGAAAATAAAAAAATAAAATAAACCCTAGATTGAGATTGAATCCATGGCCCTGTGAAAAATTGCACACGTGATGTTCATTAAGGCTTGTCAAATTTGTTCTCCTGTTCTCTGCTGCTCTCGTTTCCGTTTGTTTCTTTCATCCGGAGTAGGTGCAAAATGACATTTGTATTTCCGTAAAGCATCTCCTCATTTGAATTGTGAATGGCATACATCCTTGAATCCATAACTTGTATGAACTTTCTACCAGCACTCCAAGCACTCATTCTTTCTCTTGGAAGCCTAAACATAGGAAGGCTTTTTTGTGTCCTTGGTAATATTTGTTCAGGAGCGAAAAACATGCGCTGCACTTGTGTTGCTTTTTGCTGTGAAGAGCTAGTGATAATAAAACATCTATAACTATTACGGGGAAAAGCACACCGATTCCTCCCGTGGCGGTTGCTTAAATAGGTCTACTATAATGACTAAACTATAGGACCAAACTCGTATGGCAAAAGCGTATTAATTTTTTTTCAGCTTACACCGAACATTGAAGGGTGATACATGACCTACTTAAACTTATCTAAAAAAAGAAGGCTATGAATGCACTAGACAATCGCGTTAAAATGTCGAGAAGGGCGCTGTTAAAATGTACGAGAAGGGCGTGCGTTAACACTATTTGTGCAGTTCAAAGTGAGCAATACTCTTCCTTACCCCCTTCTCGTCTCCCCCAAATCCACCCAAGATGCTTCGAAACTATGAGTGAACCGCTTAAGATGACTTAAATCCGAATATCAAAACATAGCTCACATGTTCATTCTTGCAGACACTGAGTATCTAATTAATCAACAGCAGCAGCCTCATGGAATACATTACTACGTGGAAGACATAGGAAGAGGCACATTGTTTCTTAGCTGTGTCTTGGGTTGGCTTAGTATCATGACTAGGTTGGGAAATTTATGCACTATGCCAAATATAAAATGATTCTCTTGAGATGCCTCAAACCGGCAATTAATGTTTCGTTAATTGTCTTCACATCCTCCTTTCGCGAATGTTGTCTGTTTTTACAGCGCAGCTCTTACGCGCCCGTTTCCGTGTTTCGCGGCGTCGCCGTCAGCCGTCGGCGTCGGCATAACCGTGCTAGATTTAGCGCGAAAATTGACGTTACGTGACTTAACACCAATTCAATTATCCCGCGAAACTTAGCGGGGAAATTCAGTTTCTCCGCTAGATTTAGCGGACAAATTCAGTTTCTCCGTTGGATTTAGTGGTAAAATTGATGTCACGTGACCTCAACACTAATTCAAATTCAATTTCCCAATAAATTTAGCGGGGAATCGCCCGCTAAATTGACGTCACGTGACGTTAAATTTCCCGCCTTATCTAGCAGAGAAACTGAATTTGTTCACAGTTGACGTGACACTAAGTCATGTGATGTCCTTTTCCCCGCTAAATTGCGCAGGGAAACTGAATGGGATGAGGAGGGGAGAGGAGGAGATGGAAGAGGAGGAGGAGGAGAAGGTACGGAGGAGGAGGGGAGAGCCCTCCCCTCCGTACCTCTAATATACCACACTGGGTCTGCGCCAACATGTTCCGGACTATCGCAGAGTTGTTTTTCTGTAGCCGAATTCGCGTACTGCTCGCATTATGTTCACGGCTCTGCTCGCTCCGCCGCCGCACTCTCCTTGATAAACGCAGTTATAAATGTTGGTTACTGAACCGCGGCAGCTTCATTGCCCTCCTAGGACGCGGTCCGGCAACACGGGGAGGGCCTGGCTAAAGTGCGCTAAAATTCCTCTGACAGTGTCATTATTTTTCGGCTGTTTAGGTCTCTGGGAAGTGTCATCCTAGCAGATATTATCTCGCAGGTACGATATGTCGCGTTTCTAGGGTTTATCGTTGCGTTAAACTACTTGGTAAGAGGATGACGCACTAAAACAACGGTTACGAAAATCAGAATTGGGTCAGATATTATACTTTCAACACGATAAAAGTTATATAACGCTTAAAAATGGGAACTAAGAAAAGAAACATGCAGATCCCGTTCTTAAGCGCTGTCCGATTTCTATCATGTTAAACAGGGGTATTACTTAAAATTCGGACTTACGCAATCATTTAATAATAGTCAATATAAAACCAAAATTGGTCACGATTTATTTTTTACTCTCCATGCAGATTACGCAACAAGTTATGAGAACACCAATAGCACCATGTTAGTTTTGGATTTATTTAATGATGTTTGGAACCCCTTGCACTTTTTAGCACAATTAAGCACCCGAGCGCACAGTGGTGCTTCGTCTTAGTACATTAAGAATACTTGTTCGAAAATATTAATTCTTTTAAAAAACAAAAAGAACTACCACAAAGTAACGCGTTCCAAATGTTAACACTTGCTATGTTGTCAGGGAAAACAAAATGAAGTCAGTTGGTTTAATAATTTAGTCAACACTTTTCAAAAGCGCCGAATCAAACATGTGTTGACGCTTTTAATGTTTACTTAGCTTTTAATGTTTACTACAAAAAAGGGTGTCAGCTTGTTCTATTTTCTCAACTAATCCACTCGGCGAATTAAAAAAAGAAAAATATATGTTTTTAAAAGATTACGCACTTATCACAAGGAAAAGATAGCAGAGGCAAGGAAGCGAACGCTTTTCGAAAGTAGGAAGGGATAAATATTTAGAAAGATAAATTACACACAACAGAAAAAAATACAAACAGACATAAACTAAGAAAGTAAGTAAAACAGAAATTACGACAAAATGAGGAATTTTTCGAAGAACAGGAATTTCTCATTCGGCATCGGAGGAGGTTTCTAAAACAGAGTAAAAAAGACAAACTAGCCGTTGTTTTTGGGAACAGTCCCCCGTAGCGCTACCCGCCTTCGAACTCCCCCACCAAACGAGAGGGCCGGGGGATTTCAATTTGCCCATGTCCCGCTCGCCCCCCTCGGTCCGCGGTCTCTGCTTCTGCCGGGACAAATGCCTTCGCCCAGCTCCTGTTTACGCGAGCCCCACCTCCAAGGGCGGGTGTGCGAGTTCTCGCCGAGACAGCTGTAATTTCGAGTGCGGAAGGCATGATACATTAACGCCGACTACGAGCGAAGAGTAAGAAGAAACATTACCGAAACACAAACACAAACGCACACAAAAGAGCGTGCCAAATGAGATAGTCCTAACAGTCGGACCTACTTATTACGGTCGTTCCTCCTAAGGTTTCCCCTCCGCGGCGCACAAACACAAGGCCGTAACGTCGAGCAGGGGTCATAAAACGTCTCCGCGACGAAGCCGGCTACGGGGCGAGGCCGCATCGCCAGCGCTACTAGAATAGAAAAAGCGATCAAGCGGAGCGAGAACGGCTCACCACGCGAGACGGTTGACTATGACACTCCGTTTGAGCATACGGTGGACCACAGCGGACGCTACAAACCATCCCAGGAAGTCCAGCGCTCTGAACGTATCGTCCGACTACGTGCCCGGAACTTCGCTGCGTCCCCCATCAAAACTCGCGTGACACACACTCACAGCGCATGGAACTCGCTTCGATGGCTCGTAGCTTCCCATGCGCGCCAACGTAATGTGGCAGTGTGTATATAGGGACATGGTGAATACGTGTATACCGCGTAATGGCGGCATGGCTCTCAGCTAGGGCGAAAATTACGTGACTAATTATTCTTGCTCTGCACACGCCTTTCCGGGTTCCAATGATGGAAGTCTGCTGCCTTGTTTTGGAGGGAAGAGAGGCTTCAACGCCCACGAGCAGCCAGAAAGGAGAAAACTCTCCCTCAATTCCTCCTTTTCATTCGAAGAAGTGGCAGACCCTCCTCCTTTCTGCGCGGAGTAGCTCAAAGACACGCTCCCGCGGGGAGAAGAGGAGAGGAGAGTGGGAGGGCGACTGGAAAGAGGGGAAGTGGGAGCCCGTCTTCTGCGCGACAGAATACGATGTTGTAGGTCGGTCTTCAAGCCAAGGAATATACGCTGTTCGTGGTCATCCGCGGACGTATCCTGCCGACACCACCAAGAACAATCAAAGCCTCTACATCGCCTCGTCTCCCTTCATGAAACGTCATCACAGTCGGATCGTGCTATTGGGCCCGAGCCAGACCTTCGACGCGCTGATTGAACACGAACCCTAGCCGAACACTGACACAGCACTCGTGCCCAATCTCAAGTCTGGATCGATCTGACTGTGGACGGTGACGAGGCCATGCGGAGGTCTTCTGCTTGTCTAGGTGCAACTGATCCTTCAAGGAACTGTTAGCCCAAAAACAAAGATCACATTTTTTTAAATTTAGTTTTTAGGTTTTTCGGTTAACACTTACATTTTCGAGCGCAGTGCCCGTACATAACTAAGCCCACTTCACTGCACTGTTGGATTTGGTGTTGGTCATGTATTTTTTGTGGTAGCAACGAAAATAAAAAAGGTGCTCGCGTTTTCAATATTTAAGTGCGTCGTGCTACGTACGAGACCAGCTATCGCATAAAGAAATTAGCTCTAAAACATCGCATATTAATAACCATTAATATCATTTTTGTATCGCAGCTGCATAAAAAAACAAAAACAGAAATCTAGTCTCTTCTCGTTCGCGCTATTCTATGTCCTTAGTATCGGGCTCCGGACAGATGAAGCGAGAATACTTCTCTAAGTTTCCGCCTTTCGGTTGCAAGAAAAGGAGCTTATGTATATTTTACAATCTTCCAGAAAACTTGACAATCGCGGTATATGAGCGTTATTCATTTGGCATTTTGATTCGGTTTCAATCGTTTTTTTCCGATAAGAGGATGGAACTACTATGATGTGCCTGACTAGCCGCGAGCCCTTCGAGGGACACGATTCTCTCCAGTAGACAGGATAATCTGAGCTGCTTCTGCGAAATTCGCCCTTGCTTTTGAAGTTCCCATTTACTGCGGCGCCTATCGGGTTCTAACACCGGCTACAAAAAATCGCTTATCAACGAATTCAACGCGAAGGGTCGTATCTCTCTGTAAGGATTCCGCTATCTTTTATAAAACAAAACAAAACAAAAAATATCGCAAGAAAAATCTAGCTGGGCTCGGAGCTGAATTTGTCCGACTTGTATATACTCTCCTTTGTTTACTTTTTATAACAATATCGATGGTCCAAAAACGTAACAGGAGACTCACAGGCAGAATAATTTCTTTCTAACACAATTTAAGCAAGAGGAGTGAAGACAATAATTATATTTTATTTATATAACATTGACGGAGAATCCTGACATTAATTACCATCTATCTTAGAGGCGCCAGAATATACGATCTGGATAATTTTTTGATGAATGATATTCTCACGTCTTGTAGAAGAGCAGCCACAGTGATGATTAGGTGGAATTTTTGAGAGTTTAATTAAATTGATAGGTCGGGCATAAATGATTAGACAAAAAAATCTGATTTCCTGGCAGACTGATAATCCTGCGGATGCTTATACAAGATAATGAACAGAAATTTCGTAATGGTATGTACAGCCCGCTTTGCAAGCGGGGAAATTGTCTAGAACATTCAACAATAATCTCTATTGGCAGGAATTGTTTCCACAGATAGGCTACACTTCTACTTATGCAAAACCCCTGACCACGCTGAAACAAAAACGACTTGAATGGTGTTTTTAGGAGATCTGTTTACAAGTGAACGGTTAAGGCCCGTTCACACTCTTGCGACTGAGTAAGACTGAGAGAAACCAGACCGGTTTTTAAGCCTCTTGCGATCTCTTAGGACCAGCTCCGCTGCAACGCATCCGGTCCTAAGAAGTCGCAAAAGGCTTAAAAACCGGTGTGGTCTCTCTCGGTCTTACTCGGTCGCAAGAGTGTGAACGGCGCTTTATACGAAGCGTATTTCTATACTTGGCATGGTTTACAAGAATAATTACGAAAGGAGGACGTCCAACCAAGCCCTGACGTTCCGCGCCTTATATTAAAGTCATTCCACCCAATCAGACAGACCTCTGCCAAAAGTTCGCGATCAAGTGTGTACGAGAATCTCATTGCTTATAAGGACCACGTGTCCGGAGGAACCGCTTGATGCGGAAGGGTTTTCTCTGGAACACCGCGGTGACTGTTGTCGCCCTACGAATGAAAGGTGAGGCGGTGTAAACTCGGCTCGGCCTCCCGGTGACGGATTGCTATTTGGGAATTCGTGGGGCCCGCGGAATGCCCAAGGAAGTCCGCACCGTGTGCGGCACTCGCTGAAGCCCGGAGCAGCGCCGGTTCCCGGAGCTCGTTGTGGATGCATGATTGCGTGAGTCGGGCTCATTAGAATACCGAAAATGCGCCCGGTCCCCGGTTTCCAAAGGAACGGGGTCAAGCGAAAATGCGGGGGGGGGGGGGGGGGGGGGGAGGACCAGGAGAGGGGTTGCGTGAGAAAATATAAATGCAAACATGGTTCAACTGCATCGCGTTAATCAAGCGCTCGCCGTATTCGGAGTGCGGAGCGCGCAAATTACACTTAGTAACGGACTAAAAAACAACAACAACAGATTAATGAGGTACTACTGGTCCTGTCGGACCCGTGTCTCCGAATAAATTCGGTGTGTCGGCAGGCGGGAACGCAATATTCTAGACGTGAGCGATCGGTCATAATATACAGTTTTAGTGTAGCGTTGCTGGCTCTTGCGTACGCGATTCGCATGAGTAGAGCGTACACTAAAAACCACACTTTCGGTCCAATTATAGTTGTGCGTTCCGTAAATGTTAGCGAGTGGACGTCTCGCATTCTTTTTTTTTATTCAGTTTTGCGTGGTTCCAGCGCCGCCGTGCTCTTCAAAAATAGAAAAAAGGAGAATGAAAACGTTTCTAATCATTGGAATTTAAATTAAGCTAAGCCGGCACTGTCGGTTCAACCGTGTTTTTCTGTGGGGCAAGGAGGGTGCGTAGCGAAAGGCGACTACGGTGCCTCCGTCGATCATTCCGTAGAAACGGCATATTTTATCAAGGCTATAGACCGTTCCATTAGGGTCATAGCAGAGAGGGTAATAGAGAGAAAAAAATGCCCTCCCCCTCTCACCCGCATGTCGTCTGCTCCGCCGAGTGGGCTGTACCTAGCATCCGGCTGGCGTGCAAACTCTGTTGAAAATCGCGTCATTTTGGACATTTCAAGCGCAGATGCGCAGATTTTGGTATGCCAGTTATCGTGTAATAATATGCTACATAAAAAGACTCACAGGGTCCCAATGGGCTGTTACATGCGTGCAAAAAAAAAAAAATAGGGAAAACTCTGTCAGATTGGCCGGTCTCTCCGGCGAAAAGTAAACCCGGTTGCTGTACCTTTTTTACTATACAAAGTTCGTACTGGTGTAGGCTTTTAGCGACCATGAGTGGAAGTCTGAAATAATAAATAAAAACGTGCTCTCCTGCCGCAATACACGCAGTAGTTGAGGGTAGTACTGCCGGCTGACTCAACTGCTATTTAAGTAACGGGAAAAAGATATGCTAGTTGATCATTTACCGAAATAGAACAACAGAGAGCTATAGGCTGATTTTGGAGTAGCCATAACTATTCTAAGAACGTGAACCACCCCACAACGGCGGCCACGAGCGAGAGTTCGATGTTCCATACAGCCCGCCAGTACAGCCGAAAGATGGAGAATGGCAACCTCCCGATTTGTCGTCTGCTAGCGGAGTCGGGCGCGTGCCCTCTCTCTCGTTTTACCCCGTTGAACCCGCTGAATTTCCGGGATGTATGGAGAGGGCGCTGCTGTCGAACAAAATGGTGCCGCCCAGTTAGCGCTAAATGGAATGGTCTATACTGGGAAGAAACTCGTCACCTACTGATTCTCAATGAAGGGCAACAACTTCGGTGATTTTTGGGAGAGTCGGCCATCGTTCGGCGACAAACTGCGATAGACGTAATGCCTAGCGGTGAGCAGAACGCAGTGCTTACGAACATTGCGGGTGGCGATCGTTTTCGCTTTGCAAACCGGCAGGTCCCGAAAACAATTGCCGGGAGGAACTCCACGTAAATTCACGCCACAGTGCACTTCACGAACACCAGGTCGCCCATGCTGCGAGTCGAGTTAGTTGCCATCTTAATTCTGGTGATCTCGCTGGGCCCGATCGATCCCAGAAGAAGTTCCCGCAAGGGGCCCGAAAAGCCCGCAAGCCCACAAGCCTGCAGCCCAAATTCCCCAAAGTTGCGTGCGTACACAATGCGCAAGTTGTCTTTTTTTTCTCTCGCTTTGTGTTTTGAGTTTTGCGAATTTGCACTCTCAACCCGCAATTTCCTTGCGTATGCAAAGCTCTAGCGTACATTTGACTTAGCACTGTCTCCTAGCGAGTTTCCGAATATCGTACCTACGCACAGAAACAGCGTCGTCGCCACAAGCCAATCCAAAACGCCGCCAGTGCTCGGCGCAAGCGTAGTGCCGACGACGCTATATCTTTGCATACGCAAAGGTTTTGCGTAGGCTATTCTAAAACGCGCTGTTTTCTAGTTGGCGACGAAATTGGTCTTAAAAAGTGCAACTCAAAATTTTCTTTACAAGAAACTTAAACAGAGTGAATAATAGCAGACACTGCCGCGCTTGGTTGACGCGGAAATGCGTGTTGTAAATATAAGCATTACACTTCAGTACGATGTCAGAATGCTTCATTGACTCACGCTAGATTAGAGACTGTGTTCTGCTGCATCAAGCGCGTGCTAAAACAAAAAAAAAAGCAAACAAAAAAACTTCATGATAAAAGACGACTTTCCTATTGGGCTATGAATATTCCCCAAGCAAATGCAAATGTTAACGCGGAACTAAGAAGATTTAATTTAATGTTAATTAAGAAGCAAAACCATATTCGGAAACAATTAGACAGAATGGAGGTCTCATAACTAAATATTTTTTTTTGCGCGCATTTTTTCAAAATATCTTAGATGACACCTCAGTAGACCCCCTTTTTTTTCTTCACAGCATGAGAAATTGAGACTACCACTGGCCTGACGGGAACGGAGGTAATTTCAAGGCACTTGAATATAAGCCTAGCCAGCGTTTTCTTCTGTGTTATATTTGACTTCTAGAATCTGTAGCAACCTTATAACAACAAACATCGTCAGAATTTGAGGACTTAAACGTCACATACGTTTCTTAAACTGCGCAAACGAGGACAGCAACTCAGATGTCTCCAAGGCGTTACTTAATTGAAAATAGCGCACTCACCATACATGCAGTTTTTTTTTTTTTGTACTAGCCAATTTTGAATAAATGATAGGACGCAGAGTTTTTAACATCAGAGGTATAATCCTAGATCAAATTACTAGGTACAAGAAGTGATATACTTCGTTTCATCTGACGTCCAGATGCAGCCGACGGTACGAGAGATTGAACTAATCAAGTAGCGTAAAAGACGCAAGTCACTAGACCTTTTCTGTTTATGATTGGTTCAGCGATGATTGAACGTGTACATAAACATGACGTGCACTATGATGGGCAGAATTTGACGCTGTCTGATTGGTACCATCAGCTTGTAGCGTCGGCTGCGTCTGGACGTAAAGGGTAACTCCGGTCGAAAGTCCAACCAAAGTATATGACTGACATAGATTTACGGAGACTAAATACGAGCACTGCCAAAAAAATTATCCTAATGGCAAACCGCGGTCCACTTTAAAGCCGTTATTAAAAATGCTACCCAGCTTCTCGGCGAGCATTCAGCGGGTTGGCTCTTTGTAGAGCAACCTTGAAACCTGATGTCATCTTCGTTTTCAAGGAGGTTTCTTGTTCGTATACCGTTCATACTGCCACTCCTCTCGCCGTGTTTTTTCTGCTGCGTTTTCAGGCGTCCCAGCGGACGACTTCTACTTGTTATGCTATGTTTCAGCGGTCGTGGTTCGTAAGTGTTCTTCGGCGATCGTGCACGAGGATTATTGACTCCCCGCTCGCTCAAGAGAGTCGTGGTGCCGAAGGTGGCCTTCACTGCGTGGCCATAGTTTAGTTTGTTCCTGCTTAGCGCGAGCACACGATTAGCTCCCAGAACGCTTCTGCAACGTGCATTTCACACCACCGAGAATTCGGTTGTCAGAAGATAAGTGAGGGCTCGTTCTATGCCTGCGTTCATCGTGGAAAACTCGCCTTTCGGTCGGAAACTTTATGAATGTGCATTAATATTTGCTACATATGTTTGATATCTGCAAAGCAAAGCAGTAAAACAGCGTAGCATCTTATCTGACTGATCGGAAGTGCTCTTGCGACTAGGTCAGTAGTACGTTTTGCGGTACCGCGGTACGAACTTTAAGTCACACGATGGCCATGCAGCTGATCACAAGGGTTGCCATCATGGTCGAGCCGGTAGTTTCGGCTTCGCCATAGACCCCTTAGACAAAACTTTGAGACGGGATATCTGTAAAACTAGACAAGGCATCAAAGAAAACAACGAAAAAGAACGGATACCTCGTATTTCAAGGACACTTCCTTCACTAAAACCGTCGTGACCCTAAAATCGTGAAAATTTAGAGGAATTGCTCTTTAAGGCGGAACAAAGTATAGTGGGCGTTTGCATTTTTTAATGTATTTTACTCATGAACATAGCCAAGGGATTTTGAGGGAAAGGGATATCTATCAGAGGTATTCAGGCAAGAATCTCATTGTTGGAGACGCCAAAATATAACTGCCAGAACACCCTCCCACCTTCCCGCCTGGCTACGCAACTATGCCAGAAGTGCCTCTGCTTTTTGAATTTGGGTAGAGAGCCTCAAGGAACAAAAGTTGTAAAGGTTGTCTTGTTCGCATTAATATTTTTTTCTTAATACTTGAGCTGGCTGGACGGCTTAGATAATAAGATGTAATGTACATAGGTCGGTCGATTTTGGGAGACTGTGTTACCCGTTAGTGAAGGAGACAATATTAAGCGCTCGGAAATCTATTTAGTCACTTGAATCTGGTAAGCATTTTTGCAATAATTCGATCTTAAATATTCTTTGTCGGAATAAAGAAAAGAAGTTGTGAAAAATTATAACCAGAATTTGATGGAAAGAAAAATACTAAATAGGAAGAGGGGGAAAAAGCCGAATGGGTCTGCCAGAGTGTGTGGCTCCTACTCCGCTGTTTGGAACATAAAAATAAATACAGTTCACGAGAAACTTCACTGGTATCCTCAAATCATATATTATAGTGGTGATTTGCTCGGTGACATTGCGAATGCCTATTGGTTAATTACACATTTGTGGTAACTTACCTTGGAGAAACATATTCATCCGGACTATTTACTGGAAGAGGAACTAAGTAGTGGCGAAAAATGAGCTATATCTTACAGGTCAGGAAGCTCCGTGTATTTTTTATTACTTCTAGCACCGTATTGTGAGTATTCATTTATGTTTCATGCGAATTACTGTGCAGATATTTCTGCTAACTGGGACATGAATTCCCGCTGAGAACACCACGTCCGATAAATATCTAGAGCCTTCCTCCTCCCTTCTTAGTGTCATCTCAGCTGCTCTCGTGAACCTTATAGACGTCACGTCATTAGTAAGAACATTATCTTTTCTTGTAATCATTATTCGCCATTTTTGGTCACTAAAAGCACCGCACATACATTCCACGTATTAAGACAGGACAATGCACCTGGGTATCATGAGCTTGCAATACATGACACCTGCTCCACAGGGCGCTTATCAGAACCACTATTCAGACTCCATTTCTGTCCTGAAATGATATAAGTACGTACAAATAAAAAAAAGTATCGGTGTGAGAGTTCCACTATGGTCCTGGTAAGTATCTGGCCAGCCATGGCCAACACGCTTCGCAACTGTTCATAGGTGGATCGTCGTACTAGCAAAATATGGTGATAAAATTGTTTTTATCTTTTTAAAATATATATTTTAAAATGGTTCTTTATCCAGATGGTTAAGACCTCTTTAAGAAGGCTCGCCGCGCAGCATGTCGCCATGGCCTTGCTTGGACAGCAATGGGTTTTCTTTCTTCCGCTCCTCGTTATCTATGCGCAAGCAAGCTTGTTGAATATGATTAGTTTCATACATGAATGATGTCTTTTCTAGATAGAAAATCAAAACAGTCAAGCCAGGGTAACAAAACAATAAAACGTTTACTATCGCCCAGTGTTTATAACATTCGAGATCACACCAATTAAGGAAGTAGAGCAGAGAAGTGTTAGTTTTCGTTTTAGAAACGACCACATTCTTATTATTTAATTACATTGGATTTAATGTTTATTATTATTATTATTATTATTATTATTATTATTATTATTATTATTATTATTATTAATATTACTATCATTATTATTATTATTCACCAAACTAAATACTCAGACCGACCAGGCTCTTCTTAACTTCGTCACGTCAAACTCACCAAACCATGAATGTACAGCATCCCACGAGAGATTGCTTACCTAGAAAGAAGAAAGCAACATTTTAGAAAGCAGTCTTGTACAAACACTCACATTTTAGCATTCAGTGACGATTCTGTGTAACATATCTGCCATGGATGTAACAGCTAAAACTGAATAAAACTGAATCAGACAAGAATATTTCTATTTATATTCTCTAGAAACAGAGAATCTATCCTATTTTGTTAAAGACTCTCCCGATTTGAGGTAAACATTTAAACGAATGTAAAAATCACCAGAAATGCCCACTTTATTGCGTTTAGTGTTTGTACGTTACATAAACAATATATATCCAGGTGTTCACTGATCTTAGAAGCAACTAGATTGGTATTATATATTACGCCATTTAAGTACCTTCAATTAAAACTTAAATCTAGTAAAAAGTAAAACATAATTCTAGATAAACAAATATAGTTTACTTTATACTTTAGAACAATCAATATGCTGCGTTACATGACGAATTCAAAAAGTTGCGAATAAAGCACTGCAGCGTTTCTTTAGTTTGCAAAGATGAACGATTCTATACATGGTCAGAAAACTGGGGACATGCAAATATGCCTAAAACCCGTACAATAGGGTGTTCACAAGAACCCGGAGTATAACTTAGGTACAAAAAGCAACTAGTCTCTGAAAAAAAAAAAAAAGAAAACGAAACAGCAACATTAAAGATTTTGTGGAAACACCAAAAACCAAGGATGCTAAAATAATACCTCGTTCTACCTCCTAAAAATACAAAAATGTCATCAGATATCATAGTTCATAGTCAGTTAGAACAGTGCTTCTCATATGGGGGTCCGCCGAATCCCTGCCTTATCAGTCAAACCCGGCAATTGAAAGTGTTTTTTGTTTTACATTGATAAGAAATGTTTTAATTTTCGAGTGATTTTTCTCGCGTGTACGTCAGTGATAAAAGTCTAGTTTACAGTAGCCCTTAGTTATATCTATTTCTTAAATCATTATGATAACTAACCTATAGCTTTCCCTTCCCCTCACCACGAACGAGATCCTCCATTGTCTACGACAATCCGCAAGGGGTCCGCGAAACATCAATGGTTGAGAACCACTGAGTTGGAACATGGATTAACTGTTCCATTTTAAAAAAAGCGCACCTACGCTAGCACGCAAATGAAATAATACTTTATATAACATAGTTCCGCGCCGATTAATGCACACCGCGTGAGGCGTCTGTTTCCTACGGCAGAGTTAGGCATTTAATTGCCTTTCTGTAAGAGTGCCCTCGTATGAGGCTCTTGGGTTGCTTTCAAATCAAAACACCAGGCGCCATCGGCTGTTAAAAGAAGCTTCGTCCAGAAAACCGTCCTAATTTTTTTTCTGTGTTCCCAATAAAATGCACTAAAATTGCAGTCGACAGACAACAAAAAAAAAAACTTTATTTAAGGAATGTTCAAAAACCGCTGTCAAAATCACGGGCGCAATATTTTTCCAAATCTCGGGGATACACAGTATGAACTGTTTAATAATTTTACAGGTTCTACATCTTTTTTTAGCGAAATGTAAGAGAAGCTATTAAGAACATGTAGTTAACACCCCTTCACAAGTGTAACGCATGATTTTAACAAATTTAATGGATAATTTTTTTTAATAGAAGCAGACAAATCACCTGAGACTGCAAGTCACTACTTTTGGTATACGCAAGTTCCGGGTGTCTAAGATTTCCGTAGCCGTGAGAGTGAGCGGCATCAGATTATATAATTATATATAACGGGAATGGTGGCGTAAGGGCCGAGGGCGTAGGTAAAATGCGATAGAAGACCTTCGGTGAAACAACAACAACCGACGGGTTTAGTTCCACGTTTCGGTCGGAGTCCGGTTTTCGTCAGGAATATTGTTGCAATTAAATCCGCCCGGGGGGGAGGGGGGGGAGGGGTTATAGAAAGTTACGGGAACGCATTATATTTTAAACAGGGGGTAGTGAGGTACGAGGTTTGTAGACGCGGATCCAGGTGGGCACGCGAGACGGGAGGAATCCATGGTTCAAACAGGAAGAGACGACGGTAGGATGTTGTGGAAACGGGTCGAATGGTAAACGCGGGGACTGAAACAAGCTTTGTGTTTCAGCCGCCGCGTGCACCATGTGAGGCTTAAAAACGTGTCTGAAAAGCATTCTTTATAAACAAATAAACAAACTTCTGAAGTCAACTTACACATGTCTAAATTAGCCTACACACGTGTGATCTAACTCCGCTTTAAATACTTCATAGAATATTGGGAATTCGTTCTTGTTATTTCGTAGATTCTCAAGGCCATGATCGATATATACTAAAAAAAACGATTTGGCTAATGATGAGTTAGTGAAACGAGCAAAAATCACTGTTATAAAAGAGGACAGACACCAGCTTAAGAAAAATGGAAGAACATAGAGGGTGCAATATATCCACCCGTGAAACTAAACCGAAGAAATGACTGACCATCGATGACATCAAAGACTCAATGGGACACAAAAAATAGGTCCTTGGGTATCTGCGTATCGGTGGTTTGCAGATATTGTAAATTGGCAATAACAAAATTACTTTAGAAAAAAATAAGAAAGAAAAACTTTATGTCACATAAAACAAAGAAACCGCTGAAACAACGATTGCAAGGTTTTGTTAAGCTTTCCAAGTTGACAACACGAAAAAGAATCTAGTCGGCTGACGTACACTTTATGGTATGAATCACGCAGTTGCTTTAACATAAATGCATGTCGGTGCGAACGCGGACATATTGAATCGCACAGAGATATAAATGTAATTTAATGTTATAGTGTGCAGCTCCGTGTCTAATAGCTCGTTCTATTCTGTCTTTCGATACTAAAGGGATAAGAAGCTTCTTTGCCACCAGGTACATTAAGCAGAGGTCGCCATTTTCGGTTGAACTCACTCACTTGCAGCTTGCTAAAGAAAGATAAAACCCCCTCGCCCTCACCCTAGCGGCCGCACTCAGCTTCAAGTCCTCCCTCACGAACTTACCGAACTCATGGAACTCACGAACTCACGCGACTCACGGAGCTCACAAACTCACCGAACTCATGAACTTACCGAACTCACCAAACTCCTCAATTAACCGAGCTCATGAACTCACTGAACTCACGAACTCACGCCCCTGATGCCCCTCATAGAACTCACTCAGTCACTCACTCACCGACCTCGCTCACTCAGAAATAGTTCTCGCCCTCACCACCGTTGCGGCGCTGTGCTTGTGTTGCGCGCGTGTTGGGCGGCTTTTACAACTCCGCCACGGTCGCTGTCGTTTTCCACCGCTCCGGCGCCAGACGTCGCGTCGCCAAGTGAAGCAATATTGTGTCACTTTGTTGGTTTAGCTTTGACTCCTTCCGTGTGCCGGCCGCGCACCTGCCGAGCGCCTGAGGAAGGCGCGTTTTGTTGGGATACAAGGGCGCACAATGGCGAGTTTTCTGAAGCAGTATTCTTTACGGTATGCACTCGTTGTTTCAAGTAATCGAGACAACTTCATGCAAGAATGAAGTGAGCGTCTGCATCGCTGTTTATTCAGGTGTGAATTATTGTTATTCTAAGTTCGGAATATGCATAGTATATTGCGAACTTCTCCTTAATGGAAGGACGATTTGCTCGACCACAGCCTCCTTTATATTCACAAAGCCTGGCAGTTCAACGAAGGAGCCATAGAGTGGCCGGTCGCAGATTTGGAGCGCGAGGATCTGGTAGCGGAGAGCATCAAAGAGCCATTTCTCGGGGAACCTGGACGTCAGCGCGCAGCTTTTGCAGCGGCGAGGGCCCGAAACACACTTGTTCGCTCGGGAGAAGTGTGTTTCGGCGTCTCGCCGGAGCGGGGCGCCAGTCCCGTGGCTCTCCTCTCATCCGTTGTCTGTCGCTCCACCTTTCCCATTTCGGCGGCTGCTTCTCGTGGAAATCTGCCAGGCTTTGTCAGTATATATAGGCTATGGCTCTGCGATACGTTGTTGAGTAGAACTATTTCGGAACGGTCTGTATTTATGTTTATCGCAGTTCACACAATTTATTTCATCTAAAATAACTGCCAGGTAGATATTTTTGTTTTCTGGAAGAGGGAGCGATTGATGACTTTTGCGCGTACCATATTGTTGTAGATTATTTTTTATCGCGTTTTTTGCTTTCTGTTGCACCGCACATGCCAAATAAAACTGGAATGTTCTAATCTACAAAAGAACTGCCTCGTAAAATGATATATTTTATGGGCCCTGGCATAAAAACGTGGTCAGTGACAGAGGACTTCAGTATTCTTGTTGCTCAGACAATGTGTGCTTGTGCACAAACTTGTCAGTATGTTCAACACGAACATTTACAAACTAACCCGTTCCTTTTCCTTTATACGTTAAATAACAGGGGGAGAGGGTAAGATCCAAACGTAAGCAATCAAAAATATTTTTCTTATGCGTGCATGCGCGTTCATGCGCGGAAGCAACCTTCCCCACCAGAAGCTAATCCCACAATGTTTTTGCATGTAACAAAAAAATCTTGAAGTTTTGTAGACTGTTTAACTAACTTTTATTATCGCGCCTTTCCCCCTTCACAAATATATCGTGTATATCCGAATTATGCTATCTATAGTTAAAAGTGAAATAATTTAGGTATCGATGGTAAATGAACTTGCGCGTTCAGTGCTATGCTTTTTATTAATTGGAATTAGTAAGGAGTCTAAAGACAGAAATAAGAACTGCCCTCCATCAAAAACGAATAAATGATTTTAATAGACAACACAACTTTATACATGTGGTGGTGATGGTGGTGGTGGTGGTGGTGGTGGTGGTGTTTGCCTGACGTGGGTTTGTTCTTTTTGGCTGTAGAATAATTTAACAGGCCTGTGCAAGGGAAAGGCTTGGGCATAATTTGACAGGCAGTTTTGGTGACAATGAATGCAGTCATAAATAATATAGAAATACTGTTAGAGCTTGTAAGAAAACGCTTTCTCCGGCGCGCGAAACGTTTTCAAGTGGGGCAGTATTCCGACTATGCTCAAGGAATATTCTCCCCTCTTGAGCGACTAAAGTGGGTTGGACAGCAGTCAGCAGGTTAGGAAAGTCAATTCGATGTGACCATTATTAAGTGTAAGGAAAAAGATTGTTCAATATCTTTTAGAATGTAATCTAGAAACTTGTCGTCTGCAATTGTTCTATAAAAATTCACAATCGAATTAATTTTTATATGCTACAAAATAAATGTAGCAGCTTTTAAACCCAGTTGCGAACAAGTGCGGTGTTTCGGGCGTACTCGAGCACGAAGACATGTATGTGTACTTTTATACAGAACTCCAGGCTACAACTTAAACATAAAATATACAGGCGAATCGCGCAAGTTCCTAGCCGGCTTTTATTTTAATATTGGCATCAGGATTAGCGACCGTGCATAAGACGACCGCACTCGAAATAACGTCTGCCTTCAAGCGTAACGGCGTAGCACCCATTTGCCTCCTTCACGAAACAACAAGACGCCGCGCCTACATCGGTGCCTCGCAGTCTCACGAGAGCGGCCAAGGGGAATGGGAGAGTCCTGCCCTCTCTCTCGTCACCCCACCACGAAGGAGCGACTGGCGACAAAAGACCACGCCAAGCCGTCGCGAAGCGAGCCGGAGCCGAAGAGCGCAGAGAAATCAGTAGGAACCTTTCCTCCTTTACTATCACTCGTACAGAACCAGGCGTACGAGATAATAGCACCATTCCGAAGCGAGCGTCGACTCAATTTTCCCGGTAATGTACGGAGAAATCACATGACACGCCCTTCCTCGGTGCAACCCGCTAACGCTTATCAAAGCCATGGTCCTTCAGAGACCTTATGCCTCGCGAAATTCATGAACTCAGCCACCTCATTAACTCACGCTCCTCAACAAACTCCCAAACTCACGCCCCTCACCGAACTCATTCACTCACCGACCTCATAAGCTCACTCCCCTTACAGAACTGATGAACTCACCGAATTCATAAACTCACCGAACTCATGAGCTCACCGAACTGATGAAGTAACCGAACTCATGAACTCACCGAACTCATGAACTCACCGAATTCATGAACTCACCGAACTCATGAACTCAACGAACTCATAAACTCACCAAACTCATAAACTCACCGAACTCATGAACTTACCGAAGTCATAAACTCACCGAACTCAACAGCTCAGCGTACTCACGTCCCCTCATTCAACTTCAAACTCATGAGTTTTCGAGGCTTACAAACTCACTCACTTTCACCTCACGTCTATGACATTAAGCACCAAGAGTGAAAATGAATTCAGTATAATATCCTGCGGACGAATTGTAGGAAAGTGAAGAAGTTCCCACCAGGGATAGTTTGGAAAACGTCACATCCTTCGAGACTAACTCCTGCTAATTGAGCATACACTGCTAAAACTAGCTTCAGTAAAAAAATATTAATCAAATGTGACTTCGCGACGATTAGAACACGACTTATCATAACATAATTACAAATAAAGGAGCACACCCCATTTGATTAATTCCGTCGAGAAAAAGCGAAAGAATGGCCCAGTCAAAATCACAGCCCCGAAGCAAGCACCGCGCACGATCCGGCCCTTTTCTGCGACTCCCGCATCCTTGGCACGTCCAGTCTGGACAACACCAATTGCAATCCCAAACAGCCTGCCACTCACGCGGCCGGAAAGCCGCAATACGACGCCGGGACCCGCTGCAAGAGAAGACATAAAGCGAAACGAGGCCGACGTCAATCTTCTCGGCCTTTGAAGCGCTTCGTCGCGAGCATCACGGTGACTCTCCTCTACGCTGTCCTTCCTCCGTAAGCCGGCGGAAATAAAAGGGCGACGCCAGAGAAAGTCTAAGCCCCATTGGTCGTGTGCCCAGTGGGCCGCTCGCAATGGGAGAACGTGTGCCCAGAGGTCCGCTAGGGCTCTTTCGGTAAAGACAGAAACCTGGGGACCGGAAAAGAACCCGCTTTCCCAGGGCGACCGCTCGCCTAACGAGGAGCAGGGAAAAAATTTTGGCAGCGTTACAAAGAGCGCGTCGGTGCCGAGTTTATTTCCTGCGCTTCATTGTCTTCCGAGGAGAACGCAGCGGCACGGAATCATGGCAGCGGCATCCTCCTCCTCACTACCCAAGTTTGGGCGAGGCCGCTGCTTCGATCGCTTGCATCCGGGATAGTGGGATGCAAGTGTGCTCGTTTCTTTGGAAATCCTGTCTTTTTCCTTTGGCACCACTAGAAAGTTTCTCTTGTATACAGCTCCAAGCGAATACCGCCAACACAAAGCACAAACACTGTTTCTTCTGTTTTTTTTATGACCAAGGGCTGCAGCGCGGGCAGGAATAACGAAAGATGAGAGTAGCAGCTTCACGGTGGCTGAGCGCAGGTGTGTTCGACAGGGATGAACGAAGGTGATACAGGGAACGAGCAGAGGGAAATCTTCGTGATTCTTTCGTTCGTTCCTTTTGTAATACCCAAGAAGAAACTGTTCTTCTGGTGGTGCCTAAGCCTCTTTCTCTGTTGATACTGCGAGCATAGCACGAGGAAGTGCAAAGGATGTTCGAAGGGAAACGGTATTTCCGCCTTGAATCTCGGTTTATTTACACGAGCGTCGCGCTCGGCTAAGACGGAGAGCGCTTCTGCCGTATCCTTCAATTGTGATCTGTCGTCTCAGCTGGTTATAGTGTGCAGGAACTCACGCCCTCGGGATTGTGCATTCCTAGGCTAAGCGCATTCCTCAAGTGTGATACTGAAGAAGGGCACACAATCAGAGAATATATATAAGTGGTATCTGCTCTACGTATGACTCTCAAACAATAAAAAGAAAAATGTACCAGAGAGCTCGTTACGAAAGAAATACAGAGCGCTGTTTACGGATGTTGCCCTGGAAATTCGCCCGCTGCACTCACGCTGCAACACTCATAAAAATTGGTCGCACGTCTTCTTACCGACAGGGCTCGAGCATATCGTCAGTCGATGTAATCTTTAGAGGAAATCTAAAAAATGCTGTAGAGCAGATAACAGATTGACACCAAAGTTCGGCCTTTCCTATCACAGAAGTATAGGCTTGGTCTGGAAGAGCAGATTGCGACTTTTATGGAAAACGTTTTTTCGTCTCTTCGCTCGCTGAGCTTTCACGTAAAATCTCGGTGATTGGAACACTGAAGGCTGTGTAGATAAGTTTTTTTTTAAATTTATTTATTAGGGCAACAATAGTGATGAGGCTTAAACTGTTATAACTCTGGCGGGATAAGAACAAACTAAATGGACTCATCCAATGAGAACCTCATGTTAATTTTGGTGCTTTTTCACGCGCCGTTCATCAAATTTATATGATGCATCGTTTAGACGGTGGGAGAGGCATTTGTTTCAAAAAATATCTATCCTCACTCCTGCTTTGAATACCAGTGTACGTTGCATCTAGCTACATTTGTCTGATATATACTGCACGATACAAGTGTAAGGTCCCAGGTAATGGATCGCGATCCACTTGCTAAACTGTCTTCCACTGTCTACCGTCAGTGTTCCAGCTAGGGCGGCTTAGTGCTGCTCTTTATGGGACGGCGCAAGTCTTTGCAGTGCTCGATGCCTACAGCATGTTATCAAGAAGAAAATAAAAAAAAAACAAAAAAAAACTTGACCAGAAACGGCAAAAAAGCACTGGCCAAAGCCAGGTGTCCGCGCCGAGACATGTTTCTTTACTAGCTCGAAGATAAAATAAATAAATTAGCTTGCCACAGCATGTTATGACGTCATCACTCGTACCGCTCTAAAAGAGATGCGCGTATATCAAGCAACTCTAACCCAGCCATTCTGAAACACACTGTGGAGTCACAGGTCCGCGCATATCAAGGATGACTGATGTTCAATCAAATCGAAAGGACTATTGACGCAAATATTGGCGTAAGTACGCTCGATGCAAATCGAGCCACCGTAGTATAGAAAAGAACGAGATAAAAAGAAATATATTAAATAAATATTATACAAAATTCTCAGAAAAAAAAAGAAACGGCGGAAATATTTAATTGTGCATTACGCAGATTGCTTTAGAAGATGAGCATACGGAGCATTTCACGAGCATTTTACGCCCAACCGTGCGTTCACCTCTACGCAGTAGGATGAAGCTGTGCGGTACGCAAAAAAAAAGATCGTCACAAAAAAGCTACATCAAAAAAAGAAAGAGAAAATAAAACATAACGGGCGATGAGAGCCTTCGGCGCGGACAATGCCGGGCTCCAATATTTGGCCGTGTCGACGCGGCTCCGCCACCAAGGATGGACAAAACCTGAAGCACCTATACACTACGCTAGAAGTCATGCGTGTCTTTCCTTTTCGGACGCAATCAACGGTGGTCACTCAACCTTCTCGATCCGCGCGTCCCGTTTAAGCTTTGCGCGTCCCGAGATCCGTTCAAACTCACGGCACACTGGGCAACGCTCGGAGATCGATGCGTCCGTCGTATCTTTGTCCGTGGGTGGGCCTGAGCCAAAAGCGCCCGCTCGGAGCTCTTCCTTCCGCCTATGCTTACGCTTGCGATGGAGCGCAGCGGGCCCTACACGAGCCGTAGCAGCCAATGTAGTGCAGTGAATGTATCACGTGATCGCAGGCCCCGCGCGTCGCTGCCTCCCAGCCGGAAGTCAGGGACATTCACGCGGCTTTTTATCGGCTTCGGTGGCTCGTGGCGTCCTCCGAGGTCCATCGTGAGGCAAAACTAAGAAGGGGCCGCGCGCTCACCTTGGGTGTGCGTCATGGCGGGAGCAACGGCACCGCTATGGGGTAAACAGCGCTGCGGTGTTGTCAGCGGGGGCCCGTTGTTTCCTCGCCGGGCCATCTATTTTGAGCAAACTTGGAAGGTCCCTTGTTCCACGCGCGACTGGGGACTGCGCTCCTCCGACTCTCCGGCGGAAGTTTGCAGCTTCTTCACAAAAAAAAACTTTTTTTTCCGCCCGGATGAGTCACATCAAGGCGTCGTTATTGAACGGTCTTCACTCTTCCGAGACTCTTCTGAAAGTTGGGCCAAGTTTTGTAATATGTAACGACGAGACGAGGCATCAAGGTCCTCCCTCTTCGATGTTAGAAATATACCTATATGTATGTTTACGCTTGTGCCTGCCATAGTATAACAAGGTACGCTTTTTTTTTTTAAGCAGGAGACTTATGCGGCCGTCAAACCGTTAAAACGTGATTAATTTACCGCCTGAAGTGTCTTTTCCAGGAATGAACCAATGTAGACTTTAATTTTTTCGTGGTATTCAGGAGATATTAAACAAACACACACACACACACACACACACACACACACACACACACACACACACATACACACACGCGCGCGTGCGAAAATTATAGTTGTGTTTAGATGTTGCAATGAGATGTCGCTAGAAAACTGAAAGACAACGAGCCCTGCCTTTGTATTTAGATTGTTAGAGACTCTAAACACTGCAAACATCATGAACATATTTGAATCTGCACGTGCTGATTCTTTGTTGAATCTAATTGTTATTAAAGGAAAAAAAGCCGAACCTCAAAATTTGGTTGAGCCAGTGATGAGGAGAATTAAAATAAAAGCGCTAAAAACCTGCACTACTTAAAGGATTTATTGCTCTTAATAACGCACATAGAAGACTAGCAAAAGTAATAAAATGGTGTAAATTTGACACCATGGGAGAAGTGGATATTACGTTCATTGAGAAATGAATGAACAACGGCTGAGAGATGCTAAAAGTTAATCGCCCAAGAGAACGTGCAGACAAAATAAAATGTCATACATTTAAAGTTTACAAAAGTATAACTGACGTTTAAAAAAATATTATCAAGTGCTAAAGCATGCGCGAGGCAGCCCAACATTTCAATATGAACGTTGCAATCTATAGAATTCTACTGCTTAAGGTACACAGACATGGTGCACGTTATCCAGCGCAAATTTCAGACGATGTCGACACTAAATAAACAACCCACAGATTCGCACCTCAAATGATACCTATTTCATGCAAACGTTTACGTGCCAAATCGCCGAATTACAATAGAACGCGTCGGCTAGACAAAGGAGAACAACATTCGTTGCAACCATTAAGCCTTTCCACAAAACGAACCCCCTCTTTCAAAAAGAAAAAAAAAGGCGAAGGAAGGAAAATTTGGAAGCGTAACCCCAAGCCCCTAAGCCAGTGCAGGGACGAAGGCTCCCGGTAGTCTTGAAAGTGACGAACGCTTCAGCGATTACGCGCACACCAAGCTACACGCGCACACGCTGCCCGAACGTGGGAACAGCGCGACAGCGGGAGGAGACCTTATCAAGCTAACGGCACAGACGTTCCGAACGAGCGAGGCAGCGGTGCAGCCGCGCATCCATCTGGCCTGTCCCGAAGTCGACGTCTTCCCGAGGGGGGAGTGCCCCAGACGCGATCAAAATCTGCTTAGACGCTCGCTCCTTGCCGACGATGTCTCGAGGCGCTGAGAAGCGATATCTCTGCCCGCGCCTTGTTTTCGTCCGGCGCCGTTCTTGTGCCGACCCAGGAAAGTAACGCCCAGACAAAAGGCCAGCAAACGCTCCACAACTATCTTCTGTCCGATATATAGCGCTTACGCAAACACGAAACTGACGTCCAGTCAGCGCGCATCTGCCGTACAAAGCTTTGTGGGCGAGAGGCGGAGAACGACATATTTTGTATCAATTCTTTATGTGGATTAAGACGGCGGGCCCCCATGCATGGAAACGATATCTGGGTGAAGCTAGATTGGGCGAACGCGGGGACGTTCGGGTTGTTTTTGTTTTTAGTTTCTGCTCTGGAAAACTACGCTGGCGTTCGTGGATAACACCGGAAGAGTTTATTAGATAACTAATGTCTTGTGCGGCTTCTGGGGAAGCTTGTGCTGGAGCCGTCCAGTGAAGCGGGCGGTGAGGGATCGTGTCATGGGCTCGTCTAACTGCATTCGAAAATTTTTTGGTGGAAAAAAATGGGGCCCAAGACTTGCCGGCGCAAATATTTCTTGTGGCTCGCAGAATTTTTTATTTTTTTATTTAGCCATTTGCGGTTCAAGGAATGGGTAGTTTGGATAGATATGCTAGTTAGTTTTATTGTGTTATACTCTTCTCTTTGTTTTAGTGCCGCTCTTGGGGTTTCATAAATCAGGAACCCCGAAGCCTGTACTTCATTTCCTGGCCCCGTCGTCATATATATGTGTATTGTGGAAACGTAAACCGAGTTGGTTTGATTTGACATAAAGTGTCAAACAATCTTGAATTACCTCGTCCACTTCGTCGTGTTTTAATGCACTTTCAATGCTATGGAACGTAGACGCTATCTTTCCGAAGAGCTTTTACGTTAGTGTAAAAAAAAAAACAAAAAACTTCGACAATAAACTAGACTGAGAGGCAGGCGGAATATAAATCCCTTCCGCGAGCGGTTAGAGCCCATATATTATATCACTTGACTTGATCACTCTCGAAGCACATGTACTAGGAATCAGTCAAAATATTGATTGGACTTTTTTATTGACTAGAAGTCATCCAGACATTAAAATATTTCGCCCTCCTTTTCTTTCTTATAGCAACGCAGAGACGCGAGAATTGTAAATGTGTTACTGTGGTCATAAAAAATAAATGTTAGGCCTTCCCAAGCTGGCGAGTTTGTGGAAAGGCAGGCTACGTACACGTTTTTTAAGAACTCACTGACACTGCACTCTCGTAACGGTACCACTTAAACTAACAATGAAATGAACGCTTCTGGGGTTCTTGAAAAAATGCCAGGTTGTGATGCAGAAAGAAGATTAGTGTTTATTTTCGGTAAGCATATTTAAAAAAAAAATATATGAAACTTTTTTTTTGTCAGATAACGAAGGGCTTGTGGCACACCCTAAGGGAAACCCAAGGATTAATCTCGACTATCTGGGGATCTTTGGACAAGCTGCCCAGATCTCAGATTTATTGCGCCTCGTCCGCAACAAACCTTCGTCATATGGTCGCGCGACTTGGCCGTTATTCGAGCTCGCCGAATGGGGACCCGCATAGGCCGGCGCTTTGCCTCGGAGCCAACTTATGTGGGTAAATTTTAACTTCTGCTAGCGTTTTCAATGAGAGTGCCGTCTTTGTAGATCGTAATATTTACATAGTTACATTCGTTTGATCCGCGAGAAATAATTGGAGGCATTAGTTCCACAATTCCATTGTATATCCTACGGTGGAAACGCACGTCATTGCCCACTTTTACCAACCCAGCCTAGAGCACAGAGAGGCAGGTCCCACTGTGCTGCACCGCATTCGAGACAAAACGCAGCTGCCTTTAGTTAATGGTCAGACGAAATGGAGTGGGCAAGTTGGGAAGAATTCCGAAGTTATTGCGGGTCCGTCCGCTTTGAAGAAACGCAGAGGAATGATGCATTACGAGGAACGAACAACGTTGCGGCTGGACGAGTGGAAGTCAGCAATAACAAGCAGACGGGTAAACGTTCAGAATCGTTTTTCTTGGGGCAATGTACACTCTAACAAGAACTTATAAGCTCGAGCCCATCAAAAATAGGCAGATACGAACATCATGTGCTTAACTGGGTCCCATAACAGCACTATGTAAAACGAACGATACATCTATTTACCATTTGTGCCACTCGTTTTTTTTTTTTTTTTTTTTTAATATATCGAGTTTGTTTGTTCTTAGTTGTCGGAGCTGATACAGTAGCTAGGCTGAATATTGGGAATTCCCGATCTGCCATGAGTTTCCATCCCGTGAGTGTACACGCATCCAACACAGACGCACGAGGATCCTCAAACACGCGCTCGTTGTTTCTAATTCTTTTTAAGGAAAGGTGTTTGCACATGCGATGTGGTACGATGGCCCTGCGGTTCGAACTGTGCATGCACTAGCATAGAAGACTCGCACATGCGCACTACGTACCGAAGAGTCCATCGTACAGTATCGGATGTGCAAACACGGTTCCCTAAAATTCTAATAAATGGTACGTACTATGCTGTATGTAAAAACTCATTGAACGTTTTGGTTTTCTTTACTATTTGATCTCTTTATTTTTGAGGTAGTGAGTATGGAGCCGAACCCCAAATTCACGTTTGCGTTTCTGTACGATTAATTTCAATACTGTCTTTCAATCGATACCGTTGGGGCCACGGAAATTTAAAGTAAACGAAAGGGCCAATATTTCTGTGTCACGGTATCTCAACTTTGTCATTGTAAACAGAAGATATTGGCGTTTGTTTGTGCGTGTACGCGGAAGAAAACGCGAGGACGCTTTTCAGCCTGATTGGGGTCGCCACATCAGGTAACGCAAATATTGGCCTTGTTGCGTAATATAGCTTTTTTTTTTGTACACAATTCTTTGGGAATTGAAAATAGGCAGCAAAATAACTTAACTTACGACAATCCTTGATTATCCTCAATATATATATATATATATATATATATATATATATATATATATATATATATATATATATATATATATATATATATATATATATATATATATATATATATATATATATATATTTCGGGCGACTAGGGGGACAGAAGCAAAAGAACCGTAACTACTTAAAGCATCTTCAAGCAATTACTGGTTCACATTATGTCTCCGAATTAACCTTATGTTTTTCTGTGAAATAGTATTAGAAGCTACACGCTTCATTGGTCGCGAAGTGTTTCTAACTTCATTTCACGTTCATTTTCTTTATTTTGTTTTTGTGACACATCAAGCTTTCTTTTTTAAGAACAACATAGTCTCACTCTTTAATTCTCCAATCTCCTTCTGGCGATAACTCTCTCTAGACGTTTTTATGTCTAAACTATTAAAATTCTCCCATCTGCAAAAGGTTTCTGGCCGAATTTGCAAACATATTCAAAAAACGAAAACTTGACTGTTTTTTTGTGTGTGTGTGAGGAGGGGCGCGGGCGGACGTGGTTTTCAGGCACTGCAGTTTTAAGACAGCACTTGACTCTCTGTCCTCGTACCTCTTAGTTAAAAAGAGCTTTCGCCTCTTAGACTCCCATCTTGAAATACGGTTATCGGAAGGGTGCACGGCCTGCGTCTAAACTGCCCAACCATGCAAACTTCCGGAAACATTTTCACGGGAGTCTGGCAATATGCTCGATTTCCATTTCAGGGTTTCCGAGAATTACCGTTTTCAAAGACAGCATCGAGGCACTCTGCAGAGTGTCGAGAGCACCACGAGTGGGGGCGGCACTGCGGGGATAGCAGCGTGAGCTGACAGGTGCTGCATGAATTACAAGCGTCAGTCATGTTCGGACTGCGGCGGGAAGCGCCCCGCGTTGTATGTTTCATAAGGGGGGTGATTATGCGAAGAGATCTCTTTTCCATTTATCGCAGCCGCCAAGCTGGCTCAATGCTGGGCGTTTTCGACCTTTGAAGAATTCGCGCTTTGAATATTTCGCGCGAAAATGCTCGAGACGTAATATATAACTAAAACGAAAGTTCACGTTTCCCAACGTGAGATTTAAAGCGCACTAGGCAGTGTAAAACATAAAGCAAGTAAAAAAAGAAGAAAACGTTGTCGTTGATTATTGGAGTCGTGATGCACGACCAATTAGAAAATGGGAAGGGCAAAAAGTATAAGCTTATGCTTTCAGTAATTGTAAACTAAAAATAATCTTTTTCTCTTTTTGCGGAAACAAAATGTGAGTAACTTCAATGCGTACGGTGTTTTTGTTTTTACTTAACACAACGGGTACCACAACCGCTTTAATTTGCGAAGGTATTCACGCCTGTATCTTTTGAATCTGTGTTCCCAGCTGGAGAAATAAAACATGATAACCGCCTACTTTTTTTATTTTTGCTAAAAGAACTAGTTACGTCTTTTACCGAATTGTAGGCAATCACAATACTACGTTCACCCCCAAACTGACAGTGGAATTGAAGCTCATTGGAACAGTAATGTTTCGCTTTTTTCTCACGTGATCACGCTTCCGCCTATACCCACGCGCAAAAAGCAGAGTCAGGCGGCAAAAAGAGAAGCGGTTGATTGGTCCGGAGGCGCGTAGCTTACACCGCACTGAGAGCTTAAAGGTGGACGGAGTGTATATATGCTTCACTTAGTTTTTCCTGCCTTCCTCCTTCCTACCAGCTTCGAGTAGCTTCGTGTTTTAACGTGAAACATTTTTTGTATAGGTGTTTGGCATTTCGTGAAGCCCAAAAGTGAAGCCTGGATAAAAGCGTGACCGCGAGGCTCGACACTGATTGGTTGACGGGAGGGAGAGGAGGAGTCAGGTACTCGACGCGGATTAGTTAACTGGAAGGTCAGGCTACCGAGGATGGATGGAGGAGGAGAGGTAGGTGAGGAGGCGAGGCGGTAGGGGAGAAGTAGGTTAGGAGATTCTGGAAGATCCCCAGGTTTATCATTTCACGTATACACATGCCACGCGTTAAAGTATCCAATAAAGAGCGCCGTGAACGTACGCATCTCTCTGAGCAGGCTAGGCGTGCTGCTATACCGGTGGTCTCAAACTCATTTGAGTATGAGGTCCAGATATCTCACACCGGAAAGGCCGGGGGGGGGGGGGGGGGATGCCACCTGCAAAACTGTCAATTTGCTGTTTGCAAATTGACAGTTTTGCAGGTGGCATCTTTAGATTTGATTTGTTTATATAACAACTTTCCAGTTGTTATATAAACAACAGTCCGAACCGCTCTGCTAACGTGCTGGCATTTTTAATAGAAAAAAAGAGCAACTACATCGTCGTTCCCGTTGCTCAATGCACTCAGGTATTAACCAAGCCGAACATATCTCTAAAAAAAACAATCAGAATTTGACAGTTCTCGCTTTTCCGAAGATTTTTATTACAACACTCTAAAAAAAATACTTGTTTATTAATGGTGATATTCGCTTGAAGACGAGAATACCAAGCTCGTAGCTTTATCTTTGGTAGTTGCTCCTCCTGATCGAAAGTTCGCGCAGCCGCGATGCACCCTTCGACTAATAGCTCGCACTTGCATCCCAGTAGCGAAAATTGTGGTACATTACAAAAAGCTGGGAAGCAAAAAATAAAGCGAAACAAAGGGCAATTGAACACAGCGAAGTATGAACTATGTCAATACGTTAAAAGAGCAGAGCAACTTTTCGAGCGAAAATAAATAATCGAGATGAGATCACTCGGCGCATGCCTTTTCTAACGCTCAAGACAAAAAAACAGGGACCCAGCCGGTTGCCTGCGGGCCGCCGTCCCAGCGAGTCGCGGGCTGCATGCCGCCCGCGGGCCGCGTGTTTTAGACCCCTGTGCTATATGATGATACATATGAACGTCATTGAATCTAGAACGTTTTACGTATGCAACGAATTGCCTAGCAATTTGCCATTCATTTTTGTATGAGCATACTATGTTGCTCTAATTTTAGCCCACTTGCGGCCTTTACCTGTAATTGACGGCAAATATTTCAACAAAAACGAGTAGGGCAGACAGGTAATTTGCATACTTTGAAATTCTTATCGTTATTAAACAGATCAGTTTTTTTCATTCAACTAGTCTTCTGGACAGAACTCAATATATAAACGGTCAAGTGGCGTGTTTTTGTCAGAACATACCGTCCTAAAAACCTCATGAATTAAAAAAAATTAATTCTTGATCATTTACAACTGGACGGTTTGCTTCTCTGTACTATAAAGGGAGTGATAGTGGCAACTACGTCCACACGACGAAGAGCACGTAACTTTAAATCACAAATGAATTTATAGCTTAGAAACAAAGCTGTTCGCTGGCGCATGCAACCGTTTCACCAAACTAAGCGATATTGAATAAAACTTTAAAAAAAAGTAAACAACGTCGTTCTTTAATAGTGGAAGAAATAAAAAAGCAAGTGTAAAAGCAAAAACTATCAATTGCCGATGTATACCACACACGTTAGCACGACGGCGTAATTATAATTAAAGATGAGCAACAGCGCAGTCTTTGTACTGGAATTTTCCATGAGGGACTCTCACGTTATGCACCAAGCAAGGCGCGCGCGTATTGATTGCGCTCGAAACAAAATTACCTCGCGAGCTCCGAGTTATAGAATAGCGACCCGGGGACAGCGTCCGTATACCCCCCCCCCCCCCCCTCCCCCGGTACCCTTTCTAGTTGCTAACGTTTAATCCCATTAGCGACGAATAAATTTTTGAGCACACAAGGGCGTACGGGACCAACGGCTTTATTTGTAAGTAATGTCGTTGCCGCTTTGCCCCAAGAGGTGTCACTGATATTTTCCTGCTTTTCATGGCACAAAATAGTAGTTATCATATAAGTTATGTCTAGAAATCCGGTAGTAAAAGAAATATATTTCGGAACGCAAAAATAATTATGCATGCCATGATATCCGGCATCATTCATGTGAAACCAAATTCAATTCTTTAGGAAGCTACCGAAAATTTTTTTCTAGAAAGAATAATATTGTATGTACATGGCATTCCACCACTTTAATAACAGGCTACGTGACGTAATGAGAATAATATAATCAACAAAAATTACACCGAAATATCAAAAGGAAGTCTTAACCTACGACCCGGAGTCGTTCGAACATCACCCTCAAGCCAGGACGGAAAAACAAAGATACTTCCAGCTCCACAGACTCCACAATAACACTAACGTAGCGGGCGAAGCCGCAAGGAACCCAGTCGCATTCAATTAGAGGGCGTTAAGCACCGAGCGCCTTGCGCGTGACCGAATCTCCGTACTGCGAGGGCCTTTTCCAATGACGGAAAGGAAAATATCTTCGCACGAGTCCTGCCTGCTTGACTGCCTGCCTGCCCAAGCAGCGTGCATGGATGGCCTCAGCCGATGCCAGCCCCGCAACTTCGGGCCCCTTAGAGAGAGCCAGTCACGAAGGAACCGATCACGCCGGCGTTCCGGCTAGCACCTGGCCGCCGCGGACGCCGACGTTCAGTGCCCTTCCACCACCACCACACCAATCTCGCCGGATTCCCGGGTGGTTTGCCGGATCGCGTGTGCGCAGCTCTGATATACGGCGAAGGGCGCGCGCTATCGGCGATACAAGTATACCTGGCTTCGCTTGTCCGCCCGCCCGCGCTCCCGTGTAGTCCCGCGGGACCCCCGCGAGAGTTCCGTTGTTTGGCAACAGATTGCCGCTCCTTTCACCCTTCCGCGCTGCCAACTGGCGGACGCTGTTGGCGATGTTTTTCGGTGTTTGTTTGGTGAGCTGTTTACTTCTACTTTGGTGCCACGTGAAGGAGAAAAAGAGACAATAGAACAGAAGCCCGGACCTGGGACACGAGATAAATGGGTGGAACATTGCGCAGCTTGTTCATCGCTGTTGTACCTTACCCAGCTCATCGCTTTTACCTTCCAGTGGAGGCGAACGTACAAACTCGCATTTGGAGCTGTTGGACAAATCTAGTGTCAGTGTTCCGTCACACTCTTAAAAAAAGCTATTACAAGGCTAGTAACTGCAGCAGTTACTACCTTTTTCTGATCGTTACTACTTTTCACTATTTACTCCATGAAATGCGCGATAGGTGGTAAAAAGTTAGTAAATGCAGCAGATCCTGTATTTTTCTCACCGTTACTACCTTTTTCCTAGATATTTACTATACCCCAAAGGCGCGGACAAGATGGCAGTATCTGCTGCATCACCGATGGCCAGCGTTAGAGACGCACTTGCTGTTTCGGAACGCAGGGGGAGGTATTCACACCCAATCGTAACATCAAATATTGTAAGGTTTGGAGCTTTATAACGATCGCTATGCGGTGAAAACCATGCTCCGCTTTGCCGGAAACAGGGTTAAGTCAGTCAGGGCATTAGCGATCTTGAGGCACCAGCAGAAAAATATAAATTCGTCCTCTCGGTGTAAGTGCGAATTTCACTTGGTATTTGCATTTGTTGAGATAAGAACTGGAACCGAGAAGCTAACACCTTAAAAAATGGTAAATCCGCAGACTTGGTTTGTTACGTCTACTTGAAATTTGTGTGACCACCGGAAAGTTTTTCTGAATATTTCTTTGTAGTGTAGAAGGGTGGTAGAGCTTGGCTAGTTGGTATGGTGATCATGTGGGACATAACAGCCTACAAAGGAGGAGGAGAAAGGAAAGGAACACACAAGACACAGAAGCGCTCACTCGCAACGGAAATATAATACACAAAGAAAGAACATGAAAATATCATAACGTCTCGGACTACGAGAGCGCGACACAGACACAGCTTGAAAGGCAGAGTACATATTGCATAAAAGGTAGGGTATACAAGCATAATATCTACCTAGAAATTAATAATGTTACACAGAGGCCTATCCAAATAGTAGGATCCTTCATCCGACAAACCCACGGAAGGCATGCTAACGCAGCGTTCTGAGAAACTACTGATAATATATGCCTCGAAAATTTCGCGAGTGTCTTTTGTTTTTTATATATATAATAATAATTGTCGCGCCTTGAAAAGATTGTCAAAACGAACAAAATCTGCAGAGAAAAGGGAGGTGATACCCCACCGTTGATTTTAGGGATCTATCATATTCGGTAAGGCGGTCATTCACTCACCGAACTGTCTGACCCACATAAATTCTACCACATGTCAGTGGGATGTTGTACATAATACCGACTGAACATAGAACAATAGGTTGCCGGTGACGTTTTTTGCACACTGCTTTTGTAAGGTTGTCGTATTTAGAGTGAACGTTTGATCAGATCTCAGCCATTTCTTGAGGAACCGAAAATGCCACAGCTGTGGTATGGTGCCTGGATCGCGTCTCCGACTGGTGTGTTTAGCGTCCTATCCCTCCCATACATCAAAAGTGGTCCCGAAGTGGCAAAAAATGACGTCACAGAACCCGGAGTGTCATGCTGTTGACTGTCGCGATCCTGGCGGTTGGCCGTAGAAATGCTGGCGAAAAGCACGAGCGAGCGCGAGTGTCGCTGTCGTCACGGCGTCCCAGGCGTCCCAACTTCCGGCTGCTGTAACTTCCGTGGACTGTCACACAGGAGAGCGACCTGCAGCAGAACAGGCGTCTGCCATATATACCACAACTGTTAGGACGCCGCCAGGATCGCGACCGGCGACAGCATAACACTTGTATGACGTCATCAGGCGGAAATCGAGAGACCACTTTCTTGGCCGCGGTAAACACACCAGTCGGAGACGCGTTCCAGACACCATAGCTGTGGTGTTTTCAGCTCCTCAAAGAAGGCAGACGGATCCTCCGCCTTCTGGCGTTGACTGAAATAAGTTTTTGACCCTATTTTTTCGTAGAAAGGAAGGAAGGATGTACGCCTTGTAATTTTACAGGATAAAACCGACTTGTGAAATCCTCCTTTTGACAAAATGTTTGGACTGCTACGTGCAGGCGCTGATTTGTACGGCCCATTTTAGATCGAGCCTGGTTATTTTAGATACCCTAAATATATTCCAGAGATATTTGATGAACTTTTATAAATTCCACCTCCTGCTGAAATGCCTCGCAGAGATGCAGGCGTTTCTGAACTATAATAAGATTTACTATAGAATGCCGACAAGAACGTGTGCCTACAATGACATTAAGTAGGAAAACATGAGCTTGCTCGATTTTCGCTCTGAAGGCAAGGTGCTTATTAGAAAATAATCTGACTGTATATGACTGGTTAGTGTAAAAAAAGCGCCGCATGTTGCAAATATGTAGCAAATCAAAATTGAATCTCGCGAGGCTGGGTTCACTGTGCCTTTGACGGCGCCTGTTTATTAAACTGACCAGTTGATATGAAATGACGGCGTGAACTTTGGTACGGAGTTGGTTTCTGTTGATCGCCTGAAGCCGCCTTGCTCGCTCAAGTGGGTCAGATAGGTATTTCATGGTGCGTCTTATAGAGTTTTATTGGAAGAGGGCCCGCATTTGCTTGCACCGCAAAGTGGTACGCAGCAACTCATGCCTGAAATAGAACCTTAGTATGACCTATAACTATTCACCCTTTCATTTAAAAAAAACTACAGCTATAAAATCGCTGTTTTCTTTTAACATTCGGCACTGCTAACCATTTTAATCTGGTAAACAGGCTGATGGTCACTGTTGGTCAATTTATGAGTCACGCGACACCTTCGTGTGACGTGACTCATAAACGTTACGGAACGTCACAAGGTCACGTGATGTCCTGTTGTCACGCGACACCGTAGCATATGACATCCCTATGGGCTTATTACTTATAAGGACATAGGGCCCACGTACGTGTAACGCTAGAAAGTGTCGAACAGATTAACCTTTCGTTTTTCTCATTGAATTCGGCTTATAAACACTCTGGTAATACTAGTCAGAAAGTTTTCGACCTTCACAGATTTGCACCTGATTGCCCATCACCATTATTATGTAACGAATAAATACAGCACTTCTGCTATTGTAGTGATAAGGAATATGCCAGATGTACACTGTGAATGGACGTGCTACAAATATATCAGAACACAAAAATACAAATCCGCCTTTCTACTTTGGTGACCAACGAAGCTGAACTTTGGTGAGAATGAAGTAATGGCCGGCCGCAAGTCGGCAAGCCAGAGTGGAAAGTCTGGAAAGCTTGCCGCCATCTATAGGCGACGGTGGCAACAAGACAACCGGCAAGCCGGTTGTCTGGTTGCCACCGTCGCTAAAAGATGGCGGTAGCTGTCCATAGTTTTGTGTCGAGATTTCTTTTCCCACGGAAACGATACTGGGGAAACTAGCCCTTACCAGCTCCGCCGTAAGAACTACATTTTGTTTAAGGTGGTAAAGCGGTAAGTTCAGAAATGCCGAGAAACCGCTGGATACGTCAGGCTCAGATGAACGGGAGCCGAACGTTCGCGCGAACTTGCGCGGGTTCCATCGTGCGCAAATCATTTTGTAGCCACGACAGCCACGGGAGGGCGCTTCCGAACAGTTCTGCGGAGAAGCACCAGCGGTCGTTCAGGGGCCGTGGATTGACAGGCATAGAAGATTATATCTGGTCAGATATGTTCTTACATCTCTATTAAACGCATTGCATGTATGGCGAAATTCCAGTCGTGATTTGTAATTTAATGGTTCATTTATTACGCCCTCTACTTTGCGAGAATCATTTTTTATTTAATAGTTTCAGTTCTGTGCTTTGTTGACCAATGTGTAAGTGATAAGATTTTGTGTGAGTGTGTGTGTGTGTGTGTGAAACACACACATACCTTTGTACGTGTGTGTTAAATAATGTACATTACAGAAAGTGATTCCTGCTGCTGACCCTATTCTGCCATATTGGAGCTGGAGCCTTGTCAAGCTGTAGTTTGTAACAGCTTTTTGCCCTATCTATCATCTCTCGTTTTGAAAGAGAAAATAAATAATTTATTTAATTTATTTGATAGTACTCTTTAGCTACTTCACCTGGTTTTCGAGAGACGGTATCTGGCCGCCAATGCGTCTTGCGTAGGCGCGGCGCGCGTATGCAGAGGGGCCGCGCCGCGGCGCGGAGCTTCCGTAAGCCCAGGATGTCCGCATACGCTCGACGTCCGCATACACAGTAGGGAACTTTCCGTCCGTAATGCATAAAATATTGTGCAAAATCACTTTTTTCAAGTAGAAACACTGTTGAGACTGCCATAAAATGCTTAAATGAAACGGCCTGTTTTTTTTTTGTTGAATGTGTTGGTTTTTTTTATTAGCCATTAGTTGAACCTGACGAGAACTTCAGATTGCTAAAGAGTAGTTCAGCTTCGGTCGCACTCAATTTTCATAAGCAATCATTCGGACTAGGAGAGGCATCTCATAGTTTTGTCTGATGAGCTCGAGGGTTCGTAGACTTCATGCAGAAATTGACTCACTGCGATTTTCTCAAGAAAATATAGATGTCAGTTTTATATCAAGGTATTAGTACGTTAAACCAGTTTTTATTCCGCTGTTTCCTCGGAGAACCGTGTGTTTTTTTTCAAAACGAACATATCGTCTGTGACAATTTTTTTTTTTTTTTTTGCGTAGTACATTGCTAAGGCTAGCCCTCAAACAAAAGGACACGTGTACACAGCGGTATCCACGGGTCAACGTACTATCCTTAGAAATGCTTTTATGGGGACTCCGGAAAATGAGATTTGCGAGCGACCATTTCCTATCGTGCAGGCCCGCCCAGACATAAAACTCTAAGCGAACGTCGAGACAATTTTGTTCTGTTGTATAGGCCGAATGAAGCAGTCAACCATGCGCAATTGGAAGCACGAAAGGGCGAAAGCCAGACGACAGCAGAAGCACCGACGACATTACAATCGACGGCAGCGAGCGGAGCGGAACGCGACCGAACTTCAGCGTCGAGATGACGGCGGTTCGGCTGCATTCAGAAGCAAACTGTCAAAAGGGCTTCGCTTCCATACGAGCCGAGGAGAGATGAAATTACCGCCATTGGTCGTCAGCACTTTTGTCCCGGCAACAACGGCCGGAGGCAGCCCACAAAGGCGATCTATAATTCTACGTCGAGGGACGTTCATTGTGCGGCCTCTCGCGACGCCCATTGTTTCTGACACTTCTTTCTTTACGCCATTTTCTGCTCTTCTTTCTCGCGCATAAGACGAGACCGCGGTTGGTTTTTTCTTCATTATATAGACTGCGCGCTCATGTCGAGCCGCTCCACTGACAAAAATATGCAATAATTTTCGTTATAAAATATAAAGAGAAAACGGAAAGAAAACCTTGATGGCGGCTGTTCCTGACCGCGCCTTGTCCACTACACTTGGGCGGATGAGGACAATTAGTTATAAACATCCGTCTTTCATATATTCTATTGGGGGGTGGAGGAATCAAAATTAAGATTTTCACTTTTTAGGTCATGGAAGAAGCATATTGTGTTGAGTTCGCTTTTTTAATCACTTTTTTGATGATCCTCCTCTCGACATGATAAAATATGGTAATGTGGAAACAAACAAGAGTAATTACCTTAAATATATTTTCAAGTTTCCGTAACAAGACAATCTGCTGGGTTTCTACTCTTCTTTTTAGCTCCGGTTGGCTGTTATTAAGGCGGAAGGGACGAAATTAGGAAGAAATTCTCTATATGAACTTCTTTCCCAGCTGACGTTAATATAGGTACGCGGAAACTACGTGTATTGAATCATAGTACGTTTTGAATAAGTTAATTTCTGAAATATCAATTTACACAATAGTGAAGTCGAAGGACATTTTTAGTTCAACGCTGATAATGCATGCGAAGTCCCCAATACCACTCAAGCAATATCGGCACGAAAACATAATACAGTTATATTATACAAATTAAATAAGGAACATTTATTTTGTGGATGACACCTACCTGTACGAATGATTTTCATTAGGAAAAATGCTTCGCTGAACAATTTTAAAACACGATCTTTACTTAAAGGGGCACTGACACATCAAAATCATATTTTTTTTTATTATCCGGAACGATTGAAAACGATGCCGGGACATTACCCTCAAAATTCGAAACTTGAAAATTCAGTATTTGTGAATTAAAAAAACAATTTCCAAATGCCGAATTTGAAGTTCCCGCGCGGTCCGCTCCAGTACAGTGAGACAAATTTTGCGGTCTCCTGCGACTCGACTTTTTTTCAGACCTCCGCCGTTGCCACGGCAACCCCAAGCGAGAAGGAGGTGATATCACGCCGGCGCGGGGAAGAACCGGTTTCTTTCCCGGCACGCCGTGTTGCTCGCCGACGAACGCCGCCAAGTTTTCCGAGGGAGGGTACAAATCTAGGAAGCAACATCACACCGAACTCTGATTTCTGGTATTTCAAAAAGAGGGGCCGTAGTGTGTTCGCAATTGCGTTAAAAAACATGTTTTACGATTGCCGTTATTAAATGTTATAGAAATGTCACCTACAAAGCTTCTAAATTTCCTGATTTTTGACGTCACCGATCAAAAGAAGCGAGGAGGTGAGCGCGGGAAATTTAAACGCCAAAAATAAAAAGGCGCACGCGCGCGCGGGGAAATTTTTTTTCGCGATGCGGTTTTTTTTGCGTGTCTGTGACTACAACTTGCATCGTTTTAGACAATAAAAAAAAAATACGACCTTTGGGTTGTCAGTGCCCCTTTAAAGAGCTTGTAAAGTCGTGTTAAAACTCACTATTTTCTGAAAAAAAAAAGATGAAAGACGTTTACAATTTTTTGTGATGCCGAATTACAGCGCAGCTCTTGAGGAGGAGAAGGGGAGAGTATGCCCCTCCCTCTCCGTACCCTCCCCTCCTCCTCTCCTCCCATTTATCGGGAAATTTTCGCTATTTCAGCGGAAAAAGTTTTCCGCTAAATTTAGCCGGGAAGTTTTTCGCTAAATTTAGTGGGGAAAATTGTCCTCTACATTTGCCTCAAGAGATGCGCTCTAAATCGACATTATAGAGAATTGTAAAAGTATTTAATTTTGATATAAGCCATTTATAAGTTAGTTAAAATTTGAAAAAACATAATTAAGATATTGCAATTTTAAACAAATATCTGTACCCTCGTATCCTTAAGATAATAATACTTTGTTTTAATTTCATTGTAAGATTACAAGTAATGATTGCACAAACTGTGTAACTAAGTACGAACACTGTGAAGATAACCTTAATTTGCAAAACAAGAAAAAATGCGTTCGAAAATCGTAAAATATGTATACCTTTCAAATATCGGCTGCAATTGTATGAAATATGACAAGAACACAGGTAAGGAGTTAAGGAAAAACATCCCCAGTTAATAAAACCGTCCCTCACTCTGTGCTGTGACTTTTCTGACCCCTCTATACAATGTGGAAGAAGGAGGAACAGCTACGGGAGGAACAGCTACATTAGAGGAGGAGGGGAGGGCACGAAGGGGAAAGTATTCACCTCCTCCTCCTCTCCTGCTCCCCTCCCATTTAGCGAAACATTTTCGCTAAATTTCCCGCTAAAATTAGCGAAAATTTCCCCGCTAAATCAAGCGGGGAAATATTTCTGCTAAATTTAGCGGGAAATTTACCAACATTTTGAGGCTAAATTTAGCGGAAAATTTTGCGACAATTTTCCCGCTAAATTTAGCGGGGAAACTGATTAGGTAATATGGAAGTCTTCGTTGTCCGTCCCCTCTTTCTGTGTATCTTCCTCATGTTTAATTACTGAATAGGTGTTGAGGTCACGTGACGACAGTTTCTTCGCTAAATTCAGCGGGGGAAAGTTTTCCGCTAAATTTAGCGGAAAGGTTTTTCCGCTAAAATTCACGTGACGTCACATTTATTCACGTGACATCACACGCGATGCCACGTGTGACGTCACGATGGTAAAATGTTGCCGCTTAATTTGGCGGGAAATTTTTCGCTAAATGTAGCGGGGAAATTTTCTGATAAATATAGCGGACAAATTTCCTCACTGTATTTAGCGGGGAAATTTCACCGCTAAATTTAGCGGAAAAATTTTCCCGCTAAATTTAGCGGAAAAGTTTCTAAAGTTGAGGCTTGGGCGAGTTGGTACATACTTTGGAATTAAAAACAGCGCGAAATGACGAGGACCAGACAAAGCAGTGAAACGGACGCAGCGCTGACTTACTGGGTGATTCAAGGGGCGGCCAGGCTCTTTAAATCGACCGCCAAATTCGGTTTCTTAAGCTATCGCGCTACGACTTTGTTCAGCGTTGCCCACAGATGGTGCAATTTTTTTTGTAAAATTTGCAAAGAGCGAACTTACCTGAGGAAAAAGTAAAGAAAGAAAAAGGCTTAGCTCCTATGGAAACGCAGCGACGCCACCGGTCTTCAAACAACACGGCGCCGTTTCGCACGGGAGCCAAGAGATGGCGCAAGCGGTCGCGACGCTAACTGCCGCCAACGAACGAGCATACGGCGCCGAGAGCCGGCGTCTTTAGCAGACAAGGAACTGCAGTTCCTTGTTGTTACCGCGCCTGTTTTTGTTTCTGCGACTGTCGCCGCCTGCGGAACGCGCGCCGCTTTTGAGTCGAAAAGATTGTCTGCTAAAGACGTCGGCTCTCGGCGCCGAATGCTCGTTCGTTGGCGGCGTTCGTTGCGCCATCTCTTGTCTCCCGTGCGAAACGGCGCCGTGTTGTTTGAAGACCGGTGGCGTCGCTGCGTTTCCATAGGAGCTAAGCCTTTTTCTTTCTTTACTTTTTCCTCAGGTAAGTTCGCTCTTTGCAAATTTTACAAAAAAAAAAATGCACCATTTGTGGGCAACGCTGCTCAAAGTCGTAGCGCGATAGGTTAAGAAACCGAATTTCGCGGTCGATTTAAAGAGCCTGGCCGCCCCTTGAGTCACCCCGTACAACTGAGTTTATTGAACGCAAAATCGCAATATATACTTGCGTTGTCACGAACCAAAAAAGAAGAAATAATTCAGCCCACGTAATACATCACCAATAAAAAAATAAAAAATAATAAAAATGTGAGCCATGACAAACAGCCATACAGAGTACGTGCTAAAAAACGAGGAAGTCATGGAACTAGAAAATTCATCTCTTTGCCTGATAGGGCCACAGAAGGACTGCTTACAAATGCTGCACCCAACCTCGCTATCTCAACAGCCTCCAGAATTTCCCGAGTAAGCTGGTCCCTTGACGCTGAACAACTTAACACCTGTTGGAAGTCGGGTAGACAACCACAGTCGCAGCAATGAATGGCCAGATGACCAGACACGGTTGTGGAGACACTGTAAGCGTGCTCTCTTAACCTGTCCATTAGACAGCTGTCCCGTCTGGCCAACGTAGCGCTTGCCACACGTCAGAGGTAGAGAATAAATCACCCCCTCAGAACACGAGACGAAGCGATCTCGATGCCTCGTACTGTAAGCCGAGGCCGCCCTCGAAGAAAAGTTAACAGCTCTGCTCAACCTGGACAACTCGTCCCGAGCAGAGAATAAAACGTCGACGTCATACCTGCCCGCAATGCGTTTTAGGTTGTGGGCCAAGCCGTCTAATGCGCTGCGTAGGTCTTGTTATCATAAAATTAAACATAGCTTTGACAGGCAAACTGAACGCCTCGCAGATGCTGGATTTCCCTCCCACGTGTTAACAATGGTCGCCGAGTCTTTGCTGAAAGACTCCAAGAGCAGGCCTATGACAAGTGAAGAAGAGGCCAACAACAGAAAGGGAAGGGAAGGAAGAAAGTTTGTAGTCATTCCCTACATACACGGCTTGGCCCACAACCTAAAACGCATTGCGGGCAGGTGTGACGTCGACGTTTTATTCTTTGCTCCGGACAAGTTGTTCAGGTTGTGTAGAGCCGTTAACCCTTCTTCGAGGGCGGCCACGGCTTGCAGTACGAGGCATCGAGGTCGCTTCGTCTCGTGTTCTGAGGAGGTGATTTATTCTCTCCCTCTGACGTGTGGCATGCGCTACGTTGGACAGACGGGCCGCTGTCTCAATGGCAGGTTAAGAGAGCACGCTTACAGTGTCTCCACAACCGTGTCTGGTGATCTGGGCATTCATTGCCGCGACTGTGGTTGCCTAACCAACTTCCAACGGTGTGAGGTTGTTAAGTGTCATAAGGACCAGCTTACTCGGGAAATTCTGGAGGCTGTTGAGATAGCGAGGTGGGGTGCAGCATATGTAAAACGGTCCTTCTGTAGCCCTATCAGGCAAAGAGATGAATTTTCTAGTCCCCTGACTTCCTCGTTTTTTAGCACGTACTCTGTACGGCTGTGTCATGGCGCATTTTTTTCATTTTTTTATTATATATATATTTTTTTATTATTTTCATTGGTGATGTATCACGTGGGCTGAATTCTTTCTTCTCTGTTGTTCGTGACAACGCAAGTATATATTGCGATTTTGTGTTCAATAAACTCAGTTGTAAGTCAACGCTCCGCCCGTGTCACTTCTTTGTCTGGTCCTCGTCTTTTCGCGCTGTTTTTAATTCCGAAGGAAAAGTTTCCCACGAAATTTAGCGGGAAACGTTTACTCTTGGGACGTCACACGTGACGCCGCATGTGACGTTAGTATGTGAAACGTCCCATAATACAACGTGCTGTTAAGTCGACGGCGACTGCCGCTCAACCCGGAAACGGGCTCTTGAGAGTTGCGCTCTAAAAAAAAAAAGAAAAAAAAGCACGGAGATATCTTTTTTTTTTCCTAATATTGTCCGAAGCAAAAATATTACTCAAATAAACTTCGTTTCGAAGTGTGTCATGCATTTATCGCGCCGCTCTTCATCCTTTTTTTTTCTTGTGGAATGTGGTTTTTGACGTTTTTGTACTCATTAAAAAATAACAATACTCCTTTTCAAGTAATAATTAATCAAATATGGACAAGAGATGTGTTCAAAATGAAGCTCCGGTTTTCAAAGTAGCTCAATTTGGAAGTATGTGCTCCCCGTATTGCATTGAGAACGCGGCTTCTGCTTTCATTCACTGAGCTGTAAAAATGATCATACTTAAAAGAGAAATATACTTTGCGAAAAACACGTGTTCAAACGGCGTGTAGAGGTAATTCTAAATATCGACCAGAAGAGTGCCATTTATATCATCTTACATAATTATTTAAATAATAGAAGAAAACGAGAGGCCAAGTTGCGATAATACTTCCGGGTAAATTTCTGTCGAGTGAACAAGAAACGTCATCCGCTTATTTGAGGACAGAGGGCATAAGGACCAAAAAAGAACAAAGATGTTCAAGCGCGCCTGTCATGCAAGCAAGAACAAAAAGTTAGTTTGAATTTCGATTCCGCTCACCTCTCTCGTTTTATCTTCACTGCCTGCATATTTCGCAGTGCCCACGAAAACGCAGATATCTTTTAAGGCTGTGTAATCCCTTAATGTCATAAACCCAATAAGCCTCTTTGGCTCCTTTCTAATCTTTATAGTGCCTACATGGCCATAATTCCGAGTGCGGGGTCGAGTTGTCGCCGTTTCCAGCCAAGCGGAATCGATGGGATCCTAAGAGAAAACGTGGAAATCTTGCCGAGATAATGTCTCTTTACCACCGTACTATTCATAAACGAATTGGGAACACAGTTAGACAATTCAACTTGCGTTGTATTTTGTTATTAATAGCGATCTTTGGCATGCCGGCCCCAAAAATATTCCCTTCAATGCGAGGGGCGAAGATGTTAGATTCCAATGAAAGTTTAGAAGCTCCTCGTTTCAAGGAGAATATAACTTTTCAATATAGTCCCCATCGGCGGCCATAGACTTCTGCCACCGGTTCACTGTTCTCCGCATGCCATCGTAGATGATTGAGGGCGGCTGTTGATGAGATGATGACACCCACGGAACACTGGATCGGTAACATCGTCGTCGGACGCGAACCGTGTACGCTTCAGATGCCCCTTTATTTTGAAAAAAAAGCCAAAAATCTGATGACGCCAGGTGTATGAGGCCAAACATCTTGGAATTGCAACTCCTCCAGCGCGGCGTTGGTCTCGTCAACAGCCGCCCTCCATGATTTACGACGGCATCCGGGGAGCAGAGCACCGATAGCGAAAGTGAATCGCCGCCGGTGGGAACCATTTTAAAAAAGTTATGCGCTCCAGGGAAAAAGCAGATTAAGAAGTTTTCATTTGAATGTAGAAACTTTAAATTCTATCGCAGATAAAAGAAAAAGTTACGGCCTACGATGCAAATCTTATACGTGGCTTGCACGTGACGTCACCCCGCTCTTCTTCCTGGTGGCCAGAAGCATATCGTTAACGCAGCGAAAACTACCGTTTCACGCGCCTTTTGCCAACATATGTCTGACCCAGTGACGTCAGTGCAAGCCATGTATTCATCGCCCCTCGTACTTGCTTCAATGTTTATCCAATGTACGAACACCGCAAATGGCATGTGTTACGGGACACTTTTTTTTTTGTAAATGTGTTTTGGCTGTAGTCATTCACATGTTAAGACAATAAAGGCGTGGCGTGTTTTGAGGAACCTATTATAGCTCTGCAGTCAATGAGATTGAGGCATTAGCCGATAAGAACGGCAAAGAACAGATCACGAAAGAAGGAGCGTGGACGTAACGAACTACACACTGCGTTTCGAATGCCGTTAGTGACTATAGGATGGAATTAATGTGGCCTAACGCCATTATGTGCGACACTTTTGAAATTTGAATAAGGATGGTTATAACTTCTCTTAGGTCCGATAAGTCGGCCGAGGTTCGTTATCTGCCCGCCAAAATCTACACGAAACTTGCAGTTTGTCAAAGATGATATATTGCTCCACAAGGAAGCCACATTATATCCATCTCGTCTTAGTAACCCCTGCAGCGACCTTAGTACGACGATTGCAGCTACGTTATTGGATTACTCAGCCAACAGTTGAAAAGGGTTCGAAGAATTTCTTCAGAATCTTATGTCTCCATCAAAGCTACATGTTCAGCTTCGGTATGAAAACATGCAGATACCAAAATCTGGGCAGAGAATAAACATGCGCTCTTACTCTCACACTTTCTCCTCCTTTAGTCCAAGAAATCTAACGCGCTCGCTCAAGGCGAATGGCTCATTTCTGCGGTCAACACGATAGCGTGCCATCTTATAGCGCAGAAACGCTACCCTCATAAAGAATAATACTTCACTTAAACACTTTGGGGTTTGTGTACAATTATAGCGACAGTATTCCTAGTTTGAAAGCACCACAGAGAGTTGGAATAAATATTGCCAAGTTCCTAGAGATTCGCAGTGATGAAAGTGCTGCGCCATTTGCACCATTTTGAGCGAGATGTATACATCTCGCTCCAAGCGCCATTTCCGGTAAGAATTGCGCGAAACCAGCGCCGAGATAGACCTACGCAAACAAACAAAAAATAATTTTATTATTGGCGATTATTAATAGTTACACAAATAGAATGAAAGGACAATAGTAGAAATATGTATCTCGCAGCGTATAGTTTGTTGTATCTTTGCTCGGGAGCACAACTAACTATACGGTGGTACTCACCGTATAGTTTGTTGCATCTTTGCTCGGGAGCACAGTCGAAACTTCGGACACACACCACCACAAGCACATATACTAGTCGCGCAAGCCGCAGGGCATGTTCGCTGCGCTTGGTTGATATAGCTGGTTAAAGAACACGTACAGAAAGATGAAGAATGTCATTATATAGCGCTTTTGGCGTTGCTTGATTTATTTTATTGACTCCTAGTGCTGACTGCGCTTTGCCTCAAAATGAAACGATATATAAGGATTGCTCGTCATCAGTGCTGAAATTGCCATCGCCTTCATCTCCAGACGATTTCGTCGATGTCAGAAGTTGGAAGCCGGGAGAAAAGTTTGCCAAATAGTGGAATGGCGGCTACTGTGATAATACAGAACCAGGGCGTTTTACTCCGGATGAGATGACTTGAATATCATGTCTGCCTCATGCCTCCATGCCGTGTCTACAGACACTGTGTGCCACGGCACTTGCGCCGGTCGAGTCAACCTTCACTGGCTCATACCAGCGCGCGCGTCGAGCTTCACCACTTTGCACCGAAGTGCTATGAGCTGACGCTGCTAACATGAGGCTGCGTCTGGCTTAGCGCGATTGGCTGGAAAATTATGCTCAGTACTAGAACAAGCCCAACTTGTTTTGTCTTGACTGTAGGTTCACCCCTAACAACAAATATGTTTGCCGAGGAAGAAAAATTACACCATCTTCCCGAGGGGAACCATGGGGTGATGCGGAGCATCGTGTTGGTTCCGAGGAAAGAGTCAGTTGCGTGCTGACGTCGAGAGATGGCGCCACCGACTGCCCTAGCGTTACCCCCTACGCGAGCCTTCGTCGCGGCTCGCGGCAGAGAAACTTGGAACGCTCGCCGCTCGCCGTTTATTTTATTTTTTTTTCACACTTGAAGGAGAGGAGACTAGAGGAGGAGAGTTGCGCGTGCGCGCGCGGTGTGAGGAGAAGCGAACGCACGCGCAGTGCACGCAGCTGGTAGAGAGAGAGAGCGGAGAGAGTAACGCGCAGCTGTTGGAGAGAGGGAAGGAGGAGAGTTGCGCGTGCGTAGTTCGAGTGCCGACTACAACGCCGACGCCGCGGGACATAGACCCGAGCAAGAGATGCTCCGCATCTAAAAAGAACATGACTCTATTTAGATGTTAAACATCAGGTCCATATTTTTGTTCTTAAGTTGTGGCTAGACATTATAGTACTGACGGAAAAAGCACGTACTCACAGCGAAATAAAAACAAATGCTCAAGGCAAAATGGAAAGAATGATCGGGTGAGAACTATAGCCTGCAAGCGCTCCCCCGCGCGTTGCTTACGTACTAAAACAGACAAACTCGCACATTCTTAATATACTCAACACGAGATACGTTTCATTTCTAATATAGAAAACAATTGCTTTAAATGCTGGAGCGGTTTTTATTAAATCCTCACAGACTTCACTATATATAAATCATTGTATGACTGCTGGGACACCTAGGGTCAAGTAGTGTTATATATTTAGTAGGTGAATCAAAGTATATTAAACTACCAGATGCTTTCCTTTCTTATTGTTTGCAAGTTATTGTTGTCATTTACGGTTTCGAGCAACATACACTCTAAAAAATTTATGTGCCTTCAATTTCCTGCAAATTATGAAGAAGACCAATCTTTGTACGATAGGAGAAGTACAGATATAAGATATTCATTTGTTGACGCAGCTTATGCGGCGGTGCTGAGTACTCTTTTGACAGAAGCACTTGTTTTTAGGCAGTGCATGAACGAATGTTCATATAATCCCTAACCCCAAGTAACGTCCTCCTAGCCAAAGCAAATCCCTCACCCCAAGTATCGTTATCCTAGCCAAAGCAAATTCAGCACAGCCGTCCGAAGCTGATTCTTCGATAGGGTCCTTCATTTTGTTGGATGCTATAGTTCCAACGGCTGACGAAACACCTAGCTTGCACTTACAACTAACGCAGGTGCAACTCGTGGACGTTACCTTTTTTAGCGTCCCTGCATTAGCACACAAAGGCATTTAGCGCAAACACGCTTAATCAGTAAAGCTTCTGCGATAATCATCTTATAGCCGAGTGTGAATTTATCCTCCGGTTTTTTTTACTATGCAAACTTCGGCAAGCCTGGAAACACCTGCGCCTGTGGCTGTCGAAACTCGACAACGGTACGTATCATTAAAATACGCATAGCACGATCGCCCCGCGCGGTGCACTCGCCTAATAACATTCGCAAACTCCTAAATCAGGAATGTCGGCTGAGTATACACAAGACACTCGTCAAACTAACGAAGACACCTTTGGTTGCCTTTCCATTCAGCCTATACTCTGTTTCATCGTACGATAGACCACAGAGGACACCACCAGCCATTTCAGCCGATCTAGCGCTGTTAACCTGCCACGTGACTACGGGCCCCAAAGTGTCGCTACGCCCCTACCATATGTTACGTGACACTTACTAGACATTGAATTGGCTTCGACGACTACTAGCGCCCTGGGCAGCCTATCCGTATGATGAATGAAGTACAGTCAATCGCTCCGTCGAGAGTAAACACACACGCTCCATCTCTTCCAGCGAACAGGATGGCAATCGTCTGCTGAGCTTGGACGTTCAGCAAATAAAGAAGTTACTGAAATGGTGGATGACGTCACGGAGCTCGAATCGCTCGTTTCTTTTCGGCCGGGTAATAATTATTAGATGCCTATCGGCGTCGTGCGCGCGTATCCGTAGAATCTTGCTCTATCCTTGTAATGGAGCGTGACTGCGTCATCCTGCAGTGTGCCGGCTGCGTCGGCGGTTGCACGCCGGCAGTGGGCTGTGCAAGTACGGCCGTATCGACTTTGAGATCTGGCATCACCCGGCCGTGCGAACTGGGCCGATCCAAGGTGGCAGCACCTATGAGTCTTGAGTGAGTACATATCAGATAAAAATTTTATAGTGTGACGAGAGAAAGAAAAATCTGTCCACGAGATGCACGTGACATGGACATCGTAGTTTTGTGACATTTGGTGCACAAGGTCAACGTGGGCCGGATGTAGTGAGAGAAGGTCCAACACGAGCGTCCCGGCTCTTCTCGTAATAAGGAGATACGCGTTTTTGTTTCTTCTGTTTAGTTATTAAACGGGGAAATGACCTCAGATATTTAATCGGACGATCTCGAGTGTAATTTCGGCATGCCTATTAGGGAGCAAACGGACGTTAGAGATCCTATCGGATGACATCTCCTTCTGGAGTGAGCAATTAGGCTGTTCTTTGGCATGTCCCCATAAAACGTTTGGAACGCTCTAGGAGCAGGTTCAGCGCGGGGGCATTTTATTCATTTTGTGTAATTTATTTGGCGTAACGTATATTTCCGCGTATTCTTTCGGGAGGTAATGGAGTTCAATCATTGGTCATTCTCAAATTGATGAATTTGAACAATGTTTCTCAGGGTGCGTACTGTTGTCAGAGATACCTTACATTGTTATATATCTTAAATATAGGGGTGCGCGAATATTGCATTTTTCGAATACGATTCGAATACGAATAAGACAAAAAACGGGCTTCGAATATCGAATCGAATATCGAATATGTGTCTTGTAACGAAAAATTGCAAACAAGATGTAACAGCAGGTTTTATTGCCTTTTTTAAAATAAATTGCTACTGCATTTTACTGGGCTGCAGCAGGTTAAAGATGCTTCTAGTAATTCACTCATTACAAATTATCGTGTAGGAAAATTAACTGCTCAACGTGTTCAGAAAGTGGGTGCTTCCTACGCGCCGTGACATAATTTCCACCAGTAGAAAGACGTTACCTTTTAATTGAGAAGCCTGCGAAATTTCACTAAAATTTGGAGAAGTTTGAGTTATGGACAGCGTTGTCCGGCTTCTACACGAATATTTCGAATTTCGGGAAACAAATGATTTAGAAAGTAGTTTATTTTGTATTTTATAAAATGGCTACCAACGTTTACACCATATAAAAGCGAAAATATTCGCTTTTACGCTTTCATTAGTTATTAATGTGAACCAGTGATGCCAATAAACCCAACAAATATTGCAGTTTTCCTCCGCCAGGTGAGTCAACTATTTTTTTTTATTCATTTTCGCGCATGCGCACAAAAGTAGAACTTCATTGGAAACTTTATCGAACATTATGTTGAAAGTTCGAAAAAGTCGAACTTAGTCGAACTCGAACCTGGGCAGATTCGCGACATCCCTAGTTTTGACTGTGCGGAATTCGGGAGTGGCATGCAAGGAGGTTATAAGTACTAGGAGGAGGCACGTTGCAATATTGGTGAAGCCTAGTCATAAAAAGTTTAAACGATTTTGTGCCCAGCGTGACCGCAGATCTCTCTGGCGATTGGTGCGCGTGACATATCACGTGCGAGATTGGTGGTTGATTGTAGGAGGATTCCTTGCAGGCTTGCGCGCGCTCCGTCCGGTAGGTTTTATCAGATCGAAGGCTAGACTGTAGTGTATTCTAGTACACCATAACTATACTCTGTTTCATACTTAGCGTGCAACGCTGTCAAAGCTACTGGCGCGAGCGCGTGGCTTCATCTATGGTTCTGTTTGCGCGAGAACGCGTGCAAATGATCAACGAGATCAAGCCCCACGCTCGCGCCAGTAGCTTTGACAGCGTTGCACGCTAAGTATGAAACAGAGTATAGACGAAGGCTAGCTACGGTCACGTGACGTGGTCACGTTGGCCTGATAAGTGAGGAGAATAAGGAGAATAATGAGAAAGAGGTGAGGTGTCAAGGGAGCATGGCTTGTGGAGGCTACACGGCCGACGTCATGCCCTCTCCTACCCTTCGATCCTCATTGGTGGCAGGATCAGTGGTGGCAGGAGTTGTTGTCGATGGCGATGCAATGTTCTGCTCGCACCTAGCTTTTTCTTCTTTTTTTTAATTTTCAAACATTTATATTACATAGCACTTTCGAGATTTATTTTATATTTATATTTCACGCTCGCGGTTTTTTTTTATTGAATCAATTTATGGACCATTTCATCTCAGTAGTTACCCAACCGCCGGACAGAGGGCGCTGACACACTTGGCGCCATTGGGTGGCTTCAATTTGGTTGGTTTCGATTTCAGCGCGCTCTTGGCTGTGTTGGTGTGTTATGTCATTCTCGCCTAATTTCGTCAAACAAATGTGCCCATTAAAGCGCACAACTAATAAAACTGTGGTACTGAGCCAATTCGAGAACCACGAAGTAGTTTCGAGTCATGTTCGCGGACTTTTTTACGAACGCTTTACGATGCATCTGGTCATGTTCGTCGCTAATTTCGGTCAGGTTCGGTGGCGAAATGACTACGATGCACAAGGAGGGTTCCCATCGTTTACGGCTTGACCCACTGACCCTAGTTTTCAAAAAAAAAAATAAATGAAGAGACTAATGAGTAGATATATAGTAAAAATGCAGGTCCACAACCTGATTAAAAACCTCCTAAATCGCGAAAAACACACGAAGTTGCAAAGTCACTGACTGATTTTCGCGGACACAAACTTGCTGTGAACTTTAAAAGCTCGAAATGTCTCCTATATTACGCAGATATTCTAAGAAATAAGTGATATTGTCTCGGGCTCTTTTCTTAAAAAAAATTAAGTACTCGAGATATATTTCGATAGTACGCGTCCTAGGTCGGGTGGGAAATTCTTTAGCTATTGACCTTGCTAAAGTACTTATTAACAGTATTTAACAACGTTGGCTAGAAAACGAACTATTTGTTTTACTACATTTGATTACGACGTGCTTGGCACATGAGATAAGTGAGGCCCATGAATTGAACTCTGAAATTTTGTCTTTGTATAAACTTTGCCAAATAAAATTAAGGGTACCAGAGAAGTGATCTCTCGCACGTTTGATTGAAGTCGAACGCTAAGCACAATTTCATGAACCTTCATGACAGATTTCATCTCCATGTAAACTGATGCGATTTAAAATCAACAACCCCGAACTTGGGTGATTTCCATGTAGATGGCTTCTTTTCGGCATCACATAATACTCTCGAGCACTCTCACAGGCACTCTCACACAGGCACTCTCAAGCTGCCTGTGACAGATTATTTCACAGGGGTCTTTGTGTTTAAAATAAATTAAATTCATTAATTAAATTGTCTATAAAAATGTTAACTGATGACTGCAGATATGTGACCGAGAATAGTGTACAGTTTCTCTAAATTCATAAATAAACAAATCAAGTAAACGTTTCTATTGAAAAACGATTTAAGACCGTCAGATTCAGGTGTAATGTCGTGAACAAACAAATCGCCCGATGTGGACGTTACCATTATCCCAAGCATCAAATAAAATGTGAGTTAAACGTTCGTCACCTGTATATCTTAATGTCCTATATAATCAAAAACAACTATTTTAAATTTGTTATGAAGGCAAGGCCAGAGGCTTTCAGGAAACACACATAGCTTCATATGCTGCGTAGTATTTTGGTCACATTCCTTAAGATCTTAAAGGCGCGATTATACATATACATTGCACTATACTTATTTCGAATATTCCGCCACTATCACTGTGTAAACTTCAGTTGTCATAACTAATTGGCCGCAATATGCGCCAGGTCTGACCCTGATTCCTGTATCTCTTCCATCCTCACGCGTATCCGGTACGCCGACGGTGAAAAGAGTCAAAATCGGTTACAAAATGAACTGCATTTGTCGCCGTGCACATAATGATGGCATGTAATTAAGTTGTAAATGCAAACATCGGGCGGCAGTCTACAATAAGGTGAAAAACGCGGTGAAACGCGACGAAAAACGCGAATGCAGCGCCTTCGCCAAGTCGCGGAGGGGAGAGTGGAGCGACGAGTTGAAGCCACCTTATGGTGGCCGCGTCACGTGATTCCAAGATGGCAGCGCCCATGCGACGAAGACCGAAAAGGTCTATAGAACGCCCAATTACATCACATAGTGCTATAAAAGCGCCACACAACAAAGGACTTGGTGAAAAAGAAACCGAAACTGATCCTGTGTTGTTGCCATCGGACAGATAGAAACGGAGCAGAGCGATAACGCAGGCATCATTCCCATTTCTCAGTGAATAAACATATTCATAGGGGAATGCGTGGCAAGCAGATTATTCGTTACTTGCTCGAATATTTGTAGTTTGTGCAAATATTCGTCGTTTTTTTCGAATATTCGGCTTTGCCTGAATATTCGGGAACTTCCGAATATGCAATTTTCGAATCGAATACGTTTCGAATAACGAAAATATTCGATTCGTATTCGAATTTGCGAATATTCGCACACCCCTAGTTAAATTGTAATGTTATTTATACTATCTTAAAGGGTACTTGACGCGGAAAGGATAAGTGCTAATAAATATGAAGTATTTATTCGCAATTAGCTATATTTTAATCATATAAAAACTTAAGTACACGAATATTGCCTTGATCTAGATGCCCACGTGATAGAAAATATTTAATACTCTTTCCAGGTACGTACCAGACACCCTTCGTCGGTTTGAAACGGAAACCACAATATTTGTAAATTTCTAAACGCCCGGTCCGAGAGATTTTTTTTTTTTTCGTTTTGCATGAAGCTGCGTGTAGGTGGCAGGAACGAAAACAAAAATTCCTTCGAGTGCCGACGTAAGATCTTCTTGGCGCCACTGAGCTGTATAGGAACCTAAATTGAGCTCCCTCAATAAAGCTTTTGTGCCCATTGTGACCTATCATTAGCCCCAACAAATTGCGGAGCAGCTTTTCCCGTCCGCTTCCTACTGGCGCTTTTTTCTTCTCTCGAGTTACCTACCAAGAGATCCTCGAACCAAGTCTTTGACAAAGGGCACCAGTTCTTCCAAGAGAGGTGTATTCGATTTGGAGCGCAATCGTACCCTTCCCAAACTCATGGCTACTGTCGCTCTAAGTTAAGCAGGTGGTCATGCGTTCGTACCGGCTACAACTGCCCGGCCCGATGCGGGATGCCCGTGTGGTGTTCAGTGCATCCTCTTGGCCTTGAGAACGCAAGAACTAGGAGAGTGGCACGATCGCTTGAGGCGCACGCCTGAATGAACCACCTGCGGCAGACGCCACGCCCGGCGCCCTCTCTGATCAAGATTTTGCTTTTTTCTTTTGAGTCCAAGAAAGGGTGCAAGCGCTTCCCGGATGTGACAAAGCCCAGCACGCATCCGGGTAATATGAGTATTTTTTTCCACCGCTTTTAGTGGCTTGGTATTTCCGGTGTTCCACGAACTGGGTCTGCTTCGTGTGCTAGGAGCTCACCTGGTACGACCACCTTGGGGGTGTTATTTTGGACGTGTAAAAGATCTATTACGTACTAATTGTCTTCACTGTTGTGACGTTGACCGGCAGCTGTTGGAACTTTTTTTTATTCAAGGTGTTATGTTTGTTTTGTTTTTTTTGCTTTATTGCTAATCACAGATGTGTGCATAAGAGCACTGTATGACCGAAGTCGTCTTTCTATTGTTCGCTGTGCCTTGAGTTAACTGTCGCCATCCCAGTACGTTGTACACCCGCTGGCGATATGAAGATGAACGCCGGACCGTCGACAGGTCCGTGCTATCAGCGCCATGACACGGCTGCCGTGGCGGCTTGCTTTCTTATCGCGCGCTTCGTCGAGATTAAGCTCTTGGATCGAGCGCTGTTCTCAGCTCTGCCGCTACTCCCCGCAGAAAGCGCGAGGATTGCGGAAGGAGCTTTTAAGACGCTATCTGTGGACAATGTGATCTAGTAGTTTTTTGTTGTGATATGTGCTAAACCGGAAAGCTGCGGAACAAATCAAAAAGTAACTTATACTTTCCGTTTCACAAAAAAAAAAAAAAAAAACCAGTTATTAGCGTTCGCAGTTATTATCGTTCACTCATGATAGCACGGACCGGTCGACGGTCCGGCGTTCACCTTCGGGCGGCGGAGAAAAGCTCACCGGAGAAAAGCTCACCGGAGAAAAGCTCACCGAAGATAAGCTCACCGAAGAAAAGCTCACCGCAAAACTGGCAGATGCGGAGAAAAGCTCACCGGCCTTTGAGCGGATACGAAGAAAAGCTCACCGATTTTTTTTTTTTTTTTAACTTAGCGGATTTTGCGTCAAACATTGCAATTTAACATAATTCGCATTCGTCACTTCATTAAAATATGTCCACTTTTTTGCAATATTCTTGAAGTTCATTGGGCATATTTACTAATTCATCAGAAATTAGTAATCACCCATTCTGTATATTAATGAAGCCGCGAGTATGAAATCAGAACGTCATACACCGGTAAAAAAGACAACAATTTATTGACAACTGGCAGGGTGCCGTCGGTAGCTCTGTCAAATAAGGATGTTTGTTCTTTGCGACCTAATATGAATAGCGGTGTGTGAACCATTTCAGTTTCAAATATTGTGTAGTGCCTAATAGATAAGTAGGTGTTTGTTGATGTAATCAGTGTCGGCTACGCAGTTTTTATTTTCTGTTAATTTTACTAACAAAACTTTAGTTGCGAGAACAGATTCGTCCTGTCATGTTTGTTGTCTTCACTACGTCGCCGTCGTTTGAGTGGTTTTTATCATGTATAACGTTTACCAACTCGCCCTATTTGCTACCTTACAGAAGACTCCACCGAACTATAGGGGGCGCGCTGGTCAGGCAAAATGGCAGACGAAAAAAGGTCGTTTTCGTCGTTCAGCACGCGGACCACCATAAGTTTCTTGTACTGTAGCGTAAAATCGGTGTTGCACATGAAAGCATAGCGATTTTTCGACGGTTGATACCTTCTTCTAGTCAATGCGTAAGAATGACACGGCGGAAGCATGAAAAGAATTACTGGAAACGATATTTGTTTCTATGCTGCCTACGAGTACCAAGCAGAGATAGCAGACGACAGAGTTGAAACGACCTCCTCTCATGAGCTTAGCGGCGTTGCCGCTACGCGGTGTCGATTTCGCTGGTGTCGCCAAAAGTTCACGAGTAACAACGGTGCCAGTGTGCAGCTCTGAAGGTCATGGGTGGCTCGCCGTAGAAAGGCACTATCACGCAAAGGCAACATGTGGAAACACCAGCACGAACGGCTAGAAAACTTGCATGTCCGTGGAAGAAAGAAACCTCGATATTCTACTGACTGTTTTGTCCTATTTTCAAAGGTTAACAAAAGCTTTAAAGAGAATTTAAGGCACCGCGTTGTTGCGCATGCACTTTCAGATTTCGGCATTTACAGTTTTGATTTTTAGTTTTTAGGCCTATATTATTAAGTTTTCGAACTTTTTCTGTTCTTCAAGTTCATAAAATTTTGAGTTGGGCTTTCGTTGCCTACAGAGTAAGCCACAGAAAACACTCGCCCGCAATTATTAATTTGGGAGCAATATACCCAATAAGTTGAACAAATATTATAACGTTCACTCATGAATAAAGAAAGCGGTTGAACCACTGATAAACCATGCCGAACAACGTCCGCTCTAGTTCACGTGCAATGTGCGAATCATTTGCTGGCAATGACGTGGGCACTGCGCCCACAAAAAGTGATGTCGAAATCGAAACCCACTTTCACGCTTTGTGCAGGGAGTAGCAGCATATCTGAAAACAGCGCTCGATCCAAGCGCTTAATCTCGGCATAGCGTGCGATAAGAAATCGAGCCGCCACGGCGGCCGCGTCATGGCGCTGATAGCACGGACCGGTCGGCGGTCCGGCGTTCACCTTCATATTGCCGGCGGGTGTACCCGCAATACCCATGGTCCCTTTTGTCATCTTATCTGCGTTCTGAAGAACATGTACGCTTTGAATGCTGTCTGCAGCTGCTAACGCACATGCTTTCTTTAGTTAGTTTAGCGTCCAATATTTGGTTTTGCGTCTGAATATTGTGTTTAATAGTACTTAAACGAGTCATTTGTTGGCACAAGAAATACACGGAAGTTATTTTTTTTAATAGTTATAATGGCATCTTGCTTCTTATATTGTGCAGTTGACAAGCTGGAAATAACTGCAAGAAGAAGCTCGGAAGGTTAATCTGCAGGAAAAACGTTCCTCGGTGCTCTGACGTAGAATAAAGTGCTAAATAATTTAGACACATCTTATTACCGACCGTCGTTTTACTTTCGAGCAACAAAATTGAAGTACAGGAAAAGTGATATTAAGGGAACTACTTTCTTGGGAAGTCTAAAATATTTCTATATAAATGGTTTACCAAATATTAATTCACTACTCCAGGAGGGCGAGTAATATGAAAACCTTAAAATTGCAATAACATTGTGAACTCTGCTGCCATAGTCATGTAAGATGACACCCTTCTTTCCAATTCCGCAAATAGTGTCAAACTGATGTCGGCGCATTGCAGACAACCCGCTATTACGTCCCGGTAGCAGCGTAAAGTCACGAGTCCTTCACCAATGAGGATATGTCGTTCGCTTTTTATGTAGTGTGGAGGAGTGAAAACTAATGAAACTCATAGTGGAGTTACGCTTCAGTATGGTGACGCTTGTCTGTCACCCCAGCAAGTGTACAAATCGAGTAGAAAGTTCACTACAGTGTGAGTTTTGTGACAAACTCCCCTGGACTGCTCAGCCACATACCGTCGTGAAAAGAGGGTCTATTGAGGCAGGTGAACGTATAATAATAAAAAATCGTCAAGTGATGATGAATAAAATAGCCACACTTGTCAACGCCAGTCAAGGTTATTGCCCCTAAAGTGGTTACTACATTTTTGTGCCCATCAAGGAGGCGATGGAAAGAAAACATTTTCCTTTAGATGAACAGGTGGAAAACTCGGCGCCTGGGTTACTTCTTCCAGCACCCTAGTATATATCTATTTTTACAGCAATTTTTAGCCCGTACTAAGCGCAGGGAGACCTGTAATAAAACGAAACAAAAAATCATATTAAAAATAATTCACATGCGCGCCACTTATGTTTCAAGGAAAGCTGAAGCACTTTTCCAGAAAAATAAATTTAAATAAAATTTCTGTAATTTTTTTGACGTTTGAATTTTATTACCGCACTGTAACTGGGCCGAAGTAGACGGAAACTACTTTTATTTTATAAAATAAAAAAGAAAAAAAAAAGAAAGCGCCCGAGGATTGTAGCAGGGCATGCGGCAAGCCTATATAACCTGTTATCTGTGAAAGGCATCATAACGTTATTGTTGGCATCCCCAGCCAGCGTGGTGACGACGTTACTAGATTATCTCCGTTCTGGAACTTACGCAAAGGGGGGAGTGCCCTTCCCCCCCCCCCCCCCCCCTTTTTCGTCATCTCCAGTCCGCCTCCCTTCATGTGAAGAGCCATCAAGAGTTTCGTTTCAAAATATTTTATCCTAAAAGTACGGTGAAGCGACACCTAGACGCTAGGCTCCAAAATATTTTCCATAGAAGACACTGCAGTTACCATAGCAGCCGTCCCTAATGAACGACGGGAGGCCGACCGCCGTCATTGGGGGAAGGGGGGGGGGGTCCTTGATTATATTATGGTAGCAGCGGCGACCAAGGTTCTCCTGATCCCACCGATGACGTCACTTTCGCGAGTTTTTCCCTCCGCTTTCGTGCTCTTCCACACTTGGCACGCAGCCGCAGGTGGGGCTATGGCGAAAGTTTAATTAGCAATTACGCCGCTGCTTCTCATAAAAAGTATATAAAATATTAGTCACAAAATACTTGAAGTCAATCATTTTAAACTTTCACTGTTTTTTCGAACTCGAAAGCTTCTTCATCGGAAAAGAAATACTTTAATGAATTAATAATTAGTTATATAATTTTGAGGAAAAAAATAAAATATTTTAATTTGACTGTTCCTCGTATTATCTATTTTCTTCTTCTTCGTCTTCTATTTTCTATTTTCTTCTTCTTATTTTTTGTACTTAATGCGGTCAAGGTGTAAAAAATTGTGAATAGAAGTATCTATAATGACCAATGACCCTTCCTAACCATCTGTTTAGTACGCACTTCTGGCGCCTTACAGGAACTTGTCATAACTCCTAAAATAAGTTTGTAATATTAAAAGTTAGAAGTAGTGGGGATTTCACACGAAGTCGCGCCCTATGACATCGCAATATTATCTTACGAAGTATTTAAATCAAACATAATGAACGTGCATGAATTGGACAAAAAGTCGTTTTTCTCAATTTATACACTACTTATTTAACGTATCTAAGCCTGCTACCAGCGAAAATGCTAATGTCCGTGTGCAAGATAAATTGTAGCATCTTGATGGTGTATTTAAATGCACTGAAAATAAGCTCGAATATCATAACTCTTTTGATCATGAAGGGTATGTATACTTACAAAATCTTCACTAGATGTGCTTGGTGTTGCTAACGAAGGCTCACGAATGGAGATCCTAAGGCAGTGTCAGAAATATCGATTCGGATTTAACGTAGAATTTACTCAGCTTACGCCATGTGATCCTCTTTTCCTGCAAGTTCGTCGAGTCGGAAGGACAAAGGAATGCCCCGAGCAATGTCCCCTATCGAACTTTGTCGACGACAATAGGGATTACGGTGCGGAAGGCAGCTTGGAACGAGCTTCATAGCTAATGATCAGGCAATTAAGGATTTGAAATCCCCGAAACTAATCTGCTACCAAGAATATAAATTGTGGCTCATGAGTATTGAGGCGAGTTTGTACAGGGAAGGCAACAGGATGGTACCCTCCTTTTTTTATCTGCGTGTGTGAAAGAAATATCTATACTTTGTCCGGCTCTCAGAATAGTGCTTCGTAAAAAAATCGTTTTAATCCTTCGGGGTTTTGATCTCTACAAGTATATTGTGAGCTTACTTGAAACATTTTCCAGCCGAGATTTTTTTTAACTTTTCAACTCTAAACATTTTTCAAATGTTCAGATGTTTTCTTGTTATGAAAAGGACGTTTTTAAGTCCCATCCATAGCTTTGGTACTCACGAGGAAATGCTTTCAAGTTCGCAGGTTTACGGTCAAAAGGCTATTTTCTACACAAATATTCGTAATTATAAAAGGAGTACCACCATTCAGTTATTGCGAAAAAAAAATCTGCCTTTCCTGATTTTGAACTTAAAAAGCCTAAGTAAAAGAGGAATAAAAAAAAAGGACACACCTGAAGCTGCGAAGCTTCCCCCAAAAATAGTTTAACATTATAATTAATTTAGAAAACGGAGTAAATCAAGGCCTTCGTATATCCTGTAAAATATTATTCTGACCTGTATAAATACGTTTTTTTTTTTTTTATTCAGATTACCCGTAGGTCAGTTTCTGTACTAGTGAATACTGAAAATAAAGAACCGTTTAAAATTATTCAACTAACCACATAAGCAATACAAAGCTCATTTTCTATGTCAGAATGTCATTTTCTATCTCTAATCCTGCGCTCCTTCTGTTGTTAATTTGCACGTAGCATCAAAAAAGCGGACTGAGGCAAGCTAGCCAGCCTCGAGAATTATTAATTAGGTCGTAACTTCTATCATGCAAGGAAAGCTCTATTTTTCGTTTCAATTTTATAAAGCGTGCCTTTTCGGATTTTAAACCAGGCAACCTCTAGGAAATATTAGTGAGTGACAGGGGCTTCTATACGAGTGAAAGCGATTTCGCTCTCAGTAGAGAAACAAAAATATATTTGAGAAAGAGGAAGCAAAAGCGCAAGGAAATAAGTGTTTTCTAGAACGAAAAATGATGATAAGTTAAGCAGTGGAAAGGAACGAGACTTATCTAATAGAAACAGGGACAAGCAAATCAGCATGCCTTGTGTGCGGAAAATTTTTATTCAACTTTCATCAGGACTGCACGATGCGACCAGTTAACCTTCCCAGAATAATATTTTTTTTTTTGTTTGTCTGTGTGTGGCGCGTTGTATCAGTGGTTTTGCTTGATATCCGCCAGCTAAACTCGGCAGCGAAATCTTATGCAGCTTGCTATTCATCCCCGCCCCTTTTTTACTGGCATTTCTCTTCTTTAAAAAAAAAACAAATCCTAGATTATACAAAACCGTTGGCGATAAAAAAGGGATAGATACACATAAACAATTGAGTAGCCGGTACAGCTCAAGATAAGACGCGCAAGCCTCACGGCTGCGGCTTGATGATGTTGCTGGTACGGAGCGGGCAAGGATGGCGCGTTCGCCTTCATACGAATCGCGACCGCACTGCTATGAAATCGGGCATATCGAACTTGCAACTGAGACTCGGGAGAAATCTGAACTTCAATATTGTGCTCCTGATCTGCCTCGATCACTGTCCGACCCTGCCAGTTTGAAAGACCCCGACGGCTTCATATGCCAAGTAAAATATGCCTATGAATTCATCATCGTAGGTCCACTGATAGCCACAAAAAATAGGCGGGGCGCATAGAGCCTTCTGCAGGGTTAAAACGGATTTTTGTTTTGGTTTTAAATGCTTCCACTATTTCACTCAACGGCGCGGAGCCTTCCTAATGAAGACGTGTTTGTTTCTTTCCATTCACCGATGCGTTTCATATCTATATAGATATATAAACCATCCCCAGGCCTTCCCGCCATCCTTATCTTAATGAAGTGTAACAACAAACAATATATATATATATATAAAAGATAAGAAAAAAGGCTTAGCGAGTTTGTGTACAATGGTCCAACCTAGTAGTAGTTTTTTGCGCTCTTTCCGCCTCAACTGAAAGTGATAAACAAAAGCGACAGCATTTCACAAAAGAGGTAGTTCCTCTCGAGCCCAATGATCGTGCTTGCATTTGCAATCAGGTTTGCTTCGAGCTTAAGCCGTTCGCAATAAGGTGATTAAAGTTAATAGGCTGTAATTACCTCTCAAAGTCACCGAAAGGAAAAAAAAAAAAGATCCGCAATTACCAGCTGATCAAAAGAACAAATAGAGTATTCTACGTTATCACATAACAAACCTAGAGGGCGAAGTTCCTTTCCTTCATTTTCGTGTCCATCAGGGAGCACATGTGCGTTCCACGCGTAGTTCAACACAATCACACGCATCCGCCAATAAAGTTCTAACCAGTACGTCGTAATTTCTGTAACACAACGTCGGCGCTGCCCGAAGCGCATAAAGGTACAATAAAACAAAAATTAGCCAGAAAGAAGGCAATACCGTGCAAGCTGAGCACTGCCATCACTCACGTCAAAGAAAACCGCGCGCACGAACACGCGGGCAATAAGACATTCTCCATCAGGCTGCCCCCGACATCTTTTATAGGATGCATTCACGAAGCTGCTCACGCATATCACCACACACGCACCCGCCTGCACACAAACACACGCACGCGCACTCACGCACACTCACGCGCGGACTCTCACACAGCGATGTATATCGGAGACTAATGCATGCAATCACAAAGAATCCCCGTCGACTTCCCCCCCCCCCCTTTTTTCGTACGCCCCCCTTACCCACCCTCAAATAAGCTATATATGATAAATAACGCTTTCAAACGGGACATGCGAGTCACACAGACGCACACATAGTCCCAGGCTCAAACAGACGCAAATGCGCAATATATACTCGCGCACATACAAAGTTGGGGGGGGGGGGGGGCGCACACTGCGCATACCGGTTCAGCGAGCAACTGTCACGAACCCATGCGGGCTATTGGCCGTCTCTGCTTAATATAGATGGCGATGGGTAGCCGGCCACTGCGGGAACTGCGCGAATATAATGGCTCGTGCCGTGACTCCGGCCCATGTCGGAGACACAAAGAGGGCATCTGGGCAAGGAGGCAAAAAGGAAGGAAAAGGGGGAGGTGCAGTCCCAAAGTCGTCGTCCCAGACCGTTAGCCTCGACTTCGATCTCTGCGGCTTTCGCATGACGCGATCAAATCGAGCGTGTGCGCGCGCGACGCCCGGCTCAAATGCGTAATTGCAGCTGCCCTGTTGACGCAGTGTACGCTGTCGAGTCCGCCCTCCTGCCCGTCAGTTGATTTGTTTCGTGGATTCGAACACGAAACTTTGCTTATGCATAATGTTTGTTTGATTGTTTCTCCAGAGAGGCGTAAAGGGGTGGGGCGGGGGCTTGTTCTGGCAGGGCTATCTTCGGTACACAGCACATGCACGCACGCACGTGTCATATGTGTGTTCAAGAAGCACCATGTAGCTTATGCGTGCACACTATTATTCTTCGTTTATAATTGTTTTCGATCTTTCCACAAGCGACGGTGTCGAGTTTACTCGTATCGGTTTATTGACTCGAAGCGTCGGGTGCGGCGGTACATTTCGTTGTGTCGTTTTCTACTTTTATTTTCTGGATATAGAAAGAAAAAATGGAAGTGATTCACGAGGAGTTTCTGTAAATGGTGGAGCTAGATGCAAAAACAAAAGTACACGCGCATAAAAAAAAGGGAGGCTGCAAGAGAGATACGGGGATAAAGAAGGCTGCAGAAGCCCCACCGAAACGATCGTTTCCTGACAATGAAACGTAGAGACCCTAATAGCGATCAGCGGGCGTAAATGTGCCGGCATCAAGCAAACGTATGTTTTGCGCCTAATGCGAGATCAATAAACGAGTCGCTGCATCATAGCGTAATGCGCAGCCGAGTCAAATAGCGTTGGGATCAAAAGAAAAAAAAATAGAAGAAAAAGAAAACGCTTTATATATATATAAAGCTTGGTGTAAATTGTTCAGTGGCAGTCGCTGTTCACCAGTGCGGCCACGAAGAGCGAGTTTCATTCATCAAATGTTGGCTGAGCCATGTTCTTGACTGGTCTCTACTGCGACCGAACAATGCGAAGGATTCGAGAGGTGCATAAAGGAGATTGAGACGGTTTCGTTACTTTGAGGCACCCTATCACGCAGGGGCCGTAGACGAGCTGGATAAGACAAGTACACAAGCCGAACAAAACATTTCGGCTGTCTAATGTAAACATTTCAGCTCACCACGAATCTATATATTTAGTATAACGCAAAAAAGAGACTCGGAAGTCTGTTGTCTAATATAGCGAAACATAAAGGCCGTATGTTTTTGTTAATATTAAACGCAATAGTGTTTTTAGAAACAAGTAAAGTGTTCTTTTTTAGCTCCTACGTTATTGGTCGTCGCACTGAATACTTCGATTGTATTGCATTGAAGAACATATCCCGTTAGACTAAACATTATTTTCAAAAAGGGAGGCCGTTCCAGCTCTTGTTAAGCATAAATTGTCTGCTTTCGTCTGACACTGCGCAAAAGACTTCGAACGTTGGGCTCGTTAATATATAGGTTTAGCTGTCTAGCTTCGGACGATGACTTGTTAGTTATACTGAACTAGTTCGTCATTTAATGAGTAAAGTTTAATTAGCGAATGCATATAGACACAGGTGAAGTGCACATTGTCAAATATGCTCTTGTTTTATCTAGCACATCTTAATAAAAATATCAATAAAATACAGCAGTTCGAATATGTCACAGCATTGTAGCTATCGCTGAAATGTAACAGATGTTGAAAGATACCAATGAATTTATATATTTTGTTTTGTATAAGTGGCTCCTCTATCCCGCAGACAACTCTGCTCATATCAATGTTTGAAACATTCGACATAGGCGTATTTAGTGCCTCAGAAGTATAAAGAAGTGGGGGCTTTTTCTTCCGACTCCTTCCCAAGTTCAATTTGCCAGCCTCTTCCCGACGGTGAGGATTATCGTGTGCCACACGTGCGTCCGCTTTCTCCCGGTCGCCGACCCTCCCAATTAAACGAAGTTCCTGTCTCATTGACAGACCGGCCAATTCCGGTGCCGATCGGCGAGACAGTTGCGAAAATTCTTCCATTGATAAAACAAGAACTAAAACAACAACAACAACAACGACGACAGGGATTAATGAAAGAAACAAGCCACAAACAAAGCGCCTGCGGCAGCGACGGGTCGTCTTCTTCAGGGCGACGGCGGGGGACCGCTGCCGGGCGTTCTAAATAAAGCGAATGGCAGGAATTCTCCGGAGACGCCTAATTGCTTCTCTCCACGAGAGCGCTGGGCTCACCGAGAAAGCCGGCCGAAGCCAGCCGTTGTTCCCCCAATTTTCGCCGCCGCAAGCCGGCGGCAGTCGGCAAAGAGTCGTCGGCGGCGGCTTGCGCATCTAATAGCGCGAGTGGCGCACACGTCCCTCCAGGAATAGGTGTCCTCGTCCCTCTCGACACTCACGCCGGGCCGCGGCCTGCAAACAATCCCCCGCAGACCTCGGTTCCGAGTTCGCTGTCTTCGGTCCACGCGCCGCCTCGCATCCTCCGATCAGTATATTGGCTTCGAAAGTATGCCGAGAGCGAGTCGTCTGCTTCTTGCCCAGCAGTTGCGGTAATGTCAGAACGGCGCCGAGCTCTTATTGGCTGATTGAATGACATAGTCGGTAGACCTCTAGGAATCTCCCATTGAGGTCTACCCACTATCCCTTCATTCAAAGCCAATCAAAGCTCGGCGTCCTTCTGACGTCAGCGCAACTCCTGCGCTAGAAGCAGACGACTTTGTCTCTGCACTTGCTCTCCGCATAGGAGCGGAAAGGCGTCGAGATGCTTTTGAGAGATGTATTTTGCGAGCTTCTGATTCGTCTCACCAGGCCGAGTACAGACATCTTAGTTCAAACATAGAGCAATGGAGGGGAAAGAATCCCAGTTGCGGCAACATCCGAGACGCTGCGCACAGTTGCATATACAGCTGCACTGCTGTGTTGAAACTTATATGCCCCGCAAAATTTACCGGACGGTACTACACTGTGACGTCGCGTGACGCAATGACATCACGTGAACTAAATTCCCGCTATATTTAGCGCACACGCATTCTCCGTTAATTTTAGTGGCACAATTGTCACGTCGTGTGACATTTACGTCACGCGATCTGTGACACCATAACGACACAGTGATTCTCAGCTAAATTTAGCGCAGAATTGTTCACGCAAAAATTTGGCGGGCCACGACGCACGTATACGGGGCTCGCACAGGGCCCGCTACGAAACGTCGCCAAAACAGCTAGCTGCCGGGAAAGAAAATTAGGGAGAATACATTCTACTCTGCATATTTGCATTAGGCAGCGCGGCTATAAAGCGCAAATCGTCCCCTGGCTACGTGGACAAATGACGTCCATGAGAGAACGCATGCACATCGCGCTGTTGACGCTGTCGCGCAGTCGGGTGTTGACGGGAGAAAGGGCTGCCATCCGCGCACCAATATAATGGGTTCGCCGGAACGGCTGAGACAGCAGAGACAGATGTCTCCACTGGCATTTGGATGTCACCAACGATAGGCGGCGGCAGCCACCCTTCTTGATTCATAAGGGAAATCCCGAGGATGCGGCCCGCGCTGATTTTTTTGCGGGGTGATATGTGTTTTGCCAGTAAAGTATTTTGCAGATAGCGTCCCGACCTACAATTACAAAAACCACAAAGCCCAGCCGCTGCCAGATACCAATTTTCGGTTGAGTGGACGTGTTTTCTTGGGCAGCTGCTTCTTTTGGGTATAGTTTCCTACAGCTCGCTTTACAAACAACGTACAATTAGGGAGGTCGAATCAAATCAACGATATGCAAAGTCGCTCCTTTTTTATTGCAGTAAAATGTCGAGCGATATCTTTATTGATTTTGGCACGTTTCACCCAAAGGTAATACCGGTACTGTCTGACACGAAGTTGCGTCCTTATGGTATTGTCATCTTACGAATATTTAATCAAAATAATTGCCGAGTTAAGATTTGCTCAATGCTGCCTATCATATATATATATATTTCACTCTTAAAATTTGCATGCTTGGGGAGCGTCTCAAGTACAGAAAGCCATCAGCTCAGATGGTAATGGAAAGTACGTACAGTCGTTCGTCATTCAAAAAGAACACGTGACCAGTGCTCAGATTGTAGAACCCTCCTAGCCACTTATAGTCGCTTGCAAGTTAAAAAGAAAGTAAAATGCGGCGAATTTTTAGTATCTTTTAACCCTCTGCAGCCAATGAAATTGCGGCGAACACCGAAGAACGAATCGAGAATTGCTCATTAACTAATACCCGTGCCACACGGACAACTCGAATGCCATCTACAACAGATGACATTCGTGTGATCAACGAATCGGCTGCGATCTGTTGCGCGTGGTACGCCCCACGCTCGGAGTGTCGCGTGCTGACTGGCCGATCGTTCAAATGTCCTTCGTTGTAAATGGCATTCGAGTTGACCGTGTGGCACGGGTATAAGCTCAGGCGCCCCTGCGTTCGTTAAGCTGACAGTGGCAACACGTGAATGAGGTGTCTTCCTCCATACCTTGCCAATTGGTCCTGGCGTCGAAAGGCGATAAACCCCGCCTCCTCTACTAAATGCTGAGTAAAACTGTGTTTTGTGTATGTTTAGGCAGCGGCAGTTGAATCAGCCCCAACGGGCGTCTGGCATCTCTGCTGTAGATGAGAAATTCAGCCAGTGTGGTACCGCTGCTAGCCTGGGGGTCCTTAACGTTCATCGTGCAGTTGTAGACTGCTTTGAGTATATGATTCCGATACCTCCGATACGCCCGATAACGATACCAGATAACGATACGATGCATGCGCAAAGGCGGCCGCGGAGTATCGGATATCCTCACTGAAGTCATCCGAACGATATACTAAAACCCTCTAGGGATATACACTACCGCACGCCGGTATTACGCTCATTCAAATTTAAACGGGCCGGGGTGGGTGGGAGGGGGAAAGAATCTAAATGCTCTCAGGTTCGAGAAATGTTATTAAAGAAGTTTCTACATGCGCTCATCCGTTCAAACTGTCATCACCGACGACTGTATACTCATCGCGTGTATTCATGTTGTTTGTTGCCTAAGATCGAGTTTGTCGTGTCGAATGTGTGTTCACAACAATAACCGCGGGTAATTTATAGGAAGAAACAAAACGATGTTCAGAGTGCCTTCCCTACATGAACACACGTTGCACTAGTCCGACTGAATTCCCGCGGCAAAAGAGTCATCTGCAGATGGTGCGCACCCCACAGCGGCGGTTCCGGCTTCCCCAGAGTCGAACGGAACCGAAAGCTGCGACCATCTGTCACCCCTTGGCAACGGGCAAAGGCCGAGCTTGTTTGCTTTTCGCTTCGGAGACTGCGGAAGTCCGCTTGTGGGCATCGGCAGGGAGAGAGAAAGAGCGGACGCCGCGTTTGTATTGATAGAGAGAAGGAAAGAAACCAACAAATGAGGGGGGAGTGTTACTGATGCTGAGTTCTGACGCTAATGATGCTCGCTGCCAAATGACGCGGAACAGAGTGGTGCCTGAAAGTTAGCCCTGCGCTGCTACGACGGAGGCGAGGTGAGGGCGGGTGAATTTGGAAGGAGTTATCAGTGAACATTACTTCGGGCGGCTTTCAGAGCGTCTGTCACCTAACTTTAGCTGCTCTAATATCTTTTGGAAACGGGTAACAATTAAACTTTTTTTTTTTTTTTGTCGGGGTGCCGTTATTGCATAAGCTGAGAAAAATATCGTTAATACTTCGAAGCAATGTTGAGTTCGAATTCGCCCCATTTCCAAGAGACCGGGATTTTTAGGTAGATGACAATGGGTTAACTCTTATGCACAGTGTTGCTTGGTTCGTCAGGTGAGCGTATTTAGGCTCGAGGCACAGTATGGGGATGTTGTTTCTATACGGAATCGTCACTCTAACGCAGGGTTCGCGAGTCTCACTCCAGAACATTGCGTTACTCGAACGGCTGGGACACAATACTATACAAAAGTAGAAATGAGAAAAGTACAATATTTTGTTATTGGCCGCGTTCGTAAATTGTGATTCACAAACCGGTGGAAAGCGTTGCGCATACTGCTTAGTGTTGAGCACTATGCGTTTTTCTATTTCTCGTTTAGTTTGAGGTGCACTCCAATTCTCAAGCACAGGTAAGGCAGTTTCAGAAAGCAATCGATTGAAGATACGCACGCGCACATCGGCCCTTACAGACTAAAACTCATTTACGCATACGCACAAGCATGGCCAAATTTTAACGTTGAAATCTACTATAAGCAAGTGGATTGCCGGCAAGTCTCGTCAATGTGATGCCGCTAGCAATCTCATTCCCAGCGTGGGGCTATCCCCCGCTTATTATACGTTTCCTATTCGGACGAATCAATATGCATGCCACACCACTAGGGGAACAAACTTGGCGATGAATATTAACGAGACCGCGAATCCTCGAATGCGAATGAAACAAGCCACAGCGTTCCCGATCGAAAAAAAAAAAGCAAAGATGGATCTAGAATAATTTAAACATCAATCGCTATCGAACCACACTCGCTGTCATTATGACTAAAAGAAGCGGAAACCACGCTTGGCTGAAATTGGACACAAAGGATCTCACTTTCGTTTCGTTCTTCTTTTTTTTTTTAATCTAAGCTTTTCTTTTTTTTTTTGAACAAGATTGTATAAACGGAAATCATTCCGAAACCCTTTCTGCGAATTCGCCGATTCGTAAAGCTTTCAGGGCCGTTGGCCCCTGAATGCGGTTTTATATACACGCCGCTCTTGCATCTATCCATGCAGCGGAACAAATAGAAAATAACTAAAAAAAAAACTATTACGAAGCTTCGCCTCCATGCAAGCTATCAGAAAGAACGAGCGGCGTTACTTTATAGTTGTCGATACAATTCGCGGGGCCTGTCTTAAGTCGTCCTGGTTGCTGTGGATTTCTCTGGCCTGCGCATCGTTATTCCTCCCTATCTGCGTAGCGTCGGAACCCTTTTATCGGATTCGGCGTCTCTCGTTCCATAGCCTCGGGGACCAGGTGATTTATTCCACGCGCGTCGGGGTTCATGCAGAAATCGATTTAAAGAATGCGGTGTGTAACGTGAATTTCGAGGTGAGCTGTGTCCAGCGCCTAAAATGTGTGGCAATCGCTTGGAGAAAATACGCGAGAAATTGCGACAGCGCGTCCTGCTATCTACAAGGGAACCCAATAGTCAAGAACAAGAAAAAAAAATGATATGTAGCGAAGGTTGCATGACAAAAGTAAAACGAACCGACCGCGACGACGTGCATACTGTTTCATTTCTTGGTCTCACGTATGTCGCGGACAGCAGCATACATCAGCTTGAAAATGCTATCGCTCGGCTCGGAAAGAATTGGAGAATGAAACGCGAAATCTGATGCGCTCGTGCGTGCTCGCTTGACGCAACTCTTTTTTTTTTTCTTCATTTGAACTTGGCTTGAAATATTGACTTTAAGGTTTTATTTGTTTTTATATCTTTTTGTTTGTTTCCACGGGTATCTTCACGGGTGGGCTAGTTTTCAACCTTTCTGGGGATGTGGTCGTGTCGGTTACAACGTTGTGTAATGCGGGTGTCATGGGAGGGAGGGGGATTGACCTTGTTGTCCTTGGAGTATTTGAAGGTCGCGTATATTGCCTGCCCACCAGTGTTCACACGAAATTGGCTACTGCGCTACATCTGCATAGTTGTACCTTTCTCACTTTCCCGCAGGAATGAGCTCTGAGCGTTGTGAGTTAATATAAATTAAAAATAAATAAATGCTGTTGATGCAGGGTGTCCGAAAAAAGGGAAGTCACGTTGATCCCAAAAGAGCGAGCGAATGCCCACACCAGGTGTTAGGCACTGGGCGTGCGCCAAAACCAGATCTGCGAGAAGGGAATTAGCAACTGTGAATTCGCCGTGCCGAGAGCAGCGTCACTGCAAAGACACGTGGCCTCAAAGCCGCGCATTTGTCTATAGGCGTACGTGCAAATTCTTCCGATAATTTTAGAAAAGCTACTTGCGGAATGTGAATAAAATTCTGTTTGAATGCTTTTAGATGAACGGGGGATTGATATTCCAATAACTCTTGTTACTTCTTTTGTATAAGGTGCAGAAGATTTAGCCCTTGTGTATAAAAAAACAATCATGTCAAGTCCTCAAGGAAGCAACAAAATTGTAAAAAAAAAAGATCGATCTTGAAATAAAAAAAAACACAATTATAATTTGAGGTTAAAAAAATATGGTCTTACTTTTAATCTCGAAGCGAATAGAAATTAATCTAGAACTATCCGAAGTTAACTTTTTTTTTTTTAAATACTAAAAATAACTGTAACAAGAAGATCTATATTGCATGTCGACCTTTAGACAGACATTAACTCTTTCAGGCACTCATCTGCTTCGGTTTTAAGTATTCTGAGCAACGAACACTGTTCATTCAGGACAAAACCTTCTTTCGAAGAACTCGTACAAAATTCAGTAATCAAGCCTAAGCACCACCTAGGTATGGCTCTATGCAAGTTCTTTTCAATGTTTAATTGATTCCATTTCATAAAGCAAAATCATCTTGTTCCGGGGAAATGTTAAGCCGGGTCAGACTGCTTATACATCCTACAAAAGACAGTCGGCATACAGATTCGAACGCGAGTCATTGTGAGATCCGTGCTTCGAGTGAAGCATGGCAATGAGTTTGCGGAGAAAACTTGGCACGCGGCATTTGAACCGCGGATATCGAAGTGATACGTGTTCGCAGACTTTGTTTTGTATGATGCATGATCACTGTGACCCCGGCTTTAGAGAATATTGCTGAACCGCCGCAGGCGCACAACGTCGAGCGGCTATACACGATTAGTCTTGAGGCTAATGAGAGCGTGACAAATAAGGAATCGCTTCTTTTTGCCCTTTTGGTAGGGTGGTCTGTTTCATCCTATCATTGTGAAAAGGAAATAATACTTATCATAAAAGAAGCGTGCTTGTATTTTTTTTTTCTAAACTGGGAAGTATTGTTTGTAGATTAAGCAACATAGAAGGCTTATCGCTCCTTTGTCGCACTATGAATGCAAAACTATTTCGTTTGTTTCACGACAATGCAGGGTATGCGGTCTGAGGAGCAATTAGAAGGCAGGATAACTCAAACTTCTTCCCGACTGCTTGGGCTCTAAGTTAAGGTGATATCATTTTACCATTTTGTCAAGACGGTTGCGTATATCACGGCCACACACAGACGCTAAAGATTCGTGCACGCTACGGCATACCTAGAGCCATCTGTCCAACCATTTCGTGGAAAGAAAAATGCGACGATGCAACAGGTTTGTCAAACTCACATTTTTTCTCAGTTAAACTTGTCCCATCTGAAGAATGTCAGTTAAAAAAGACCATGAAAAGAAATGCAATAATTGAGCAAGAAAACGGGATGCATAAATGTATTGTCAATTATGTCCTACGTTTTCTAGCTTGTTTGAGTCCCGATGGCGCCATTGCACACCACCACCGTGCAGTCGCTGCTAGGAAAAGCGCAGTAGCTCATCTGGAAAACCAAAAGCGCGGCAATAACAATGTAAGTTTGGGAGTATATTTGAGTGGGGGCTATCTGAAAATTAGCACGATAAGTATTAAACATAAAAAAAAACGTAAATTACATATCTTATTCTCGGTTCCTTTTCTCTCATCTAAGTGCGAAGTATTTATTCGCACTACATGTTAAATGAGTGTGTGTTCAAATTAAGCTTTGAGAAACAATACAGGCAAATGTTTGTTATTTAGTGCACATTCTCTAGTGCGAATGTTTAGATGTTTTCTTCTAAATCTCAATAACACAAACCTTCATAAAGACCGGAGTGCAACTGCGTTTTATTTTATGTTTAAACAAAGAAAGAATAAATGCAGTTATAATTTCATGGCGCAGCGTGCGTTCTGGGGAGTATAATGGCCCCAAAATCGTGCTTGTGTACCAAAATGCCGGATACACACAAGCTATGAGTTGCATTTGTTGCATTTTAAAAGCGTTCATTACTTCGGAATTAAAAACAACGCGAAAAGACGAGGACCAGACAAAGAAGTGACACGGACGCAGCGCTGACTTACAACTGAGTTTATTGAATGCAAATTCGCAATATATACTTGCGTTGTCACGAACAAAAGAGAAGAAAGAATTCAGCCCACGTGATACATCACCAATAAAAATCTAAAAAATAATAAAAATGCGCCATGACACAGCCGTACAGAGTACGTGCTGAATAACAAGCAAGTCAGGGAACTAGAAAATTAATCTCTTTGCCTGATAGGGCCACAGAAGGACTGCTTACACATGCTGCATCCAACCTCGCTATCTCAACAGCCTCCAGAACTTCCCCAGTTGTTTACGGCTATTGAACAACGGGCATACAGAAATTTGAATTTACCGCTGAGGTGCTGCTCGAAATGATGAGAATTCATCGGTTGCTTTGCGATAGACCTCAATTCGATTTTAAGGAAGAACAGCCGAAGGAAGAAAATACGGTCGTCGATCATCGGGGGCGAAATGCGGCGTAAAGAGCGATTGATGTGAAACGTGCTCGCGGTGGGTCTTGTCGTTTTTGTTTCGAAACGTGGAGAAAATAAAATGTTTTGAAACATGCAAGATTGTTATCGGCGACCTGAACGCAAGCTCCAAGGAACAAAGCAGTTGTGGCTGCGCCCATCGACGCCGATAGTCCCCTACATTTGATGGTCGATGCCGCCACACAGCAGCCGCAAATACGGGATTACAATATTGGTAGCAGAGATCGAGGGAAGTATTGAAATTTCGCACGAAATAATAGGTTATACCGGTTATACAGTTTTACGGGAAACACACATTGGACGCGGAATTCGAAAGGTGCAGAAAGATTTCTAGGCTAGGTGGCGCAAGGTACCGCCCAATACAAGGGGGCACAGCCGCCAGCATCCATCTATTCCTATAACCACCGCCTGCAGGTCCGTCGCCGCTGGTTCGAACACTTGAACACTCCTCCGTCCCCGCACCGTCCCGTTTTCGGCACGGCGCCCACGGCGCTTTCGCCGGGACGGGGTGACTTAGGCGCCCGTTTCCGGCTTGATCGGCGTCGCCGTCGCCGTCGCCGTCGGCGTAACCGCACGATGACGATGAGAATGACGCCATCATGATGACGATGACTCTATATTCCCCACTAAATTTAGCGGAAAAATATTCCCCGCTAAATCTTGCGGGAAAACGTTCCCCGCTAATTTTAGCGGAATTTTTTTTTTCCGCTAAATTTTGCGGGGAAAATTTCTCCGCCAAATCTAGAGGAAAAAATGCCCTGCTAAAGTTAGAGGGAAAAATTCCCCGCTAAATTCCCGCCAAAGTTTCATGCGATACTCTCACCACAGTAGTGCATTTTCTGCAGCTTGCGATTAACACACGTCGATCCACACCCATGTTAGTAATAGGGGACTTTACACCTTCTCCCTTCAGTACCCTTCCCTCCTCCTCCTCAAGAGCTGCGCTCTAATTCGGCGTTGCAGGGTGTTGCAAACGTCTTGCATTTTTCACGCAAAATTAAACGACGGGATGCCGCACGCTCTTTTGCCGCCCAAATGGCAAAATGGCGGCCGGACGAGCTCTCGAGTATGTATATCTGAATGACGCCAGTTAATAAAAAAAGGCCAAAAAGGGCCCCATTTACCATTAAAAGTTTCAAAAAATCATTTATAACTGTTTCGTTCTGAAACTTTTTCAGTTGGTTCGGACCGCTGGCGCAATATTTGGGCGGAAAACGAGCGCTCGGCAATGCGTAATTCATTTCTACAAAAAAAAAAAAAAAAAAAACAAGAAACACTGCAGACTTTTTTTTTAGGGGACGGCCTGTAGGTACCTTTGGCGTGAGAACAGCAGGGCGTCTCTTCCGAGGGTCAGGCCTCCAGCACGCGCCGTGCTTTGTGCTCTTGCATGCTCAGGGATCGAGAGACGTCGAAATGTCATCGAAGACAGTACGACTGAAACTGCTCCCTGACGTTGTCATCCTGTGTGTGACTACACAAGGAAAGCCGTCATACCCTCCGGTCATGATCGTTTCTAGATGTTCCCCTTAATACGGAACGCGACAACGAAAAGGAAAAGAAAAAAAAAAAAAACATCCGCGAAGCCGGATGGCGTCGAGGTTACCCGACAGCTAGAAAAATAAAATAGAACGTACACTGGGATCGTCCATGTAAGGAACAAAACGGCTACAAGGCGAACTGCATACGCTCATACTCTCGACCCGTCTCTGCAGTCCCCGCAAACACACGTACACCCTTCGCGAGAAACATCAAGAGACGACCGCTTGGAGACGGTCAGTATTTTGTTTCCTTCCTGGAAAGACGTTTTCATGTAGAAGCCACTGCCCAACAGTTCAGGAAAAAAAAAGTAATTGGCGTCTTCGATCCTGTAGGCCATGTCGTGGGCCATAAAAGAATGAACGACAGTAGACACAAGTAGCTAGCGCGTGGCGAAAAAAAAAAAAAGAGTACAACCTGGGTACAAAACGCGAGTGCACAGCGGTGCACGCCCCATTAGTCAGTCTCCCATCATTTGGAGCCCAAACATGGCGCTTGACACGAGAATAGGCCATTTACTTCCGGAAGATGGGTGGAGTTGCTGGAGTCTAGCATCCGCCCGACTGTTCTCGAGGAAATGGAGGCGGTACGCTCGCCGGATGCAATTCAGGTAGCGAGAAAGAGCTGGTAAATGTACAGGTGAAAACACTCCAGCAATCTACTATATTTGTTCAAATCTAGGTCGACAGTTTCGGGAACAGAACCTGAGCGTCTAGTTTCACGCGGAGCACGCACATGTGGCAAGCAGTGAGATTTCTCGAAGCAGGCCTCCAGAGAATGACGAGAAAGTGAGTGAGAGAGAGAGAGAGAGAGAGAGAGAGAGAGAGAGGGGGGGGGGGGACACAGAGAGTTTACCTTGAGACTTGAAAAGCGACTTTTCGTTATGTTGCTTGGAAGCTGAATGTAACTTTCACATAACATAAATTTAGGCGGCGCTCGCATTTCTTAGCCCAAATCTCGAGAGTTCTTGATTTAATATTCTTTCTGCGTAAACCACAATACTTCCCTATCCATCTGCTTTGCATGTAAGCATACGGCAGGAATATGGCCACGAGCATGTAGACGTCTTTTATAGCTGAATTGGGTACTTTAATATAAAAATTTTAGTTGGGTGTGGCTAAATATGATTCATATATTCGGTTTCTAATGATTAAAATAATGGTTAGAATGAAGAACTTTGGGGGAGAACGTCCAAGCTGAAATCAGTGCTTTTCTGTCTCTAAGTACTGTTGAACCTGACAAAAAAATATTCATACCTTTGGATGATGCTCAAAAGCACCCGATGTCGAACGCTCCCTGTCGAATGCCCCGAGTCAAACGCACCGCTCATTTTGCCGCGTTTTTAATAGCCCCAGTTTCAGATGTCCATGACTCAATTCCTATCAACAGCCGTCTTACACGGGTGAGCCAGGTGTATTAACATTTTTGTAATCAGCCGCCGCAGACTGTCGCCGCAAAACGGCGTGAACGGTTTGGCCAGGTTGGTTGCCATATTTGTCATGGGCCGCAGCAGACTGTCGCCGCGAAGTGGGGTGAACGGGCTGGTGGGGTAGGTTAACAAGCGCCACAGTGATACACGCGCGACGTAGCGACGGCCCCCACTGCACCAAAAAACGCAGGTTGAAGCTCGCAAAAGGAACGTGGGACGGGTCCGAAGACGGGGCTTTTAGCACGCAGGGAATGTGAAGCGAGGTCATTGAGCACGGGGCTTTCGAGACGAGGGTCTAATGACACAGGGCTTTTGCGACAGGGATTCTGCACACGGGGCAATCGCGGCACATCCGTACTTTTTATATGAAAAAGTATAAGCTACCTACTCGATTCGGACCGGTGTCTTAACCATCAACTAGTTAACTCAGCCCTGTTAGGTAAATACCCGAAAACGGTTTCCTGGCTGTTTTCATGAAGGAACTTTAAAAATGAACTTCTAGATTTCAATTAAACTTTTATGCCAACTGAGCGCATTGATCAATTGTCAGGCTTGCATCAAACGTGTGGATTGCATCAAATCGATCCGAGATGATTTACATAAATTGTAACGTTAAGAAATTATCATTAAATTTTATACTTTTGTGAGAAAGCTTAACAGCTGTCACAGTGCATAACCTTAGAAGCACAGGCTCAATTAGCATTAGACTTAGGTATGCGGGACAAAATGTCTGCTGGTATTTACTAAAAGTGGTAAAAGCAGGATACTCTACTTTTTCGACAGTTTTGACCAGCCTTTTTCTCCCTTGTACTCGCTAAACTTCCCAAACACGTGTTCTGGTTTATATCTGTCAGATGGTTTTTTTTATTTTTGTATTCAGAGCTTTCATTTATGGGAGATAAAAATGGAGAGTGAATTCTAATTTCGAATAATATCCAAACGATCCTAGTCTGCATCAAACGATTTACAGCGGTAAATGTGCGTTGCGGGTATGTTTTTATCATTCCGCATGCTCTTACTCAAATAAACTACATTCTACCCCCGAGTGTATTTGTTTATTTCAACATTAAAGGAAAATAAGCAAAGGTACGACTAAGCAAAAGATGCATCGAAACGTGCTTCTTTAAGACCTTTTGTGAGAAAAAGAAAAAGAAAGCCAAGCAAGCATTCCAGGAAAGCTACATTTTTGGTGATCTGCAAAAGCTGTCATCCCGATATCGGTCTGCTGTGATACGTTCCCTTGAGGACTGGAGATGTCAAGACCACACTCCGCTGCGGAGTTAGCTGTTGCATATTCAACGCAACAAAAGCGCCTGTAGTCTTGCTGCGTTTCTACCAAACAGCGCACTCTTCCTGCGAACGCATAATCATTACACACACGCACGCACACACGCACATGCACAAACACACAGAAAGGAGACAAAACTCCGAGGCAACATAATTAATGAAGATGCAGCGTGGGCGAAGAGAACCATGTTCCTTTAATGCTAAAGCAAACAGTTGTATAGACCAACTTATGTTTACAAACAAACCAAAGCCCCCCTAGCGGACTAACGCCGGCGCCGCGCATGCGCGATGGACTGTGGGCAAGAAGCTCGCCGTCGCCCATAAACAAACCATTGGAATACGATGTTGTCGACGTCGGTGTATGTCCCATGCTCTTTTTCGCGTTAGAATTGTTGAATCTACGTTTTCCTGGCAATATCTCACTACTTTAGGAGCCTCAGCAAAATTAACGAGGCTCGTTACACCGCAGAACTTCGTGTGAATAATATGCGGTGATTCATTCCGCGTGGACACCGCAGAATGGACGATAAAGCCTGATTCGCATGATGAGATTCTGCTAGCTATTTTTAGTCATGACGTCGCTCAGCCTGCAAAAGCGCGAACCGTAGCTAAGGTGGTTGACGTCGATACTGTAAATCGCAAGCAGAATCGGAACATATGAATCAGGCATAACAAGTTGGTGATAGCCACTGGTACTAATTATCACCTTCTCCTTCTATATATAAGGTTTAAACCGTGCCTTCTTACCCCATCCTACCTTCAAACGTAAAAGTCACTTGAGGCCTGCACTTATTTCTTATCGCAATTACAGGGCCCGCGTTTGGTCCACGGACCGCTATCGTTCAGAAGAACCTACGATAACAAGCAGAAACGTTTGCAAGAGTAGACGACAGTTCGAACGATTAGGCGCACGTTTGAACTTGAGAACGCACTGAACGCAGTCCGCAGGTGGTCCGTATAACTTGGCGATTTCCCCACGTTCATGTTAGAAAAAAACAAATAAATCTGACGACCACAACACGTCCGTGAATTCAACCCAAAGTGCTTCCCGCACAAGCAATCGTGGTCCGACGGCGTCTGGTTTTCTTTTTTCACGGCCCCTGTCCACGTTCTCGGACGAACCGAGCAGGCAGAAAACACATCGAAACTGTCCTGCAAACCTTTCCCGACTCTTTGGGTACAGCTCGAGCCGCGGTGTTTTGACGAGAAGGCAGCTTTTTGTTCGATTTCTTTCAAAACAACACACGAAGGCACATCCCGCTTGGTGACTTCCGCCCACAGCCCCAGGCCGGAAGTGCGCCCGACGCGCCACCACCGCGCCACCGCTGCGCCCTGACGTAACAGAGCTGAGTTCATGTATAAGTTCAGAATGAAACGAGACCGAAAGCAATGTGCGAATTAGCACAAAAGCTCTTCTTTTTTTTCTCTTTTATTTCCTTTTTTAAGGGGGGGGGGGGGGGGGCTAAGCCTAAACTTGGCCCAGTGCGCATCAACCTCTTCCTAGGCGCATATTCTCGTGCACCTACCTCCCGCGTCCAGCCAAGTGAAAAATTCACACCGCGTGAAAAAACAAAAAAAACAGCGACCAGACCGCCAATCTGAAACACATCAAACTAACATGCAATAGTTAAAAGACTTACACTTTCACTCCTTTGCTGCAACGAAAGCGGGAAAGAACGCACCTTCGTATGGCGAAGCAGAAAAGAAAACATACTTTCGGTAAAAACATTGCGTCATTGAAATATGTACGCGTCTGAATGAAGCGCGCGACGGCGAGCAGAGCTCAACCAGCCATTCGACAGCATGCTATCTTTGACCACATTTCGCTTCAGCCTTTCCGATCCACACCCCAAGCTACGCATGAACTCGAACCGCGGCAGAGACTACGGGCCATCCGTTCCGATGAAACATTCCGAGAGCGCCACACGTGAGCTCGGCATTCAGATGTGAACACGGGGCCCAAAGGTCACATGTTACGCTTCCGGTCGTTGATTGGTCCGGAGCGACCCGTGGCGGTCCCCGTGGCTTACTTTGAACGAAGAGCGGCGACGCCTTCACGCATGCACCAGGAGGGAAACTCACTATGTACACACGGGGGCATAACACAGCCGGGCTGACGCGGACAGCCGGCATGTGTGGCGCCAAGGCAGAGAAGGCGGTAAGGATAGACAGCCGTCGGTGAGACATGTGACGTGATTAACAGAGGATGACGCCCCGATCGTATTAGCTTGGGTAAACTGGAGGGGGCGTCACGGAGCGGAAGACAGGTCGGAACGTGAGCCATCGATCCGTGTGTGCCGACGGACGGCCCCGCTCCGAAATAAACAGGACAAGATTATTATACTCCGTTGCACCTTTCGGTGGACCGCAGCAGGTGCTAGGAGTCACCTCAGCCAATCCAGCGTTGCCAGCATATCACGTGACTTCTTACCGTGCGCGTCGATGCGCCCCTCTGGAAGATCACGTGACAATCACACCGTTTTGGACTGGCTTCGATAACACGTAGCGCCCGCTCCGGTTCATTGTAAGGTGCACCGAAGTGCAGATTAGCCCGCTGTGAAGACGGGGAATGTGCTGGAGGAGACGTGGAAGAAGCCGGGCGTACATAAGACGTCGTCGACGTCTACGGGACTGGTTCATCGGCGGCTCCAGAGTTTCGGTTGACGTGTGGAAAGGGAGAAACTGTATAGTGAGCCGGGGTATGCCTTTATTTGTATATAAAGAAAAATGTCTGTGATCGTTAATTAAAATATGTGACAAAATTGAAAAAGAAGTTACCTTAAGCGGGAAATCAAACAACTGCGCTGAGCGAAGAAAGTGCTCCCTATTAGAGACTAGAGAGGTATCATAACTCTGTCTCAACATGGTAACACCTACTCCGCTTTAGCGTTTCAAAAAGCAGTGCAAAGTTAGATAACTTTGACTATTTCATAGACCGAATGGGATCATGACCATTAAAAAATACTGGACCCATGTGCGAGACTGTCATGTGAGAAAGTACAAATAGGGATACCTTAATTGGACTGTTGAACATGGACTGTGGTAAAAGTATTTGACCACAAATATTAGTTGCGTTGACACAATGTGTATACTAAAATCATTACCACAAGAAAGTACGCCAGCGATCAAGTTTCATCCAAATGACGGATGAAGAGACCCTTCAAATTCTATATTCTAAAATGTTGTTCCAGAGTATAAAACTTAATAATTTGCTCTGAGCAGTATCACCGTCACCTCTGCCAACAGTAAACATGTGGCAAACAACAGGAACCTCGAACGCCAAACGCCATATATTGATCGGTCTAATTACCAATTTTCTGCCATGGGAATTTATATAAACAAACGTCTAAGAGACAATTAGAAGTCACCAGTCTTGTACAATCCGCACAGTGGGGTCTAATTATCGAGGTTCCATTTCAACGGAACATTTGGTAATCATTCCTGGAACAGTGTACGCGAGCATCTTTGAGTTATGTTGGTTCTCGTACAGTCTGACGTTTAATTAAAACAGGCTCCTTAGAAATTTAGTTTTTTATTTATCTCAAGGTAGAACGTAAACACTTCATATACGCCCAAGTTCCGCACCAAGCACAAGAAAAAGAAACGCGAAACCCGAGCCACTATACAGAACTTTCAATATGCGGCAATCTTATAAAAGAAAACACCACTTACTTCCGAGGATATGTGTTTTCCAACGGCAGCTTCTGCTTCGCCGCGAGCCAGCAGGAGGGGCGCATTGGTGACAGCATGCGAACGGAGCTTCCCCAGATGGCGCTGAGTAGAAAGCTCCGAAACAAATGCTACCAATCTGCTAAGTGCCGCATCAGCACGCTCCATCCTTTATTTTATTTATTATTTCTTTTGGCAAAACAACGCGCCGAGTAAAATAGCGACGGTTGTGCTTCTAGGGGAACCCTAGTCGCCAGCGCATGCTGTAGTCACTAAAAACGCGTCATCAAGATCGGAAAAAAAAAAAAAAAAGGTAGGAAGAGTGTCCACGGCACTCGTTAGCACTAATTAAAATGACGACGTGTTATCCTCGAGCGAAAATGAATGTCTCTGTTGAATAGAACTCTTTGTGGAGTTAGTAAAATATTCGTCCTCCAACAGAAACGCCAGACTTAATCTTAGTAGAAAGGGACTCTGTTTCATACACCATACGAGTTTTTTTTTTTTCTTTTGTAGTGAGTAATATTTTATGATTCACTGTCGAAACTGGTGTTTTGTATATTGATCTTAGCTGCACTTCGAATTAGTTCTTTTTATGCGCAATGGTTGGTAGGATAATTGGATGCTTTTTCCGAGGGAACCAGATAAGTAAAATAATATATTATTGTAACATTTCAATAAATGATATTACTTGATATTTATTAGTTGCCAATATAAAGCGCACGACTGCATATATGTCTGCCACACAATACTAATCGTAATCGTTATCGCTGATTTCTGAGAAACCGATGAAAATATTTTCACGAACTTTTGCCTACTCGATTTGACAAACAGGCTAAGTAGTTCAGAGTTTCAGGCTTCATTAAAAATTACTTATGCGCTTTTCTTTATAAATTTTTGTTTTACTCGCACTTAAGCTATAACGTGTAATTGTATTTTACCGCTTTCGTTAAGCCCCCCAAAAGTGTACACATGTTTCAAAAAGCAATTTTGTAACGTTATTAATAATACTAATCTCACTCCTTGTGAAAGACGAACTCAAAAACCACAAGTTATTGACCTGCGCGCTCCGAATCCCTTCTTCAAAGAAAGCTCCGTCTGGGAAACCAAAATTGCTGACGTTGCCATAGGCGAGAAAGAAAAATTAAATTTCAGGAAAGCGAAACAAAAATGGTGTTCCCCTCGGGCCTTAAAGGCCGACACGCTTTCCACTTGTCCTCGCCTCCTCATTTCCTATATACTCTCCAACTTTCAACTTGTCCCAACACCACTCCTCTCGAAGTTTAGGGGAGGAGAGTGGCAATAGGATTATCTTCCCTGCAAAAGCCTGAGGTTGTACGGCGGCCTTTAAAGGGACCGTGAAACGACTTTGAAATCGAACTTCATCCACCGCACGTGGTAAAAGGTGTGAAAAGAAAACCAAAACACAAAAATAGAAAGCCCCCGTAAAAATGATTCGCTAAAAGAAAAGCGGACTCTTTTATGCCTTCTTTCCTTCAAAAGCTCTATGCCTTTTTACTGCGATGCATCCGCGGTGCCGATGCATGTCAGCCAAATCCACGTCGCCTATTGGATAAGAGCCTACCTCACCAGCACCGCGATCACGAACAATAAATAGCCGGCGAATGTTTCTTAAAAGTTTTGTTAAAGAATATCCTGATCCACATTTTTAGCATAATCAGCGATGTGACGGAAGTTTCCTAATTTTATAATGCTCAGAGCCATGCGCCATCTATCGTGTGGTACACAAAGCAACAGAAAGATCAGACTGCGCCTGCGCCGGTTGCGGTTCCTTCTCTGCTAAAAAACATGTCGTCGGTTGTGATTGTCGACGTGGTCGGCATAGTGGAAGCTCATCGTTCCGCGTAGAGCGCTATCCTTGACTGAATTGTCGTCGTGTGTCGCGATGATAAACCAGCACGTCCTAGAAGGGAACATCCATCGACTCGTGCGGCGATGTTGTGGCGCGGCACCCTCAAGACAGCAGAAACGCTCGTGCCGTCGTCTTTGTTTAGTCCGACTACAGTGGTGCTTTCTTAGCATTTGTGTCCTCGAACATCTCTCCCGGATTTCTTATTTTGGGCATTTCATGCGTGCGCTCATGTTCAAGGTATTACTGGTGCGTACTGTATTTAAAGGCGTGTATGAAGGATGCGAATTTCGACGCCTTTTCCTCACCCAAGAAAAGCGATTAGTGTTAGCATTCCTTAACGATCGCAACGTCTATGTGATCACGAAATCATATCTCTACGTTGCCATGTCTCTGCTAAGATGACATGGTCGTTTGCAATCGTAGGAAAGGCGTGTGGCGAGATTTGTACTATCAAAAAAGTCGTGTATTGAAGTCGTGATCGTCCAAGACGGCGTACTGCGTCTTTTTCAATTCTTTTTTTATACACTCTGCCTTGCGAGTCTATCCTGACAAAATAAAAGTTTATAAAGCTTGAGCCGACAGAAAACTCTGTTCATCTTCTGCTACTCCAGTGAGTGACAGCGAGTCCCCTTCGGCGACGGAGAAGCGGCAGTCGTGCTGACGACCTGTTGCGCTTCTTGCAGCGTTCGCAGGAGTGTGTACGCGCGGCGCAGTTGTTCCGGTCGCTCCGGTCACAACGATGAAGTCGTAGCGAAAGCGCTCGTTGCAAGTGCCCGAATCACAGTTTGTGCAGCCCGGTGTTTAAAAACAAACGGCTGCAGTTTCACCGCTTTCCACTTGAGGAACCACGTCGAAGCGTTTGGTGCTGGCTCATCGGTTTGAGGAACCCCAGGTCTAAGGTCATCCGTGTATGCTCTGAACATTCCGTTCTTTGGAGTCGCCACTCCCTGTCGTCCGATTCCGACGAGGAACTGGAGTCTTTTTCGGAAACGTCGCTGCACTTTCCAACACGCGTACCGGCGCATGGTACCAGGCCCATATATTGTCGCCGTAGCGCAACATATATGATTGAATTTCGCTCAGCTGTGATGTGTCCATGGCCATCGCGCAGATGAGAGGCGCCGATTCAGAAAATATGTCGGTGGCATCGGCGCCATCTGCGCAGTAAAACCGAGAGGTAAAACCTACGGACACTCCGCCAGCTCGCCGCTAACGCTCCCGTTCTCCTACTGCCGAGAGAACTTCCGGTTCCGCTGACAGAGCACGTCACGACCGTCAAAATTGCGCCGCGGCTTATTTTGCGTTGAGTTGGAGAGTAAGAAAAACTAAATATTTCAATAATTTTTCGTGTAGAAGTTTATAAACCGAAACGAAAACGGATGGCTGTTCGGCGTTCAGTGAACATTGAAGGTTTAATGCCAAAGTTATTTGGCAAAAGTAAGAAGGTTATTTCGTTGACCCTTTAAGCTCGGTGAGGGCGCTGGGCGCAGAAGCGGAGTGCAATAAGTATTGAGTTAACAATTTTTATATGAATTGGGGGGGGGGGGGGGGTTATGGCGTAGAAGCAACTAAGGCTGTGATACGCCTATAGATATGAATGGCGGGCCCACAAGCAGAAAAGAATATTAAACTTGCGTTTTTTGGTGTTGGTTTAATTATGTGTTGGTTTCTTTTTGGAAGAGGTCAAGAACATGTAATTGTAACTTTGATATATTTTCGAACTTTAGTGGCGTCACTTTTCTAAAGACAAAATCACTGGAATGCAAGACATAAGAAGGCTGCCTATATTAAAATAATCTCATAAAAAAATCTACCAAAGTGCATCTTCTGAAAAGGAGCTTTGAACAAATGAGCTACGATTCCGTGTTATCGGAGTTTGTTTTTCGTTGTATGCGGAATGTATTTTTTGAAGTATATTTTTGTTCGAATCATAATTCTCTGAAATGCGGAGCTTAATTTTTGTGTTTTCTACTTTTCAAATATAAAATTAAAAATATCCGGGTGAAAACGTGTGTCAGATTAAAAAGAATGGGCTTGTATCAATTATATTTGTTCAGCTGGATTCATTGTTGGCACCACTGCCATTGGCCATACTATTTCGTTCCACGACGACAGTTGCAAATGAGTGTTTCTCCGATAAACGTCGATAGCTTAAAATCAATGAACTTCTAGAGGTAGCGGCTGAGAAGCTAGTATCATCCCATCCTACCATCAATGGATTGGTAAAGGGTGATATGGAAGCTTCTACTGCACACTCCCTCTTCCCCCTTCTATGAAATCGCCATGGTTCATAACTTCCACTGTTTCGAAAACACAACCCTTCCCTCCTCTAAGAAGCATCCATAGTATGACCCAAACTGGAAACCGGAACAGTGGATTTTGTTGTGACCCAAACCAAAAGTACATTGACCTGTTGTCCTGAATGAACCTTGATGAGATAAGCGCTAGATACCTGTTGTCAATGGTCCGAGATTTGAAATAAAACTGGGGTGGCATTTTCTTAGGACCATTTACCCTGTGGGCTACCCAAACTGAATTGTAAAATAGCGTTTTTCCTTCCTTGTGGCGTTGGTACATTGAAATTTGGAGTTTATTATATAAATCCGAATTGACGATAATTCAACCCAGGGGGGGGGGGGGGGGGTTATTGGAGTTGTTCGTATTTATCCGTAAACAATGAGCTCTAGTTATAGCGCATCGTAACAGCAAATAAAAAAATATATAATAAATTTGCGTAAGAAAATTGTCTTCATATTTAAGTCTTAAAGGCGATAGAAGGATAATTTTTATTTGGCAGCTAAATTGCGGCTAACGAGCAGCTACGTTATACATTCCTACACTTATCTCCGAGAAATTAATTGCTCCGAAGAATGCACTAAATACTAATCTTTTCTAGCTTAGAAAATTGCCCCCTCCCTCGTACCTAATTAAGTTAAACGAAAATGAGCTGAATATCGGTGAGCCGCCATAAAACTCTCTAAATGAATAAAAGCGCGTACTTTACGACCATTCATTTTAGCCGTTTTTTTTTTTTTTGCTTCAAAAAGCGCCAAAGGACTTTGACCCTTTGCGAGCAAGTATTCGTTCTCTCTAAAGCGATATGGGGGTTGAATTAATCACTGAGTCACTTGGAAATAATACCATTACTTTAAGTAATATGTGAATAAATGAAGGAGTGAATGCCTATTATTTTACATTTGGCGTAAAACTGAAATAAAAAAGAACACCGCGAAATTAAGTGAAGATAAGTTGAGACTAATTTCTAAGATCCTGGAACGTTTTCCCTTCAGCAAATAGTTGTAAAATTTTAGTTCAGTCGCACAAACTGCAGAAATCGTTATATTTCCATCAAAGACATATAGACGGCAATATTATACTATAAATTACTGCTCATTAGAATTTGAGGAATGCAGACACGTTATTCCGAAGCCCAACATATTTTCTTTTGCCTCGAGTCATATGCGCAACCTTTGCAATATCTCGAACTTATGCCCACCAGAATGAATAACCGCAACGTTCCAACGAAATGTAATAGTTTCCGACGTATAGCACGTATGTAGCTCAAATGTTTATTTGTTTCCAGAAGCAAGTTCTATGTAAAAATAAATGAATGATGTTTTTGCTGAGGATCTTGCTTTCGCATCTTACGCATTGAAGTTAGCAAAAAGGAGTAAAGCTTTACATATCTCTCCCCTCAAAAACGTATTTTAGTTGGAAAGACATGGCAAACTTAGCTAGCTTCGAATTTCGGTTAAGTTAAAACAACTAGCACGGAGAATCTCAATCGATTGCCTTCGAATATGTAAAATATTATATTGGAGGAGCAGGCTAGTGTTCGAAGGGAAATAAGTCAAGCAGCTTTTAGAAAATCTACAGATGGAAATGTCCAGTTCTTATTGAATGACAAAAGTTTATTCCGACCACATGCCTAGACATAAAAATAAATAAATAAAAGAAATGTGCTAGATGCCGGAGAACCGGAAAAGGAAAACCGCATATCAGACTAAAAAAAGTTTTGCAGTTATACTGGGTCCGACTGCAATTTAAATATATCGAGACTCGTAACAACAGTCTTGGCATTGCAATGCACTTGAAGAAAGTAGACCTTTTTGCCCATTTGGTATTCCGCAACGCCGAACCACGAAAACGTAATACCAAAAATCATGGCATACGAAATTCGTATTCATGAACTGTTAAATCTTTATCAATGCTGCTCAGTCGGTGAAGTAATTGTTTTTCTTTCCCCGTTCCACAGCCCTCCCCCCCCCCCCCCCCCCCCCTCTGGTCAGGCACCGTAATATCCGAAGGAGCAGCACTTTTTTGTGTGTTTATGAATCTTGCAATGCAGTACGCGATTTGGCAAGTAAGCGAACTCTTCGTGTCAAGGTTAATACCAATGTTTTTGTTTGTTTTTTGTCGTCGGCTTTTGGTTTGCTTTTTGACGTTTACAGAAGAAGAGGCAGGGGTGAACCTGGCAGCAACAAAAAACAAAAGCAAAACGCCAGAACAGCTATCTGCTGCTTTATCTGGAACATATTTTAGAAGCTCTAAAAGTTGATGACAACGAAAGAAGCCCACAGTGCTCAAGATTTACTTCGGAGGAATATATGGGTCGGAAATCAAACGCGGAAACATGGGAGGCATCGACCGGGAAAATGAAAGTAAAACGAATATGCCGTCTTGCGTTTAGTTGTAAGAGGGAGCCATTTTTTTTTATCGCTCAAAATCAGCACCACCTAGTTACACTCAACTCCCCCCCAATGCTGTCTTAAACAATGACGAGACGAGCCCCTTCCAAACGAACAAAAAAAAAGCCCGTCAAATAAAGACAAAGCTCTGTGAGATGCTAGCTCGTAAATATCGAAGCACGCTTCCCGAAAAGTGCAATACCTAAAACGCGTCCATAACTGAACAAGATAAGGAAATAGGAGTGTCTGAATGCGGATTCTATTTGGGGGCAGCCGGCTCCGCTCTCTCTTTCTCTCTCCCCACCCGCCCCCCCCCCCCTTTTTTTTTTCTTAATATTAGGAAATCGGAGGTCCGAACCTATAGAAGAGCGTGGGCTCGAATATCTCTTTGTTCTTCTCTACAGCTCAAACTCTTTTGCCTTTAGAATAATATGAAAAAAAGAAGCAGACTATAAATGTTTGGAGCGAAATAAATATACTTTTGAATTCGTACATCTCCGTTCCAAAGATGCTCACGAGAGAAGAAAATAAAAAAAAAACGGCATGCAGTAGAGCAAGATTGAAAATGACACACGGAAGGGTACTGAAAGAGGGAAATATATCACCAGTGAAGCTAGTGAAATATTATACTAAGAGGACCCACAAAAAGGCAGAGAGGTGGAGGCTTGGGGCGGGGGAGAGACGCCGAAACAGACGTTTAAAAGAAAAAGAAACACAAAAATGGTTCAAGATGCACCACACACTGGGTGCCGTCGCTGCCTGCCGTCGCTGCAGAACCCGATGGAAATATATTGATCCTCTTCGCCGCTGTGACGATTCTTCGCTCTACTGCGCGCCCTGGTGCAGGCTTCCGGCGGCAGGAACAGGCGAGGATACAGCGGAGCAGTTATCTCCGGTTCTTTTGGTGTAGTTGTCAGAAGAGAAAGCGTCAAAAAGAGAGAAAAAAAAGTCATATCGCGCCTCACGTATGCACAAAAAAATATAAAAAATAACAATGAACGTGAAAAGGCGGAGAATCGTACGCAAAAGCGGGCGGTTAAAGAAAGTGTCGTTCAATTCCTCGTTTGATCCGGAAGTTTAAATCCAATTTCCCGTTCTCTGTAGCGCCATCACGTCGAAACAAATACGCCAGAGTAAGATTGCATATATTTGAGTGCTCGGGCATACAATTTAAAACAAAAATAATAATAAAAAATGTCTTTTTTTTTTTGGGGGGGGGGGGGAGGGGGGAGGCTGAAATAAAGTAATAATAGGAAATTAAAAACAAATTGTACTCTGTAATAAAAGTGTTACTTATTCAAACGAATAAAGTGACAAACTGACATTAACTTTAAAGTTTAGAGGTTGGAAAGCAGGAGCATTTCGTTTTTATTCTGTCCTCAACAAAGCAAAAGCACAAAAGAAGACGCTCGCGGAATTAGAGGATGAAAAAGTATATGGGTAGCTTATAAATAAAAATGGAACCTGGAACCTGGAAGGAAACGGTGAGCTCAGGACGACTGACAGAAAAAAAAGAAAATATTCAAATCACCAAACGTCTCAACATTTTTAAATTAGCTTTTTTTTTTAATTTTGGCAGAGCGATTTTGTGTTTGCGCTTGCAATTCTGCGCGCGCTGTTTTCGACCACACAAAACTACTAACAGCTATCCCATCCTATCATTCTTAGTGGACGTCGTTAGGCCTATGCAGATACTCATGAGCTTTTCTTCAAAAACTGGACAGCTTTATTTCATTTTTTTTTTTTATGAAACAGAATAAGTAAAATTCTGGTGAACCTCTGAAATAGTGTCATTGAAAATTTGTGGACAAGGAAGTACGAGCCTTAACCAAATGGGCCGTCAAGGAACACTAAGTTGTTGGAATACTTGCGCTTACGGCAATTTGTGATGACACAATATATTGAGCTTAAATAAATATTTTGAACAATTTTAGAAGCTCTATACTCGAGGACCTAAAACACGATTGAGTGTACAGTTGTACGCGACCATATTTGAGAACGCAGGTACGCATCGTGCGACCGCACATGTCTACTGCACGCTTTGCACAAAACATGACTAGTTTATTTTATATTTATTTGAGATACCTTATGTCATAAAATGTATTTATTTATAAAGTATTGCGATTTCAATGCACAGTTGCCCTTTGTGTTTGCGTCTAAATATAGCAGCTCACAGTGTGCTTGATAGTATTATTACGCTTATGTCTAAACATACAGCGGTCACTTATAGAACGCAAGGCTGCTGAAAGCGAGGTGACCTGTGGCCACTAGAATATTGATTACTTAGTTTCGCAGAACAAATTATGCTTAGGTTTGTTGTTAAGGTCAATTACAACAGCGCCGGGGAAGGCCATGGCAATAAATGAGCCACAATGAAGCATGGTCGTGTATTATCGATCGCACTCAGGCGTCTGTGTTCCAGAGGAGTAGTGACATATATTTATAAATGAATAAGCAGCTCATTTCTATCCCTCCTCCGTCGAGAGTCGAGTCCGCATTTTTTTTAAAGCGGTGTTTGACACACAGTATTTACAGAGTTCAAGCACATTTAAATGTCTGACAGTGGCACATACAACCATACATTTATGGAACCGTAATTAAGGAGTCCATATCATTTATCTAAAGTTTCTCCTCTAAACGCTGGGGACAAATTTAAACAAATACCATCAATCCAATCTCACGTTGTTTATTTACTTTCTTGCAATGCTTCAACTCCTATCCTCCGGAAACTAGTGTGCCATGCTTGGGAACATTGAACAACAATAAGCACACACAGAATGTAGGTGCAGGGTGTATGAAGGTGCGCGTAGCAGAGCGCGTAGGATAAACTATAGTTCACACAGAAAGAATAAAAACACTGAAATGGACAAGGGACAGACACTCACAGTTTTTTAAACGAGCAACGACACATTTATATGATGCCCATCACATTACGAAAACCACTTTGGTCACAGAGGAAATGAAGGAAGACGAAAATACTAGAGAAAGATACTAGAAAAAGGTAAACATAAATATAGCTGAATCTATAGCTCCTTGTAAAGGAATAATAAAATTGAGGGAGGCTTTTTCTAGGATTATTCTGGCGCTAGAAATATCAGCTCTGTTGTCGATAACGACAACGAAGGCTTTGGAACCCTGTCTTTGTCATTATTGATCTTAAATGCTTCAATTATTTCTCGCCCATAATCTTACTTGTGTGAGCCAAGCGCTGTCGTGTTTTCATAGCTGGGGGTGCAATCATGGCAGATGCGGGCGTGCAGAGCAATTGAATGGTAAGAGTCAGATGACGACTTGTTGATGTCTAGAAAGTGTTCCCTAAGGTTCAGACATCGTGCCGTCTGGTCAATGTATTGGCTACCACAACTGAGCGGAAATAATAAATTGGCTTTTCTTGGCATTTAACATATAATAATAATAATAATAATAATAATAATAATAAATCTTTTTTTATTTCCATCGATTGTGATGGTGGGACCCATGGAAAAAAGCTGCAATATGCAGCTTGACTGGTCCTCGGGCCCCTACAATGGTCAGCAGCAACGGAACGGAAATAAAAATAAAAAATACATACAAAAAGCAACAATTGAAAGATACATAACTACGCACTTGCCTGTTTTTTGAAGCAAATAGACAAACACAAAAAGCAGCAAAAACTTACAAAACTCAGCACTTTGGCCTATCAAATGCCAAATGCCAATGGACAAATGTGTTGGAGTGCTCGATGGTGCATTTATTTTATTCCGCTCAGTTGAGGCAGCCAATACATCGGCCAGGCGGGACGATGCCTGAACCTTAGGGAACACTTTCTAGACGTCAACAAGTCTTCATCTGACTCTTACCATCCAATTGATGTGCGCGCTCGCGCCTGCCGTGATTGCACCCCAGCTATGAAAACACTACAGTGCTTGGCTCACACGAGGACAAGTATGGGCAGAAATAATTCAAGCAATTAAGATCAATAATGACACAGAGAGTGTTTCTGAGCCTTCGTTGTCGTTATCGACACCAGCGCTGGAATTCCTAGCGCCAGAGTTATTCTAGAAAAATACTTCTTCAATTATCTTCTTCCTTTACAAAGAATTAAATTCCGCTATCTTTGTCTTTTTCTAGTTTCTTTTTTTATTATTTTCGTCTTCCTTCCATTCCTCTGTGACCAAAGTGGCTTTCGTAGTGTGATGTGCATCATATGAATGTGCTGTTCTTCGTTGTAGGATCAGTGCCTGTCTGCCCCTCGTCCATTTCAGTGTTTTTATTCTTTCTGTGTTAACTGTATCTAGGTGAGCTGGAATAAAGGTGTTCAGTATAAGGGGGCACAATAACCATGCATATGTTTGTGCCACCTCAGCCACGTCATGGGTACAAGGCTGTTAAAGAACTGGTTGGAGTTTAAGTTAAAGTTAAAGAACTGGTAACAGTCTTGTATCCATGGCGTGGCTGAGTTAGCACAAACACCGCATGGTTTTCGTGCTCCCTTATCCTGAACACCTTTATAGTCTGGACTGCCAGACGCACCCCATGAGGCACTTTACAGCTCTCGGCTATCAATAAACTCGGCCGATTATATTGCTCTCACTAGAAAGGGTCAAGTCGTTTTCTGTCAGTAGAAAGGGTCAAGTCGTTTTCTGTTAAAAATAAGAAGTGTCTCGGGGATGCTGCGCTAGAAATATGGTGTGGTATTTCAATAAATAAGAGGTATAGCAAAGTTGCTGTATTGGTTTCCCGGGAGTGGGAACAAATATCATAAGCACTGAGAATGAGTAAGCAAGAATATAATGTGTTTAACGTATAGAGGTATCAAATGGAGCACACTTGGGTTTTAGAGAGTGCTTTCGGTTCAGTTGGTCCTATTTAAATAAGCAGTTCGCCAAGCATTTCTGTAATGTAGATATCAAACACTAATTTGTTTTCTGCACTTCTCCGTAAGCAACATTGAGATTCTTTATTGACAAAATCTCGCGTTGCTCCTAGAATTTAAAACAGATACCCATAATAATCACAGTCGAGTATAATATCTGTCACTAACTTTACTGAAAAAACGAAGGTGCGGTATCGGAAGAAAGGCAGGGAATAATTTGGAGCACCCAAGGATCCTCCAGTGCGTGAGAAGCCGCAAAGTACGTAATCATCTAAATTAGCCTAATGCTTAAATAAATCACCGCTAGGTCCCCTTCGAGCCTTGACCTTGAGGGTCGAGCTCCGACACACAAACCTAGCCACGTTAATTGCAAAATACAATAAACCAATAAAGAAAAACAAATCTACACCCTACCTTATTGCATGCTAATTGAGGCACACGAATAAACGACAGATATAAAATTAGAGTCCAGAAAGCAAAGATACGGATACAAACAAAAATGCAAAAAAAAAGGCTTCGATGAGCATTTGCATACCGAAAACATGCTTTCAAGTGGCGAGCTCATTAAAAGTTATCAAGTGGAGTAAACTTCCAGTATAAAAATTTCAAAAGTGCAGGTACACCGAAGGGAACGTGAAAGTGGGACTACCCGGAGGGGATGGGGTGGTGGGACTACATGGATTGGGGGGTGGAGGATGGAGCGGGGGGGAAGGGGGGGGCTTAATTCGAAAGTTAATTAAGGGGGCCGTACCGACGACTCACGGCGCAAAGCGAAAGACGCCCGTGTGTCCTTGCTCTTAGCCCATTACCGGAGCGGCGGAGACGGCGGCGGCGGGGGCGCCCGCAGGGCGCGCATCCCTACCTCGCTTCCCTGTTTCGTGGTGAAGCGCAAGGACCAGGGCGCGAGGCGGTAATGAAGGGTCATTCGGTCGCCAGGCGCCCAAGCGATCCGCGCGAGGCACGACGCACAGCAATCGCGACGTGAGTTGAACGAAAGGACAGTGGCAATCCCAAGCTTAGGGAACAAAACAGGCAGCACGGGCGGGGGCTAACTGCCGATTTCTGCACTCTGATTCCTTATTCGAAGTGAGCGTAAGTCTAGGCACGTGCGCTCTATATGTTTGACGCGGCTCCGCGAGTCGGTTTGTTCTTGACGCTAAAAAGCATAGACAGGAGCGTTTCCTAGAATGAATAAAAATGAGGGGCGTGCGAATAGTGCTTCGAATCGTGCATAGCGCGGTATCATGCTTAGCGCTTCAACACTGTAATGAGAAGCGGTATATCGTGGATTATTTTTTCTTTGGCATTGTGAATCCTATGAACGACACAGGGCTACTTGATTCTTACCACTACGCTGGTGGGCCTAGTCAGACAACGTCAAAAGCGCACCATCATGGTGTTTGTCATGTTTCCGAACGTATTCTATAACCTCTGAACCAATCATTAATAATAGAAAAAAATGCCTAGTAACTCGCGCTTTTGACGCTACTTGATTTCTTCCCATTAGTTCGTAGCATCGGCTGAGTCTGAAGTTAATCTGAAACGAAATAATACTCACACACCTCTATTTGAAAAGAAAATTCAAGTAATTCATGTGAATGTCTCTGTTCACAATTAGTCGGAGCGCAGCCACGAGTAAATCGAGCCAACCAAGCCGAAAACGTATCGTCACGGCGTTCGTCGTCTTTCCGTGCATGTGCTTTCATCGGCTAAACCAGATCAAGCACAGTGCATGGGCAGTGACCTTGCGTTTTATCCCTATGCGTTTGTGTTGGTTTGTTGTCAAGCCGTTGGCTGCGCTCAGAGTTATGGTGAAAAGAAGTATGTATTACCTTTACCGATAAAGCATTTTCTTTAAAAGTCAATAAATTAAATAAAAATATATTACGAGGACACCACGTGATATACTGTCCCATGCATGCGTATAGTTACGATGGTGCACATTTATAACTAATATTGGATGTTCGGTTTGAGTACAGCAGCATCGCGCCAAGCCTGTATTCCATCTCCTAAGCGTATGCAATGGTGACGAAGGAACAGTGCGAGCGTGAAGCTTCGAAACGAGCCTATTATAAAACTTTCTAAAAACAAAACAGAGCTTCCGGTCGGTGCCATTTACGGTGTTGGTGTGTATGGCGCGTGTTTTACACGCTTTCAGAGGTGACGAACACGCATGTGCTGGGCTGTGAAAGTCGCACAATGAGCTGTGGGTTTATAAACACTCGAAAGGCGTACACACCATTCCAATATTTAAGAGTCCTCATCCCATGGCGTACGAACTCCTCAGCCCAGCATGCGCAAGTACGTCTCTTTGCAAAACGAGCAGACCACGCGCCATATTGGCGATTTTGATCACGTGCTTTTGAACCTACTTTCACGGCTAAGTGTTTGGATCGCCAGGGGCTGTGAATATCTGATTTGCTCGCTAATTCCGGAGCGCGAACCCGCCGTCAAAGATTTCTGTTCTAGCCGCTTGGTGGCGTCCATTTCGCTGGAGTCGCCAATACGCATGAACACTGAAACTGAAACCGGCCAGAAGCCCCTTTTTTCGGAAAGATCTCTGTATACGAGTTCTCGTACGAACGAAGTCATATATTCTGCTCAGCTAGGCTTACGGGCTAGTGTCTTTGTCTGCGCTGTAGACTGTAGTGAACTGTATAGTCTACAACGTCAATTGTTGGCCTTCGAATGAACTGAAAGTAAACGAAAGTGGTAAATGGACGGTGACTAAGTTTTGCACCCTCTTACGCGTATTTAGACCAAGACTCATACTGGGTTAGACAAAATTCGCAAATCACCAGGGGTTTTATTTAGACAGTTGGTGATAAGGCACCATCGCCTAGAAGACAAGGCCGTAGTGCTGACATTTCTGCGTCATGAGCGAAGGCCAATAATGCTGGACACAGATTGGAAACGACTGCTGCGTCAGTCCTCGGCTTCAAGTCAAGTTTGAGCCGAACGTTGATGCAATAGTCGTTTCCAATCTGTGACCAGCGTTGACCTTCGCTGATGACGACATCTTTATCAGCACGGCGAATTTGTAATCCAGGAGGTGTTGGAAAACGTCGGCGAGGAATCCGGCGGTCAAGATTGGCCGGCACCGCGCTGGACCTTGGCACCGGCCAATCAATGCCATCGAATTCCCCGATGACTTTTTCGTCCAGGCTCAACTTAGAGCCCAAGGTGAACATATGACGCTTGCAGACATTTTGTAGCGTTAGCTACACCGGCCGAGGTTGAGCAGTTTCGCGTGGCCCTCATAATGAGCCGTGCTCATTATGCGAGCCGTGCTCATTATGTGGAGCGCACGAAGCCGCGCGCTCCGCATAATGAGCACGGCTCGCATAATGAGCACGGCTCATTGTGAGAGCCGCGCGAAGCCACCGCCGCGCGCTCCGCCGCCGCCGCGCCCGCCTCGCCCGCCTAACCGGTCTGCGCATTCCAGAGGAGTGACGTCATAGCCGCGGCAGACGCACTGGCGCCGCCGCGTGCCCAGCTATGTGCCTCCGTTGCGCAGTAGCCAAGTCTGACGCTGCACCTGAGCCGCTTGATAGCACCTCTCATTTTGTGCGCGTAAGCTCAGGCATAGCCGAGCTAAGCCACCGCAATTTTTTTAAGGGAGCCATTTACAAGAGTATACTAATATTTACAGATTCAAGATATGTGAACTGGATCATTACAGTGGCTGTCAGTCAGCTTCAGAATATTTTTGCTATTATTTTTTTGGCGTGAAACATTCTCTATTTCGGTCAGTAGGAGGTCGCTTGCTATAACTGCACGTAACGAAAACATGTAACACTAATATCGCGTATATATTTGCAACCGTGCTACCCGCGCCTCTTACTTTGATATCGTTGTATATAAAAAAGAAGCCATTACTCGATCATGCGTGTGTCGCGTGCGCGGATGGCAGCGTTGTTGGGCCACGCATGATGCAATTGGAGCTAAATTTAGCCTCGCGCTCGGCGTTCACAGAGGCGTAGCTCGGCAGTACGTTTGTCGAACCGAGCGGCAGTGATCGAATAATCCATTAAACTCAAACGGGTCCTCATCAGGAGTTATAGAGTTATAAGGCTTGCACGTGTGTAATTTGTTGCAGAAATTTGACGGTTGCTCGGCTGTGGCGCCTCCGCTCTGGACAGGTAGGATCCAGAAATGGCGTCAAGTGACTCGGGCAAACTCTAAAAAATCACTCTTTACCGCATACACCACACCCACAAACTTCAGTTCGACGTACAGCGCACTAGCGTTGAAGCGACGGTACCAACTTTCACAAGCGGCTTGATATCCGAGCGGTAAAATCTTTTAAAAGAAAGCTAATGTATATGTAACTGACTACAAAAAAAGTATTTTCCTTGGCCTTACAGCAAAACCTCAATTATTTTTTTCTAGTCTTTATTTTACTACGTACTTTAGCTGTTTAATAAGCTATGTCGCACCGTTATTATTTATTTATTTATTTATTTTTTTATTTATTTATTTATTTATCTTTACTGCCAGCCGTAAAGCCAGGGCAGGAGTGGTACAAATAGCAAACATAAACAAAAGGTCATAAATACATACACACACAAAACCATGAATAAAAAGGTATTAATTACATGCATACACAAACTCTAGATCGTTTGCGAATGACATGAGATCTTCGGAATTGACAACACGTGCGGGTAGCTTGTTCCATTCATCTATATACCGAACAAAAATGGAGTACTTAAAAAGATCTGTTGAGCACGAATATGGTTGAATGTAATGATTATGTTTTGTTCTTTGCTGCATAGGTTCGGGAGTTTTTACGTATTTCGAAACATTTATTCTGCAACATCCATTCAAAATCTGAAAAAAAACGTTTCATTCTGCTTTTAGCCAACCTGGTTTGAACACTGCATAGGTTTGCTCGGGACCTGAGTGCGGAGACAGAGTCGGTTGATTTGTAACGATTGAATATAAATTACACTGCTTTGTTTTGTAGTCTTTCTAGAATGTGAACATTTCTAGTGGTAAATGGCTCCCATACAGGGCTCGCATAGTCAGTGGTTGGTAAAATCAGACATTTAAAAGCCATTAATTTTACTTCTGAACTCGCATGATCTAGCTTTCTACTGATCATCCACAGATTTTTTAAATCCTTTTCGAAATACATGATTGATAAGCCCCTCACAATCTTTGGGGCCGTCAGTTCGACGACAGTGCGCTCTACGTCGAACTTAAGTATATGGGTGTAGTATATGTGGCAAAGGGCGTGAGACTACACCCTTTCTTTTAGAGTGCAGCAAGCAAGATGCATCCCAATCTCGCCCACCCCCTTCAACCACGAAAAAATGTGTCGGCCTTCATAGGGAGCGAGCACGATTGCACGATATTAGACCGTGAGACCCCCACGAGCGGTAACATATATTAAGCACGTAAGCTTTGTTATACGTGAATAAACGTAAGTTGTGTATTTGGCTACATCATTTTGTTTCCTAATACCTGTACACACTTTGCAGCACGCACAAGGCGTTTCACTTACCCCACTGCGGCTGCGTCTCCAATACATCCTCCCCGATTTTTTGTATATTTTTATTATGCATGTGGAAGCTGGAATTTACAGTTTTCTACATACATTTATAGCTGGTACTGAATGTAACAAATTGTTAAAGCTCCCCAAATGTCTTTAAGTCCACGGTAAAGTAGATTTGTGTTGGTGTTTTGAGTGTGACGAGTGTGTTTTTCTAGTATTTGTTTTCCCCCTGAGTTTTGTCTTCTCTAGAGCATTTTCAGTCAATAAACCGACTTAAAAAAAAAAAAAAACATGCCAATAATGTTTACCGTAGCAGTCATCTTTGGAGCAAAAATAAAGATGGAAGCTAACGCAGCAGACATGCACAAAAAAGGAACTTCCCAGGTCAAAATTTCTTTTAACACATCATAGACAGGTTCCCTAGTTCATCCGCGATGCTCCCTCTTGCCACTGCGCGACGTGACCCAAGACGACTTCCGAACGAATCGGCAGCCGAATAGAAGCGTCTTCTGCCGTCGCCGTAGAGGTTTTCCCGCAAAACGAAATGCAATCAACAGTCCCTCCAAGGCAGGACGCTCCAGACAGTCTGCCATCCTAGTAGCGCGCAACGTGACAACCGTCAAACACGTGCCCGTTCTCTTACGACTCGCAGGGGGATTGAGACCGAGAAAAAGACGTGAACCCCGGCCACCGAATTTCTCTACCCCAGAGCCCTAAGTCCTCTTCTGGCCGCTCGGATCGGGATGAGAGCTCTTGCGACACTCGACTAAGAAGACTTTAGACAGCGCCTGGGAAATCGAAATGTGAGTGGCTGAGGGACGCCGGGCGGGCTTAGGCCGAACGCCATTTCAGTTGCCGGGGAAGGAGCGAGCGGTTAAATGGAAGGAACGGGCTAGGAAGCAGCCGATGTTTACGATGGGTTCGGCGACCTCAGTGTCCTTTTGTAAAATATTTATCTGAGTGGAGGAACTCCGCATTAGGTCTAATGGATCCGTGTCCCGAACCCTCGTGTGTTACGGACCTAATGGCTCGAAACAGTGATACCACCCTATGCACTGGTCATCTCTCCTTCCGTAACGCTATGTGTGTTTTGATTTAATAGCTACACCCTGACAGAATTTATAGAATATAATACTAAAATTGTTTATTTTGTGTGCCCGAAAACAATCACGCGGGTCTTCAAATTGGCGCACGCAAGAATATATAAAAAAACACACACACAGGCGCACAGCATCAAATGTACAAATTAAAATTAACATGACTACAAATAGGGGGTACACTTCACACAAAATGTAGCACAGGTTCAACGTTCAACTAGACTTTCCAAGTTCCGGCGAAAAACTAAGAGATCCGTGAAAATGTCCAAGCTAGAGAATGCAACTCTATTAAAGAACCCCTGAAAAAAAAATTTAACAGTCTGGTTGGGACACGTTTGTCAAAACTTATAATTTACGCGAAAAAAAAAAAAAGATTTAGAGCAATAATGACGGCGCGAGACACGATTTAGTCGGTAGTCAACTCTTTTGCACTCGTTTTGTTTCTCGGCATATCGGGCGCGTGGAGGAGAGGTGGTTCGCCTTCACCTTCACGTTGAGGTGTAAAGAGCGAAAGACCGAGATGGTCATTCCGGAATGACCCGTGACGTCATGGACTTTGCGCGCAGAATTTCAAATAAATTTCTCGCCGTCAATATTGCCTCAAAAAGATTTTTTTCCTGTAAACTTTATTTTTCGACACGCGTGTCCCACCCGAACTGTTGAAATTTTGTTTTTCTCTTGAGGGGCTTTTTAAATTGAATTTGCATACGGGACAGTGGTGCTAGTTCAGACACGCATTGAACGTAAAATACAGTAACATTTCGGGAAACGCGACAAGGAACATGAAAATCGACAGAATTCAGAAGCAGCTTAGCATCAATTCAACCATTTACCACACTGTGCAAGAAAAAAAAAATCCCGCTCGAATTTTATTTGGCAAAGACCTAAGTAAAACACTATTAAGAAGAAATTATAGATGTCAGTGTAAAGTAATACTGGTGTGAGTAATGGTTCGTGCAGAAGCTGATAAAATTCGGAAATGATAGTGGTTCCTAATTTCTATGTGATCTGCTCCATCATACGTCCGCTTGTTTTATACTTTATTTATAGTAGTCGCGAAATTCAGTTCTAAAATTCATTAGAATGTGCGTGCAAACGTAATTGAGCTGGCTCCTTCTTAATTCTTCTCGATCGGATTGACACCAACTGTAAACTAGTTCTATATCTATTTACAAAAATTAACGGTACCCTATTTCCATGATTACTGGCCCATATCAACAGTAGAGAGCGTTTTGTTTTTCATAAAATAAAATGAACTTGCAAAGCTCAACTAATATTGACCTCGAGTGGCTTGCTTATCGGGCTTATCGCTAATTCTGGAGACGTAATTAATTGTTTCTACGTACTTTAGGGTTTCACAAATTTGGAGGCCCTTGAGCCGTGTGTCATAAGGGCTGTCCAAGCAGGACACTCAGAAATCCTGACGCGACGCAATTCTGTCACAAGCCGTGAAATCTGAAGCGGTTCAAGTCCGGCAGTCTGATGTCTGTTTGACCACCACCAAGCCAACATCACGATTTTCCTCCTCGCTTCCTCCGCTTTTCGGTAACCTCGGTGCTTGAAATTGGTACCTGCTATAATGCATATATGCTATTTCAAAACGTAGTGCTTTAATAAAAAGACACAACATTTTGTATTCTGTGCTAAGAATGCTACCATCAACATATTTCTTGTGAAAGTTATGCCGATGTTTCTATAATATTGTTTTTCTTTCAATTAAATCCATTTAACAACTTTAGTGGACAATATTAGTTTTATATAAACTGCTCGCGAGAGACGTACTTCCTGCTAAATAATAAGCCACTTACTTTCGGATCATCCGTTGCCTTTGATTACCATTACGATTAGGTCTGTAATATCATTGTTCCACGGGGAAATATTATATGAATCGACAGACTGCACAGGTGCACTAATCTCTCACAATCGATCAATGAGATCATTCCTCCGGAGAATCGTAATTAGAGTCTCACACACAGCCATCGCAGTTTATGAGAGTTTTTAGGTCATGTCCAATCTAGGCAAAAGTCAACGTGTCACATATAGACCCATCAGAGAAAAACAAAATTGCAAGGATATACGTAGCGTGAGCTTAGGTTCAGCTGGTTATTCTTAGCTTTCCTGGTTGTCTAGGATTAGCTTGATTAGCATGCTTACTGCTGCTTCAATGACACACACATGGTATACGCATTATGTGACTACTTCGGGATCCGATGAGTTAAGCTTCTCCGCTCTTCTGCACCGCTGAGCAGCAATTTTGCTCTCCTTCTTCATGGCTATACCACACTGGCAAACGCCCCACTATATGTATACCCCCACTGATACCTCTGCGCATGCGCACAAAATGAAAGACGCTATCAAGCGGCTCCGGTGCAGCGTCAGACTTGGCTACTGCGCAACGGAGGCGCACAGCTGGGCACGCGGCGGCGCCAGTGCGTCTGCCGCGGCTATGATGTCACTCCCCTGGAATGCGCAGACCGCCGAGGCGCGCGTGGTGGCGGCGGAGCGCGCGGCGGCGGCGGCTCCGGCGCGCCAGCTGTGCAGCCGCCTCGGTGGCTCCGAGGCGAGAGCGCTGGCCTACGGATCCCCATGTGGCGGGTTCGAATCCCGGCCGAGGTGCCCGCAATCTGACGGAGGCTTATTGCGGAGGAGGCGCCGTGTAACCGTGCTTTTGGTTGCACGTCAAAAGATCCCCAGGTGGTCCGAATTAATCCTCAGTCCTCCGCTGGGGAGTGCCAGATGCCCGTCGTTGGTTTGGCACGTAAACCCCCAAATTTGACTTTTTTTTTTTGCGCCAGCTGTGCGCCGTGTGACGTCACTGTTCCTCGCGCATGCGCAGCACGGCTCTCCAGGAGCCACGCGAAACTGCTGAACCTCGGCCAGTGTAGCTCAGGCTAAAAAAGCGCCAGCTGTCGTACGCAACGGAACCAGGCAACTAACGCCAGCTGCCATGCTGCTGGGTATAGTGGTACTTCGTTGCATTCACTGTAAAGGCCGTAGACGCTGGTCTGACTGTGTCAGTTCCTCGGCCCACAACGCCAACGTACTACTGCGTACCCCTTTGTAAGCACAGTGGGAACAAGTCTGGGAACAAGTATTCATAAATGCACTCGCTATCGGTTGACGGACGTCGGTCGGGTGGGGATATTCAGCGCCGTAGCCGCGCGGACGTTTGCCTGCTCGAGTTCAAGAACGGAACACGAGGTGTCCCCACCCACCGCTCCTTGGGCATTTGAGTCCGGTGTTTCTTAATCTTACTTTGTAGATTTTGAAGGTAGAGTTCTTAAGTTTCAGCTCATTTAAAGAAAATAAAAGCGTCAAATACATATGTAATGTTGATCATGGTTCCAGTAGTGGACATGATAGCTTCGCGAGCGTGTAGCTTCACGTATGCGCGAGCTCGCGATGCTTCCAACTTGCGCGTGTAAATTATGTGTCAGGCACGCACACGTACACGCCTGTGCAGCGCATGCTTTATGCAAAGCGACATGCACGCGCCTGCAGCTTCTGCGTCACTACAAACATGCTGCTGCTCTAGGACTACAGGGAGTTCCAAAATAAAGTATCGACTCAAAATTGCCCGCGAAAATCACGGACTAGATGTATCAAGTAAAAAAGTTACCTCGAATACGTCTTTTACTGGTCAAATTTGAGAATAATATTTTAAGTCTTTATTGCAAGCACAAAAATAAAAAATAAAAAGTAGATAAATGACCCCCAAAATACGTTTTTTTTTTTATACTTCAAATAGGGATTCGCATTTTTATTGTGTAAATGGGAAAAGTAAAATACGTATTCGAGGCAAGTTTCAACTTGATACTCTTAGTCGCTCATTTTTGACGGGCCATTAATTGTAGTTTGTAACTTTATTTTGAGAAACTCGAAAATAACCGGCTCAACGGATCAAGTTGAAACTTAACTCGAATACGTATATTTACTAGTCCCATTTACACAACTTACCTCGAATACGTATTTGACTGGTTCCATTTACACAACCTACCTCGAACACACTTTTACTAGTCCCCTCGACACATTAAAATTTAAAATATCTACTTCAAATACGATAAATACGATTAAAAAACTGACCCATTTAAAAACATAGCTTTTTTGTACTTGAAATTGGGATTTACAATTTTAATGCGTAAGTCCGACCAGTAAAATATGTATTCGAGGTAAGTTCCTACTTGTAGCTTCTGTCGAAAGAGCGCTCTGACTCCGATCGCCTCTTGGAGAAGCGATGAATTTCGTCATCTTTAACGGCTGGGAGTTGGGAAATGTCGTTTACCCAACCTGTGAGAGGGAAAACGCTACCTGCAGCCATACAGAGGCGAAGGAATCGAGGAAACGCAAGAACGCCAGTGTAAACAACTATACCGGCCGCAACGGAGTCCTTCACATTGAAGTCGGCCTCCCAATGTTGATGGCCTCGTTCAGTGGATTTTTACTGTTGCCAGTTTTTTTTTTTTTTTTTTCTTTTTAATTGGCCTATATGTGACTGCGATCATCTTCCTCCTGAAGCTCACTCACTGACGCAGTTACGCACTCTGAGTCAATGACGTATTTACGCGCACCAAGCTCGCTCTAAACACAAAAGGAGATTTTTTTTTTAAATTTCGCTTTATCTTATTTTTGTATTTGGCTTAACTAGTTCACGTCGAATTCCAATGTGCTCGACATATTTCCACTGCTCTTGGCAACCTTTTCTCCGTAGGTTGCCACAATACTCTTGCGCACTCTCATGCAGCCATTCCCAAAGAAGTATAGAAGCAAAGGCTGCCCAGCATCACTTCTAAATTAAATTTGCAACCTCTTATCGTGTGCTCAGCCTCTCAAGAGACTTGGCGCAAGGGCCGAAAAAGCACCCTGGCTTCGCGTATCGACCGAAAACGTTCTCCTTTGCGCAGTCGCCCGCAAGATCTCAACAAGACGCCGTGGCCTCGAAGCATCGGTCCGTGTTCTCCCATGCATCGGACGATCCCTCGGCTTCCTTTCCACTCACTGGTCAGAGCGTTTGTGGTTCTTTAGTCCGAGTCACTGGATGGGATCAAAGTGCCGCATTCTACTTCACTCGCTGGGCTCAAGCACGGATCCTACAGTTGTCTTTGTAGAGTAACGTGAGAGAAACAAGCCGTCGCAAACAAGGAACATTCGCTTATGAGTGGACTTGTTCTCGTGTCCGCTACGCTTTGCGGCGAAAGATATGCATGTAAAAAAACAAACATCGCTAGTTTAAGCTACTCCATTTATAGGCACTGAGAACACAAGCAACGCAGGACGTAGCTCATTACGTTCCCGCGTCTGGCTTCGCGATTTGTTCTCTGGCGTTCTTATCGACTGTAACGTCGCAATTTCATTGGCTGCGGAGCGTGAATGAGATGATTCGGTCGCGCCACGCCTTGCGTTTCTTGAGCAGTGTGTGACTATAATAAAGAACCGAAGGCCGCCGGTGGCGGTACGTCCACTGGCTTTACGGTACGTGATATACGGCAGCCGTCGGTGTATGACCCTATTGCGTCCATTGCGATTCAATGGACGCAATGGGTCATACAGCATTTACAGCGTCCATTGCGATTCACTGTCAAGTAAAAGGAACGTTCTCGTAAAGTTCTCACCTATCGTCGAACAGGAAAATAAATTTCGTCCTAAAGAACACGGTGGCAGCATTTTCAGACACCAGTGACAGGAGTGGAGTGCTTCCTAGCGTAATTTGATAGCATCGTGTTTTAGGTTCCGCCTTATGTTGCATGTGTCCATGTAGAGACTGCCGACAGAATACCGCTTCCACGGTTCACGGGAACGTAAGCCTACTTCGATCGACACCTTCGCCACTCAGAAGCTATACGTACTGATAATGCCTCGATTGGTTAGAGGAAATGAAGAGCGCGGAGACCAATGCTCGAAATTGAGACGCCGGCACGTACAACGGTATGCAGACTGTCGAGCATTACGACATTAAAAATTGCATCCGTGTTCACATTCTAATTGTTCGCGATAGTTATTTCGTGGTGCCATTTATGAGACGTTAGGCGCTTTGCATATTGCCGAAGTCAGAAATTTTATCCTAAATCTTGCTGTTCTCCGTTGTTGCCTTTTTTTTTTTTTTGGGGGGGGGGGGGGCATCAGAGGAAGCCAAACGACTCAGCATATCGACCCATATCAGATAACTTCTGTTCAGCCATAGTGGGTCGGTACTTGAAAACAAATGAGAAAGAATACAGAAATAGAGAGAACCATGCAGTATTCTCAAGTAATAGAAACACAATAGGTACAAATTAGGGGTGTGCAAATAGTCGCTTGAACCGAACAGCGCGGTGGCATTCATAGCCTTCACAGTGCCAGACAAACATATTATTGCCGGCTATCTTTGAAGGGCTGTAGCTAGGTTTGACGTTGAACTATTTTGTACGAAGAGGTATTCGCAGACCACAATACAAAAGTAACTAAATGCTCATTTGTTTTGCGAAGGCAAATACCTTGTTTTACGTTTGTAAAAAGGGCAGAAGCAATCAAATTTTTCCTCCAAGTATATTAAAACGTAGGCTTATCTGGTAGTCGGAATATTGAATCCGCCGCTAGCACTTTCACATTACGATGAATCACTGCGGACACTACAAACCATTCCAGCCAATCATGCACCGGGAATGTGCCACATGACTAAGCGACCTGCGCGTCGTTTCGCCCCTCCTTAAGTACACGTGACACTCACATGGCATTGGATTGACTTTATTGGCTTCTAGCGTCCTTTGCAGCCCATCATCACGTGAAACACCGTATAGCTGGCATCTGACTGGAAGAACTTCCATCATTCTGTTTTGTTTTTATTATATAAATGTTTTTTCATGTTTTTCCGCTCGATGGTAATTAATGTATTTTACTATTTTTATAATGAAAAAGTCTTCAGTTATACGCCCGAATATTTGAGGAAGTTTCCAATGTAGTTCATACGTAACATCTGATTCTGTAGAACGTTGGGCTTATTAGTGTCATGTAGTATTTTTTCTATCTTCCTAACCTTTATCCATCGAATAGTGCTATGTTAAAGGACCACCAAAGTTATATAAAAAAAGTTTCAATAAGTTTAATTAGCCTAGAACATACCAGGTCAGGCACGTAGCCAGGGGGGGGGGGGGGCATGGGGCCCGCCCCCCTCCCCCCCCCCCCCCCGAATTCTTCCATTTTGCTGGAAACTCCTCTCCCCCCTCCCCCTCATACAGCATTTTGTCATGGGCGGACCGCCCCCAAAACAAAATCCTGGCTAGGTGCCTGTACCAGGGAATGACTGTTTCTCGAAACATTACGTGTGGCAGCATTCATATTCTCGTTAGTTTCGTGGAACACGTTTTGGGAGCTCCGTGTCGCATAAGTCACTTTACACGAATTATGGGGCTGCTCTAACGCCAATGAAGATGAGCAAACTCCTCTAGCTGAGTTCTGTATAATCTCCCTCTGCGTAGTGTCGCATTATCTATTTGCATAAGAAGCTATTATGTGGGACAGTCATAAAAGAAATCAGAAAGTTAAGCCAAAGCTGTGAATCGAATTAGGTAGAATCCAAAGAAACCACAGTGAAGTATCTTTACGCCCCATAAAACAATTTCTGCGAATAAAACGCATCAAACCGCATTGAAAGCATCCTCTAACAAGCTTGCCTAATTCACAAAATTTCAAATCTTTTATACAACATTAAATACGGGGACTCGTAAAAAACAAAAAGAAGTTGTAGGTCTGCGACGTTTGCATTATTTTAGCCCAGATCTCATGTTAGAAATACTTAACGTACCAAAAAGCTAAAAAAAAACCTCTTAAATAATAAGTAATAGTGCCTTCGCACCATGCGAGCTTTCTCATGCGGAGGCTGTGTTCATTTCAACGCGGGTTGGAAGCAAGGCTTTGTGGCATCAAGCAGGGCTGAAGACGCGAATGAGTTTCCTACACATAAAATTCAGAGCGTTTAACTACACATTACAATATAATATTCAACTCTGAGGTGTCACATATATACACAAATATATACGAGAACTTTTCAACAGTTCATAAACAGATTTCCTTTGAGACGTACTATACATGGCGGATTACCCGACTAATTTCTGAACGACTTCACCTCGAAGCACCCCACAAGTTAGCGGCTGGGGCACACGAGCCCGGAGGTACGGTGCTGGGGGAACAGAGAGATTCCTACTGGGAAATCAAATCGCAGACGTCCGCAAAGAGGCGGTTGCCGCCCGCGCTAACGATCGCAGTGGTTGTTAGGCGCTTCGGTGTCAGGCCAGCCGCGCTCGTCATTAACCGTGATGAACCCGAGCGGCCCTCATTCTGGTCTACTATCGCCGAGTTCGGGTTCTGTCTACGTCGGCGGTCGGGGGATGCAGCTTTGTGTCTGAGGTTACGCGGCTTCGATCGCCGCCGACGCCGTGTGGCGAGATCCAACGTTCGCCGGAAAGCATATTAATAGTACACGGACAAGCGACAGTATTTGTAAAGGGTCATTTTATCTTCTTGGAAATGAAAATTGTGTCACTGATCGGCAAGGGGCATTGAAATTATGGACAACGACAGCACGTGGGACTGCGAAAATGGCTTCACAACTCTTTATGAAAGGATAGCGGGATGAAATGCGAGCAGCAAGTTCTTACGCAATCACCTGTTAACTTAAGAATAAGTCTTTCATTGTTTCTCCCTTGGGACCATCGTCAGCCTGATGCAATGTTTGTTAGTTAATTGCACAAAGGTAAGCATTGTGTTTTAGCTCCTCGTGACTTATTTTTCTCGGTAAATACGTGCTCGACAAGGTTCATATGTGAACCTTGTCGAGCACGAAAATTGTCGAAATATTAGTACTATAGTACTAATGTTCCGACAATTTTCTTTTCCTGAAGTCATCCTACAGCCAGTGAGGAGATCCTGCTTTGGCGTAGCTAGTGTTATGGTGTGCAAACCAATTATCCAAATGTTCGGGACTATCACACTAATAATCGAGTTCCACTTGAGCGACAAACAGAAAGAAACGACGGCGACAAGCCTCAGACACATGCAGCATGGTCGCGATGGCACCTTTAACAGGAGTTTAGTCATTCGGTGCTCGTGAAATAAGCACAAGCGATAGAAAGAATGCCAAAGGTGCCCTCGCGTGCTTGAGGCTCATGTTTGAACATAGCCTCCTTTAATCTACAAAGCTGGTCAAATCGGGAGAGACTCTGGTTTGAGGCTTGTCGCTGTCGGTTGTTGCTGTTTGTTGAGCTAGTTCGACTAGGGCATAAGCATGAGTATATTACTTTCAAACTATACTTTGTTTTGTGTCATGAAGACATTGTGCCTAAAAGGAAAGGCATGATTGAACGAAGCTTTCGCGTTTTAGGTTTAGTTTCTCCGGACCTACTATCTTTCGTTGTGACAAGCAGTAAAACCGTTCGTCCGTTCATTTCAAAAGGGACATTTTGATTGCCACGGGAAAGTGTTTATTGGCCATACAAGTTTTGTAGCTGAAGCGTGCTAATCAGAAAAAAAAAAAGCTTTTGATTGTGTATTTTTTACTGTGTATCATGTATCAACGGCGTCTGTCCTTCTGACCAAATTGACACTCTTCGTGAAGCACTATATAGGGGAAAATCTTGACCAACACGTCTGTGAAATTTAATTTTTGATTTAAATGTATGAAATGCATGGTACAGCAGTGAGATCTTCAAATAAAGTCTACGGTGTAGCACTGAGCGGGAGATGCCAAAGTTTAGCGCAATAGTATCTCAGTGCATATAGTTGTAGAGGTTAATGATTCTTTTGCCTCGTCATTTTTTCAGCTTCGTTCTTAGATTGTAGTGATAAACACTCCGAATGCTTTGCGAAAGGGTAGACACAGATGCATTTCATCTTTTGTAGACTTCAGTTATATATTTTATGTAATTTTATAAAAAGATGCAATGCATCATGATTTCCCATTCGTCTGGTTAATAAAAATTAAAAATAATATATTAAAATAAAAATTCGTCTCAATTGAATTAAATAGGTTTCACAAATTATGTTTAAGTAGGACTGCTCGTCATTGGTTTATATAATTAAAAAAAAACACGACGAACAACTGCAATTTTTATTTCATTTATTGAAGAAAACTGTGGGCAGGAAGCAGTACCTACAGGTTAAAGCCCTTGATAAAATATCACGTCAAATTGCCTTAAGTTCATAACTTCGTTGAAATGTACTACGATCCCCTACTTGCAATAAAACTTTGGTTTGGGCTAGTTGGTTCATGTCGATTTAAAGGTTAAAAGGCGCGAACATAACAGGACGAAAAAAGACACGTACGACACGGACAGCTGCCAACTTCCAACTGATTTAATGAAACACGAATCATCGTGAAACTGTCGATTCAAATCGCCTAAACACATGCAACGGATAAACGTTTTATCGCTCATTACACTCATCCCTCAAGAAACACAATTTCTTTGTTTAGTAGATAAAGAGATGGCATGCTTACGCATCTGTCAGCCGCTTTGTGTATACAGAAAGCTTCGATTAATTCTCTTTCCATCTTCTTATTTCCTTTCTTAATGAACCTTGTGCGCTCTAACAAAGGTTCGCACCCACATCGTTTGCAGTGCTCCGCAAGATGCCCACCCGAATTAATGCGTACGGCAAGCTTGTGTTCGCGCGCTCAAAGCATCGGCCGCTCTGACCGATGTAAACTTGGTCGCAACTAAAGGGAATCTCATAAACCACCTTATTCACGGATTCGGTGTATCTTGCGACATGTCTTTTTTTAGCACACTACAAACTTTTGTTTTGACATCACGGAGTATATCCTTGAAGGTTTGCACGGGGTTGAGAATACTACGTTAACCCTGTGTCTAACAGCCATCTTCTTTAAATTGTGGGACACTTTGTGCAAATATGGTATCACCTGCACTGGCATTTTCACGACATTTGTCAACGCCCTCTCGTTTAATTTTCTGTAGGAGACTTTCACACGCACTTGTCACTAAGCTCTTCGGGTAACCGGCATCCTGGTGATCAAAGCTGACCGGCAGTCTATGCTGGCAGCTTTTCGTAATGGCTGCGTGAAGGCAGGTGGATGCAATCCACCGTTTTACAAGGTTAAGAGTGGGCACTGCTGAAAGAAAGAAGCCTTTCTTGGTTCGTGGATTACAACTCCAGCACAAGTGATGCTTAGTAAAAAGGGGCTGCAAATCTAGAAACTGAATACTGCCATCATTAGGCATTTCCCAAGTGAAGTTCAGTCCGCCGGACAGTGATGTAAACAGTTTAACGATTTCTGCCACATCATGTTCTATACAATTCGCTGTACATTCCCCCAAAAGAACCAAAAAATCATCCACCCAGCGGAAGATCTTGACCACATTCATCCCGTCAAGAGCCCCCGATAAGCGCTTGTCCATAGCAGAAAGATAAATGTCCCACAAAACAGGTGCCACAGAAGAATTAATACAAATACCACTCTTTTGTACGTGGAACAGTTAATCGAAAACAACGGCCGTGGACTGCAAGTAAGATTCTAACACCGCCGTAAAATGGTCGCAGTTGACACCCGTAGAATTCTGGAACCCCACCTCACCTGACTGCGTTATGCTGTCACGAGCAGCGATGTAAAGTCCATCATGGGAAACCGAGTAAAACAACTCTTCTACATCCACAGAAAGGGCTGTGGCCGCACTCTGCAATCCTGTTTTCAAATCTTGAACTAGTTCTCCGGAGCTCCGAACCAGAAAGGGATTGTCAATGACTAATGCACTTAGGTGACGCTGCAAGTACCTGCTGACCTGGACCTGCCATGCAGTCTTTTCCGAAACAATAACTCGTAAGAGACAGCTAGGCTTATGAGTCTTTCCGCTAAAGAAGACCTCCAAAAAACCATGACCCCATGATGGCCCCAGCCATGACCTGTGTTAATCTCATTGCCATTTCTACATGCCAGTCCCGTTTAATAACGCATTGCGTTAAAACAAAGTTTGTGCCTCCGGAGGTGCGCGCCCTTTTCGGATTGCTGAAGCCATCATGGGGTATTGCCAGAAGAGTGTGCAAGATTGTGAAGTCGAAGCATTGGCGTCCTTTCTATCAGCAGTGCCCACTCAAAGCTTGTAAAACGGGGGATTGCATCCACCTGTCTTCACGCAGCCATTACAAAAAGCTGTCAGCATAGACTGCCGGTCAGCTTTGATCACCAGGTTGCACGCTTGACGAATGCCGGTTACCCGAAGAGCTTAGTGACAAGTGTGCGTGAAAGTCTCCTACAGAAAATTAAACGAGAGGGCGTTGACAAACGTCGTGAAACGACAGACAAGATGCCAGTGCAGGTGATATCCATATTTGAACAAAGTGTCCCACAATTTAAAAAAAAGATGGCTGTTAGACACAGGGTTAATGCTGATATGTTCTTTTCGTTATAATTCGTCCCCTGCAATAATGCCTTCTAGGCACTGCAGGAGTTCTCTGAATAAAGAAAGAAGAACGTAGTATTCTCAGCCCCGTGCAAACTTTCAAAGATATGCTACCCAAAGTCAAAACGAACATGTAACAAGATACACCGAATGCGTGATTAAGGTGGTTTATGAGATTCCCTTTTGCAGCCAAGCTTGCATTGGTCAGACCGGCCGATGCTTTAATGAAAGAGCGCGCGAACACAAGCTTGCCGTACGCAATAATTCGGGTGGGCACCTTGCGGAGCGCTGCAAACAATGTGGCTGCGAACCTTCGTTAGAGCGCACAGGGTTCATTAAGAAAGAAAATGAGAAGATGGAAAGAGAATTAATCGAAGCTTTCTGTATACACAAAGCGGCTGACAGATGCGTAAGCATGCCATCTTTTTATGTACTTTTATCAGTTGCATGTGTTTAGGCGTTTGGAATCGACAGTTGGACGATGATTCGTGTTTCGTTAATTCAGTTGGAAGTTGTCGCCTGTCCGTGTCGTACGAGTGTATTTTTTGTTCCTGTTTTGCTCTCGCATTTTAACCTTTTAATCCCTACTTGCACGATTAAATTTTAGGGGCTATAAAGGAATCGGGAGAAAAATGATTAATAACATATGGCAAGCCCATGCTGCAATTTTTTTTTTTTTTTTTTTGTGGAAACATACTAAAAAAAATATTTTTGGAACGGCTTTGGCTGACCAATAGAACAAGAAAGCGTGGCTGATATTTGTGTTCAATTTAGAGTTATCATTTATTAAAACACCAGCCTCGTTGGGCAAACATGAGTCAACACGTTTCCTTGTCCCGCATGCGCTGCCTACGCTACGTACAGACTGATGTACTCAAATGTGCTTTAGCCGGCGCGTATATTAAAAGAAATTCCCTTTAGTCCCTGCTTTAATGAGTATGGTTCATGCATGATTAAAGTGGCCGACGTATAAGACGTCTGTCCCCTCATTGATGTTACTCGGGCTATACGTTATATTGACTAGCTTTCACTCAAGACACGAACCGGTGAGCGACACGTATCCGCAAGAAAATACCCTATTGCCCCGCGGAAGGCTACGCGCCTGTCCCCAGAGCCTTCGTAATTATTCTACGCGTTTGTTTCTTCGGAAGTCAAAACGGTATGACTCATATTTGCGAGCTTCAATATAAAACGCGAAACGTTTTACGCACGTATTGGTTCATAAATGTCCCGAGTGCTGGTCAAATCTCGCGAAGCGAAAACAAGCGATTCCAGAAAAAAAAATAGCTTATATTAAATTGGGAAGGAGAAAATGTTGATTGATACACAAACCTTCATTTTTTTTTTTTTTGCATGAGCACCGATAATCTTATTTGTAATTGACGAACTACATGAAAAGCGCGAAGACATATTAAAAACCGATTGGAGATAACTGGATTTCCGCATACGTCGTGTGGACTTGGGGCTTCAAGCGGTGGTTGGCACAAAGCCGCATCCGACAAGTGGTTATAATCGGGCAAGATGAACTAAATTGGTCGAGCATTGAGGCAATGAGCCTTACAAGAAAATACGATGCATCTAATTATTCCACGATATTTAGCGCGCGATATAATATAGGCGAAAAAGGTCCACGCATTCTTTCTAATATATCTTTACGAAGTTATTACACAGCACCACTCAACAGTAACTGATACTAAAGGGAGTGCAGCGACACTTTCGAATCTGTTTGGTTTTAGTTGAGGGTACCAAAACAATAATATTGCAATTAGTATCTCAGAAATTCGCATCACGGTGCCTTTTTTAAAAAGTTACTCAACGTTTCTTGTCATGACTAGGGAAACTTAACCGACCCTGATTGCGCTCCTACCGGCCAGTAAACCACATTCGATAAGCAATTCCGATTTCGGTTAGTGCACATTAGCAGGCACTAAAGCAGGATTTTAGTAGACTCGCTCTGAGGTTTACGATATAAAGCCATTAAAAAAAATCCTTGGCCATGCGGCCGTTTCTTCTAAGTTTTGTTAGTTTGCGTGCATTTTCTTTTAGACGGAGGATTAGACAACCCCCATCACATTAGATACCCTTAAATAGTCAATGAAACATTTCATCACACTGTCATCTGACGTTTAAATAAAGAAATAATGCCTGTGACATATTGTTTTTTTTAATTCACGAATTAGCCGACTGGTAGTCAATTACATATTGAATAGTGCACGCATTCAATGCCTTCGCTATGGTATTAACAATGAAAGTTTCATTTGGGCTCCATTCCTTACACACTATTCACGACAACTGGAAGAAGAACGGTATACGAAAGGTTTGGTAACTAGTCAAACTTCTGCTGGTTGCGTCGTTCAAATTACAATATCCACTGGTGCAAATAGCAAAATGAAGTGACAAACTCAAATACACGTTTTACAAATGTGCTACCAAATCATGTTTATTTGTTGTCACATTTTACATGACAACAGGGACTCGGACAAAAAGCTGCCAAAGAGCAGCTTGACAAAGGTCCAAGCCCCCGTGCAGTTCGCGACAGCTTTAAACACAATTTAACAACTAAAAATTTGGACTACAGCTACACAGTGTACAGAGGCGAGTACAAACCAATGCAAAAAGCCAGTTTTATACAATACTAGATTTGATGCAAACATTTAGACGAAAAATACACAGGCCAGTGAAAAACACGACTAATTAAAGCAATGATACAATCGTACATAAAATAATACATCTTATTCATAACAAAAACATCAGCAGTATTCGAAAATCGCATAGAAACGTTAGTTCTTTTAACTCCCTATGTGATAGAGATTCTAAATGTCGACCCTTTCTATACAAACTATTTAACATTATTTTATCATTCGCCCGTGTATGCTATGCGCACCTAGCCATTTAGCATCGTTGCCTCTGCGCTTCGCACGGCAGCTCTAAACGCCGTTACACCTTATGATGGACCATACGTGATGCTACGAGCCGTGCCAACCGATCTAGCGCTGTGAATCTGTCACGTGACGACGTTTGATGCGTCGCTGTGCCCATTCTAAAAGTCTCGTGGCAGTCTCGCGGCGCTGGATTGGCCTCGATGGTTCGTAGCGACCTCTATACAGTCCATCGTTTAGGGCTAAAGGCGCAAAGCCGCGGGTTTTCTCACGCTGTCCCTGCGGCCGCTACCGGCAGAGGGACCGACCCATGGTCGCGCGCTGCGATCAGCCCGCGCGGTGCGCGGCCTGCTATGCACGGCCAGCATGCGTTAATTACGGGAGACTTCCATTAATCACTCCCAACGTAAGATGTTCGAGCGACGCTGGTACATCACGCGGTGTTTTTGTTTCAGCTCCGGTGGGCGTTGGTGTGGCAGGCGGAGCGGCGAGCCTTGATAAATGGCATCGGCCCGTATTTACAAAAAAGGCGGAATTCTGGAACGCGGCAATACGCCCAGGAAGAAGGTGTACCCGTGTGTTCACGTAGAAGAAATAAGGACAAGAAGAATGAGAAAAACAATAACAAAGAGCGCTTACTGTGGCCGTTTTATTTATCGCTGCCCGCGCGCGCGCGCGCTGCATGCGTTGTGCTTGGGAAACAATATTAATTGCTTTAAAACGGAAGCGGACGGTTTTTAAGTAGCACCAAAGGTGCTTGTGCGGGATTGAACTAATTGTTCGGGCTCTTCGGTGTCGGTGACAACGTGCGGTAAAGAACCGCGGTCGCTCAAACAGGAGGGGAAGAGGAAAGCTACCAGGAAAAGGGGCATGCAAATTAATGTTTAAGGACAAAGAGAAGCTGTGCCATTCACACGACGCTGTGCAAAACAAAATTCCAGCACATAAGGGGATTACGTGATTAAGGTGACACTAGATAAACAATTTTTGCGAACAGGCTGAGACTGAGAGGGAAACCAGAAGGAGGGTAAGGGTGGCGAAGCAATATATGTGTTGTAAATTACCTCGACTTCTTCCATGGCGAGAAAACGTGTTTCGGAAATTTCTTATATTTTTATTGGGGATACTTACTTCACGCTTCTTCCTTACGATGACTCAGATTCGGTCATTTATACACTTTCGATGGTTTAAAAGCAATGCAATCGTAAATCACCACTATCTTGAGTGGAACATTGAACTCCATTCATGTCCGTTTCCGGACTAAGAATATATGCGCCTGCGGCATGAACCTACTTATAATACTTCATGAAAGATTTTGATTTTTCGACTCATTTTTTCCTTTAAAATAACAAAAGGTCATTCCTTTATGATATAACTAAAATCTCGATTCAGCTACCTCCAAATAAAATTGTTTTCCTGAAAAAAAAAACAAAAAAAAACAACAAATTTGAAACAATTACTTAAATCGCGCGTGCACGTAAGATCTCTTCGGGAAGCAGTATTCAGCTCACAGACATAGACTACTCTCCATGGACGCACGGCAGTTGAAACACGTTGACAACTTTAGAAAGACCAGACGGGGCCAACTATTGCGAGGTGTCAGTCCACATACAATCGAATGCCCATTTTTTTCTCCCTGTCGTCCTCAAGCTGCCACTAAGTACAGAAAGTTTGTATTTATAAAAAGAAAAGAAATAACGCCATAAGATACTTTAAATACCCTTATAATGGCTCTATAATGAGTGACTTGCGAGTAGCGTGTTCATGAAACAACATTTTTGAAAAGAAGCAAATGGCTTCAAGTAACATCATGTCAAAAAGGTTTATGCTCAGCACGGAAGTGCCTCGATTAATTTCTCTGCGGGACACGACTTTGATTTGATGCCGAAGGAGCCACAAAAGTCATGGAAGTTGTCACACGAGGAGACATCCAGAATTTCGGGTTACTTGGGGTTACTTTAAGACGATAATGCGGCTGACATTGCATGGTATCTTCTTAGGTTTTTTATAAATCCCAAATAAGGCACAAGATATCACCATCGTGTCTAGAGTAGAAATATTCGAGCGCTCCATACTGTTTTTTTTTAGAGCGCAGCTCTTAGGCGCTCGTTTCCGACTTTCGCGGCATCGCCGTCGGCGAAACCGCCCCGCTACATTTAGCGGGAAATTGAATTGGTGTTGAGGTAACGTGACGTCAATTTCCCGCTAAATCTAGCGGAGAAACTGAATTTGTTCATGCATGACGTGACAGATCCCCGCTAGCTTTAGCGGGGAAACTTCACCCGCTACGTTCAGCCGGAAAATGTTCCCGCTATATTTAACGGGGAAATTTCCACAGGGAAATTTTCCCCGCTAAGTATAGCGAGTTAAGGAGGAGGAGGGGAGGATACGGAGGGGCATACTCTCCCCTCCGCAGCCTCTCCTCTTCCTCCTCAAATGGTGCGCTCTGATTTCGCATTAAAAAGATTTGTAAACGTCTTTATTTTTCTTCTACCGTCCATAATCGTCGAAGTAATAAATTGATTCCTTTTCTAACAATTCAAATATTGTTCATAGACATTATTACTACCAATACAGGATGTGAGCCAGGGACAGTATGGCTGTCTATATGTAAACTCACTCATTGTAATATTTAAAATGGGGAGCTGGATGGAATCCCTGCATTTATCTCCGACCACAAGAGAATTTAAAGTAAACTTTAGACCAAAAACAGTAAAATATGGGCGAACAAGCACATGCCGAGTGCAACGCACGAAGTATGACTACATTTTATTTTAAATGACCGTGTATACATGGGTATCTCAGACATTTAGTGTAGCGCCTGTGCCAAATAACTCTGAGATTTTTTCAGTGTCCTTTAATCTTTCATTTCCGAAACGTATCTTCAACCCCTATTTATGTGATATCAGTTGCAATGGACCTTTTTCACATACCGACGGCACCAGGCGGTGGCTGCACCAACTAAAAATCGAGGAAGTGACCTACCTGCGCTACCAATCGATAATGGGAGCTACGCTACCAGTTTCTTCGCTCTCTGAGCTGCGACGCGTGTCCAACGCGACTCTAAAGAGGGGGATCTGTGGCGTCCACCGAAACGTCGTGTTTTTCTTTCCGTCCACTTTAATTTTTTTGTGTAACACAATTATATATATGTTGCAATTACGTGTTCTACTCGCTCATCCACAGCCTCCTTCCGAATTTCCTCGATTTCTAGTGCCGACTTCCGCCGCTTGGCATCGAGTGCTCGCGCGTGCGCAGAACGCTTCTCGGAAAAGGTCCATTGTAATATGTTGTTGACCAATAAGTTGATAAAAATACACAAAGTTATTGCTGAAGTCTAGAACAGCGCAACGTCCACTTTTGAATAAGAGTAATATTTATAAGGCCTATTACGGTTGCGGAGCATCCCGGAACCCTAATACCATTTGACGTGAATTACAGTTTCAGTGGTAGTGAGGCGTAGTATAATCACATCGAACGCTAGTTCTATTCAATTTTAAATGCTAGGTGATGCGTGTTTGGCTGTTGATTCTGTGTACGTCATCACATATTTTAGAGCGCAGCTCTTAGGCGCCCGTTTCCGGCTTGAGCGGCGTCGGCGTCGCCGTCGGCGTAACCGCGCGGTGCATTATGGGACGCGTGACGTCACTGATGACGTCATCGGCATCCGTATCGTCGTTGTCATCATCACTGATGACGTAATCAGTGACGTCACTGATGACGTCATCGGCGTCCGCATCGTCATCCTCATTGATGGCGTCATCAGTGACGTAACTGATGAGGTCATCGGCATCGTCACCGTCACGTGACACCCCCAGGTCACGCGACCGCCCCCCCCCCCCCCCCCCCGAGGTCACTTGACCCACCCCCAGTACCCTTCCCTCCTCCTCCTCAAGAGCTGCGCTCTAATTCGGTGTTGCAGGGAGTTGTAAACGGCTTTCACTTTTTTTATGCAAGTTTCCTCACGCCGCCTGTGTGGCATTTGTTTACCTGCGCCTCATCACATACTTTTATAAGTGTGGGCAGTCCGTCCGCACAGATTTACCGAGTTCTTGCATTGAATTTGTCTATTCTAGTACTGTGGGCTGTCCGCCCACAGTGATTTACCGAGTTCCTGCTCTGAATATGCTTATTTTAGTACTGGGTTCCACATAGTATTTCACAAGGCGTCAAAGCAACAGGGTCGTTGAATCACCGTCGCTCATATGTGAGGCAAATCAGTTGCGGGAGTTCACAGCGATGAGCGCCTCGCGTGACGTGCCACGCTTAACAAGCCGCCCCAAACCCCCTGGTATGTTAAGAACAATGAGTGAGTATTATGCAACAAGCTATTGGGTCATACACGCTTCCCAGAAGGACAAACGAGATGCAATATAAGAGGAGCAAGATGAGATTGGGCAGCATTGGTCAATTATAGCTGATGAGAATAGTCTGTGGTTCTTCTGAAGCCACCGCAATACAAGGAAATTACAACGTCGGCGTTAATAAACTTCCGTCTATAGAACCACTGCAATCCGCACGGCCTTTCCCAGGATGTGTGCAATCAATCCCGAAATATCGGTCCAGAAAATATGATTAGCGTAGGAGGATGAAATCATTCCTCGTTACCGAGCGTACGGCACTCCTGAATACAGAGGTTTCGCAGTGCGCGAGGGCATGCCTACTTTAGCTATGGATATCTCGAGTGAGCTGCCTAAACTGAATCGCGATGGCTGCCCCATGACGCAAATAAATGGTTCAAACAGTTCCCCACATGCCAATACAACCTGGTTCAAACGCTCCAGCTAACATGTCTCAGAGTATCGGATGCACTGAGATTGTGAAAACAGCGCGGGCGATGTGCCAGCCAGACCTTCTAAGGCAGCTTTCACTACGTTGCAACATTGGGCCGAGGGCGCGTTCATCGAAAACAATTATGTGCGCTCGAATGTCATCTCGGACCAGGTAATGAGATAGTTAAAGGGGGAGGGGGGGGGGGGAGGGATTAAAACGATTTCCAGACTTCGGTGAAATATTTGTGGAAGTTGTCCTGTGACACTTCTAAAGTAAAGAAAAGAAAACCGATTTCGCCTGCGTGTCCTAGTTGTGTAAAAAATATATAAATATTGGCGATTCTGGCAGCCCTCAACTCACTCTCAGTGTTCAGGGTCCCACCTGGTCGCACTCCTAGTCGAGTAATTAGGGGTGCCGTGTAGGTTCCCGTGTGCTCTCTCTGCTGACATCAGCGGGCGTTATACTGCAGCTTAGAGCCGAGCGAGTTCACGTAATCTTCTCGACGTAGTTCCTTTGACTGTCACTCGCGGCTGCAGGTTGGGGAAAAAGCTCGACTTTTGCTTTGCGATTATGCAGTGGAATCGCGACTTTTTTTTTTTAATGAAGGAGATGTTTTCTCTATAAACAACGTAAAAATGACGACATGCAAATTCTTTTAATCTTAAAATTGTTGCACCCCCATTTAATATATCTGCATAAATTTGATCGAAGTGATTAACTTGCAGCTTTACATTGGTATGTTTTAACCAAATAAATGTGTTTATTCCTCCATATCTATAACTCCATAGTCGATGCGTTCTGCTTCTGAAACATGTAGAAAAAAAATCATAAAGTCCAACTGGACAAGTTTTTTTAAATATAATTATGTTTTGTTTTATTTACAATTGTCTCATTTATTACTTATAATACATACAGGAAACAAATGATGATCATAATGGGGAAGAGATCATCGTATACCTCTGTGCGCGTGGCCAGTATGTTGACTTCATAAAAACAAGACAATGAGTGTAAATGTTATGCAACGTCTAGAGATACTTGAAAATGGTCGTCACCAGCACAGTATTGTTAACTCGCTTATATCTTGAAGGAAAAAGTTATATACGACACGGTAAGAGACCGAATATATGAGTCGGTATTCGTCGGGAGCAGCAACGCTATAAAACAAACAATTTGGATGCAGTTTGGACTTGCAACAAGCAATTTGACCTTAAACAAAAACGCATTTTATTTCTTTGCATTTAACGCACTCACGTGGAACATTACAACCTAAAGTTACCGATTCGACAAAGTTAACTGCTTCTTGTATACATCGCTAATTTTTCTGCTAACAAAGAAGGCAAATGAAAGGCGCATTTTGGTTGAACGACAGGGCCCCCATAGGCTGGCTGGAAGGTTCGGATAAAATAGAAAGCATTGAAGGCTACGCTGGCTCAGGCGCCAGTTATCAACATTGCCTCTTTGAATGCTGGATGACCTGGAAAGCGAATTTGATCACGTTTGATACTTTTGACACGTGTGCAAACATAAGTGTATCCATACACTAGTCTGCTCAGCTTATCGAATTATCAATCTTGTGGCGCCGAGAACATGACACCGACAACTCAGCTTCTCCGCGGGTTTGTTGTTTTATAGCGAGCCTAAAGATTTTCCTTGTTCACCTTCATCTCATGGTTCTGTGCAACCTAAAACTCAATATTTATAAAAAAAACTTAAGAAATACCCAACTGAAACACGCCTTGGAGTGGTGTCTTTTGGGGATAGTCTAGACACTATTCTAGGATGCATGGATCATCTTATTGCGCTATTTTCAGACGTTAGCTGTATCTATAAACCAATCAGAACAGTTAAATTGCTTACTAAATGGGTCTTTTCCGAAATGTACTATCGTGGGGACTATTAGCTATAACACGACGACCGTGGCCCAGCACAACATATCAGGCGCACCTGGAAACACCGCGCGTACCCCGCTTATCCTGTGCGGCGGAAGTACCTTTCCAGGCTGCGATAACATTTCCTCCTTGCCGTCTGCTAGGCGCAAAGCAGACGCCGCTGGAGCACTTGCCGTTGTTTGTCTCACAGGCTTTTGTGGGTGCCTCTTTCGGTACGGACATTCCCTGACTCATGGGACCGAGTGAGCCAAACAACCAACGAAGGGGGCACACTGAGCTAAGCCTAATCGTGGCTGATGATTGTACAAACGTCTCGGTAGAAAACATTTATTAATCATAAAGGCGCCTGTTCACTTTTTTTTTTCTTCTTTTGTTTGTTAGAATGTTTCTGCTAATTATGCTTAGATCGGTATGTCCGCTTCGTTGGATGTTCATTAGCTGGCTCGTCTCTATGAGTCAGGGAATCTCCGTACCGCAAAAACACCCACAAAAGCGTGTAAAGCAAGCATCGGCAAGTACTGTGGCGTGGTTTCCTTTGTGCCTAGCAGACTACAAGGAGAGTGTTATCGCAATCTGAAAGAGAAATTCCGCCGCACAGGGTAGGCGGGGTTGGTCCTGCTATGTGGCGCTGGGGTACCAAATTGCCACGGCTGTCGTGTTTTAGCTAACAATGTTCTCGATAGTACCTTAGTTTTGTGTATAAAGCAGGATCGTAGGCCGTTTTAGCACAGCGTTACCGTTGGCTACCGCTGACACGGAACGATTCCTCGCGTGCGCTTGAAGGCACACTTCTAAATGGCAGCTCGAGCTTCCTGCAGCAATGCTGTTCCGTTTGGTCGCCTACGCTCAGCTAAACGGCCTGCTGGCCAGTTATACTAAAAGCTGTACCTAGAAAGTCCTACATCCGATAGAGTTTCGCAATGTACGTAAAAAAAAATATCCAAAAACAGGCGTTGTAGAGAAAAGAAAGGGTTTGAGGACGACGGGTGTTTAAAGAGAGCGACGCGTGCACACGAAAGCGAAAACACAAATCTTCCAGGTTACACCGGGACACCGGGAGTGCACGAAGGTACCGTGCTACGTGCGGGTGAGGGGATCCGAATCGGCGTAAGCGAAATGAAAAACGTGATCTTGTTTTAGTGGTTGGCGTTCACGTGCCGCCGCGAACGTGACCGCCTCCGAATAGCAACCTAAATGGCGGCGCTCCAAACTCCACGTGCGTGAGTCATTTGGCTTCTAATCGGTTTCCGCGAGCTCTCCGGTCACGCGAGGTCATCGTTCAACCAAGGCGCCCACCAGCACCGCTATTCGACAAGCCTGCTTAAGAGAAGATTTTAAAGGAGGGAAATTGAGACCTTCGCAAGGTAAATACAGGGAGGGGGGCTCTGTGGGCATCTGGGAGTTTCGCCTGCACAAATGGAGACCTCCCGTATGTGGCTTATCTTTATTTGTTTGATTTTCATACGTGAAATCTGTCTTTATCTGTCTGACAAAATCCGAAGGGGCGTGTCTACCGCCATGATAAGTAACGAGATTGGTGAATGAAAAGAACAAAAAAACAACAACATTGAATCCTTTCTTTAGTTTAGGTATGCATGTGTGAATTAAAGAACTTCGGCTCCGAGATTCTAATTCCCTTAGAAAATGTGCTTCCCCTAGAGTGTCGATGTCGAACCGGAAGCGAACCGAACCGAAAACCGGGACTCAACCGTTACTTTTAGTCGAACCGGAACTGCGACCAAACAAAAATCTGAGACACTATCTTAGAACTGAAGCGGAACTGAACGGGAAAAAATGTAACGGTAAGTTCGGAACGGTTTTTGCGGTATTTGTTTTATTACGAAATGCATCTTTGAGAAATAAAAATTGGTAGCTCTATTTCTATGTAGGGATCAAATTGTCATATACCAAATTACAATGTATAAGAAATGGTGTGTTTTGTGTGCCTTTGTATTGTCCCCGTGATAAATCGTGTGTAACGTGGTCACGTGACATCATGGTGCTCAAGGCTTGCTGTCAAGTAAAGGCACATCACGTGGTACCTTGACATAGCCAAGTGACTCTCTGCGTCAAGTCGACTTCTATTGAGAACGTTACTAGATTTATTAGCATTGTTGACATGACATCACGACTCACGTGACACCGTGACGTACTCGATTTTCATGAGCGCGAGTCGAGTAATCGGGCTTATGATAATCAGGATCGCCAAACATTCGGGTAATAGCCCGTGTTCAATCAAAGATAAGAATAGTCGAACTCTAACAATGTCTGAAGCACATGCCATGCTTTATTCTTTGCCAACGCCAGCGCATGACTATGATGAACTCTAATGGCATACATGCAATTAGCGTCAGATCACGTGGCCATTTGTTCTAATAGGGAGTTGAGGAGAGGAAAGCTCTTTCTTTTCTTTCTTTTCTCCGGCATCTGCCATTGAGAAGAGGGGAAAACTAATGAATGTTTTTGCAAGTTATCAACGTCAGGAATTATCTCTTAGCAGTATTTACTGAAATCTCAAAAATTGTTCCACTACCCATTTTACACGTATATATACATCATTGAGGCATCCAGTGTTTTGTTGTTGCTGAACTGACTCAGCAAGTTTTCCACGAGAATAGAAACATTGAAAAAACTAAATGAGACATATTACTCTGACGATAAATAGAACTACAAGTGTGTACGGGAGGAATACCTGACAATTATGATCCTAGTGGCCCCAGAGGGACAGCCGAACGTTCACAGCCGCTTTAATTCTCGCAGGAGTGTCTTTATCAAGCTCTTCCCCAAGCTTTCACCACACCCCGTATTTTGTTCTAACATCACAGTTTTTGGGTGAAAAAAAAAATATATGCAGTTTTATTGTTCACAATTGACGCAAATATGATTGTCGAATTAACAACAAAAACGGAGAAGGGAGTCCCAGGAATGAAGATATTTTCAAAAAAAAAACATCAAAACAAAAAAAGAGAGGGTGGGGGGGGGGGGGCAGTTTTAAAAACATGCTGTGTTCTAAACATTCCTCTGCTCCACAGCTTTGGCAGAGATCAGAAAACGTGGTCCCGGAAACTTCCTTGTTTGCAAAAACACTTTTGCCAGAAAGCGCGTTATCGTTGTGCCAGACGCTCGCGCCATTCATCAGCACGCTGCACCAAGCAAGAATAACTTGTGTCTCTCGAATACATGGCTTCCACTGAGCGCGAATCTTTTGCAGCATGCATTTTGCACCACCGGAGTTTATTTTTTTTCAGCAAGAACAAATCGCAATAACCACCAGCATATAGTGCTATGACGTCAGGTGCAAACCATGTTAAAGAGTTCAGTTTTCTGGTGATATTGAATGTTCTCAACACTAGCAAAAAGTGTATTTCAAGATTGTAAAGTTGTGCAGTACATGTGACAGTCTCGCAATGATATGCGGCAAAATAATAAAATGTTAGATCGCGCATAACTGAAAACGCGCATAATTGTAAAGTGAGGGCCAAAAACAAGTGCGTGTAAAACCAAATATTACATTAGCCTCCCGAGACAGTGTTTTGTGAAGGTTCGATCTCTTCCAAGCAAATTACCAAATGTTATTTATATAAAAAAATGCATTGTTTTTCCTTCGCGCTATGTATGTGTAATTAGGAATATCATTGCATACATCTCCATGTATTTATTTTTACAGTAAAGTGTTGCGTATGGAAATATGTAGAATAATACCATTTATTATCTCTCTGCACCTTTCCTGCATTTGCCTTCAGGTGTATTATGTGAGCAGACAGTCTTTTTGGAAATATATCGCTATCCGGTGTTTTACACTACTAAACAACGAACGAAAAATCACGTTTACGAAGACTCAACAGTTGACGTATTTGCTAGTATCGTTCTTCCGCGTCGGTCTCAAGTGGTTATGTGAACTTCATACAGTTAAATTAATTGATGATCATAAAACTATATGTAATTACTCACTGAAGACTTGACAACATTAATAAAGGCAGATCACTTCAAGGATATTCGTCATAAATAAATGCACCTCCAAATTATCTAAAATATGCACAAAAATCGTGAGTCACTTGCTTTCTCAAGATGCGATTACTTTGGCCTTTATCAACATTTAGATAATGCAGATTGGGCTTCTATATATAGTATGACCGATGTAAATCGTGCGGTTGAAGTGTTCACAAACTATATCGTAGATGCACTTGAAAGGTTCGTTCCCAAGGAGCTTAGATCAGTTCTAAGAAAAAAATTGCATTATCATAGGAAATAAAAGTTTGCAAATTCCACTTTTTGGTACCTAAAATTTTCGGAGTCACGTGCGCTAGCTAAGACATTGTTGAAGCGCTATAAAATATTACACCGTGTCACCGTGAGTCAGTAGAGCGCAGCTTAAATCGTGACCCAATGCTTTTCTGGCGATATGTAAAGGATCGCACAACTACAACTTCGTCATCAATAAACATAGTTGACTCGTCAGGTAATATGCTGTCTGAGCCCGAAGATGTGTCAAATGCATTCGCGAGTTATTTTTCTTCTGTTTATTCTTGCGGCCAAACTGGACTGCCTGTGCATGGCGTCAGTGATAATGCCAGTGATCACCTGTCAATTCTATCTTTTGAAATTACTGATATTGAACTTGCTATCAGGAAACTGAAGCCAAAGTTATCAGTTGCATTTGACGGCATTCCAAGCTTTATTGTTAAAGGATGCTCCTCTATTTTTGCGCCCGTCTTAACGCATATATTTAACTTGTCGTTGCAGAGCCTTACATTTCCTTCCCTGTGGAAGTACTCTATTACTGTGCCAGTACATAAGAATGGCAGAACGGATGACGTAAAAAATTACAGACCTGTGTCGTTGCTATCTCCTTTTGCTAAGGTCTATGAAATTGTTTTATTTGAGAGCATTTCAAACCTTTTTAAGCATAAGATAAGCCCTTCACAACACGGCTTCATGCGTGGAAGGTCTGTTGAGACAAATCTGGTGTCTTTTTTAAATTTTGTTTCGCCTACTGTGTGTCAACGTGGACAGGTAGACGTTGTGTATTTTGATCTCTCTAAGACTTTTGACCTAGTAGACCATTCGCTCCTTGCACACAAACTAGAATCCTACGGCGTGAGTACCTCCCTTTGTTCCCTGTTTCTAGATTATTTGTCTAATAGACACAATTTTGTTCGTGTTCTTGGACATCACTCCCGGCCTTATGTTTCTTCTTCGGGTGTGCCGCAAGGCTCCATACTTGGGCCGATCGTTTTCAATGTTTTTATTAATGATTTGAGCTCAGTTGTTCGCAATTCGGTTGTCTTGCAATATGCAGATGATGTCAAGTTGTTTAGGCAGATCATATCCTTGGAAGACTGTGAAAAACGTATGGAGGATGTTAGGCGTGTGTGCTGTCGGTGTCGTCAGAACATGCTAACGCTCAATCCTTCTAAAACCGTTATTATGTCTTTGTCTAGAAAGGTTGAAAAAATTACCTTTTGTTACCAGATTGGCAATGATTTTCTGCGAAGAGTCGAGTGCACGCGTGATCTTGGTGTATACATAGACTCTTCGTTATACTTTACTGTACATGTTAAAAACCTTATAAATGGCTCTTTGCGTAAGCTGGGAGTAATTTCTAGAATCACGCGTGAGTTCTCCACATCAACCTGTATTCTACGCTTATATTTCTCGTTAATCCGGACTAAGTTGGAGTTTTCCTCTCTAGTCTGGAATTGTATTAGTTCTACGAGCCAAGAGATGATTGAAAATGTTCAAAAGCGTTTTTTTCGAATTGTTTACGATCGTTACATTGGTCGTACTGTTTATTATTCTTATGCGAGACTCTTGGAACGATGCAAATGCCCTACTTTGAGTTCCAGACGGCGTGAGCGCGATCTTGTTTTCCTGTATAAATGTATTCATGGATTAATTGATTCCCCAGATCTCACATCTGCTATTAATATTCACGTTCCGAGTCGAGTTTTGCGGGTTTCTCCGACTTTTCATGTTAATCACATCATCCAAACCAGTCCCATGACCCGCATTCAACACTTCTACAATACCCTCAGGGGAGCAGATATTGATGTTTTTAACCCAAATTTCGTAGCTTTTAAGACTTTTGTAACTAACCTGTGAACATTTTGTTGTGCATCATTACCAAGGCGTCAAGCTGTTCATGAGCACAGAACATAAACAAATGAATGAATGAATGAATGAATGAATGAATGAATGAATGAATGAATGAATGCTCTTCAAATATTTTCCGGCGTTTTTATCCTCCATTGCCACGTCAAAACTGATTTGGGAAAACCGTAAAGAAATTACTGATTTCGAAGCTGATTTAAATAACTATGTGTTCCTGACATTGATTTAACTTCTCAAACAGATAGAAGTCTGTTATGGCCTCTTTTATATGAGGAACAACAATTTTATGTGTCTGCGAGCTGGACAAAAGCAATGTAGTACACAGGGGCGCGTGGCGTAATTATGACGATTGCGCACGAAGACCCTCCGAAAGTGACCAATTAAGTAGCTGCAATGTCAAATAAAGTATAAAAATACCACTTTGTTCTATTTAACAAAAAAATCCCAATTAGCAAGTGTGGTGATTTTTCGCAAACTGAATTTACCGGATACTTGTTAAGAACAAACATCAACAGCCAAGCCAGGACGAAAATGTTCACTTGAGTAAGCACTATATTAGGCCAGACTGGATCCGAGTACGAAGGTAGGAATAGACGAGAGTGAACAATTTGGATCACTCTTTTCTGCATGATTTTTCGCCTACATCGCCGTGCTGAATGTAAACAATCTTGGCCATGAAAACAAGCATTGTGCCTGCCGATCAATGTTTCTGCAAACGGTAGACTGGAAGGGGCTTGTCCTAAAGCTTTCGGGACATTTTTAAAATATGATTGCTTCTAGTTCAGTGGTCGTCATATGTATTTTGAAACGTATTTCGTAAAATAGATTCTACGATATACAGGTTTCATCTTTCGATTCTTTACAATTTAAAAAAAAAGAGACTGAGAAAGGTACAAAGATATGGTTTGTGCAGGTGATGTATATGGCCAGGGGGACATTATGTGGGTGGCTAATCTTTGCGATAAGTCGCCTAATTAATTAAAATTCGTTAATTAACTTTTTAATTAGTAAAAATAGACATATGGCTCCAATTCGAAACTTACTGAGCATCATCGAAATCGACTAAATCAACTCTTTTTAGAACGACTGGAAGCTCGTGCGAAACTCGGGGGTGCACCAAAGTTACCACTTGTGCATCAGGCGCAAAGCTGGCAGTGGCAAAATGCGAATGATATGATTATTATCGCGTTCCGCCACTGCCAGCTTTGCGCCTGATGCACGAGTCGCAACTTTGGTGCACCCCCGAGTTTCGCGCGAGCTTCATGTCGTTCTAAAAAGAGTTGATTTAGTTGTTTTTGATGATGCCCAGTAAGTTTCTAATTGGAGCCATATGTCTATTTTCACTAATTAAAACGTTAATTAACAAGTTCTAATTAATTAGGTGACTTATTGCAAAGATTAGCCACCCACATAATGTCCCCCTAACCGTATAAATCACCTTCACAAACCATATCTTTGTAGCTTTCTCCGCCCTTTTTTAGAAAATTTGTTAAGAATTAAAAAAATACTGTATATCGCTAGGAGGTGCCAATTCCATAATTTCGTGCACTGTAATTAATTGTTAAGTTCAACAGCACAATTAGGATTCAACTTTTAATAGTGCCACGCAAAGTTGTACCAATTATGGGTATTTTAGACGACCTATGAGACTTCCTCATAACCTTTCGAGTCAGGTAAAATATATGCGATTGAGGTAAAGAACTAGATGCCGAGTGTATAAACACGACTTTTTGTATGTAAATCTGGCGTATTTTTACTGTTGGCGGAAGTATATATATGAAATTTAGTTTTTGTTTTTGGTACATGAAAATAAAAGTGGTTTGTACGAATAATAAAAGGCTATATAATTACTCGTTTCACGGTGGAAAAAGTGCCGATTGCCAAAACAACAGGCAAATATATTCTCACTTTAGCGGTTCAAACTGGTTTGAACCATTGTTTTTGCTCCCTGGAACTGAAACGGGAACTGAACCGAAAGCCACGATCCCGAGCCCGAACCGAACCGATACAAATTTTGGTTCGACATTCTTGCTCTACGACCACCGTGTTTTTTTTTTAATATTTTGTCGACAAAGCTTTTGCCTGAAAATCCATCGCTTCGGGTTGCAATTTGTTTATAATAAATTGAGGGCAAGTTTGCCACAAGTTATGAGTCATTATATTTTAATAAACGGCATACTGGACGCGTTTAAAGACGCCTACTTTATTAGTGCAAGGACACTGGACCATTAGGAAAGTTTATGTTCTCGAAGAGCCGTTTCAATCCTTTGAGGCCCGCCCCCCAAGGCGTTTACAACATTTGTGTTCCCCGTGCCGCGCGCCGTACGTTGTTCAATGATATGTATATCTCCCACGAGACAAGTAAACACCTATCTCCGCATGCTAGTACCTAAATGAACAGCCTACTGTCCGTGACCGATAAAAAACCAGTACAGTGTGTCCCCCCCCCCCCCCCCCCAGAAAATGACGTTGTATTTTCACCGCAAGAATAGACAACTCATTGACGAATGCTCATTCTCCGCCCAAATGTCGCGCCGACGGTCCAAACCTCCTTATCTCAATCAAAGTTACTATTGTTTTTGTAAACATTTAAAAAAAAGGGGCCCGTTTGCGCCCGTCTTTGGTAACTGGCACCATTCAGCTCAATAATTTCGAGAGCTCCTTCGGCCGCCAAATTTCCCATTGAGGTGTTTAGGAAACCACTTATAACTTTTGAATAAGATAATGGTTAGCCCTGAAATATTGGCATCTGGTTCGAACAGGTAGCGCTGCATTTGGGCGCGGAATGAGCGTACGGCGAGACGTAGCTTATTTTTGCAGTAAAAAGAAAAAAAAAAGAAAACTGCTTTTTTATTTTTTTTTATTGGGGGGGGGGGGGGGGGGGGCAAAGGAGTCGTTGTAAATGCTTCGCCTCCGGCACGCACTCGTTGACTTCGGCCGTGCTTTGGCTGCGCATGCGACGGAGCACTATCACAGGCAGAACTCTCGCTCTCGATGCAGAGCATCTACTGGCTGCTCAAACTATCAGATACTAGTGAAAATCACAAGAGTCATTGGCAGCTGAAGAAACAGAAAGTGTGACTTGTTTTCTTTGCATTTCTTGCTTTATGATTCGCCTATCGGCGGTCCTTTCAGCTAATGCTGCGGCCCCATGCGCTGCAAAGTGGTGGGAATGTTCCCGTGGCTCCCTGCACCCTGGGTGTCTTTAAGGTGCCCCGAGGAGGTTTTTGAGATCACCTAAATATGGCGATATCTCACTCTGCCGGCTCTAAGCATCCAAGAAATCTCTAAATCATGACGATACGCGGCCGATTTCCCTATTAAAAAGACAATCCAATATCCCAACACACCGAATTTATCTCCGGCGATGGGCATGTTCCGAAACGAGGACCACTGTCAGTCAATCGCAAGCGAAGGATTTTCGCGCCTCCGGCTGGTGGAACCGCGGAGTGATATCTTGAATTCGCGCAGCTCGTTGTCCACACAATCCGGACTACGATTGAACCGAAATTACTAGAACCACTCAGTTGGGAAACTGCCATAGAGCCTGCTTTGAAAAAGTGGCTTCGATCTGTACTCGAGAACCGAGCTAATGGCGATCGCAACGCCGCCATTTCTCCCGCAGCGCCCACTCCGGGAACTGCACGTCTGCATGTCACGGCCTACTGTAATCCTGACCTGCCCACAGAATGGCTTTCTATGCAAGACGCTGTCGCCGATGAAGTGCCTCTCTTTGCCGTTGGGGGCGCTCAGCAAGGCTTTTCTGTTCCCCAAACTTGGTTCACAGCCTGGCTGTCTAGCGCGCGTTCCACACGGCGCGCGATTTGTGATATCTGATTAATGTTTTTCGAGAACACCTGCCGTAGCGTGGCGCCAGCAGTAGTACACTGCAGCAAGACACATCCTCGGCATTGCTGTCATGTCTGCTTGGATCGAAAGGGCGCGTTTCTTGGGCAAGGAAGCACAAGTCACTTTTGTTTAGCCCCGACTTCTCTTGTGTCATCATCGAAATAAAACGCATTCTCGGATAACTCATAAATAGCCACTTTTCTGGCAACCGGCGCCTCTAGTGAGGAATCTGTCACTGATTGACGAGATCCTGCGACGCCTGAGAGGACAGCAGGTCGCGACCAGATAACACCGCCGTGCCTTGCGCGCCTTCTATACCCTAGGAAAACCTAGGAAACCCAATACCCTAGGATACCCTAGGAAACAAAATTCCTTTGCGCAGTGCCACGAAGTCATAGCGTTACGAAATGCTGCGGCCGCTGCTTGTACTACAAGTTCCGCGCTGGCACACTCGTCTGTGGGCAGGTCAGGAATACAGTAAGTTGTGCTGCATGCATCGTTACAGGTCGAGCAGCGCAAGAGCCGGTGGTGCCAAATCGCGTTGCCATTTCGCAGTAGCAATATAAATGAAATTTTATGTTGTGACTAGTCGCTAAAGGGTGGCGCTGTTATCGTATTTAGTTTGGTCTCGTTGGACGCGATCGGTCTGGGTTTCAAGGGTGAGTTTCCCAACTGAATGTTTCAGTAACATTGCATTCAACCCAGCGAGTGAGCGAGCTAGCTCTAGAGAGCTGACGACCGGACACATCACTCGCGCGAAAGAAAGAAAACTAAACAAAGAAATGAACATTGTTTGGGTTTTTTCAGACGATTATTGACGTATTATGTTCCCTCTCGACGAAAAATTTAAAAATCTTCGAATACTTTTACTTGCTTCTATCATTTACAAAAACATACACATTTTGTATCAACAGCGTTTGCAATCTCAAAGAAATGTTGCGTTTTCATTGATCACATGCCGTCCTTGTTGTCAGCACAATGCCCCTCCCATCGCCGGAAATCATTTGGATCTTTGATTGCTTTTTTAATACAAAAATCGACCCCGCATTGTTATGATTTATGGATTTCTAGAATGCCTAGAGCCAGCAGAGTGAGTTATTGCCATATTTAGAAGATCTCAGAAACCTCCTCATGGCCAACTTTAAGATGAAAGTGTCTGGAATCACTAAATCGACTGAAGTATTAGAACTAATTGAATTTGCTCTTTCTTGTGCAGTTTTTTTTTTTTCACGCGTCTACGAACTGGAATAAAAGCGTGAGCATGCCTGGTATTAGTAATCCCTCGAATTCTACAAACAATCTTCGCTCCCATTTTTAATCGCGTGGTACAGTTGGCCCGTTGCACGAAACAAACATAATTTAGTACCTGTTTCCATAAAAAAATTGGGTTGTGTGTATGTTTCTATAGCCTAGATCTTGGTCTGCCCCAACAGGCGACGAGTCTCCCAGCTGCTGATGAGAAATTTAGCCAGTGCAGTACAACCGCTAGCCTGGGGTCTTTAACGTAAATCACGCAGTAGTGATACACCACCCCACGCCGGTACGATGCTCATACATATCGAAACGGGCAGGGGTGAGGACCTGTTTCCATAATTTATCCAGCAATAAGCATCTTACATTTTGTCAACTAACGAACGTTTCTTGGGTCCAACGAAAATTTACGCTCTGCAGCAGACAGCAGACTACAAGAATAAGCTGACATATATATATATCTTACCTTTAAACCTAACACTGGAAAGTATCGTGCTCTTTCTAATGAACTCGACCCGAGACCAAGCAGAAGATGCATTAAAAACGTTACCGTCCCACTCAGTAATCAAAAGAGGGGTCGTCCTTTCCAGCCTCAATTTTCGAGCCGCCCCGTCCTCTTGCCAGGTTTATCTTGGTTAAACGGCACTTGGCATATTAAAGTCGGAAGAATAAGCGTCGCACATCAAGGGCAAAAGATGCTGCTTAGCCGGAGTCTCAGACGAGCGTCTGCTTCTTTGCTCCCCGACAAAAAAAAAGGAAGAAAACAAAAACAGAAATGTCGGGGGAATATTCCTTTCATAATATGACTCGGGCGAGCTCCAAAGCGCTCGCAATAACGTCGGGCTTGAAACTCTCCCCAAAACAAACATTTCTACGCCTTGACTCGCCAGCTGTGCACAGATGGAACGTCGAGGGCCCGAGGGAATGACGTTATCTTCAAATGAGGAAAGGAGTCTCTGTCTAGGAGAAAACTATCCTAGCGTGGTTATAAAAATATATTTTTGTTTGTGCACAGCAGGGTTACATTGAGCGAACCCTCAACGAAGCCCTTACTAAGGCATTAGAAAGTGGGCAGTTGGCAGCCCCTTTGGATTCACGGGTATGGAGATGGGAAGGGGTACAGAGTGTGACACCTTTAGCGCGAACAAACATTCGTCAGTGTTTTTTTTTTCTATCCTAAAGTTTTATGGCCGCCACAGAAATATTTAAGGCCGGTTCACACATGCAGCGAAGCGCTGGTGTAGCGCTGCTCACGTGTCGTCAGCTACTTACCGTCTTCCATGAACAACGGTTTGACGATGCGATACTAAGTTGGTGAACGCTCTCGTCAGCACGCGCTTAGCGTGAAGTCAGCGCTATATTTGTAGCGCTCCGCTGCATGTGTGAACATGCCTTTAGTGTGGTGGGAAGTCCTTAAGGAGAGCAAAGTCTGGTACGCTAACTGTGTCGCGTCATGTACATATCGAGTTTAGCGTGGCCTTGGAGCCAAGGGAGCAGGGGGTATTCACTGGACGCCATATTTGAGGGCGCTCTTAGAGCGCATGCTCAAAATGAGCTCACAATAATCGGCTGCTAAGACAGGCAACCTTGATGGTGTGGAATTCACGTTGCCAAAGAACTTTGGAAGCTCGCCATCAGCACAAGCTCAGCAGTCGCAAACACAGCTATGGACGCCAGTGAATACTCCTTATAGGGGGTATACCGGACGCCATATTTGAGGGCAACGTCTAGAGTGCATGCTCAAAACGAGCTCATATTAATGGCTTGCTAATACCGGCAATCTTGATGGTCTGGAATGCACGTTGCAAAATAACTGCGGAAGCTCGCCGTCAGCACGCGCTCAGCTCCGCGCATTCCCTATATATTTCGCCGCCAGTGAATGGGAAGTCTTTACTGGACGCTATATTTGAAAGCGTTGTTTAGAGTACATGCTCAAAACGAGTGCACATTATTAGCCTGCAAAAACCGGCAATCTTGATGGTGTGGAATGCATGTTGCAAAAGAACTTTGGAAGCTCGTCATCAGCACGCGTTCAGCAGTCGCACACACAGCAATGGCCGCCAGATAATACTCTCTATACTCCCTATACTCGGCGTCAACTATCGTGCGCTACGTTGTCAAATCTGGCTTAATTCTTACAGTGCTCTAACTCTGTTAAAGCTGGTAGCGACAGCGCATGCAAATGAGGCGCAAAAGTTCAAGCCATGCGCTCTCGCAGCAGTGCTGGACTGCTGCACAGTGGAAGATACGCTAGTTTTGAAAATGTAGCACAAAATAGTTGTCGCAGAGTGTAGCAAGATGCTGCCTTTTGTCTGAGTGCTCCGTTGGCTTCAAAACCACAGATATAACGATTGATTGATTCATTGAAATCTTACATTTGAACCTGATGCTGGCCCGGATTAGGACAAAATTACCTTACCTGGGGCGTTGCACTCCTTTTTAAAGGAACCGTGGCACCGAGTCACGTGATTACATATACATAAGCGCATCTGCATAACACTCTCCATTGTAGGAACGTCGCGAATGCCTTTGTTTGCTGCAAATACTTCTAACTGGATTCTATCTGTCTCGTTCAATATATTAATCAATTTGGCATATGTTGGAAGGGAGCCAAAACACTTTAATTACTTTTCCACTTCAAATCTACTAATCCTATTCAGAATTTTGGTCCTGCGATCATATCAGCCCGGCGAAAGTTTGTAACCAACGCCTAATTCTAATTATACGTGCATGAACGTATGATGACAAGTTTGGTTTTGGGTGTGTGTTAGTATTAAATGAACAAACACAAACCTTTTGGGGAAAGTCTGCACATCGCTGCTTTCTTGACGGTTTGGAAACATTTAAGAGCGAAGTAAGAGTCATCATAAACTTTTTAAATATTTAAGATCACGAATTGATAAAAACAATTGAAAAAGTATATATATCTTGAATTTTACCGATAGGTGAAATTTCTAAAGATGTACTTAGCGTAGATGTAATATTACTAGGGGGAAAAAAACGCCTGCTAGTCACGTGAAATATTCAATCGTCTTACCCATTTCTTCTTCTTTTTTCAAAGCTACCAAACGTTTATTTCCGAGACGAACAGGGACATTATCATGTAATTTGAAGGGCCACATGTACGCAATAGTTTTATCTTCAATTAAAATAAATAAGGCCATATCACCATGTTACAATATCAAGTTTTGTCAAACTGTAATACCTTAAATGTTTTATAAACAAATTATTTCTTTGTCTTTCGTTTCACGCACAAACACACGCATGCCTCCGCGAGTAGTATACCAAGTGTTCCATTTCAACTCGAACAGATTTATTACAAAACATTCGTAAAAGATGAGCTAATACGGTTTTCGCAGGTGAATTATATGGCCAAGGGGAGATTATTTCGGTGGCTAATCTTTGCGATAAGTCGGATAATAAAGTAAACTTCCTTAATTATTTTTAATTAGTAAAAGCAATTACATGGTTTCAATTAGAAGCATGCTGAGAGTAATGAAAACCCACTATATCAGTCAATTTTATGACGACTTGAAGCTCGTCGGAAACACGGGGGCGCACCAAAGTTACCCCTCGTGCAGTTAGCGCAAAATTAGCAGTGGCGTAACGCGATAATCATCTAATCATCCACGTTTTTCCACTACTAGCTTTGCGCCTGCTGCACATGTGGTAATTTCGGTGCGCCCCCAAGTTTCCCACGAGCTTCAAATTGTTCTTAAATTGACTGATATAGCGGTTTTTGATTATGCTCAGCAGGTTCCTAATTGAAACCAAATAATTGTTTTTACTGATTAAGAAGTTAATTAAGGAACTTCAGTTATTTATCTGCCTTATCGCAAAGATTAGCCACCTACATGATGTCCCCATAGCCCTATAACTCACCCGCCCAAACAGTATTGGTGCTTCTTTTGCGGACGTTTCTTTTTTTAATAAATCGGTCCGAATTAATATTGAACAGATCGGTATATAGGCCGCCCAGGTAGTACAGCGATCCTTCCTGCTTTTTGTTGGCTGAATCTGGCTGCTATGTATCCTTATATTTGCGTCTCAGTTTATCGCTAAATTGCAAAAAAAAAAAAAAAAAAAAGTCGACCACCAAGCGTGCTGAAAAGGAAGTTGATACTCTGTAGAAAAATGAACGCAATGCCATCAAGTAGAAGATACGTTCTCTGCCTCCCCACCCTCGCAACAAAAAAAAAAAAGGAACAACAGCTACGGGGGACAGGAAAGAGCGGCTAAATATGCCTCACCTCCGCAACGTCGAAACACAAATTGACCGTTCAGACAACACGCTCTGCTTAGCACTCCCCCTACCCCCTTCTTTCACCCCTTTCCCTTTCCTTTCACACTCCTGGCTCGAAAAGCTTCGCCAGGCGGCACTCAACACATTGTGAATAACGCAAAAACACCAGCAGCAAGAAGACGGGCGCTCATTAGCATCGCTATGAGCAGCCGCGTGCTTAATTACACCAGCGACGGACCATCAACGTCAGGCCACGGAGCGCGCAGCCCACGTAGACAGACGTAGTTTCGAACGGCCGAGAAAAAACAAAACGCAAGACGAATGAACGCGGAACTCGAAAGTACGCCGAGTTCTAGCTCGCTCCCATTGTAAAACCCGGCGTTTTGTAGGGGATTTCGACGTGCTACCATAGGAAGATGGACGGCGCGGCTCTTGGCTGTTCAACGCACAGCGTCTTGCCTTCGATCCAAGGAGTGTGTGTTTTGGCCCTCAGGTAGCCTCATGCGCCTCGCGCCAGCCAACCGACAACACGCCTCCCATATTCGGGCAATGGAGAATTACTCCGCCGTGCTAATCACCGCTTTGTGTAAACTGTGTATTCTCCCGAAGGCTCATATTTCATGTGGAAACTTCTGCAAAAATAATGAAACGTAATAAAAAATAAAAAAAAGCGAAGCGGAGCCGTGTCGCGTGCAAGCTCTCCCTTTCGGCGGGAGACAGTGAATAGAAAAAAAAAAAAAAAAAAGTCTAGAAGCGAAAAAAACGAAGCAAAGAAAAGACAGTAGATTTCGAGCAAGATTATGGACGATGGTCCGTGATTAAGGTTGGAGAGTGGGGGCCCTGTAGAAGCAAGCTTCTGGCATCTAAGCGATCGCCAGTTATCATCTTATAGGTGCACTTTTCCTAAATGCCAAAGCGCGGCCTAGCGAAACCCGCAACCCATAATTAGCCCTAAGTAAAAGAAGACGTCTCCGGAAGCCTTCTGTCCGACAGGCGAGGCCCTGTCCAAATAACGAGCCCCCAGAATCGGGGAAACTGGGAGCGCCCGCTCGGGAATCGAGAAGCGCCGAATCTTGGTCTCTCTGTACGCGAGCGCCGGCCACATGTTGTGATAAGAGGTCAATATACACCAGCTTGGTGTACGCCCTATGGTAAACAGCAGCCGGTACCGCACTCTTTGATCATGGTCATTGAGAACACTGGCCAAAAGCCTGATACAAAAAAGAAACATGCGTGCCTGTGCATGAAAAACATGTATGCCCGCCCGTGTTTTTGAGGTGGAGTCAGTCTCGTTCGTAAATTTAATGCGCCTCCCCTATACGCTCATATGGGCGAGTGCGAGAAGGGAGTGTGGCCACGCGTTGTTAAGGCGCCTCGTTCGTTTTTACGGCCTACGTGACGGAGCCGGCCTCAAACACAGCGGCGATGATACAGTGGCGGTTCTTACCTGGAGTCGGTTCAGCGAAGTTTCCGTTATGTCGATGTGCATAAGGTTCGCGTGCATTTGTTAGCCTAGCGGCAGCGACCTTGTTTCCCAGAAAAACAAATTGTAAAAACAACCAAGCGAAAAACAAAAAAGTACGAATTAAAATTTGTGCATAACATGCATGTACGGTATAGTATACACCCTTGGTTCTCTTTTTTTTGACGAAGAAAAATATTGCGTCATCTTGAACAATGAACGTAAGAGCTTAAACCAGGTCACCACCTCCCATCATGGAAATCTTCGAAGCCTCCGTTTTCTCAGACTGTCAATATCCGCACGTTTGTGTATAAAGGAACGTACTGAATAGCTAATATAGTCACTGGCAGCGTAAGAAACGTCGGGCGTGAATCATATGATCACGTTTTGTGATTTTCGGTTCGCTCTTCAGCAATCTTATCGATTGTGACGTCATTGGCTGCGGAATGATAATAAGGCGCCCGTATACGTTTTTTGAAGTATCAATAACTAACATCAAAGGAAAAACAAAAAGAAAAACATAATAGCCTCTGATGCGCTGCGCACGTGTACCAAGTCTTGATTTCTATGCATGCAAGGTTTCCAAAATTACCAAGGTTGTTAGGATAAAGAAAACACATCTCGCAACAAAAACGAAGCTGTTCACTGGATAATGCCACATGTGCCACGAGCGTAAAGGTCTGGCAAGCATTTCTGGCAAGCGCGCAATGAACGAAAACCTGATTATATATTTTTTTATGTTCGTTCCTGAGTGCAAATTCATTTTTTAATAAGCATTCAAGTTTTCTATTGCAGCTTTAACGAACAAACACGCTTTTCATTCATATAGCAGTAATTCAATCCAATATACTGTTTGCGGAATGAGCAATACACGTTCTATTTATTTGCAGTGTAAAGACTTTTTTTTTTCTCCCTTTTTATACCAACCACTCTCTGATGGGCAGTTGGACCGGCGGCATAAAAAGAAGTGTTCAAATTAGAATATTTAGTGGTACTGTCTTAATAAATGTTAGTCAAGCAGGATCGATTTTGTTTGACTGCGTGCACATATATTATAGCTAAGGGTGTAAACTTTATAAATTAAAATGCCTATTAAAAACTAGTGAATCATTCGTCAACTAATTTTTAAGCGATCAATTGGTTTATGAAGTTCTCACGGGCGATACATTTGTAGCGATCAAACTGAGGCATCCCAAATGTTTCAATGCGCAAGGCTTCTTCTCCTTCATCTACACGTTTTCTTTTATAAACACGCAACGACAGATTTAAATTTTTGTAACCCAAATCAAATTTCAAATTTAAATTCAAATTTCCTTATATTTCATATTCGAATCTAATAAATATGTCTAGGACAATAACACGTATCTTACACGCGTCATACATAGTTGTTTTGTTTATTTAAATTTTACAGGGTTGATTAAAAAAAACAGTAAAACTTAGCACTAATGTTTTTTGCGCGGGTCCGTCATGAGGCCAGGGGGACATAATACAATCACTCGGCTAATTAACAAAAATTTGCGAATTAGCTTTTTAATTAGGGGAAATAAAATACGGTTCCATTTTGAAATTTGCTGAGCGTCTCCGGAAATCAGGAAATCACTTTTATTAAAGATGACTAGGAGTGCGTAGGAGGCGCAGTAGTGCACTAAAGTCACCACACGTGCAACAGGTGTAAGGGTGGCGACAAGAAACCGCGGATGGTAAGAAAGGGAAAAAACACTCGGGCGCGTTATCGCACTGCTAGCCTTGTGCATATTGCACCAGTGGTAACTATAGCACTCCATCGCTCGTCCCACGTGCTTGAATATTTTATAATATTTATTGATTTAGCGAGTTCTGAGGCCACTGAGCAAGCATGCTACTTAGAACCATTAGATTATATTCACTAATTAAAATTGCTGATTGGAACCACAAGTCTGGCGAATCTATAAACGACACAAAATGGATTCATTAGGCTGTGCTGTTCCTACATCGCTAAGTCTATACAGCATTTTTTTTATTTATTTATTCCCAGCAATTACGGGTATGTTCACAAAATGCCGGTTATCGCTTCATAATACATTAACAGTTATATCAGCCTGTACACAAAACCGATTAACCGAGTAATTATTTGAAGAAAAGTCGCCGATTAGAGGTTAAATCCACAGCTTAACGGTTAATTAGTGCACAGCTTGTTCTCAGTTATGTAATTCTGATTCTGTTTTTTTTTTTACATCTGTCGCAATAAAACGGTAATATTTAACATTTGTACACATGGGTGCTCTCTGGCTGAGACCTTGGAGTGTGTGTTAATAAATTAATAAGTCTCTAAGGAGCTATTTCGAGCGCTCCTGCTGGTGTAACACCAGTGGCTCACGTTAGATGTTTGTCGCAGTCGCTAGAGGATTATTTATTGCTCGGAGAAAACGCCATGTCTACTGTTTGGCGGGAATAAAAAGAAATAATACTCCTTAAAATAGTAGACAAAAAAACGGAGTGTCTGTGTTTCTGCGTATTTCTCTTTGTTCTAACGAAAATTTCGTAATGCTATTACGATCATTTTCAGCTGTGTGAAACATCGGAAATTTTTAAAGCAAAGCTCAATTATCTCGAATTCACACGTCAAAGAAGCGTTCCTAACAATATTGTGGCTTATGCAATTGTTTCGCACTTACAGTGATTGATGAATGTCAAGCTTTCCCTTCTTCTGTCGCAAGGTGGAATTGTGGAACTAAAACTTACCTGAAAGAAAAAGAGAGAGAAAGAGATAATTAGATACAAATTACAAAATGTCCAACATTATCGAGCTGACTCAACATATATGTATTATATTGCAGGATATCGCAGGAAAAAATGAATACTTCTAAACAGCTGAAACACCTCCCCATCCGTATTCTTGGAAATACTAATTTCAGAACAGAAATAGTACGTAACAGCGTTCTTAAAAACATTTTTTTTCTTAATTTGGTTTAGACATAAAATCTAAATATTTTTAGTATTCTTTCCCTAGGAGGTGCATATTAAAAACATTTTTATTTCACATCTCTATCCATCGCGTTAGCAGGGGAGAAAACGTCAGCCATAAAAAAAAGAATTCCACACTGCCTATAAATGATTTTGTGGTCCTTTTAGTGCAAAGTCTGACGCCAGTTCATAAGAGTTCACGAAGAAGCATCAGGAGAGGCGCCAAGCAGTGTTCGATCGAACAAGAATGAAAAACGATGGGAAGAGCCATCGACAAAAATTTGCTAAACGAACGGCCTTTTATCGGCGCACCCTGAACTTTTCTCACTCGGGGTTCTGGAACATCTCAAACCGCGGCGAAAAAATCAGGGCACGTGAGGAGGAGAGGGCGAGGTACGATGGAGCGGAAAGTCGAGAGAAAATATTTCTCGATGTGTATAGAGTCCAGGTTTGGGCCTCTTGTAGTTTTCGTTAAGACAAATACGCAAACAAAATGGAAAGAAAAAATCAATAAGAACTCCGTGCTCGCTCAAGCAGCACCACCAAATTGAAGACAGTCTCCGCAAATATATCCTAAAACAACGGATAACGTTTTCGTTTCTTTTTTTTTTTTTTGTTCCCGGGTTTGCTGCATTTTTTTTTTTTTTTTAAATTAGGCCTGCTTGTGCTTTTGTTTTCTGTGATGGGGCCCAGGCTTTGTGGTTATTATACAGAAACATCTTTTCACTTTAAAAATTCTCTTCTTATTTATTTTTAAAGAGGGAATTTTTTGGGGGGGTAACAGCCATGATATAGTTAGCGCTAGACCCTTAACGATATTTTATAATAAATCTTTCAGGCCTTTTTTTAATAGTGTGTCTGTGAATGAACGTCGTTCGATCCGAAATATAAAATAAAGAGAGTATGTGAAGATATTAAAACTACAATATCGAAAATTATAATTAGCACTGAAACAGGAAACGGTTTTTTTCTCTAGTCCGAGCAACGTTTAGTTCAGACGTTGTAAGAAAGGCCTAATTTAAACGAGTGTTGCTCCCTTTTTTTCAGGCGATAGAAAGCAACCGAATGAGCCCGGATATTGACAATCCTTCCCCCCCCCCCCCAAACCCCTCCCGAACTCAATCACAAAAACATACGCACGCGATCTCCCTCATCTTCAAACTGTTATTATCTTGACATGCCAGCGTTCTGCTTTTCTATGCCCAACAATATACCCCAAACAGTAAGCTTTTTGTGGAAACCCTTTTTTTATAATTTCGGCATCCACGATCAGGTCCTACCTTTATCTTTACGCCATTAACACATACCGTTATATGCCGGGAGCAGTTGAATAATGCCATAACCTGGACGGGGCTTTTAAGTCACCCTTCGAAAACAGTAGAGAAGCGAGGGAAAAATCGCTCGCTCAGTTCGCGGCACTGTGATATTTTTTTTTTTTCCTCTTTGTCCCGTTTGCTTATGCTGTCGCGAGGTTCAACGCAACAATGAAACCATCAAGCGAAGCGAGAGGCGCCAGTCCCCGTGGCGGGACTTGGCAGAGAACCGTCAGCTGCACCCATTGTCGGCGCATGCCGCCCGTCTTCTAAGAATAGTGCCGCCTCTAAAAGCAGCCGACCTGTCCGGCGCCGCGAAGTTTCTGGGAAAGACAGTTTACTAGAAAATAATCCACCTAGGGGTTGATTAAAATCGTTTAAGTCAGGCTGTGTGAGTTTAAAGATGAAGTTTGACAGCGAGGAGTAATTGAAAGTCTGTTGGAAATATCATCCGCACGTCTTTTTTTTTTTCTTTTCTTATTTTCTATGAAGAGCACTCGCAACGTGTTCATTGGCTTTGGGAAAACTATGCCACTGAAATAGAAAGGTATATGAATATTTTATGCGAGTTCGCGAACGCCTTTTACTTTTCGATGAAGCGAATCTTAAAGTTGATGTCCTAAAACATGGTGCAGAGAAGCTTTATAAAAAAAAGCAGAGCGCTGGCCTTCTTCTTCTAAGCGTTGTGAAAGATGATGGGGGGGAGGAGAGGGCCGGTAAACGTTTTCCGTACAAACAAGAGAGGAGTTCTAGTATTTTTTTTTCTTTTGTAGTTACAGGTGTAGAAAGTTAGCTAGCCGACAAAAATGAAAGCGTATAAAATAATGCGTTTTCACAGAAACAACAGATGATTGATGCTCCTTTGCTGTGTGCAAGATGTTTGTATGAATGCTTGGCTTTCGGAAGCTCACACCTTGAAGTTTCACCATGCAAATTAGATAGTTTTCGACCCAATCTCGCTGTCATCCAGTATGCAAGTGCGCAACTCCATAAGATATGATTTTGTTTTGTCGAGTTGGGAGTTGTAGATGAGTTTAAAAAAGACTATGCCCGAATTAAATATTCTTTTTCCCGAGCTGTTATAGATAATTTTTTTTTTTTTTAATAATGGAGAAAGTTGTATCAAATCTTGTTAGAAACAAACAGTTTCTAAAGGGCTAGACATAACACAATCGAACGCCTCGCGATGTATAAACTTTATTTTCGTTTAGAAATTACCGATTCCCGTAGAAATTAGTGCGAAAACGAGAAGAAAAAAATTAAAAGTGAAAATAACATACGAAATATTGTCTGCGCCGTCTATTGAACGTTTTGTGCATTCGCTTACTGTCAAGATTAATGGCTTGGCAAATTGTTTCGCCGTTATTTTCTAAAAACAGAGAAGTTGGGTATGAGGTATGTTTCTGCTTTATACCTATATTGAATGCCTTCATTGAAACAGATGAACGATCTCCGTGACTATAACTAAAAGTGAGAAACTTTCGCTCTCATCGCTCTTACAGTCTAAGCCGCCCAGGCGCCAACATTACTAGGGAGTTGGTTCGTTCGTTGCTAGAACGGAATTATATTCGCTAAAATATATGTGTAGAACAACACGCTGTTTAAAAACAAGTCAGCGTTTGCTCGCACGAGTTTTGGCCATTGCCCTTGTGCAGAAACAAGATCCGCGTGAAGTAAATCGTTTGCGCACGCGCTTTGCCGACAGCAATGCAACCGCAACGGCGCAATATTAGTTACGCGCCTTGGCATATGCTGGCAGAAACTGAGAGAGAGGAGGAGGAGGACGGAGAGCGCGCGGGTTCGCCAAAAAATTGAGCTCTGACTGGAATGGTTCCTGGGTGAGACGCAAATCTAGCTGCCGTTGTCCCTGCTCACTCTGCGAACCCGTTCGAAGGCCGAACGCTAACTCCCGGCTTTCAGCGTACGCGCTAGAACGCGTTCAAGCTGTGAGTAGAGACGAAGGCAGCTAGGTTTGACCTCCACTCTAACCACCGATCACTTCAGTCAGAGCTCGGCTCTCGGGCGTCGCCGCAAGCGCTGATTTGCTCCTCTTGCTCAGTTTCTACGTGAATGCTGGGTGCACGTTGTTCTGCTTCTTACACAGGGGGTAAGGATGATGTCAGAACGCCGAGCTCTTATTGGCTCATTGAAACAAACTAATGGGTAGACCTCGAGGCATCTAGCATTCAGGTTTACCCACTATCCTTCCAATCAGAGCCAATCAGAACTCGGTGTTGTTCTGACGTCACCGCGACCCTGCTCAAGAAGCAGACGACTTGCTCTCCGCATAGGGCGTCTTTCGTGATGTTACGGTATACTTTGTGCAGCATACGGATTCACGTAGACTTTAACCATTTAAAGGTTATCTTGTCAATTTTAGGATAGCAAGTTTTGCTTGTGTTATGCAGATTACACGATTCGAGTAAACGCATCGAGGGACTCTCGAGATCGAGTATATCTGGTACGAAACCTCGGAATGTGGTAAGCAACCTCAACAACCTTCATGAGACGCACCATGCATTGCAATTTTTGTGAACCACCTCGAAGTAAAGTGATATCTGGACCTCATCCTGTCTCCAGAACAAGGTATGTTGAACATTGTGGAAGGCACAATCTCAACCAGGCATCTTTTCAAGACGTGTCTGCAGATCACGCGGTCACAGAAAAAAAAAATCCGAGAGACTTGCACTCATTTACCTGATCCAGGTAATGGGAACTTCGCGCAGAATGCAAACGATGTAAAATATCTTCACATCATATGCAACTGATGTGTATGGTTTGGAAGATGATTAATGAACAAAGACAAAACGCATTAAAGAGTAGTTGTTACAGCAAACGCAAGCTGCTTAAGTGTACAACAGTGGTGATATATCCACTTGTAAATGTGGCTTATTCCTACAGCCAATTTATTATCCAAGAATTTTTCCAAAAAGCGTATGCAATTCAATTAAAATAATTTAAAAAATCTGCACAGTATGGATGAAATGTCGGCATTTCTGCCGCCGACAATCTGGCTTTTTATGTTGCTTTTTATATGCTATACCTTTATACACTTACTAGTTATTTCATAAAAAAAAATTCCACGGAGACATTTCCACATACTGTAAACGATATAAATTTTGCTTGCTCATATTTTCGCGAATTGGGGCACAGTTGAAAAATTGGAATTATTCGCGGGCTCTAATTTTCGTGAGCTGCAGGCACCTCACTGTTGCTTCCGAGATGTTGAAAGTTTGCCCGAATTGTTCGCGGGATCTATTTTTCGCGAATTGTATACAATTTGCGAAGTTCGCGAAAATTAGGTCCCCGCAAAAATTAAGTAGTTTACACTATATAAAGTTCGTGTAAAAGCACATAATTGATAATTCCTAAAATTTTGTTAAGCAGAAAATAAAGAAAAACATGTGACGAACTTCGCTGCTTTTCATCCTTGCACATTACCGCTTCCCCCTTCCCTGTTTCCCCCAATTAAGCTTTTAAAAGGAGACCTCAAATATGGCCAACCACGGCTCGACGAGCTTCAAAGTAAAATTGGCTCGTTTTAATTAGAGCAGTTGACAAACTTCCAGTCAGTGACGAAGAAGTAAAACGCGAAACTATGAACGTACAAATCAATGTTGCGTTCATTTTCTTAAGACCGCCCACCCTTAGGCCTAAAGGCACGGACCCAATTTCTGCAAAAGAAGACACACACACAAAAAACACGTCTAGTCAGCACTTGTTTTCGGAGGCGATGGCCACCCCCATCTTGTTCTCCATTACGCCAACGAGATCCCTTCCGGCGCAACGAGCAAGAACAGTTCGCTCTCGGAAGACGGAAGATGAGTGGCGTGCCGTGTGTGCGGACTACAACACCACCACGGCGGCGGCGGCGACGGCGGTCCCTTATAAATGGCGCGCCGCAAAACGCGACACAGAGCATACGTCTTCGCGCTTCCCCAAGCGGCACACAGCGCTTTGCCGAGTCCAAACGCAATTTGCGAAGAAAGGCGCGGAACAGGGGACGAAGGGAATTGCCGTCCGTACGGTGGCTCACCTAAAGGTGGACCGCCACGGAGGCACAAATGCATGTACCTGGCGAACAGCGCAGTCTCTTCTCCGTTTCATCGATGCATAATTTATTGGGCACAGATTGCAACGATATGAATTATCTTCCCCTGTGGATTGGTTGATTGCGACGGAGAAGCGGGGAACAAAGTACGGTCAGGGATTAAATTGAATGCACCTTAAGTTAAAAAATGTCGGTTTTTCAGTCGCAGTATGTCGTGTCGGAGCGGTATAGTGTTTCCTGCTTCTTACTGCAATGTCCGTGAGCGCGCAAGCCTTGCGCCAAGAAGACGCTGGCTGTATGCGAGAAGAGACTATGCAAGGCGGAAGCGATTCATCACACAGGTCAACGCGATAAGGTTCTTCGACCACAGGCCCTCCTCGCACATTTCGGCCTCGTCCGCCTTGTCGTATGACAAGGGTACGTGCAGTTTTTTGTAGGCCTATATCTCGCCACAGTTCCGAAGGGAGACTGGACGGGTTGTGGGTTCCGTACGTCGTACGGAGCATTTGCTTCTTCAAACACCGATAGTTGGTGAGGCGTTTCTCTTTTTTCTCTAGGAAACATGACTAACGATGTTTGAGTGCGTGCTAATAACCCCTTTCTATGTAATCAATTTCTGGCTATGCAGTCTGAGCAGGGTAAATGCAGGTTGAAGAGAAGGTTTTTTTTTTATATCCAGCAAATTCAGATAAAAGAGAAAATCAGTTTGTTTATATGGCAGGCTATTCGAAATCACTTTCTTGCCCTGGGCGCGCAGTGATGTTTTCTTGCTTTACACTGTATTAAAATAAGGGGGAAAAAAGGCACCTTAGTCTTCGTTTACATCTCAAACTTGTGCACTTCGCCCAGACAATTTTCACTGCCGCTCTTCAAAATCAACGTGATACTAAAATCAAATAATACGTATACTCATATTAATATTGGTTCAATGGTAATATTAGTTCAATATGTTTTAACAGTTACCGGAATTATGTTTTCTCAGCTTTAATATACTCTTCGTCAAGTTCCTCTTTTCATATACAAATTGACACATTTCTTACGTTAGAGTAGGAACTGTCTTGACAATTGGAGGACATTCACCCGGAGAGGAGGAAATGTGAATGCGGACACTAGAGAAGACAATGCGGAATGTAGTCACATTTTGGAAGCTGCGCGGTTTAGCAACAAAAAGCAACTTAAGATATCAATAGCCTTCCACGCGTATTATCATATATGCGGCTTTAACACAATGAGCAACAACAATAACAAAGAACTCAAATCAAGAACCTTAAATACTGGAGTGGAGGGTAAGAAAGGGCAGACGCAAACTCGACGCTTCATCCACAGCTACAATTTGGAGCTTAATGTTTGGGTTTGTCATGTCTTTCCGCTCATTCCAAGGTTATAATATCTGTACTTAACCAGCGTGCTTGCATACGAACTTTGGCTACAATTAACCAAATAACTGACATGCCGGAGAGGTATCGATAGAGAAATGTACTAGTGTCTGTCGTTAGTGAACGTATAAGAAATACTTTATAGTAGCCCAGCGTTAGATGGTTTCTTTAAGACGAAAGCCTTAAAGACTAAGAACAAAATGCTTATATATCTCATAGTTCAGTCGATTTTCAAAGTCCTTGAGCGAAAGCACGTCGACGACACGAAAAGTACGAAAACACGTCGGCGACCCGAAATGTACGAAAACACGTCGGCGACACGAAAGGTACCACAACCCACGGTTCGCCACTGAACCAGGAGAGGGCGTTACTTGTGCCAGAGTCGGTGGAGGCGCTCGCGCGGCGCAAGCCCAGTGGGAAAGGAGGACACTCTCACTCGGGCTTCGGTGAAGAGTGGGCGTGCGACATGCCGTGAGATTAACGCTGCCAAAAGTGCGCCGTCAGAGAGCGCGCTGTCTTCGCAGGTTCGCTATCCCCGGGATTGGCGCTTGGGCTTTCGCCTTTAAGTTGCCTTAGAAATAACATAAAAAACCCTGTGAATTTTTCCCCCTCTCTCGATATAATCACATATCAGAAAAATGTTACCAGTATAAGTTTATCCTTTTATACCCGGAAATGTGGAACAGGTTTTGAATATAAAAGCACACTTCAGGAAGAGGCACTTTGGCAACTTCCCTCGCCGTCCTCTGTGACCACACAGCCAGCGGGCGACCCGACCACATTCAAGGGTACACACAAACGGTGGGCGCCCCAGCTAAGGGATTTCAAGTTGACGAGCTTGGTTGGCAGGCGAGAGCTTCGGAGAAAAGACAAATTAAAAGCTCTCTGGACGGCAGTTCTTCTTTGTCAGTCACTTATATCGGTTTCGGTTAACTTAGGACGCCATCCAGACAACTAATCAGAGGATTAACAAAATGGTGTGTTGGGTTAGTGGATTCATTACTCCAAACGAAAGTGAACCTTCCTTGGCCTTGATTGATAGTGAACTTCATTTTTTTTTTTATAAAAAGAGGGTGCATGCTGGAAATGGCATGTTTGATTTTAGTAAATGGTAGTAAAATGGTTAGTTGGGCGAGTTGGTAATGATTGAACATGGTTAAAATTGCGCACAAACAGAAAGGAACAGTAAAGAGGGAAAAGAAAGGAAAAATTTTTGAAGCTTTCAGTATAGTCCGCTTAGGCGAGCGTTGTGTCAGCCATCTTTCTGTGGCTTTAACTGACAAGGAAATAGCCTTTCTACAATCGTTTGAGTGTGGTTGATGGTGTGTGTTCTCCGCGTGCTCGGGTGTCCCCGTGCGAGTGTGGCCTCGGCTCGAGCTGATACCGCGGGCTGTTCTTTTTTCTTATTCAATACACCGAGTTGTGAGTTTGCGCTTTTCTCTTCTCTCTTCCCTCTTTACTGTTCCTTTCTGTTTGTGTGCAATTTTAACCATGTTTAGTAAATGGTATTTAAGCCAGCCTTTATCTAAAAGAAAAAAAATTCAGTTGCGAGTGCGCCTTGTGTTGTGGTCGTCTTTACTCTGTCCCTGTCTTATGGCGCTTCTAGTGCGCAGTTATAGAAAGCATGTTCAGAGCAATTGGAGACGCAAAACGACATAGTAGTCAGTTTCATATGAACATAGATGTGACATCTTTAGCAGGAGCCTCTTCCCCAGAAAAACACGCACGTCGAGTCCGACAATTAAATTCGGCGATTTGCTCAGATAAACGAATTACACAAAAAGCGATGGTGCCCCACCCGCAGAACGAAGACACAACACGCGCCATTCGAAATTCAGAGCGAGTATTTTTGAAAACGCAACACTGAAAAAAATTAAAAAAAGTAAAACATGCAATTCCCTAAGAAGTGTTATATGAAAGAAGTGTGAGGCCCAAGAATATGTATTCGTGGGTGCACTCAAAGTAAAGCTGAAAATAATTCAAATATGAAGCTGAGTAATATAACACTCCATCGTAATGTCGGCCATAGCTTTTCTGAACAAATAATTTCAAGCAACACTTCCCACAGAAAACTTTATACATACAGAGACATCCTCACAGATAAAATATAGAATACCTTACAAAAACAAATTACCATTTTAGTGACGTTTAGAGCGTATGGAGCGATTTTGATGATCGAGAGGGCACAATTATATTATCTCCCTACAAAATGAATTGATATAAGTAAGCTCCTACTTCAGTAAAGCGGGCACCTCTGGACGATGCTTATCCAATGGTATCCATTCAACTTGATAGCTAATTTAGTTCCATTATTGGGAAATGTGTCCGCAGGTGAAGTTTGCTCTAAAAAGAGCTGCATTTGTTTCGAGCGTAATAACCAGAGGCTCGCCAGGCTCCGGCTGTGACTCTGACCCCATTTTAAATATATCCTTCGTAGGAGCGAAACAGCAACGTGTGATTCAGTGCGCCATTTTCGACCACCGAGAGCCGACGTAATAAACATCGAGGGGAAACATTTTCGTTGTGTAAGCGGAGAAGAGCAACCACAAGAACGGGCCGAAGGGAGCATCTGCCTCCCGAGCCAGACGTGCTATGGAACCGAGATCAGGATATTACGACGGGAGTCGCGTTACACACACAAGGAATTCGGCTTTTTGCTGATTCTGGACAGCTTTCGGATCTCCCGAAACGCGAACGAACTCTCGCACCAGGTGACGCAGGCATCCAGAGTGGTAACAAAACAGACACGTGTGCTTCGGTCTTTGGCACCGAATGCCCAAGAAAGTGTCAAACAGACGGGTCGTTAATATATCTGGGGTGTATGAAACGCGCCGGCACCGCTGAGCCTGGATGGCTAGAATAGAGTGGGTTGCGAAAAAAAAACTCCGTAGGCACTAAACAGGACGATGCAGTGTCGCTGTATTATGGAAAAAAAAAATCTGACTATTTCACGTTTTTGCGCGCGTGTTGAGTTTTTACAAATTTAAGTTCCTTGCTCATAAATTGAAAAGCAGGATAAAACTGTGTAAATTAAAACGCGTGAAGTAAAAATTATAACCGTGTGTAGAATTTGACTTTTGCTCTAAATGTTTTAGAGCTTTCCGAGTACAAAGTAATCCAAATTGTTAAACTTTGTTTGGCGCAGTCAAATTGAAATCACAACATTTGGTTTCTTTACGATAGATTTGACGGCGTATTGCATTTTGTTGGAATAATGAAGGTTAAGTTGCTATATTTGCGAATGGCTTTAAAAAAAGTATTTGGGGCAGTTTTTTTATGCGAATTTTGTTATATCTGTGCGATTTTTTCAAATTAGCCAAATGTGTGCAAAACAGACATCATATAATGCATGCCACCAGCTTTTCAAAAAACTTATTGAACCTTTCATTTACCACGGTAATATCTAAACGACGCAAATGCATCTAGGAATGCGGCTGACAAACTCTTAAAAAGAACATATGAGATTATTAAAACAAGCCATATGAATTTAAGATGGCAGTAATGTTTGATATAAAACATTTATTGAAGTTATGAGCACTGCCTAAAACATCATTGGCAATGCTAAAAAAAGCAATTGGCGAGAGATTGTTTTCGAAAACGTTAAGACACTAAAGAGTGCGACCAATATTGGATCCATTACTTGTCTAAGGTAAATGTTTGAGGTTGAAAAAGCAAGTATTTATTTGATATATTATACTCCCAACGTTAACAACCCATGTCCAAAATTAAAAAATAATCTTTTAGTTTTTATACTTTGGCGAAGAAGGAAGACCAGCGAAGCTGTACAATGGTGGGAATGAAGTAATGGCCGGCCGCAAGTCGTCAAGCCAGAGTGGAAAGGCTGGAAAGGTTGCCGCCGTCGCTCATAGATGGCGGTAGCTGTCCGCAGTGTTGTGTCGAAGTTTATTTGCTGGCGGACATGATCCTGTGGAAACTAGCCCTTAACAGCTACGCTGTAAAACTGGTAAGCAAATTAAATTGTAGGCGTCGATTTCTAGCAAACAGGGTCCCTTACTGATTGTTAATTATATAAAGTACATTACAGCAACTATCTTTTGTTCTTTAGATACAGTTTGTTGTATTTTGGAGAATGTGCGCGTTGTGAAGAAACTCCTGGTAAAACGACAACTGCCTTATTAATATCTCATATGTACCACCCCCATTGACTGCTAAACTATGTGTTGTTGTTTCCTGTACTATGTACACGTCTTTGGTATCTGCGTTACTCATTTGTATATTCATATTAAGCGAATTCAATACAAGAAACAAGTTACTACAGTGAATAAAATAATCTTTATAGTGTAAACAAACGTAAATATTTACAGTCATAAACGCAGATGCCGTCGTGCACATCACATATGTGATAATCACTAGAATTGCGTTGCAAGCTCACTGGTTAATATAAACCATCTATTCATTTCTCGACATTCCGTACTGTTATGTTCTTCATTCTTCTCCTCGTCGTCGTCAATGTCATCCGAGACCACTTCACTCTACCGAGCTTTGGTATCGTCCAACCTTGGAAATACGTTTCCGATTGACGCGGTTTCATGGCATTTCTTGGGCCGATGTACCAGATGTTTTTTAGGACCTCCTGTTGCGTTGCAGTTTTTACAACGCGGAATGGTCCGTCGAAGCCATTCCTTTTACTGAGTGGCTTCCTTCTGACAAGAACGAAGTCATCGACCTTAAGCCTAGGAATGTTTCTGTTGTGAGGTTTGTCGAAGTTGTATTTCATAAAACTTCGGTAACTTTCTCTTTCAGCGTCGGTCTTCAGCCTATCCTCGAGTCTCAAATTCTCTACCATCCCCAATGCTCGATCTGCTAAAGAAACGGGACTTCTCCAGTTGCTGCAAATTGCGGGCTGCAACTTAGGCCTGTCGTAAAAGATCGGCTGTGGTCGGCAACGGCTGCTTCGGGACAGCATTTCCATACGACGGGGAAATCTTTATACAAGTTGATGAATTGCTTAATGTCTCTGATCGCGCGCTCAGCCAAGCCATTTGAGCAGGGTGGTACGGAACAGAGAATTTAAGAATAATTCCATGCTCTTGTGTTCACTGTTTTAGCTTGTTGCTTCGGAAGGCGGGTACTTTGTCCGATCGGAAAGCATTAAGGTTCTTGAAGATTTATTGACTTATAATGGTAATTACGGCGTTTGTGTCCTCTTTTCCAGGTCGTACTACACCTGTTCTGGTTGCATTTATCTAAGCATAGCAAGAAGGCTTGCGTCTTCTTCACTCTCTCACCCTTCTTCTTCAACTCTGCAAAATCTAGATGGACAACATCAAATGGTGCCTTTAAGTGCTCTGGAAATATCGTTTCATCCACGATTCGCTTAAACATGAGTTTATAAATTTTACAATGACGACATGATTCTACGTATTTTTTCATCTCGTTTTTCATGTTTTGCCATGAGAACCTTTTTGACAGCTTTTTTAGGTCCTCCAAAATCCGTCATGACCGCCCGACTCTTGGAATGCATGATAGAGCATCTGTAATTTGGGAACAAGAGTGCTGGGAACATGATACCTTCTGTAGGAGCCAGCTCCGAGAAATGAAATCATTTTCTTCTTTTTCTAAACTCGCTGCGCGAGCTTCCTGGTGCGCGAGAATAAAAACGAACAGTTCGAGCAAGAACACCGTGGAGCTCGGACGTCTTTTCTACAAACTGGTGACCCGGAATCCGAAGACCCCCGCCGCCTCGTACCACGACCGCAGCCAGCATGCAGAACCTGGCGCAAGACGGTGCCACTACCGGTGACGGCGCGCCTCTTCGTTCCCCCGACACTGCCCTCACGGCCATCCAGCTCCGGCTTCCGCCCTTTTGGCCGAAAAACCCGCGAGTCTGGATAACCCAGATCGAGGCTCAGTTTCATCTCCACCGCATAACATCCCAGCTGTCTCGGTTCTACTATGTCGTCGCCTCCCTCCCTCCGGCCGTCGCCGACGAGCTGGACGAAATTCTGTCCCGGCCTCCACCTGACGACGCCTACGACCAACTGAAGGGCGTCCTCCTCGAGCGGACGACAGCTTCGGAGCGCACGAGGATCCAGCAGCTGCTCACAGCCCAGGAGCTTGGAGACCGCCGCCCATCTCAACTTCTTCACCAGATGCGGCAGTTGCTCAGTCCCCGAACCCCCGGCTCCCAGGACCCCATTCTGCGAGAGCTATTTCTCCAGAAACTTCCACAAGGAATACGCATGGTTCTGGCAGCTGCGGACGACATGCCGCTAGACCGTCTGGCGATGCTTGCGGACCGCACCGCTGAGTACGCTTCGCCGTCCATCGCGACAATCACACCGCAAGAACCGCCTGCCTGGGAAACAGCCCTTATAAGACTCGAGGCGCGCATCGAGGCGCGCATGGAACAGCTATCCTGCGCTGTTGCATCTGTGAGACCGTCGCACGAGACACCTTCCCGACGAACGAGGCGAGATATGTCTCAAACCCGTTCATCCTCACGACGCACCTCACGGTCAGCCGACAGATCGCTCTGCTGGTACCACAGGCCGTATGCAGAACGTGCCACGCGCTGCCATCAACCCTGCTCCTGGTCGGGAAACCCCACGGCCCGTCACTAACAGCGGCAAGTGACTACGGCCAACACCCGAGCCGCTTGTTCTACGTCATGGATAAGATCTCTGGCCAACGCTTTTTGGTGGACACAGGGGCCGAGGTTAGCGTCCTGCCAGCGTCACGACTTGACCGTCAGCAGGCGCAGCACACCAGACCCCTACGAGCAGTCAACAGCTCTGCCATCGCCACCGATGGCCAGAGATCCCTCACCATCGACATTGGACTGCGACGACTTTTCCGCTGGGTCTTCATTGTTGCAGACCTTAGCGAGGCTATACTGGGAGCGGACTTCTTGGCCAACTTCGGCCTGGCCGTCAACATGCGTGGCAGAAGCCTCACGGATGCTACGACATCGTTCACCATTCAGGGTATTCTTTCGTCAGTTGAAGCTTCTCCGATGCTCCCTTTGCCGGCGTCTTCAAGATATGAAGCCATCCTCGCAGAATACCCTGCCATAACCCGACCCTGCAGCACGGAGGTACCAGCCAAGCACGCCGTGACTCATCACATCATCACAAACGGCCCTCCAGTCTCTGCGAGACCTCGTCGACTCTTCGGCGAGGGACTTAACATCGCGCCCAGAGAATTCGAGCACATGCTGGAGCTTGGCATCATCCGTCCGTCCTCCAGCATTTGGGCGTCGCCTCTTCACATGGTCCCTAAGAAAGATCCAAACGACTGGAGGCCATGCGGAGATTATCGCGCCTTGAATGCGTGCACGGTACCTGACCGGTACCCCTTGCCACACATTCACGATTTCTCCGCTGGCCTAGCTGGCACCAACATCTACAGCAAGGTAGACCTTATTAAGGCCTACCACCAGATTCCAGTCGAGCCAGCGGATGTGCCCAAAACCGCCATCACAACTCCGTTCGGACTTTTTGAGTACGTTCTGGTGCCCTTCGGCCTCCGAAACTCCGCGCAGACTTTCCAACGCCTTATAAACGAAGTCACCAGAGGCCTTCACTTCATCTTCGCTTATGTTGATGATATTCTCGTGGCCAGCTCCTCTCTGGAAGAACACGAGCAACATCTGCGACTTTTGTTCGACCGGCTGCAGGAGTATGGCCTCGTCATCAACGCGAAGAAGTGCGTTTTCGGTGCCGACGCGCTGGACTTTCTAGGCCACCGCATAACATCGTCGGGCATCCTACCACTCCAAGAAAAAGTCCGAGCAATACGCGAGTTTCCTCAACCTACCTCGCTTCGAAAGCTTCGCGAATTTCTCGGGCTAGTAAATTTCCACCGTAGATTTATTCCCCACTGTGCCAAAATACTACAGCCTATGACAGACCTGCTGAAGACCAAGAAAGCGCCATCATCGTCACTTAATTGGACCGATGAAGTTGCATCAGCTTTTTCCGCTGTGAAGGAAGCCTTGGTCAACGCAACCCTGCTTGTCCATCCACGAACTGAGGCTGCTACCCGTCTCATGACCGACGCATCCAGTACAGCTGTAGGTGCTGTACTACAGCAGCTCCTCGACGGCCAGTGGAGGACACTAGGTTTCTTCTCTCAGAAACTAAAACCTGCGGAAACGCGATATAGTACGTTCGGACGTGAACTCCTTGCCATCTACCTTGCCGTAAGGCACTTCAGGTACATCCTGGAAGGTCACGAGTTCTACGTCCTAACGGACCACAAGCCCTTGACTTACGCGTTTCATGGAAATCACACAGCCTACTGCTCCCGAGAAATCCGACAACTCGCCTACATCTCAGAATTCACGGTAGATCTACGTCACATCAAAGGAGAAGACAACTCAGCAGCGGACGCTCTTTCCCGCGTCGAAGCACTTTCAGCAGTCTCTGGAGGAGTAGACTTCGAACGCATCGCTGCCGCGCAACGAGACGACCCTGAATTGAACAACCACCCTGAGACGCTGAAGTCTTGTGCTGAAGCGGATTCCCCTCCCTCACTGCACCGGTACCATCCTCTGCGACATGACCATGGGACATCCTCGACCTTTCGTCCCATTGGCACTTCGTCGGCAGGTCTTCGACCACCTCCACAACATCAGCCACCCGGGCATCCGAGCCACGCAGCGACTGGTGACAGCTCGCTATGTGTGGCCTACAATGAACGTGGATGTACGAGGTTGGGCCAGAAGCTGCCTTCAATGTCAGCGCTCTAAGGTGAGCCGACACACTGTCACACCTTTGAGACCATTCCGTGCCCCCTCGGCACGGTTTGACCATGTTCACCTCGATCTCGTGGGCCCCCTGCCATCATGCCAAGGCTTCACGTTCATCTTGACTTACGTCGACCGCTACACCAGGTGGCCCGAAGCCACTCCCCTGGCCGACATCACTGCCGAGACAGTCGCCAAGAACTTTGTCGACATCTGGATATCCCGCTTCGGATGTCCATCCACCGTCACTACGGACCGGGGAAAACAATTCGAATGCTCGCTGTTTGCTGCCTTAGCCCAGCTCCTCGGCACGCACCACGTCCACACTACCTCATACCACCCGTCAGCCAATGGCATGATGGAGAGGTTACACCAACAGCTCAAGGCCGCAATCACAGCACAAGATGGACGTCTCAACTGGGTGGACCATCTCCCATTCGTCCTTCTCGGCATTCGATCCGCCTTCAAACAAGACCTGGAATGCACCTCGGCTGAATTGGTTTATGGATCGCCACTCCGACTCCCTGGAGAATTTTTCGATATGACCAAGTGCACTCCAACAATTCCACACCAAGTGTACCTAGACGACTTGAGGCACTTCATGCAAGAACTGAAGCCCACACAACCTCGGATGCCCCATTCTCAGAAGATCTTCGTAAGTCAAGAATTGAAAACTTCCACGCACGCATTCGTCAGAAAAGAAGTGAAGAAGAAAAGTCTCACGCCACCTTACGAGGGACCCTTTAAGATACTCGAGCGCACCGAGAAGACCATGACTCTCGACATTAACGGACACCAAGAAATCGTCGCCATGGACCGAATCAAACCCGCATTTCAGGACTCAAATTCTCATCCTTCATACTCGGAGCAACTTGTAACACCCCAGGAAACCAAGAAACCAAGAACTGTTTCATGGGCCACATAACTCCCAACGCCCTTCTTCTTCTTTTTGCCAGCATTGGATCAACTACAATTTTATTCGTATTTCCGCGATCCATGCTGCCAGGGGGGAGCACTGTAGGAGCCAGCTCCGAGAAATGAAATCATTTTCTTCTTTTTCTAAACTCGCTGCGCGAGCTTCCTGATGCGCGAGAATAAAAACGAACAGTTCGAGCAAGAACACCGTGGAGCTCGGACGTCTTTTCTACACCTTCTATCTTCGAATATCAAAGCTTCGGTCCCTTCCCGGAGTTTCGCCTGGTTTAGGGCTTCTGGACTGTCCACAGTTGGTGAGGTTAACTGCCTAGACAAAGCACCCGCATTTGTCAAGTAGACCCTGTTTCGGTGGATATCTCAAGGTCAATATGTTGGAGCTCATTGGTTCACCATGCTAATTGCCCTTTAGGCCGAGTCGTGCTGAGCAGACATGTAAGGGCTTGTTGGTTAGTGAACCACTTAAATCTTGCTCCCTCTAGGTACGGGCGGAAGTGTCTTACCGCTTTCAGAACCGCTAGCGCGTCTTTCTCGGTAGTCGTGAAGTTTATTTCCGGATTTGAAAAGGTGCAGCTGTAATAGCCATCAACCCGCATTTTGCAATGGCCTCGCTGTGTGATATTCCGCTGGTATAAGACAGCTCATACACTGTAATCAGAAGCGTAAGTGTTCAGCTCATAAGGGAGTCTCAAGTCGGGTAGACATAGAGCCGGGTCAGAAGAAATGATCTGGACTAAGCTACGAAATGCCGTCTGACATTCGCCAGTCCACTCAAATTCGACATCCTTCTGCATCAATCCCACTAGTGAGGCACTTCGTTTTCAGGGCATAGTCCTTAATGAATTCTCGGAAGTATCCAGCTAGTACAGGGGAAAAGTTGTACGGTGTGACCATTTTTGAAACTCTAATAACTGATTCCTGTTTAGCACTCTTTGTGGTACCATCAAATACCCGTCCAAGAAAGATAACCTCTGGTTGGAAAAACTCACTTTTTTTAAAGTTGAGTTTGAGGCGGGCCTCACTGTGTGCTGACAGCACCTTGGTCATATGCTCCACAAGCTCCTCCTTTGATTTGGAGTAAATTATGACGGTGACCTAATCAATGTACACATTGCAGGAGATTCAAATATATTGGTTCAGAACTGTTGTCATTATTTTCTGGAACCATGCGGGAGAGTTTTTTTATCCGAGCGGAAGTCAGTTATATTCATACAGACCAAAGGGTGTCGTGAAGGCCGTGTGTTCTTTTGTATCTTCGGTCAGTGGAACCTGCCAGAAACCTTTACAGAGGTCAATCCGTGAGAAGACCTTGCACCCTCCCATTTCGTCAATTATGTCGTCAATCCGAAAAATGGGGAAAGGAATGAGGGCCGTCTGTTAATTGAGGGCGCGATAGTCGGTACAAAACCTGAAGGATCCGTCCTTTGTAGGAGCGATGGTCACAGGCGAGGCAAACGGTGAAACCGAAGGATGGCTGATGTCTGCGTTCAACGTCTTCTGTAGTTCGATTCTCACTCACGACTTTTCTCTCGTGTCATGGTATACGGTTTCTTGAGCATAACGGTCTTGTCGTTAATAGCGAACGGTACTTGGAATTTGGTGATAGCAGGGGGATAAGTGGTGATAGAAGACAGCTCCGGGTACTACTGGATAACCTCTTGTTTCGTTCGAACAAGTTTCAGTTTTTGTACTTGAGCCTCTGAGCCAAAGAGACTGTTGTTATTGGGTCATCTTTCCACCGAGATCTCATTATTCCAGTAGATATTGATCCTCACCTGCACCATATCAGGCGTGGGCAACATAGTCATATTCCACCCCATCCATAACTGATGCTGACGTTTCAGCACATTGCCCTTGGAACACCAGTACAACGTTGGTCCAGTGGTGATGAAGCTGTCGTTTTCCGGCGTAACTTTGCACGGAGACAGTTTTTCCACTGTACACGTTGTCATGACTTGCCTTGGCCTTGTTGATGATAGAAACGGATGCTCCACTATCTACAAATGAATGCACGTTTATCCATCCACAGTGATTTCAATGTGCAGCAAGCCCGAAGAAGCTAAGTAAACAGTCTCCATTTTTGCTCTCGGGTGGTACTCCTCACCCTTGTTTATTCGGTTTTCTCTTCTTCCCCAGTTAAACTGCAGCTCTCTTTAGGACTTTCTTGTATTGTAACGAGGTTCAAAAGCTGGTTTCGTGGCTGGAAGACTGGAACAGTGTGGTTCCAATCCAGATTACACCGCTGCGGACGATCGTGGTTATCTCCTCGGTGACTCTTGAGGAACTCGACTGTTCAGAAGCTGGCCCTTCTGAGTCAATGGGTTGGGCATGTCCTGGAGACGCTGGAGTAGAGCTTCAACACACTTAGCGACCACACATGGACTTGTCTCGTGGAAGCCCGTGGGAAATTAGGGCTATGGTTGCTGAAGGTAATAGCCCTGGTTCGGTAAGTCGGAGAAGTCTTTTTTCGTAGAAGTTATCTAGTAGAAAGCAGGACCGCAGCTTGAAGAAAATCGTGCGGTCTCATCTCACCACAGCGTTTTCTCAAAAGCTCGTCAGAAAACTCTCCTTCCAATCACTGCAGCTTGCCTCCCGGTGGTATGTCAAGTGCAGGTCATACCAAGGTTTGGCTATTCCATTACGATAAAGACGCACGTTCTTAATCCGATCCTCTTCTAATACACGGCAATTAGTTTCTTCTCTATATTAAAAAACAATAAATTAAGCTCTCTGGAATTGAAAAAGAGTCATCGAATATATCTGACTTGACGACCTCAAAACGAGGTCTTTGCGGTGCTTTCAATGCCTAGACACTTGTTACCATCAGCTCGGTTTGCTTCGCCATTTGTTGTTGCTGCAATTGCAGTGACTGCATCATGATTTCTACAGTGGCCGCTGGAGTGTCTGGGCTGTCCTGGCTGTCTAGCTGATGAAGGTTGGGCTTGATAACTAAGTCCTCAGATGCGGAAAGTTTAATTATCAGCTTAGCGAATCCTTTGCTGATGAGTTCTAGGAGCGAAAGATTGGCCTTTAGAAGAACCATCTTTGTGAGCTCAGGGGTGCTGGCGTGTCCAGCCATCTGTCACCCATCCTCGTCTTGTCGGTAACTCCAAAAGACCACTTTGCCACCTCCCGCTTTGTCCGCGATAAATGTTACCCGCATTTCTTCCGCTTAATTAATTCCGTCGACTGAGCCAAATTGTAATAATCCCTAGAATTTCATTGCAAGCTCACTGCTTAATCAAAACCATCTATTTACTTCTCGCCATTCCGTACTGTTCTGTTCTTCGTTCTCCTTGACGTCGTCGTCAATGTCATCCAAGACGACTTCAATATATAGTAGGGAGTGCTTTAGGCACGTAATAATCGCGATTGCAAATGTTTTAAAACATCGGCATTTGTTACACCCAACAAGGGCGTTAATACTCCCGATATTCTTCGGTGCAAACACCTCGGCGAGCTGAAAACGTTAGAAACGTAGAAATAGTAATAAAAAACTGAATTTAAATATAACATTTTTCTTCGAGCAGTTTCACCACGCTCCGCAAACAAAATACATAGAAAGAATGTTTTATTGCAAATTTAGTACAACAACAAAATCAGAACTTCCAAACTAAACCAACGACGCCAGCAAAAAACCATGCAAACGCAAACCTAGACATTAGTTAAGCCTGGATATAGAAAGACAAAACATACGCACGTACAGATACTACGAACTACTTGGCGGCGCGGTTGTCGCCCGCAAGCCTTCGCACTCACCAGATAGAGCCGGAGTCGAGGAAGACAAAGCCCCACTGAGAGATCGAATTGTTTTATTGGTTTGAACGGTCGGGATTACTTAGCGCTAGCATCCAATGCGTTCGTACCCGCCTCCGGGCGTGGCTGTCTTATACCCCTGCGGGAGGCGAGCAGAACGGCAGCAGCCCTTCATCCCCAGGGGGAATAGGGAGAACGGGCGACGACGCGAGTTAAACTGAATCGAAACGAGAAAATGTGGATCCCAGGGTGTGCGCTTTTATACTTTCTTCCATTTCTGGGCGTCGATAGGAGAACGGAGGACATGGGGATGTTGTTTCGCAGGAAAAAAAAAAGAAGAAAAAGAGAGAGGTTTCGGATCTCCAGATGCGGGAGAGAGACGGCCTTTGAAAATGCATGCTGAATAGCAAGCAACCTATACGAGCGGGATGCTGTAAGGAAAGCAAAACAGTCTTATACTCCGTTTGACCTTGTGATAGTCCGCAAATGACGCTATGGGAACCATCGTAGCCAATCTACCACTGTATGAGAGTCAGGCGACGTTCCGGAGGTGGCAACGACGCGCGGAGAACGTAGTCACGTGACGCAGGCAAAGCGCTGGATTGGTTAGAATGGCTCGTGGCGTCCGCAGCTGTTCGTTGTAAGGTGAAAGGGAGTATGGTGAGCCTCGCGCGAACGCCGTCATTTACGATGGCCCGAGGTGACTGCGTTATCAGGCGAGGACTCACGCGCGTCCGGGCTGCTTCCGCGGGCGTTCCTCGAGGAATGAGGATAGATGTTCGGGGGCATCTCGTGTTCGCATTTATTTCATTTATTTTTTCTGTACAACCATAAAGTGGGAAAAGAAAAACAAACCACAAAAAAGTAGCTATCTCAGTCTGGAGGCTGCTAAACTCTTTTATGACTTTCAATGATTTTCGAGTATCTCTCTCGAAGAAGACGCTATTAGCGTCAGCTCCATCGGATAACCGAATCTATAGAACTACTACGTTGAGGGTTCGGCGTGCACTTCCGTGGGAGCTATCAATAAAATAAAACAGAAGGCAAGGCGGGCGTGCTGTAGAAAAATTACCATGGTGGCGCATTTCTAAAGGTAACGTTCGATATGAAAGTTGAGAACCTTGAAAATATGGAAGAAACATTGTCCTTTGATTGACTCGTGTTTTTTGTTTGAGTCGGTCAGTCTTCCTTCGATTGAGTCAGTCAGTCGTCTGGAGAACCACAATGTGGCAAATATATTCATAAGTGCAGAAAAATAAAAGAAAATCCCACGGTGTAAAGTCTTCTGTGAATCATGCGAGGTGAGCGAACTACTGCCTTTAAATGTGTGAGGGGAGGACCAAGGGTGAACGGTCAATCCAATGTACAACACGTGGACAAGCTAAGACACCCTATACAAAGGAGTAATCAGAAATGCAGCCTAAAAAGAATTAGAAATAATCAAATTCCCAGAAACGTAACTTTACCTGCTAGTTAAATGACGTAGCATTAATCTCTTGAAAAAAAAAATTACCAACCGTTAAATCATTTTTTATATTATTTATGCAATCTAAACATTAATATCGCTCGCAATAACAACTTGAGACCCACCTTCTCCAGATAAAAAAAAAAAAAATAAAAGCAGTAAAAGTATTATACTTTATCGAAGGAATAATAATGAATTTGCGTACAATGTATTTTGTCTGCGCAGTTAAAGAGTAGAGCAGTTGGTGGTAAATTTTTTATCAACATAATAAAAAAAAACCACCGGGAAGACGAAAACCAATAAAAGGTAACCGACAGGACACGTCTATCAACAGCCACTTGCCGAAAGCCTTACTTCACTACTGAAATTGTGCAGCGCATTTTTGGTGTAAAGCTTTTTCATTTTCAGGTGCAATGCAACGTTTTGTCATATATGAGATTGCCGCGCCCGCAGCTGGCAAAGTTGGCAGCGCGCGTGTGGCTTAACGGTTATCATGCCTGCCTCCCACCCGAAGTGCCAGGGTTCGTTTCTTGGGAGTGACGCATCTTTAGTTTATCCTTGCAAATTAGTGTTCTAGTAAATTCGAGAATCATGTTGCTTGTTCGAGGTGCGAATGTTCTCGTCGCCGAACCTTCTAGGCTAATTGTTCCAGAAGCTAACGCGTGTACATAAGGGGCTCCGCATGGCGATCCTCAGTCCGTCTCGCCCCAGCGTTCGTCTCTGCTGTTACGCCGACCTCGACGCCCGCGACGCTCTGCTGTTATCTTCTGTTTCCTTTTTATTTTGGGCACAAGTTCGCCCCATTAAACGTTTCAGTTTCGTCAGTTATTCCTTGGGCTTTGTGCCTACTATCGTCGCTTCGTTCGGGATTTCGCAAGGATTTCCGCAACTCACAAACCTCACGAAGGACGCCGAGAGGTTCGAATGGGCCGAGGAGCAGCAGCAGGCATTCGACGAGCTGAAGCGACGACTCCAGACGCCTCCTGTGCTTGGACATTTCGATCAGAACGCGGAAACCGAGATTCACACTGACGCAAGTAACGGAGGACTTGGCGCGGTGCTGGTTCAAGTGCAAGAAGGCACCGAGCGAGTTATCGCCTACGCAGGTCGGACACTGTCCAAGGCGGAGAGAAATTACTCCACGACTGAGAAAGAATGCCTTGCGGTCGTCTGGGCAATCACGAAGTTCCGTCCGTACTTGTACGGAAGCCCGTTCCGCGTAGTCACGGACCACCACTCCCTCTGCAGGCTTGCGAACCTCAAGGACCCGTCAGGACGCCTCGCTCGATGAAGCCTCCGACTACAAGGGTTCATCATGACTGTGGTTTACAAGTCAGGACGCAAGCACAGCGACGCTGACTGCCTGTCCAGGGCCCCTGTCGAAACACCTTCTGGCTGTATTTTGATTAGTAGGTCAAATCATCAATAAGCAGAATGGCGCTTTATGACAAACGCAGCGGACGCTAGCAGCAGTCTTAGCCTTTCAGGCACGCTGCGTCGTGCTTAGCGTCACCATGTCTTCCTTTTGTAGTTGTTCTTTTATCTTGTTTTTGTTTGCGATGCTTTAGCAGCTGACGAAGTCTTCACGAAGCGTCTCTAAGTCCTCTCTCCGGACTCTGGAATTTTGTTTTATTAGTTGTTTGCTTTTTCTTTCACAGCTGCTTTGTGAGGCCGGCGTAGTTCTCGTCGCAGGGGTTTGGCAGGCGGCAAAGCTGTCTTCTAGCGTGGCACACTTCACTTTTCCAGACTAAATCAGAATTAACTTCAACAAACATTAAACTCTGCAAAAAGTAAAAAAAAAATATAAAATGCAAAAAGGTTTTTTGAGGCATTTCTTGCATTAATTAAAAGCACCGTCCTAGCTTTTCTCTAGGGTAAAATATGGTAGCGTCTCTAGAAAAGTGCGTGTTGAAGAAAACGCATTTCATAGAAATTTCGCGCCTGTCGTGCGGAACGTGACAAAAGTTAGGGTGGCCGATGCCGTTTCCAGTGTTTCTGGGAAGCAGAGAAAGCAGTGGTGCTGGATCAGTATAGAATGTTTAATCAAGGCACTCTATCCCATATAGTTTTTCAAACATTATAAATTATAAAATATATTAACTAGGGTCATAGCGAGCGGATTATTTAAGGTACAGTCTTCAGCAACATGAGAAACCCATTCGCTTAGACAGTTTAATGGCTGTTCTATGAACACGTTGGTCCTAGACCTTTTATTCTAAATCGGGAATACGACAAAGGTTCGTATATTTTTTCGCCCCAAACAATGTGGGCCTCGCTAAGTGAATCCGGCACAGCCGCCTGAAGCAGCATCGTCGAATGTTTTTTTTTTTTATTTTTGGAGGTTGTATTTAGCTGGCAATCATTGAGGTGAAGAATTGTGAAAGCATAGGCTAATGAAAACAATAGGCGATGTGAATAATACCGCTTTCATGCGGATTTTGATATAAGTGGGTGTTCTGTATTCCTGGAGTCAATTACTCGAGTCGTGGACCATATCGCGGGGACATTCCGTTTTATGCTGAGCAATAAAAGCGTTTTTATCAACACAATAAAGTTCTAGTTTTGACGCCTGCTATTCTTCTGACGCAATTACAATGCCCCAATATATTAAGGTTCTTATGGTGAAAAGAAATTTAAAATATTGCGAATTCGTCAATAGAAGCCAATAAGAAGGCAAAGTATTTCGGTATTCTAATAAACATTATCGTTCCCGAGGTTCTAATTAGTGTGATCACTTCGAGTAAATTTATACGTCTAAAGTTGTTGGGCTGAAATAAGAATTTTTTTACTGATTATTCACAAAACAGCCGAGAAAGGGCGCCTGTGGAAAATGTCGCAGAAACTTGGGGATCCGATATTTGAACATATATATACCACAGTCGACTTATTTCGGATCAACTGTTTTACCGGCTTAAGCGATTGTCTACGCCCAGGGGCAGACTTTCACAGGGCACTTATTACCTTGACATTAGTCGTAATTTCGATGTGTTAGGAGAATTTGTACCAAATAAGAACCACATCCGTGCTATTAGCCGGACTTAATTTAATAGTTGAAATTCCAGACTTGCTTGAATATGCTATGAATTCTGGCTATTTTCTTTACGCTCCGATACTCGAAGCGACAAACACGAATTCACGCACTCCCGAACTAGCATGCACGCATGCCCGCACGCGCATATGAATGGTACACGCTAGCGAACTTAACCATACCCATAAACAGGATGCTCACCCATGTGCACATATGGAAAAACTTGCGTCGCGAACACAGACGCACAGATACGCTTAGAAGTGAGCGCCAAACTCTGCACTCAAGGTGATGCGTAATGACCCCCATGTTAATTATTCATATCATGATACTACGAGTCACATTCAGAACTGTAGTAGGGAGGTTATATAAGTTGTGAATTTCCCACTTTTCTTTTTACTTTTTTTTTTTTTTTTTTGGGGGGGGGGGGGGGCGGAGGGGAGCGCACTTGCTGTAGGTGGTGTGGCTTAGCCTAGATATCGGTCGCGTCCACGATCACTCCCAAGGGGGTGAAAAAGGAGATTCACCAAGGAGGCGAGGGAGACACCGCCCTCTTCGAGGAATGCGGCTTCGCCTCGTGTCCGGGAAGCCGCCGCCATAACGGTCCCCACGGCTTGCATGTGATAGGCCTATTTCGGAAGACGGGTAAAACGTGGTTTACACAAAGTTTGAAGATCATGCGTTAGTTTGTAGTGCAGTTTAGGAACAAACGGTATGGGAGATCAGTTTACACTTTACACAAAACACAGTGGGAAGATAATAAGACTACACACATGGATGTACATATATAAACCACAATAAAACGTAATACACCACAGATAAATTTAAAAGAAATATAATAGATAGCACAAGAATCCAAAAATAGAGCGGGAAAAAATTAAAATGATATTATTAGTAAACCAGTTCAGAGGTCATGTGAAATAATGCTAAAAGGAATTGGCGAATAAATCTGCAGCCGTGGGGTGAACAATAGTGTCAGGCAGCCGATTCCATTCAGGCACTACCCGAGAGAGTAACGAGTATTAAAATAAATGTTACTACGATATTCTGTTAGTAGTCTGCCGTGGTTACTTGTGGCTCTAGATATGTGCTGGTTGAGATAGCTTGGCATAGAGGGCTTGGTCGTTAATAATTTGCAACAAAAATTTCAGTCTCGCAATATGAGCCTTTTGTCAAGTGATGATACATGAGCTAATTATCAGCTAATTTACATAATTGTGATGGAGAGTCTGTGTAGCGAAATTTATTAAATGTAATCTTGCAGTCAGACGTTGCACTTTTTCTATTTTAGCGAAATATGTTTTGGAATGGGGAAACCAAATTACGCTAGCGTTTTCGACTGTGGGAGTACTCACCAATGTTTTATACGCTAGTAGTTTAGTTTCAGTAGATGCTGATCTTTATACTCTTCTCAAATACCGCTGTCTGTTATTTGCTTCATTATAGTAATGAGATCAGTGTGGTTTTCCCATCTGAGATTATGCTGAATGCGAAGGCCGAGATATTTTGAATGTTCTACCTTTTGAAGGGGAGAGTTATCTATACTGTAAGAAAATTAGAGAGGATGATTCTTGTTAGTGATAATCATGTAAACAGCTTCATTTTTAAATTTTACGTTGAAAATTATTTCTTAGACAGAACACCAGTCAGTTATAACTCGCAGCGTCTTTTCTAGTTGAAACTGGTCATTCTGTGTTTTAATTTCGTTTTAAAATATACAGTCGTTTGCGAATAGCCGATTATTAACGCCGATACTAGAGTACCGGGCCATATGGGGCTCAGAAGTAATCATTGTTATTGGTGATCGATGATCTTTGATGTTTACTGATTGTTTTCTATCGGTAAGGTGCTCTTTAATCCAACTGACTATTTGCCCTGAAGTCTGCAAGGTTTCCAATTTTAGTAGCAATTTGGTGTGTGATACTCTATCAAATGCTTTGGAAAAGTCTAAGAAGATGGCGTCAATCTGGCTATGGTTGTTAATTACCGAGGAGAAACCCTGCACGCATTCTGTATGTTGAGTAATAGTATTCAGAGGAGGGTTAGTCGCCTACAGGGGCAACTAACAAGTCGCCCATATAGGCGACTTGTTAGCACGTTATTTGTTTCTATAAATGTGGTTAGGTTTTAGTACATGTTCCTCCTAAATCACGAAGGCAGCTACTAACGTTCTTTATGCAATCTCGCACCAACAGACAGTTGTTCCCCACTGGTAGGGTAAGGAAAATGCTCAGTGTCCCTAGTCCATTATTCGTGTTGATGTGAGTCCGTTCCTGAACCTTTGTCTTCGCTAGCACCTCTCCGTGGACTCCAGCAATCGCCTGTCCGCTTGTTCCGCTGGTCAATCTAATCATTCTCTGCTCTGTTAAATCGAACGATGTTTGCGTTGAGGGAAATTCCCTGTCTTCTAAGTGCACGCTTCTCCCGTTCCTATAAAAACGCTTCACGCATGTATGCCGCCGTCTTCGTGATGTACTGAAGACGAATTATTACAACGCCTCGCGCAGTGAGTTCCTCTTTCTCAATAAATGGCGTCAGAAGGGGCACCAGAAGAGCAATTTGGAAGATTGGAAAAAAAAAAAAAGGCACAATTATGCAAACTGTGGACGGTGAAATTGAAAACACTCAAGCGGCGACGGCGGACGTGACCGTGGAAGCGAAGAGTTGAGGGGTCCAAGGACGGGTCCACAACCAGGGGCACCCTCCGCCGCAAGAACAAAACGGAATAAAAAGAGAAATAAGAATTCTTGTCATTAAAAAATAAAAAAAAAATAAGAAAAAACCTCGGTCCAGCCGCGCATCTGTGCCGACGCCTGGTACACGAAAGGGCGTTCGCGAATTGGCACTGCCCCGCCGTCGTCGTCGCCGTCGCCGTCGTAGTAATGCCGACGTCGCAGCCACCCTAGTGATAGACCAGCCGGGCGTTACTAACGACCGCAGGCTCCGATGTATGCGCATAAATAAGAGTCCCTGTTATTCGCGTCTCAATAAGCCCGGTACCCTTGGCCGTCCCCGGCCCCCGCCGGCGATCAATTTCGAGCTGCGATTTTTGCTCTGGGCTCCGCAAAGACGCACGCTTGCGCACGTGCGAGCTACAGAGCGCGGCGCAGAAAAATTATCGCTCGTTATCCCGCGCTTCAAGCTGTGCATCGCGCGAAAGCAACTAAAGCTGGGTTCTTGCTCGTTTTCTTGTTTTGTTTTCTTGCTTTTTATATACATTGTTCGGATATTATATATTGGCCATTTTGCTCGCCGCTGTTGCTGCTTGTTTGAGGAGCCCAGTAGGAGGCGTGGCTGTGTTTCGTCAGCTGGATGTTGCTTGCTTCATTTTTTTATACTTCTGTTTGCCGATGATTTAATTAGTTATTTAGGTGTTGCATTTGTTTGTTTTCTGTGGAAAGTGCATCGTGCTGCTTTTTATCGTCGCTTAGGCTGGCTAATTATTCAAGCCGTGCTATGTTCGCTTTGATGAAATCAAGCTCCTGTCAAAAAAGGGAGGCTCACAAAATGCGTGATAATATGAATATTATTTTTTTATCTTTGGTACGTTATAGTGCAGCTCACTTTTTTTTTTTTTTTTTGTCAGTGGCGTTTAGTTTACCGAGTTCCTTCAGTTTTACAGCGCTGCACATATCGCTAGTCAGTCATTTTTTTATGTTTATAGCTTTACTTTTTTTTTTAAAGTGAATTAAAGTATTCGGAGAGTCGGACGTTTATTCCTGCTTCATTTTCTTCTGTGCTTAACCTATGATTCTGTTCGGCAATCTTATAACCTAAATCAAAAACTGTAGCGCCAACCTTCAAATGTAGAGCCCTCACGGAATTAAATATATTTAAAATATAAATACCAATTAAGATTTGTGAAACATACATAAGCCAATGCATACTAATGACGCAAGGAAGTTGCAAATTAACTTTTCATGGCTCGTCTGAACTTCGATCATTGCCTGGCTGAGCATTCATAAAGTGCATCCAGGTTTAAACAATTTTGTTAATAATTAAGAGCGCTTGAGGTAACCTCATATACGATTTGAACAAATTCGACTGAGTGCCTTCTGTACACAATAATGACATTGCGAAAACAAAATGTGTTCTTTTACAGCAAAGGTCCCCAATTCACTATTTTTTTTGCGACGTAATGTATCGATCAGTGAGTATGGTAGTTCTGTAATGGTTGAAACCAAATACGTTTTTATATTATCATGGTGCCCTAGACGATGCGCAAAGATAGACTGTAGCAGGATTTTATGGATCAAACTCTGCTTTCCCGATCTTTCCAAGACCTCTAATTTAGGTTTCAGCATGGACTTTTAGAGGAGAAATATGGCGCCTCACATCGACTGCAACTTGAAAATGCATAACCAAGAGAGCTCATCGCTGGAACATTTGACCAAACGATGAAAAGTAAAAGCAACTCGGTCCTAAATCGTGGAGGTGCTATAATGAGCCGAGACTTTTCTCTATAATTTGTCACACTACTATCAGCAAGAAGTATCAATTTCAAAGTTTCTACTGACTGGTCAGTAAATGTTCACTAGTTTTTTAACTACTTAGTAAATGCTGGCTAGTCGATAAAATGAAGACTAATATTGATTATCTAATTAGTAAAAAAAATATTTAAAGAAACCTTCATGTAGGTGTCACTGATAGACATGTTACATTTTGTCCTAATAAATTTTCGTTACTAATACTAAGGGGCTCAATCTGCTAGCCATTTACTGCTCCATATGACTTTAAAAATACAAAGTTCTTCAAATATCATTGTGTAGTTGATACCGCCATTGTGTTACATAATTGTCTTAAGGCTCTATAACATAAGCGCACAAAGAATATAATAATTCTTGATACCAACGTACATCATCTAAAGCTAAATAATGGCATGAAGGAATTTCTCAGATCTGTCTGTTAGACTGTGCAGCATAAAAAGCCAATTTAAAAATAAATCAAATTTCCCACAACATCAACTATAAACCAACAGGGCAGGTAAGGAGGCCCTAATTAAAGACAAACCAAAGAGAGAGAGAAAAAAAAAAGACATGTCACCAAACAAACAACCAGTTCGTCCACCCTCACTGCGGACGAAAGAAAAACAGAAACATTTCAAAACCCAAAGTAAACATCTCCTCGGCAGAGATCAGAAGGCGAGCCGCCGACAGTCCGCTCCCCGAGAGGTCTGTGTATTTCGTTCTATGGACAGCGGAAACAGACAGGCCGAAAAGGAGCATATTTCGGGGGCGAAGGGACACGCGTGCTCCTGTTCCCCAGCTGGGACGGCACGCGCGGGGGGACCAAACAGTTTACGATGTCGTCACTGCAGCTCGGCCTAGAGTCCGTTCACCTCTAAGCTGACAGTGCAGTGGATACTACAGGCTCGCCGGACCAATGAACCGCCTTTCTTTTATGAAGGAAGGCGGTTCATTGCTTGGCTATATACGGGCGTGAGCGTGATCAGGTGGCGAATGAAAGGCGCATGTCTGGTGCAGCCAGCTCGCAGTTTCCGCCACGCTGTCACCTTAGGGGTGACTGAGTGTAGCTCGCGCATGCTCTCTCCTAAGCACGGCGCTCCTAAGCCACGTTCCGTCAGTTCGGCCTGGTCGCTACCCGTGCCTGCTGCCTCAGCGCCCTATACAGCGAGCAACTACGGGCTGGGGTGCGACGGCGATGATGTCTGTCCCATGTTCAGTTTTCGGCGAGGATCAACGCTCGCCGCTTCTGCGATGACGAGGGCGTAAAACCGGAGACGCTGTTTAGTCACGCGTTCTCCAGGAAAAACTCCCGCCCCCGGTTTTTAGTGCTGTGCAGGCGCGCGTGTTGGCGAACGCGAGCACGTTTTTGCGTGTCGCCAGCCGCTGCGAGCTGCTCGCGCATCGCGAGGTTTATTTCGTCTTTTACGCGTGAGAGCGTGGAAGACGACGGCGGAGGAGGAGGAGGCAGGAGACGAAGGGAGAAGCGGAGAAGGGTCCCTTGTGTCTCTCTCCACGGAAGGCGGGAAGAGGCAAGAAGTTGGTCGGCGATGCCTTGATCTTGCTCCTCTAAACGCTTTAGCCGGCTTCTCTGAAACCAGCGGCTGTGTGTTGGTGGAAATGGGTTGCATTTACACTCCGTGTGCTTGGAGGTCTTTAGAAACGGGGATATGTAAATAGGATATGGTTTAAACGGCATGGGTAATTTAGCGAGTCTAATTTTATACTCTCCGCGTTTTTGCTCACGCCTAACTTTGAGTTGGCTCAGCGTCTAAACTATTTCAAAGATAAGCGTATTTTGCGCTTAATTCATAACGAGTCTTGAAAAAGTGTACTACAGGGAGTTATACAATATTTATCACAAAAAGTTCGTATCCGCGTTACCTTGTCACGCAATACATTACCTAGAAATAAGCTATTCTTAACTAATCTCTGGCTCAACATTCTGCGGCAACGCAGTCAAAGAGGGTCGGTCTTACAACGTCAAGCGCCCTGAAAAAACACCGTTCCCCCCCCCCCCCTCTTTTTTTTCTCTGTTAGACGCCCATTTTCATATACTAGGTATGACATCGCGTTGTTAGTAAAACAGGGGAGTAGTAGCCCAACATGGGCATTTTGTCAGACGAGAACCGCATTCCAAAATAGAACGGCGATGGAGCATATGGCCCGAGAAACTGAGGGAGGAGACGAGAGGGGACGTCGGAACACCAAGCTCTAGTTAGAATGATTAGTGGGTAGACCTAAAGCTAGCTGCCTTTGTCTCCACTGCACTCGTCGAAGCCGTTCAAATGTGAACGCCAAACGCCGAGCGCCGGCGTTCCGCGCTCTGACGCATTCGACGAGTGCAGTGGAGACAAGTGCAGCTAGCTTTAGTTCAACCAGAGCGCGGCGTACTGACGTCCCCTCTCGTGTCATCCTCACCCTCAGTTTCTCGGCGCATAGCGTCGTGTCGGGCGATGTGATCAAATAAATAAAAAGGCATTAATAAAAAAAATTCGGGGGGCGGGGGGGGGGGGGGGGGGCAGTGACCCCTATTGATGGCGCCCCGCCCACGTCGCCCACCCCTGAGGGCGGTTCCGCAGTCAAAGCTACTGGAGTACGTTTGCCCGCAGTCGATTGGGGTTGCACACACGCAACTCGTCCCTCCTACTTCAACAGAACGTTCTCCCCAATAATACACCTTTCCAGTCTTTAAAATATCACTGCCCCGCGTGCGATCTTCAAAGTCCAAAACGCGCATGTACTTTGCTTCAGGGGGGAATCGGTGGCCGAGTGGGCTAAAGCGAACACATCCAGCTCGACGGACGTGGAGCGAAAGCTGGCGCTGCAGAACCCAGGGATATTGGATTCGAGCCCCACCCCTGCCCGTTTTCATCTGGATGAGCATCGTACCGGCGTGCGCTTGTGTATCACTTCTGCGTTAGCACGTTAGAGACCTCAGGTTAGCAGCCGTACTGCACTGGAATAATTGCTCATCTTCAGTGTAAAGCAGTGTCGCCCCATCCTGGCAGACCGACCTTACGCTGCATGAACACTAAACGTCCAATTCGACTTCGACTTCACTTTGCTTCAGAAAGCGGGCAAAGCACGATCAGTACTATACTCGTTTTTCTAAACGAAGAGTATCGGCCTGCTGGTCTTTCACTGTGTAAACATCCGAATCGCGTATATAATCTTCTGCAACCTCAGATAAACAGCAAAAGCTGCATCTCCAGCGCGAACTTTGTAACTTGAATAACATTTCAGTTAATGCAAGAGTGCAAGCCTGCTGGTTGAGAACTGTCCTATCCTTCTGTTTCCCCACTCTCCACGGTAAAAAATAAAAGAACAATTGACAGTTCGGTTTATTGTAAGAGCGCTCAGTCAAATCACTACGGAACACAACGAGCACTTGCACTCTCAGAAAAAAAGGGTATATTCTTACACCCTTTTTCCCCTTATGATGCACACCAAAACTTCAGTTCGACGTAAACCGCGCTGACGTCACCCCGGCGGTCCCAACTTTCACAAGCGACTGGATAGTCGAGTGGTACAACTTATTAAAATATGTAATGTACGTGTTACTGACTATAAAAATAAATAGAAAAAAAAATCTGAGTTTTCTTGTCCCTACTGCAAAACCTCAGGGTTTTCTTTTTTGTAGTCTATGATACGTACTTTTGTTGTTTATTAAGTTATTTCTCACAGTTATCAAGCTCTTGTAAAAGTGTGGGCCGTCTGTTCGACGTCAGTGCGCTGTACGTCGAACTGAAGTATTGGGGTGCATTATATGGGACAAAAGGGTGTGGGACGACACCCTTTTTTTAGAATGTGATGAAGGTAAAGCTTCTACTGCGATCTTATGTTGCAAAGATTTATAAATGATAATCGAATAAATAATGATCAGTGTAAAGGAGATGCAAAAACCAGTAGCAGACGGGAAAAAAAAAAAAAAAAAAGAAACCGGTGGGGTTTCGATTAGCCCAGTTATTTCAAACGCACTCATTACATTTCCGCGCTATCGCATTAAACTAGAGAAACTGCGCAGTTATTCTAGCCTTATACGATCGCGCGGGAATACTGTAGCTTCGTTTCATAGATCGTCACGCAAGAGCTAACATCCTTTAGCCCTTGCTTAAGTTTTTGCACGCCGTATAAACATTTTTACGGTATGCAGAAGCGTAAGCCGGAAAAGCCTGGCCGCGAGTTTTGTGCAAACTTCCCCCTAAACCCAACCGGAAGGGCTGCAAGGGGGCGGGGGGGGGGGTATTTTCGCGCCAAGTCCAAGGACTCTCAATGTCGTTTCTAGAAGTGTAGCTGTCATGCCACGTGTTATATACCACATGCTAGAGAAGTGCTTCAAATTGGATTATTACCCTTCCCGTTGAAGAAATACAGGTCGAACGTAAACGCGATTTACAACCTGTGGCACAACAATATGCATAACGACTTTCTTTGAATATTAGACTCGCTCGCGCGTATGCTGCAAATGGCGTCCCAATACTCTGAAGAGGTTACTTAAGAGATTGGATAGGACGTATGATTACTCATAGTACTCGGGCTGCGTCTACCATACATGCATGCCAAATTGTCGCTTTGTATGCATCCCGATCCTCTGTCTCGGGAAAGACACACGGTTTTCTATCTTGTGCTGATAAACTCATTCGAAACGTGAAATTTCAGACTATGAGTTAACGCAGGGTCGACGGCTGTCGTTTGGGGCGTTCAATTTTGATCAATCTTCAAAGAAGGCTGAGTGAACTCATTTCTCGTTAATGGACCCCATTAATATGAATACCCTACAATATAGACACTTTATTCGGGGACGAACTGAACAAATACATACATTTTGACTCGTTGTTGTGGACCACTCACATTATAGACAATATTTGGGGTACGGAGGTTTCAATAATAATGAATCGTAAAGAACACCATTGTAGGAGTAGTAAGCATATCACACGGCGAATCTAAGAAATGTATAGTGTATGTCTGTACAGACCTTTTCATAATAGTCGTTACCTGACCTATAGATAGAGGCGCTGAAGTACCCGCCGCCATTGGGTGGCTTCGATTCGGTTGGTATCGGTGTCACGCGATCGCGGCTGTTTTGGAGCGTTATGTCCTTTTCGCTTACTTTTGAGATAGAACTATATAGGTTGTAACACGCAAACAATGAAACAATGAAACTGAGCCACTCTGAGAACTACGCAGTGGTTTCGTGTCAAATTTGCGGACTTTGTTTACAAACTTTTTTTTTCATGGATCTGTTCATGTTCGTCAGTAATTTTGGCTAGGTTCTTCGATAATTTCGGCCATAGTGCGAGAGCAGATCGAGAACCTGGATAAACAATATGCTGAATTGCGAAAAACAGATGGACTCGCAAGTTTACTGCCCAATATTTTATTCTTGAGGACACCAACTTTTTTGTTAATTCAGCAGGCTCGAAATGGCTCCCAAAAGAATGCAAATAATCTGAAAAAAGAATTGATATTGTCTAGGCCTCTTTTCTTTGAAGAAATTAGGCACTCGAGAAATATTTCAATAGTCAATATTAGGCAGAGAAGCAAATCGGCCCTCCTATAGGCAGATGTAAAGCTTTCATTAACTCCATTTCACAGTGGTCCCCAAGTAGGAAATAAATTATTTGTTCTACGTATCTTTGTTTTCGGCGTGCTCATTATATAAGTGGAATGCCCGTCAAATGAAGTTTGATCATTATCTTTTATGAAAATTGCCAAATGAAATTAAATGGCGCAAGAGAGGTGACCTGCAGCAAATGGCACCACTTCACAGACCTGCGAAGCCAAATCTGTATTTACTTGGACTAATGCGCTTTGTACATTTCGGCATCACCTGCCACTGAAAGCAAATCCCTACCCGGCATCGACAACTGCTCTGCACTCGGGCGATTTCCATACAGACAGCTTTTCTTTTTTCTTGCGTTATAAACGGGGCCCCAGGCGCTCTGAGGTTGTCTGGGATAGTCTTTGTTTACCCAAAAAGCCCCAATTTTTGTGTTCAAATTACTGACTTTAATTAAATGTTGCTGCCCCAAGAATGTAATTAAGGCACCAGAATGATTGTGAATATTTGACCCAGCAGTGGGTTTACTTTCTTTAATCTTATTAATAAACCAATCACACAAATATTTCTGTCTAAAAAAAAAACAATGAACATTTAACCAATTTAGGTGTAATATTATAAACAAACAAATCACCTGGTGTTCAGGTTACAATTATTCCGAGCATCATATTAAATAAAAGTTAGATATTCGTCGCCTATCTTGTGTAACTTATATATGATCAAAATCAACTGCTTTTGATTTCTTATGAAGGCAAAGCACGATGCTTTCAGAAAGCACAGATAGTGCCTTCATACGATGATCATTCCTGAGCAAACCTAAGTTGCCTTAAGTAGTTGGCCTTTGAACCGTTCTGCTGTTCTAGAGTCATCCACATATAGGGGGTATTCACTGGTGGCCATAGCTGTGTGCGCGGCTGCTGAGCGCGTGCTGACGGCGAACTTCCGCAGTTCTTTTCCAACGTGCATTTCAGACGACGCTTTACAAAATAAGGCAAAAAACGCGATAAACGCGACGAGAAACACGAATGCAACGGCTTTGCCAGGGCGCTGAGAGGAGAGGAGCGACGAGTTGAAACCACCTTATGGCGGCCGAGTCACGTGATTTCAAGATGGCAGCGCCCATGCGACAGAGGTTGAAAAGGCCCGTATAAAAGGCGCTGCAATATATTTTCGACTCGCCATCCTGCGGTTCTTATAAGGGCACGATATCACCGAAGAAAATTAGCGCAAAATTAATAGATCAATACAGGACATCAAGATGTATCTAGGTTTCCCCCTCCTGGGCCTCCGACAAAAATTCAACGGGAAATTGCTTTACATGACTTAGATAAGTGTTCGCTCTTTTTGCTACCTGGCTTTCCTAAATAGTTAAATGTGCTAATAGTTTTAATATTATAAAAATCGCCTTTCATAAATAGGAGCAATATATGCAGTTTATTACGAGATACGAGGCAGAGTCAAAGAGTATCCGCAATTTAGCCGTGAGAAAATAAAATCTACTGACCGACTGCTGCACTGCAAATATGTTTTGACCTACCACAAAAGAGAGCTGTGCACGCCAGCCTAGCGACTTGATGCGAAATATCACGTGACCACAACACTTTCAAAATGGCCGCCCCCTTGTTAGCAGGCACCACGGAGGAGCAGCTTTCGGTTATCCGATTTTTAGGCGCAGATGGCAAAAACCTTGCGGATATTCATTGTAAGATGCTGAAGTAGTACGGAGACTCCTCTGTATCGCTTCGGTAGTCGTACGAGTCGCTAAAAAAGTTTCGAAGTGGAGTGTCCAGTTTGACGGACGCACCTCGCTCCGGCCGGGCTTACACTTCAAAGACGCCGGACGCAATCTCTGCTGTGGAACGGCTCATACACGGGAACCGGCGTTTCACCATCGATGAAATGGCTGAAAAATTAAATATTACTCACGGCTCGATGCACCATATCATTCATGAAATACTGCAGTACCACAATGTAAGCAAAAGAAAGGTCGCCTCCAAAACAACTTACGCCGGACCTTAAGAAGCGGCGTTTGGACGCTTGTGAGACGCCACTGTGACGCTACGAAGGCGACGAAGAGGTTTTTCTGCGACGTGTTGTCACCGCTGCTGAATGCTGAGTACACTACGCCTAGCCAGAGACAAAGCGAGCAAGCAAGAAGTGGTGACACACAACGTCACCGAGGCCGAAGAAGTTCAAGACAGCACCAACGGTGGGCAAGCTAAGTTTTACGGGCTTTTGGGACCGTAAAGGCCAAATAGTCGACCATTACATGCCCAAGAGACTTACTGTGAATAGTGAATCATACTGCAACCTGCTTGAGAACCACTTGAAGCCTGCGATCATGTAAAAACGTCGCGGATTGCTCAGCTTAGGGGTGTTGCTGCAGCAAAACGATCTGCACCCTCACACGGCACGTACGACAGTGGAAAAAATCAAAAGACTGCGGTTCGTGTGTATTTCGCACCCACCATACTCGAGAGACCTCGCACCGAGTGATTTTTACCTATTCGGACCCCACAAAAGGATCTTCGGAGGAAAGAAATTGGATACAGATGATGACCTGAAAGCGGCGGTGCCTTCCTGGCTCCGGAGTCAGCCATAAGCTTTTTGTTTTTCGCGGCATCTGTGCATTGCTGAAGCGTTGGCGCACATGGGTCGAGCGAGGAGGTCACGATGTTGAAAGTAACAAAGGGCTTTTCGTGATATCTATAATACCACGCAAATAAAAAATAAATGCGGTTACGTTTTGACTCTACCTGGTAGATATGCAAAGGCCACTCTTTAAAGGGGAACTCCGGCGATTTTTTGAGCAACCCCAACTAACCATATTTTCGAAATCGCCGTCCTTTACTCTTTCCGGTATGCTATTTAGTATCGCGAAATTCAAAATAGTTATATTGAAATTGGCAAATGAAAATGACGCCAAAACGAAGATTCGAATATACCCGCGCTTTTTATTGCAGTGACATCACGGGTGGGCAGGATTGCGGTTCGAGCGGACAGTCTAAAAATGAACTATGCCGAGCATTTGTATCGTGGTGCTGCGCGGGAGCTGGAGTGACTTTCCAAAGCATTCATTTGACACCATGAAACGGTTTGTAATCAGTTGGAAACAAAGTCTACAGCCCAAAGAGTGAACCCCTGCCCACCCATGACGTCACTTTTTCAATGTTGCCAGTAGAGATTTTCACTTTGAAAAACACGATGAGGACCAAAATTGTAAATTCTGTAACTTCGCGAAAAAAAGTTATTTTAAGCATAGAATTCGCTACAAATACCCTATTTTCTCTCGTGCTTTGCCGTTTAAATTAAGATTTGCGATGAAGTGCAAATTCCGTCCAGAGCTTGTTTCTGGTTCAGATACAACACAAAAAGCCAATTTTTTTTACGTATCTCTATTAGAACACTGAATCTAATAACCCTAGTGTTTATGTTCCCTCCACAGCATTACTATCAAAACGACAGAAAAGTTAAAATAGGGACAGTTGCAAAAAAGGGACTACATTGGAAATATATCCGTTACCTACGATGCGTACATTTGTTAAATTCTTAGATAATTGAGGTTCCCATAATGAAACATGTGTTTCCAATAAAGTTTGTTATATTAGCGTCTAATTGAAGGAACCCGAAACAAGTGTTTCTCTACTTAACAGGAAACTCTATCAAGCTGACTTCTTGCGTATAATTACATATCTCATTTATTGCTGTATATAGCAGTTTAGCTGTCCAACTCCAAATCTCTTTACAGCAGTAAGGAGTGGAGGGGTCGCTTCTAAGGAACACCGAAATAGTAAGGCACAGGTGGGACGTGGGACGACTTACACTTTCTTTCAACTAGCAGCAGTTCAACATTTATTGAATTATGCATTTTTTATTGAATCTCTAATCCGGCCGTGTCCGGTATTACGAATTTGCGAAAGAAACGTTTACACGTTTTGAAGACTTTTGATGAAAAACTTTATACACTATTGCATATCAGCATAAATGCGTGTTACGAGACAATTATATTAATAAATTCCCGATTTTATTCAAGTTTGGTGTATGAAACGCTAGACAATAAGATTAAAATTGTTCGCCTTTATAAGGTGATTCATAAGTAATACGTCGACTCTGTATATATCCTTTGTGAACTTAAAGCCCTACTTCAGACCCCAATATTAGGTTCTGCTCCGAGTAAATTTAATGAAGAGCAGTTGTTGACGGCTCTATGATTTTTATGAAAAGTTGTTAACTTCATTTGACGAGCCAACGTTGTTTCAACACTTCCTTTACGCCACCTGCTCTTGGTCTAGCAAAAATAAACCTACGCAAACGCGATCGCCGGAGGAAGCAAAACAAAATGAGGTTGAGCCCTTCATCTAAACTAACGCTCGTTGCACCGCGTTCACGAGAATCCGCTCAATTCCCTGGACTATACGCGACACGCAAACACAGTGCATTGCAAAACGTACGATGATCGAACACAATGCGCGAGGCAATTAAGAGAATTAGCTTGTTCGGAGCTCGATAATGGTCACGCTACGTGTTCCCACACTCTTACACGGCCGTTTCGAGGGCGGCTGCTTCGATAGTTCATCGTCAGTCGCTTTGCCCAGCCTGAAATGTGCAGTGAGTACATGAGGACCAAAAATACAACAGTCGTTCCGCGCACCGTGCCCGGCTCTCCGCGTGTCGCAACAAAGGTACATCGTTGTTCCTGGGTACATGCAACGCCCACTCCCGTACATCGCGCACGTTCGACGCAACGTATCTGGCCAGTTACGGATTGGTGCAGGGTAAGTCCCCGACGTACACTTGACAACTAGGCTGTGACGGCGTTACGAAAACCTAGTACACAGTGATCCCCATATGTTGTGAACCCTGCCAGGGGAAGCACGGCTAGACAGTGAGGCGGGTGAGTCTGTGGCGCTCCGCACTCGAAACTTAAGGCGTCAGCAACTCTAACGGTGAAACCAATTTGTAGAGTTTAGTATATTCGTCTTTAATAACACGTCTTACTAAATAAATTAAAAACCGGAGTTATAAAAAAAAATAGTTTTTTTTTTAAATATACAAAATTCAATCACCTGTACAGATAATACGGAAGCAGAAAATGTTCTGACGTACCTTGATTGTTTGAACGTCTCTTTTTTTAATTGTCGCAACATTTGTTGGGCATTCATGATCAAGGTCAAAGAGGCCATTGAGCAGATCGCTGGATGACCCGACATGTTCGTGACTTTTTCTTCTAGTCAATACTCCGAAAACTACATATCATTACAACACCATCCCACCAAGAACTTTGACACGCGCGTAATCCCCCTGCCTGCTTCCTTAACCCATCATTTTATCTCATTCCCCCTTTCCCAGACCGACGGTGACATGGAGACACTTAATTCGCTGTGCAGCCCACATCGTCGTTATCAATTAAAAGGAAAAAAAAATATTTCTACTACTACCTTCAGCGCGGCAACGCTGGAGGTGACGAATACGTCATCATTACCCACTTTACGTTTTTGTGCAACTTGGCATAACTAGACACGAGCCGCGCCGCTGCGAGTGGCACGGATCTTGTCGCGAACACACACACACACACACACGCACCCTCCCCAGGCCTTCTGCTCGGCCGATCGCACGAGACCCAGCGGAACGGCCTCACTTTCGAGGCGACAAAAGGCCGAAGCAGCAAAGTTCGGCCAACAAAGCGAAAGAAATCAATGGCCTCTCGGTTCCTTTGTGCGAGGCCAGCGAAGGCACGTCCAAGTATACGGAGGACCATCAGAGGCGGAGGAATATGGCGATAATAGCAATCATCCGGGGTGTGACCAGAAACTGCCGGAGAGGGGCCGGCAGCCGGGCAATTTATTATCGAACCACTTTTCGTGTCAATTCTGAGGCGATCGCCGCTGCCCCGGAGAGCGACCAGTGGAACCCGGGTTCGCCCTCGGCCTCCTTCCTTAGTCATTCCTTTTTTGTTCCTTCCTCTGGCTAATGCCCCGCTCGACCTGAGAAGCGCTCCCTCTTCCTTCTGTCTCCAGCCAGCTTTGAGTACGACGGCAGCGCCCTCCTTGGCGATGTCGTTTTCGAGTACCTAATGTGAGACTTGTCACCGCGGGCGCAGGATTATTACCCTGACTGTTTAGCTCCTTTCCTGAGTTACTTTGGGATGCTTGCTCGGCATTTCGCGGCGACGCATTCTGTTCGGCTCTGCTGGTGTGCAGAGGTTCTTTGGCGCGAATTTGGTTATTCTAATTTGTGTTGGGCCTGGCGTAATGAGTGGAGGGCTGGCGAGGAACGGCGGTCGTTTGTCAGACTGACTAATCGGTGGTAGCGTAAAAATAGGTCTCGCCGATTGGGTCTGATGGATCATCCTTCACGGCGAAGAGTGCTCTCGCTCTTAGGTAAACTGTGCATGCGATTTCGCTTTATGTTTCAAATACAGCGCTTGTTCTGGAGAATTTCGTAATGCTGCTAAAGAATAATTAAAAAAAAACGCACCATGATTGTACAAAAACCAAAACAAAACTTTCAAGAACAGGCATTTTTGAGGCAGTATCAAGCTAACTCATAAAAGGCAAGATGAGCTAGATTCAGACCATAGTGCTTTAAATAGCTGCATTTCTGCCCGGATGGAAAACACTAGTCTGTTCCGCTCTGCGTCTTACAGCGAGTCGGCCGACTCATCATCCAATTCAGCGTTGCGCGAAAACCGCGGTAAATGCTAACGGACAAAAAGTAGCAAAAAAGAGGGAACGTTCGAAGGGATGTAGTTTTTATCAGGGATGGGGAATTTCAATATTAATACATTTATAAGCGTATATTTCAGAATTAAAGGCCTATTTTAAAATGAAATCAGTGAGCTCATAATATCTAAGTAAAGTCCTCAGCGTAGATTCAGTTGCATAAAAAGGAATACCTTTTCACTCAGTACTTTTATTCAGCAAAAAGGAACCCAATACCGCTTTGCTGCTATATCAAGAAACCAGGCACACATCACCCGAAGTTTCGTTTCGCCAGAAACACCCCTCGTAGCATGTGCCAATTTCGCTCTTTCATTTTTCACGAATAATACAATTATATTCCCAGGAACAAAGAAACATACTATCGCCTATCATATTTGTTTTAGCAACCGGGCCGGCTTAATATTTCCGCCGGCCGGTTTTATGAATTCGGGACGGGCGCAAAAGACTTGCGAAGGAATGAAGAGTTACTCAGCCTAGATGAAAAACGTGCCTGAAATACGGACTCAGAGTATTTTTTTTTTCTCTTTCGTTAGCCACAGCTCGGTCGAAGCCCAAATAGGAAATGAACCAGTTGTCATCCTTTGTTTTAGGAACCAAGATATTTCCGCTCATGATCCTGGAGAAACCTGGCAGCTGTATCGATCAGGAGCTCTTTTGAATCTTGAGTAGCGGCAAGACGTTAAAATTTAAACGATTTCTTTTAACTAACGGTTGGTGGGGACTCATTTAGAAAACTGCAAAAAATGGCTCCCGTCGGGGCTTTTGGACATATTGGCTTCCTCTTAAAAATACCGTACTTTCTGTAAAAATGAATGAATCGTGAAGCTTTTTTCAGATTCTCTAATAGGTTTTATGAAAAGTCATTGTTTACACTAGAACACGACAGATTTGTAAGATTGTTGGCAGTTTGAAGCTTTGTTTTTATGAGGTTTCAGACGTCAGTTTTAAAGACGCTGTTATTAAATCGGAGAAATAGCTAAATATATCAAACACAAGTAAGTTTAAACTGGGAGATGAAAGGCAACAAAAAGGTGAGGGCTTCCATCGTACAGATATCGCATTAGGAAATATTGAATACATATTTACAAAACACCGCGATTTTGTTTTAATTGTTATTACCGTGACATACCACCGCAGCATAGCATGCATGACTTTCATTTGATGCTTCTACATATTGATACTTCTATTCATGCAGGTTTGTGCTTCTTAACAGAACTGGACGGGCGATTTTCGGTTAATAAATTAAAACGCGTTTTGACCTACAAATCTTTACGGAAGATGAGTTGCTGTCAAAGAAGACGTATTTATACAGTAAGTTTTATTTATATGTTCTAGCTAACGTGTTTTATTTTTGGCGAAATAAAGATCTAATTAATCACGCCGTTATATTCTATTGTCATCTTTCCTAGATAGTCTATTCAACCAACCGACTAGGTTGTTGAATATATTTTACGGGGGGACAAAATGTTTTTTTGGAGTAAATTCTTGCACTAGTGGATTTGTGTTTTAAATTGCCAATAAACTATTTCCCCAAAAGAAAGGCTATTATAACTATCATACAAAACATTTTTCAAGTAATTTTGAAAAAAAAAAAAATGATGGCATTATAAGATAATATATAAAAATAAAAATATTCTGCAACATACTAGAAATGTCTAGGTTTATTGCCCTCACTTAATATTTATTCGCCGTTATCGGGAATGTTTCCAAGATGCCAGGTAAAAAAATAACTCCTTTCCAGCACGGTTTCCGAAAATCATTATCATGTGAAACACAGTTTGCATCTTTGACATATGATCTTCATACTATACCGGATCGGCTTTCAAGTTTATATTGAATTTTCTTTGATTATTTGAAGGAATTTGACAAGGTATCCCACAAATTACAACTCTTAAAGCTCAGTAAACTAATCATTGATCCTAGCGCACTAAATTTGAAAAATTTTTTTTGACAAACCGCAAACTGGTTTGCCCCAAGGGTTTTAGTTCAAGTCTTGTTTCTGTCACTTCAGAAGTCCTACAGCGTTCAGTTTTGGGCCATTTATTTGTTATCTTTTACAAAAATGACTTATTCCATTATTGTAATCTAATGTCTCTTTGTTTGCTGATAACTGTGTTATATAGCGAGAACTAACCAATTGCTCTGATTCCAAATATATGCAAACCGATATTAACGCAAGCTTCTTTTTGGCGTGAGTCATGGTTCATGGCAATAAACTAAATGTAAATCTATGCGCGAAAGACGATGTACGACAATAAAACCGGAACACAACGTTCAAGGTATCTCATTGCAATTCTGTTTCAAAATACAAGTACTTAGAATTTCATATCATGTCTGACTTCACATGGGAAGACACACGCAGATTACAAAACTTCTAATGCTAGCCGTATGCTAGAATATCTGAAGATGAATTTTTCATTTGCCCCGCAATCACTGGGACTTATATAAAACTCTTATACGACCGAAACGTGGGTATGCATCATCTTTTCGGAATTCTTATCAGAGCTTAATAATTAGATCTGTTGAAGCCATACAAATCAAATCGGTTCGTTTATCTTTTTTTTAAAATTAGAATCGAATTATAAGTGTTTCCACAATGAAGGTTAATCTTTCACTCCTAAACCTATCAGTCCTTGTACAAATCGCTGGTATTAGCTTATTTTATAAAATTTATCACAATATTACACTGCGTGAACGGCTTATCTCATTCCCTTTTTATGTAGTCTCGCGTGTTGCTCACCATGACACTCTCATAAAGTTGGAATTGCTCATACTAATTAAAATTTGTTTTATCTTTTTTACCACTCACCTTCCTTTAGTGGAACCACCTTGCAGCCTCTGATGGTTCGACTGCCGACTCTAATCTTTCAGGTAAGTGTTAATCAGCCTGTTAATATCAATTTTTTGTTTATTTGATTTCCCAGATTAAATTACTCACTAATCAGACGCTACATGCCTTGAGAGTAAATAAATAAAATTATATTAAATAAAAACTGTGACTGAAACAATTTCACAATGCGCATAATTTGAAAAAAAAAAATGCTGCAGATAAATTAAATAACTGCCCTGGAATCTGAGATTTATTTCAACAATTAGGCCTCCAGCACACTTTAAAATGGCTTTTTTTATGTCCCCCCGCCCCCCCCCCCCCCCAATCTTAAAACGAATGTCAAATAAATTTAAATTTGAATTTGGTTTGACGGCGCCTTTACTAGAAGACTGCAGACATTTCTGTATATGAATTAATTGCACTGACCCCTCAGCGTTCGCTTGTGTAGATTTTATGCTATATTTTCAGTCGAGTTCTAGTTGTAATGTTAGAGGTTATTGTGTAAACGTTAAGAGGGCGGGAACTCATCCTGCGTTGAAATGTCACGTTATGTTTAAGCTGTAGACAAGCATTTTTTTTAGTTCAACATGACCGCTAACCTGATTTGTTCTTACGTGAATCACACACCATCAGTTTCAAAATTATAGAAGTGCGCATTTATATTTGTAGACGATATGCATTAGTTTAGCTGCAATGGTATTATTTATAAATTGGTTACTTGACCTGTTGGTAAAACCATTGCAAACGAAAGTCTCCACATTGCATGCAACATGTATCAAAAAGGTAAGAAGTAAACACCATTTGAGCCCTCCTAACAGCTGTTACAAATGAAATCGCGTAATGAGTTATGTTTCAATAAGGTCAGGCCAACTAAAAATGCGTTTAAAAACCCATTAATAAATTGAAGTTTCAGCGGGCTGTTCAATATAAGACTTGTGTTGCATTGAGTGTTTGTAACTTGTTATATATTTTTGCCACCAACTGAAATAATGTTAAGAGATTTCCCTCTTTGGTACGTAAAGTAAATGAGATGAAGCATTCTTCCTTAATACTATGACGTGTTTTTCTGTTTCCATACATTTCTCACTTGTCAAGTTTAGTCCAGTGTACAAAAAGTTAAAAAGCTTCAGGGCTCGTCGTTCTTTGAAACGTGCTATGGTATAGATATGGTGATTTAGTGTTGAGAGAAAGTACCACCTTTAGACTGGCATTTTGCAAGTTGATATTTTGCATTATACTTGGCACCACAAATATTTTCATTTTATGTGCTGTTTTTGTTATGATCTACTGCTACTTTGGTTCTTCCTTTGTGGCTGAGAGTCCTCATAACAAAAATATCACAATGATGAGTTTAATAACGTTCACCAAAAATTTCGCCGAAAGTAATTTACAATGAGAACTTCGAAATATTGATCACCCTTAAATGTAAGTTGCTGCTTGTTAGGCGCACAGTTTCGCCACCTCCAGGACACAAGCAACCGAGAGGGACGTGTTTTATCACATACCATCGCTCCGACCGTACGTATGAATATAAATAATGATGGCTTGAATTTCTTGCGTTGGAATAGGCTTAGAAGCATCAGAAAAAAATGCAAGAGATCAAATCACGGGCGTGGCTGTAAATGACAGCTTTATATACCAGACATATATTTCTGTATTCTCGTTTAAATTTGGACGTATAATTATTGACACAAATAAAGCTTGATTCGAGACCTTCGATTTTTTTATTAAAACGTTGTGCAATGTTGATTTTTTTTTATATTTCAGGCAACACGCGGCAGTCCGAATGTTTTTATTTCATTTACTAGGCATCATACAATTATTACAAAATCCTGACTAATAAAAAAGTAAGTTATATAACATCCGTTCAAAGAAACAAAACCTTTGGGAGATTGTCAGTTTAAAAGCGATTTCTAAACAATTTCAGGATATAAGTCGTTTTGTTACGGCCAAGTATCAGCCATTCGTCTCCAGATTTACACCACGCAAGGATCGCAAAACAATTGTATTAATGTGGGTTTTGATCTTAATTCCTTCTTAATTTAGGATAAAAATAGTTAGCACCGCTCGGTTGTCCCAAATAATCTTTTGAATTGCAAGAAATATTATATTAATTTTCTATCGAGGTTCTCAGAGAGCATCTTATTACAATCCCAAGCATTTACGAACACTTTGAAAGCTAGGCCGAGACAATTATCCTACAATATCTTCTTCTATTGCTTACTATTGTAGCACAATCAGTTGGATACTTGTAGTTCCTTGTTATGTAAGGTAGTGAAAACAAGTTTTTACATAGTGTACATCTCTCCAACTGCGTGTAGCTGAGAAATTTGCTGGCTAATGTTGGATAGAAAATGACGATTGAGCTGTTCAAACGAATTTCAACCCTACAGGATTGCCAGAAAAAAATATCTTGTTCGATGGGTACGAAGTAAAAAAAAATATTACCTCAATCCATTCATCGACAAAAAAAAAAGCGTTTACGCGTTGTAGAACGAATGACCAGATGTTGTATATACACAGAAATTGTTTTCTGTGTATATCTGTGTATGTGAAGAAGTTGATAACCTTACTATAATATGCATATTTGAACTCAATTCACTTAAAGATAAAAACTATAGATATGTTTTATTCACTAATTAACGTCCTAAGCATTCGACTCAACAGGAACATTTGAGTCTAATATTTTCCTCCCATCACCAAAATAAGCCAAAATATATCTCGGAAAAACAATCTGTCCCGCCCTTTGGCCAAGAGATGCCGCAGGTACGAAAGGGCATCTGCCGCGCCTGTGTGTCGGGAAGACATTAGTGAGTATTAGTATCGCAAATAGTAGCGAACGCAAGCACAGTGCACTTGCGTGTTCCACACTGCGCGTGCGCGGGGCCAAAACTGAGGTCTTGAATTGGCGCGTGGTGACATCGCGCACGCGCAGCGTGAAGTACTCAAGGCTAACGCAAACGCACAGCGCATGCGTTCACTCCTACGCGCAGTACTAAAACTCTCCACTGCGTCGCTTCTATACTCCGTTCCAATCTTAGTTCAATCGCAGCCAACGCGACCATCCGATAGATGGTGCCAATCAAAAAGTGGCAAAAGTGAATCATAGCGGCTCCCAACTTTTTAGGGGCGAAGATCCTTAGGGTCTAGCCTTGTCCATTCGTCCAGCGTCCGTGTTCACATCGATTTCCATCCCATTTGGATTCTTAAAAAAAAAAAAATGTTTGCGTAGTCGACAGGATTCGAACCTGTGCGGGGAGGCCCCAATAGATTTCTAGTCCATCGCCTTAACCACACGGCCATGTGTCATCTTTTTTTTTTTTATTTATTGCCAGGTTACATATGATACACATATTGATAAAAACAAGTTGCCCCAAAAATTGCAACCTTCAGAATTAACTTAACATAAAGAGGGGCTTAAAAGCCTATCAGCCAGGCTTGGCTGAAGGTCGTTGCGATGGTTCATTTAAAAGGTTTTGAGCGTGGCCAATTCGTCCAGAACTGGCAACCATTCCACATCAGCATTTATCTTTTTGTAACACTCTCTTAACCATTTGACACTTTCAATGAAGTACTCTCGGGGGTCGCGTGCATCAACATCAGCGTGCCGCACCGACATTCTGCTCTTCCATATACCGTGGAGCCCCAGGAGCATGATTATGTCGTAGGGCACAGGTTCACGTTCAATTGTTAGGAACCGGATTCCTTGAGGTGACAGCGGGAGCTCTTTCTTTATGGTGCGTTGAAGCACGTCCCAGAAAAGAAGAGCATCCCAGCAATCTAAAAAGACATGTTCAATGCTCTCCGGTTGTTTGCACAAACTACAATTTACCGACCAGTAGAGGTTCATGCCTTTTGCCTCCAGAAAGGTCTTTACTGGCAACGTTTCGCTGTGTAATTTAAAAAAAGAAAGTTTTAACCGCCGCTGGTACCATAGCGTTCTTAACTCGCTGTAACACATCATCTCTCGGGGCCCCGGGGCCTATGGACCTATACGTTGGCAGGGGCAGCAGCATAGCCACTAGGTCACGCGTCAAAATTTTGCGTGATACACCAGACAAATAGTCCATAGAAACACGAACAAACAGGAACCGGCAGGCAGATACAACTTCGCGCAAAAAACCCGACAGCGGTCCGCACCGTGCCCGGTAGGATGAAACAACAAATCCCGGTAAAACGTCAAATAGTCTTGTCTGAATTACGGTTCGAAGAAAGGGATCACGCTAGTCGCGGATAAACATAAAGCGTGAGACTAGTTGTCGAACGAATACGTGGCACAGTCCAACACCACCCGCTTTGGGCTTAAAAAAAAGGTTGGTACGTCGAGTTCGCTCCCATTGGGATGCCCAAATAAACACTGCAAATACACGGTGAATCCGTTGAATGTTGATTCTCGAACACTGCAAAACTTGGAGGACATACCACAGTTTGGACAGAAGAAACACATTGCACACAGTCGCTCTCGCGAAAATGGACAAATCTTTCCGTACCCACCTCTCGGCAGTGGCCTTAAGTTTAGCTATTTCTTCTCGCCAGTAATTTGTGGGCTCACGGTAATGTTCCAGAGGAACACCTGGGTACTTTGGAGGCGTTCGTGACCATTGGACATTCCCAAAAACAACTGGAGCAGTCGTCCACTCACCATGCCATAACCCCACGCACTTTGACCAATTCACCGCGCAGGCGGTGACCTCACAAAACCTTTTGGTCAATTTAACTGCTTCTAAAACACTTTGAGGGTCTGAACAAAAAATGGCAACGTCGTCTGCGTATGCTAATATTTTAATGTCACATTCCTGTAGAGTAAAGCCTCTAATATTTTGAGATTGAATGACGCAGCGGCAGTACGGCTCTAGGTAGATTGCAAAAAGCAGGGGCGATAAGGGACATCCCTGCCGCACTGAAGAGCGGACGTTAATCCCGGAAGTAACTGTTTTATTAATTACTAGTCTAGTTTTGCAGTTTACATAAGCCATCCTTACCCCCTCAAGCAGCACAGAGCCAACTCCCACATGTTGTAAAATTGAAAACAGAACATCGTGGCACACCCGATCAAATGCTTTTTCAAGATCTATCTGAAGTATAGCTACTTTCCGATATTCGGCGTCACAGACCTCTAGAACACTTCGAGTAGTGTGTATGTTTGTGCCAATGCTACGACCCTTTATCCCACAGGTTTGGTGCGGCCCTATTATTTTCCATATAACATGCTGCAATCTACGGGCTAAAACCTTCATTAGCACTTTATAGTCAACGTTTGCCAGGGTAATTGGTCTGTAATTACTAGCACTACGAAGCTTATCGGCGTCATTGCACTTCGGTATCAAGACTGTGTGCGTGCACAAGAAAGAAAGTGGTAACCCTTTATTTTGATAGGACTGAGAAAAAACACTATGCAGAACCGGTGCAATTCCCGGCTTAAACTTCTTATAGAAGGCCGTGCTCAAACCATCCGGCCCCGGTGACTTGCCTATGCTTAGGTCATCTATCGCTTTCTCGACCTCTGATAAACTAATTGGTCCTTCCAAGAACGTCGTGGTATCGCTATCTAGCTTCGGCTGACTTGGCAAAAATTCCGTATCAAGCCCCTTTTCTTTTGGTATTTTCCTTTCAAACAAATGTGTGTAATACTCAACAAAAGCATGCTGAATACAGTCCTGATCTCGAGTTACTGCGCCTCTGTACTCTATTTCCTCAATCCGGTTCCCGCTAGCATACTTTTTTTCCAACGCAAGTGCCCTCTTTGTGGGCGTTTCCCCGTCAATCAAGTTCTTAGCACGAGCTCGAACGATTGCCTCTTTATATCTCTCTTCATCTATTTTCTCAAGCTTAGCCTTGATAGTGCTTATGTCGTCTTTAAAAGCTCCTGGCGTTCTCTCCTCCTCTACATAAAGCCTTTGTAAATCCTGTCGAAGACCGTTCTCAACCCTTCGCTCTTCCCGCTTTATGTTAGTTGCTCGTTCAATCGCATCAATCTTAACTTGTTGCTTAAATAGTTCCCACTCCTCACATATGTTATTTTCCAAAACGCCTTCTAGTTTGCCTAGCTTACTTTCGATTTTCCCTATCAACTCTTGGTCCTCGAGGAGCTTTGCGTTTAACTTCCACAACTCCCACGTAAAGCTAGGTTGTTTCTTACGCTGACCCAAGCTAAAGCTCACCAAACTGTGATCGCTGAACGACACATGACTGACCGCGAAGTCGTACTCGTTACACTGGGGTATTAAATCCTTGATGGTGCGTGTAAAGGACCCGATGTCCCGGTGATATGCAGGGTGCCAGGTCTTCGAGCCCCTTATCTTGAATCAACTGATTTAAAACTTCACTAGACCGATCACTATTTCGCCTTTGATTTGTCCGGTCTTCTGGCATACAGACACAATTAAAGTCTCCCAGCCATATCGTAAATCGGTCACTGATTACAAATCTGTCAATATATTCGAAAAAGGCGCGTCGATCACTCTCCACGTTTGGCGCATAAATGCAGATAACCCTCCACTTTAGATTTAGGAAACAAAAGTCACAGAGAACCAGCCTTCCCGATTCACACGATACAACATTCTCTTCCACGAACCCAGCAGCTCTCCTCAAGAAAAGACAACATCCACCAGATCTTCCTACAGCATGGCTGACGCAGACATTGTACCTCGACGTAAACGGTTTCACCAGGAACTCGGTCTGACTTTCACTTTCGACCTTCGTCTCCTGAACCGCCAGGATATCTAGGTCCTTCTCTAGGAGGAGGCGACTCAGCTGACACTGTCGTCGGCGTGCCGCTAGTCCCCTGACATTAAGGGTCCCTATCCGCAGACCAGACGTTAGTTGTGCCGTTTTAATTGCCGTCAGACCCAGCTCCCGGCGATTACCCTTTGCGTCATACCGTACCAAGGTCGATACTCACTGCGACAGACCCCCATCGCGGGACAGCGACGAGGACCGCAGTTTGCTGACGTAGCGACCCTTTTTTCCAACTAGCTGAAACTCTCCCTCAGACCACTGCTGTACCGGTGCGGCTTTTTTCGGAGACTCGTTGTCTAGTCGCCGTTTCACCTTTGAGGGATCCAGTTCCATGGCCGGCTCACACTCGATGGCCGCAGCTTCGGTGCCGGTGCTTCCCATCGCCATCACCGCCACTGCCTCTGGTGAAGGTATTCCCGTCGTTGTCGCCTGTCCCTCTTTTCCGCTGGCTTCAGGAGCCTTCACCGTGTGCCTCTCGTCCTCGACTATCGCCTCCGCCTTCTTGTTGCCATGACCTTCAACTGTCGCCTTGTCCTGCTGTGCCCTCTCAAACGGCGTCGAAGATGTTCCGGCCTCCTCTGCTTCCGCCTCATCCATGATGAGGTCGCATCCCTCGTCGTTCGCTCGGTTGACTACAGAACTCGCGTACGAGCGTGCACAGTCTTGGGCCACATGGCCGAAGCCACGGCATTGCCCGCACCGAGGTACACGGCAATCGCGCCGTATATGTCCTTGCCTTCGGCACCGCAGGCATAGCGGTGCCCGTCCGGGTACGACAATGAGGATTGTGCCCCCCTGGAGCCTTAGCTGGTGAGGTAGGTCCTCCGGCGTTTTGCCTTCTTTGAGCGTCAGTTTGGCAATCCTGGTGGTCAACTCGATGTCTTCAAAGCCTTCCACTCGCCACCTCTCCTTGGTCACCTCGTGAACAGTGCCGTACACTTCCAATGCCTTCCGGAGAGCGTCATTGGATACGTCGAACGGGACCCAGTGTAACTTGGCCCGAACATCCTGCCGGTTGGGGTCCACGGGAACACACAGCTTCCCCTTCACCGTGAGCCGGCCCAGCTGTAGCAGTCGTTCCTTCGCTGCCGCACTTTTTAGACTGCAGAGCCACACGTGTCCCATTTGGCACACACCTAGCCCTGCTACATCCTTACGAAGGTCAGCTTTATCCAAAGGCTCCTTGAAGTCGACGATCCTTATTGGCCTGGAATTTACATCGCAGTGGAGGTAGACTTGGTTTTTTCCTTTGTCTCCAGCCGGCAACGTCGGCAGCACGATCCGGTAGTCGGCCGGGATGCAGAAAGGCCTGTCACCGCGGCCGGCGTCGGCCGTTATCACCTCGCTATCAAAGCGAGCCATCGCGCGTCCGCACTCTTCGGCTGCCGAGCGCTATCTGCGGCCATGTGTCATCCATCTGTGTGTCATGAATGAAACGTTGCATGTAGCCGCTCAACGTCTATACAGGAGAGGGCGCTGCGGTCAAATGCGTATATTATCGCGTTAAACTTTGCATGCATTGGCTCAACGTTTATAGACGAGAGGGCGCTGTGGTCAAATGCTCAAATGCATATATAACTACGTTCCATACCACACATTCTCTTTCTGACATGGACGGTGGAGATGCGTTCCCACGGCTTCTAGCGGATCCAAGCTGGTCCGCTAGAAGAACAACTGACTCTGCATTTCACCGACCATAAAGCAGTAATAATGAAGTCGAAACGCAACCCGGAACTCAGCACTACCTATGAGCAATAAAAAAAATCAGCACCATCAGCACTACCTATGAGCAATAAAAAAAATCAGCACCATCAGCACTACCTATGAACAATAAAATCAGTATCATCAGCACCACCAGAGCTTCGCCCCAATCAACATCATTTACCACGTGGAGACGTTGGGATTTTTTTTTGCGGTTAGAATTTTTGGGTAAACAAATCACGTACAGTTCACACGCCGTGATTCTGCGCTTTTTTTTTTCTGTGCGTGATTGATTTAGCTATTGTGCCTGGAACGCTTCTCCGACTGGTGTGTTTACCGCGTCCAAAAAACTGGTCCCTCGATTTCCACCTGATGACGTCAGAAAAATATCATGCTGTCGCCGGTCGCGATCCTGGCGGCGTCCCAGCGGCGGTGGTGTGTGTGGCAGGCACCTGGTCTTCTGCAGGTCGCTTTTCAGTGTGGCAGTCCACTGAAGCTTCGGCAGCCAGAAGTTGGGACGCCGTGGCCACAGCAGCGCTCGCGTTTGGTCGTGCTATTCGCAGCTTCTCGTTAGCATTTGTACGACTAACCGCCAGGATCGAAACTTGCAATAGCATGACAGTCCGGCGTCTGTGACGTCATTTGTTGCCACTTTGGGACTATTTTTGATGTATGGGCAGCGTATGACGCTAAGCACACCTGTCGAAGGCGCGTTCCAGGCACCATAGTTTAGCCGTGGTGATGGTAAGCGCCCAAGAACGACGACCGCCATGAGTATACGCTTTTAGCGCTTCCTGATTGGCTCAATTGGATCTTAACGTTGGTTACGTTCGGACTTGGTTTAGAACAAGGTGGAGATTGACTAACGATTTCCGCTGTTCGCGCAGCCACTGCACGTCTCTTTTGGGGCGGGACTTCCTGTCGGTCTGCGGCCCTAAGCCAACACCACCTAGATCAGCAGAAGTCCTCTGCACCGTTATCACACTTAGATCGATCAAGGCTTGAGATCGGGCACGAGTGCTGTGTAATTGTTCGGCCGGGGCTCGTGTTCAATCAGCGCGTCGAAGGCCGGGCTCGGGCCCAATAGCCGAGTTAGCGCGATCCGACTGTGGTGTCGTTTTATGAATGGAGAGGAGGCGATGTTGAGTCTTTCATTATTCTAGGGGGTGTTGCCTAAACTCGTGAAACACAAAGTTAGAGCCGAACGTTCTGCGGAGCGCGCCGATTGGACGTCGGCGAAAAAAGCGCGAAGTCATCGCCGTGATGGGCCAATCGGTGCGCTCTGTCAACTTCAGGCCAAACTTTCTGTTTGACGAGTTTAGAGGCCCTGGTGCGCGCCTTAGAATTCGGTACCTCGAGCACTTCGCAGCGCAACTTCGCCGGTGTATGTGCAACACCAACCACGTGCATTTTATTCTCGTCCTTTATGTGTGTTTCGTCATTATTCTGGCAAGTTTTCGTTACATTACTACATACTTTAGGTGAGCGTTAGATTTCCCCTTTTTTTTTCTTATTTCCTTCGGGTGTTTGGCGTTTGCTAACGTTGCTTCCACTGAAGATGAGAATAGCGCGAAGCGTAATGGTGTCGTATCACAATACACAATATATCTTTCAGTTCAAACAAAGCTTTGAGGGTTCTCTTTCATAAAAGAAATTTCGGTCACCTTTTTGAAGCAATTTTAGACTCGTTTTCGTGCAAGATAATCGAGCGAAACAAATAACTCTACAAACAAAAATTTGAATACTTCCTACATCGCCACAAAACCATCATGTCCAATATAAACGATATTTATACTCTCCTTCCGCTTTCTTTCGTGAGCGTGCGAGCAAGAACAACAGTAAAAATAAAAAAAAAGTAGCCCAAGACCACAAAACAATTTTAGCAAGGTTTTCGCATTGTTCTTGCGTAGATGTATTACACCTCTTAGTATGATTGATGCTGGAGATATTTATTGATCAGCGTTTGTCAACCATCAACAATTAAACGAGCAAATTTTAACAGGGCGAGGCAATGACTTCATATATAATGTAGTCCACTAGAGAACCTGATAGTCCAATCAAAAACGCCTCACTCGATCAGAACATACGGTGTTCAAGCATTCAAAAGGTTGAGCCCTTCGAGAGGTCTAACCTCAAGAAACCAACGGGCCGTATTTCCAAGAAGAAGACGACAGACTCCGAAGTTCCAAATTCCTTCGGAAAACTTCTGGGTATCCGCTATCGATCTATTTATTCCCCGCATGCTTTGGAGCGCGCCTCCGAACTCTCGAAGGCAAAGTCGGGCTTCTGAAGCGGCCTGAATAAGAAGAGCTTCAGAGCGCCGCAGTGCACCGCGATAGCTTCGCCGGTCCGGCGCAGTGGCGCGGCAAAACTGTAGGCAGTGAAGACGAGGACCAGAAGGAAGCCTCGCATGTGATCCGCTGGGGAAAAAGAAAGCTCCGAACAAGACAAGAAGGAGCTCCAGCACTCTCTCCGCGTCCAAGGCGCTCTTCTTGTCAGCCGCATATGCCTCCAGCGTTGCGAACGCGAAGCCGGCACCGCGGTACACGTCGTTTGCTCACCGATCCGCGGTCAAACTCGACCGCGGGAACAACGAATATCAACCAAAAAAATTATAAAAAAAAACACGACGACGACAATGTCGTAATAAACGCAAAGACATGAGTTTGGGCGCCTATTTTATTTTCTCCGTTAGTTGAGAGGAGCGGCGACGGCTTTCATTCGGTGATCTTTGATGGCACGACGAGCTGTTGTCAGGGGCGTGGAGCGGCTGGAGCTGGAAGAGAGGGCTCTCTGAAGCCGCACCGGTCGAACCTAATTTTTCCCCAGAGCGGTTTTTTCCTGCCGGCTTAAAAGACGATGCTGTCCGCGCTGGATCAGCACTTGTTTTGTGCAGTTGCTGCCGCCGTTCGCTGACTCGACGGGTCCAACGAGTGTCGCCGTCGGCGACACGCGTCGTCGGTGCCCACTTGTGCTGCGCTTTGGATCCATATGCCAAACGCGGGGTTTACGCATCGGAGCCCGTCACACAGTCAGTGAGATAAAGAATTGCTAACAATTCTCACCGGTTATGTTTTTTTGTTACATTTAAGACGATGTTATTGTTACGACAAGTGCTTGAAAATGTACTCATCTTGAGCCCAACTTAGGAAGAGCAATTTGTCTAAATACCCTAAACAGCGCAAAAAAAAAAAAATGCGGCTAAAGCATTTTGCGCAGTGTGAGTGCAATGCTTGCCTTATTTCGACCGAAATAAATGGCGCACGCTGAGCCAACACTGAGAAAGAAAACAATTTAAAGAGACAAGGTAGGATGATAGCAGGACGTGAAAGAGATAATATACGGCCGTGGGAAGCATGCATAGAGGTCTTCTCATTCTCTCGGAGGTTTAGTAAGGAAACCCAGGTGCAAACCAAATTAAATGTAACGTCACAGGTAAGTCTTGAGAAGGGTACACATAATAAAGAAAGCACAAATACCGTGTCTGTTGTTGTCTTTTTTTATTTTGTGTCCACAAGTTTGGGGTTGTGCTAATGAAGTTAACCTAATGCGACACAACGCTGTTTTTCGTTTCGAAACAAAGATGATCATTAATTCTATTTTCACTGCTCTAGAAATGGGGATTCTTTTCTTCGACTACTTTGTTTTACTCGTCAAGTTTAGAATATATAAAAGATTCAAAGTTCTTAAAACGTACGTAAAAAAACATGGCACTTATGGACTTTAAAGCATTAAGGAGTCAACGCTACTGTAACTGCCTCTGCTGCCCTAAAGGCAGCTACCTTCATAACCGTATAAATAGTTGTAATCGCTTAGACGACTTTCGCTCTGACGCTTCGAATATATAAGCTTCCTTAATGGGTACGACCGTTCGCTCTGAGCATGGCACATCAGTGGTAATTGCGTACAATCAGTCGGGGTCACACGGATGTCTGAAATATACCTTTTGGGAACACTAACTTCGGACTTCATTTGTATACGATGCTAAAAGCTTATTAGCTTTGAAAACAAGACAAATTTGAATTCGCTAATATAGATGGTACCACAAAAGGTTTAATTGGGGGAAGTGAGTATGAATATCATACCTCTAGTTGCTCTCAGATTATAAAGGAGGGCACTTCCCTGAGATTTCCAGCAGATCCAGCTGTTTCGCTGAAAGCAAGCAACTATATAATATACCGCATGTTTCAACGAAGATTTTCAAAACGTCGTAAAAGAAGGTTGGATGAAAAAAAAAAAAGAAGCTCTTTCTGGGAACGAATTGCCGACATTCGCAGACGTTAACGAGTGCAAATATGTAATAATTAGCTGTCTAAATAGCTGAATCTTGCTAATTAACATTTTAGTTAGTGAAAAACGACATATTGTTCAATCAGAAACTTGCTGATTGTCGTCAAGAACCACTGAATCAGAATTTAAGAAAAACTTCGGAGCGCGTGAAAAACGCGCCAGTGCGATAAAGTTACCACTTGTGCTTCAGACACAAGGTTGACAGTACGAAAACGCGGTGGATAAGTAACGACGAAACATCGAAGGTGCTTCAAAGTTAGATGCATCTTCGGAACCCAATAAAATAGAGGGAGCAGCCCAACTCTTTCTACTATTTAACAATTTAGTGATTTTCGGTGTGGCCAATCCAGACTTGTACGTACCTAAAGTACTCTACTCAAGATACTGTATTTCAAATAATTTTTGTTGTATATTTGTATCTTGCAAATACATTTAGAGTTAGTGTTTTAACAGCGCAAAGACGACAGGAAGAGAGAAGAGAAGAGGACAGGACGAGCGCTGACTATCAACTGATGCGATTTATTCAAAAAGAGGATGAAGTGCGCGAGACTCGAGCGTGCCAAAATGCGCTTTTTTCATCAAACACACGCGCGGCAGCTCCTTTCACGGGAATGCCCTGTGCCAACATGCACCACCATTCCTTCAACCGAAGCGCACCCAGAAAACAAAAGAAAAGAAAGAAAAGAAAAGAAAAAGAAAAGAAAGAAAAGAAAGAAGAATATGCACGTGCGATAGTTTGCTGACCCAGGCTTGAAAACCTTCGCCACCTGGAGACCATTGAGCGTGCGATTGCCGCCTTTCTTCTTTTAGGAGCCTTGGTGTAGATTCCGCGCATTGTGATGTCCAGCGGTCTTCGCCTGATGGTGACCCAAGATCGTGGAAAATGTCAACTAAACTACGGCCGTTCCCGCATATGCCGAGGTTGTTCTTCAAGGAATTCTATTTCTTGGGCAAGCAGGGTTATTGATGGAGAGCTGACTGCTCCTTCCCCTCTTTTGTATATCGAAAAGGCCTCCACGATCTCCCGCGTCCTAAAGTCGTGATGTCTTTTTAGGATGGTACACTGACCGAATAAAGGGGAGCACAAACAGTCGCTGCAATGTCTAACCAAGTTACTGCCTGAGGTGTTCCCTAGGGAGGTGGCATGTTCCCTCAGTCGATCATTGATACATCTTCCGGTCTGCCCAATGTATGAACGACCGCAGGAGAGGGAAAAACGCCCTTCACCGGTCTTGTCACCACCAAGTCTCGAGTAGCTTTACCACTCAAGTGAATCGACTGAAAACTGCAGGCTTCCCAGATCATCTTATATGCAGCGTGGCGGAGAGGCTTCTACAAGAGTCTCGTAGGCAAGCTGAACCTTGTCAAAACGTAACTAAGGAAAAGTTACCCACGGCAGTCATCCCGTATCTACATGGAATCTCCCACAGCCTCAAGAGAACTGCAGCCAAGGCAGGAGTCAGAGTTGTGTTCTCAGCACCCAACAAGCTTGGCCGGATGTGCAAAAAGGTGAATTCTACATCCCTCTCCATCTCCCACACACCATGCGGGAAGAAGCACGCGAGACAATTCATGGAATGTACAGAAGGTGCTGTATATGACATACCTCTCTCCTGCGGTCGTTCATACATTGGGCAGACCGGAAGATGTATCAATGATCGAATGAGGGAACATGCCACCTCCCTAGGGAACACCTCAGGCAGTAACTTGGTTAGACATTGCAGCGACTGTTTGTGCTCCCCTTTATTCGGTCAGTGTACCATCCTAAAAAGACATCACGACTTTAGGACGCGGGAGATCGTGGAGGCCTTTTCGATATACAAAAGAGGGGAAGGAGCAGTCAGCTCTCCATCAATAACCCTGCTTGCCTAAGAAATAGAATTCCTTGAAGAACACCCTCGGCATATGCGGGAACGGCCGTAGTTTAGTTGACATTTTCCACGATCTTGGGTCACCATCAGGCGAAGACCGCTGGACATCACAATGCGCGGAATCTACACCAAGGCTCCTAAAAGAAGAAAGGCGGCAATCGCACGCTCAATGGTCTCCAGGTGGCGAAGGTTTTCAAGCCTGGGTCAGCAAACTATCGCACGTGCATATTCTTCTTTCTTTTCTTTTCTTTTCTTTTCTTTTCTTTCTTTTCTTTTGTTTTCTGGGTGCGCTTCGGTTGAAGGAATGGCGGTGCATGTTGGCACAGGGCATTCCCGTGAAAGGAGCTGCCGCGCGTGTGTTTGATGAAAAAAGCGCATTTTGGCACGCTCGAGTCTCGCGCACTTCATCCTCTTCTGAATAAATCGCATCAGTTGATAGTCAGCGCTCGTCCTGTCCTCTTCTCTTCTCTCTTCCTGTCGTCTTTGCGCTGTTAAAACACTAAGTATGAACCAACTAGCCCACCGCAGTACCTTATTACATTTAGAGTATTTGCTAGACTATCTTAATTACATGTCTTACTATCTTGTACTGCCACGCGCGCAGCTGGTCAAGTAGGCAGCGCGTGGCAATATCAAATACATTTAGAAAACTTGGAAAAAAAATTTCGTCTGAACAATGTACGGAACTACGGATTGTCAGACTCCGGAGTAAAGTTGAACCGATCGCAAACTCGAAGCCAAGCGACCGAGCACTAAACAAGAAACAAGGCACGAGCAAAACGCAGTCACCAAATTCCAACAAAAAACCAAATGGATAGCCCCAAGTACGTCCGCCTCTCTGTATCCTCTTGTCCCCTTTTTTTTTTTTTTTTATGCTGTCGTTGAATGGCCCGTCACTCTTTGAGCAGGCGAAGTGCTGGTGACGTCATCCGGATTTTACACTCAGACCCCACTATTTGTCTGAAGCTAGAGTGGTTCTGTCAGCCGAGGATCGTGGCGCCAACGCTTGTTACGATCACAATGAACAATTTTCCGAATTCGCCCGTTCAGGGGGTTCCAGTATCAAAATGATGGAACACGTTTTCATGCGAGTACAGACACTCCCTCGGCCAAATGAGCTACATCATGCTGGCTTTGTTGAGCTGCACGGCTGCAGTGACCTAAGTTAAGCCTCCCAAAATCTCGAGCTCCGAAGCTCGCTCAAAAACGTTTCTCTACTCTTCTTCCGAATGCGCGCCATTGTTTCATACGGGTACCGCAGATTTATTCGAACGCCATTCCATCAAATAAGTGGACATTTTATCGAACGCCGATTCATCGAACGCCGTTTCATCGAATCATCTGACGCAGTTTGATCAAATTTTCCTTTACTGAATATTGGTGTATTACTGTACCTCTTTACATATTTTACTATCGCTTTTGGAATAGTTTTGACGTCACTCTAAATTAACCAAAAATAGAATTACTACCCCGGTCATTTTTTTTTGCCTAAACGTTGGTTACTGAATCATGGAACGCAGCTATCATATCTATACTTGAGAGGATATGCGAATTATTCTTTTCTGGCGAGGTAAGCGGCTATTCTCAACCACACACTTTTTCTCACTTTATCCCCCTATTTGTTCACGCGGGAAAAGAACTCTCTTAAAAGTGAAACAGCTATTTTCCGCAGCGACTTTTTAGTTTTGTGTTTGTCTGTTTACCTGTATTTTTATTCTACGCTCTCAGAAAAAAAAAATGGGTATATGCTTACACCCCTTTGTCCCATATACGACACCCCAAAACTTCATTTCGACGTACAGCGCGCTGACGTCGAACAGACGGTCTCAACTTTTACGAGGTGCTTGAGAACAGTGAGATATACCTCATTAAGCAACCAAAGTACGGATCAAAGACTGCAGAGAGAAAACACTGAGGCTTTACGGTAATGCCAATAAAACCCCGAATACTTTTTTTTGTAGTCAATAACACGTACATTGGTATTTTAATAAGTTGTACCACTCGGCTATCAAGCCGCCTGCAAAAGTTGGGAGCGTCGGTTCGACGTCAGCACGCTGCAAGTCGAACTGAAGTTTTTGGGGTGTCGTATATGAGACAAGCGGTGTAAGAATATACCCTTTTTTTTTGACAGTGTATCGTAGGAAAAGAGCTTCCTTTTCAAGAACATATATGCTCTTAAAAAAGACGCGTCTCACTTCTTTGTTCATTTATTGTTACCGACAGAACCATGGTCCTGTCGGATTTTCGACATAAAGTATATGTCTGTCAAAAATACGACAGGTCCATGGTTCTGTCGGTTACAATAAATTGACGAAGAGGGAAGACACGCATTTTTCCCATATAATGCGCCATGGAGACAGATCATTGCTTCAGGAGCGGCTTCGTCTTGAAGCAGAATACGTTTCTTCAAGTACGAAATATATACGCCCTTTGAACGGACGTGCATTCACCACTGCACCTGATGATCACAGGTTTAAAAAGCCGAAGAAAGTATGAAAACACAGGCGGGCTGGTGAAGAATTTCCATCGTACCCGGTGACACGGATCGATAATAAAGAAAACGAACAAAACAACAAGTCTCAAAAGTGTCGTCAGTATTCCCGTTTCTTATTGGCCACGTTAACAACAGAAGGCATCATTCACTAGAACAAAATACTTAAAAGTGGGAACAAAGTTTATTTCTTTTAGATATTTACTAGTTAATAAATTATAATGAATATTATAACACTGTTATCCTCCCGGAGCAAAAAGAAGAAAAAAATTCCTAGATAAAGAATTTCTACAGCTCAAGTAGGCGGTGTTCGATGAAACTGTTTTGATGAAATGGCGTTCAATGAAACAGAGTTTGATGCAACTGCGTTCGATGAAAAGGTTTCAATGAAACGGTATTCGATGGAAACGGCGTTCAATAAAATGTCCGGACCTAGTTTCCTCCTCAAAATCTTTGAAACCAGTTTTCCGCCAGGTGGAGTCCTTTATGAAGTAGTGGATTCTGATTCTGGGATCTTTACCATCTTGACATCAATGCTTCAAGAATGGTTTTAACTGGTGCAGAAGGGGGCAGCGAAAGTTGGTTTAGAAGCTGTTTTGTGGAAACTTTCCTGTGTTTCCCTTTAACTTTCCTGTTTTTTTTAGCAGTTTGAAGGTACAGATGTATTTTCTCGCTTTTGTCTAGGGGGCAAAGTACACTCTCTTGGATGTTAATCAGTCACAGAGACTGTTGTCCTCGAATTCGATGTTTCTCCTGACCATGCAAATGCCTCGTTCACTTGTGTACTCATCAACAAGTCTGGCTGCCTGTTTAACTTCTAGTTCGGTTGTTATGGATATACAGTGCCGAAGAACATTTCAGACCCCTTAAATAGTGGCGGGGCATATTACACACTTATTTCGGAATACGTCATGAGCCAAGCCTGCCATCAAACTGAAGCACGGCGGGGGCCATGTCAAAAATACACGAGTTCCGTTTGTTCCTAAAATATTTCGGAACGCATTACGTTGCATATCCCGAACTATTTTTGAGTAAACTGCAATTGCAGCACTTAAGGCGCTTCTTGAAGGTCCTAAAGATTACAGCAAAATGTGCTTTCCAGAGACGTCATAAACAATACAGCACTTATTTCTGACTATTTATTCTTAGATTATCAGCTTGCGAAACATTCCAAGTACCTTCAAATGTAATTCAATTACTTTTTCAAAATATTTGTACAATACTGTAGATAGTTCGTACTAAAATTAACTTGAATACTACTCTAACTACATTTTCACATGGGTATTTAGTATATCATCTTAAATAATTTTATTGAGTATTTGGCACAACACTGTGCCTATCAAGTTGCAAACATAAAATATGCGTCTATTTTCGCACATTAAAAATATAAATTGCTAGTAAATTTGTTCGTGAACTAGTATGTTGTTTGGAATCTCTGACGTCCGCCGTAGCTAACAGTTTGTTACAAAAAATAAATTTTCATTTTTTTTTATTCATTTTTTTAAATTTTAGTTTGTTTCTGAACGTCTTTGCAGAAACACACTGTCCTTTTCAGAATGGTAGGCGTTCGGCTAGCTTTCTTGGCTCAGTCAAATCCTGTTGGACGGGGATTGAGAGGGTCCCAGGAAAATAAACTTATCGGGTTCCAAAATCTACCCCGACACTCACTGGCACACTTGTGGCGAATCAAATCGAAGGTGACACCCGGTGAAACTGCCTTCGTCGCTCGGGAACATTGGATGGCCATCGCGAATTTAGAAACCCTCCCTTCGTGCGTGTTGCGTGTCGGCCCGCACTTTATTCAGGGCGTTAATGGCTCGAGCCGCGTTCGAGCTGCCAAAATCGATGCATTTGAGAAGGGCGTCTTTTGAATAGCAAATGTGTTTGTACGTGGTACGTGCCAGGAAGTGTAAGTTACACGGAACCTCAGCTCATTGTTGTCCAAAAAATGCGGCCATCCTTTGAAAATATATCATGCAAACCTTTTTGCGAGATCGTTGCAGACAACGAAGTAGGTTTCACGAGAAGGGGCGAAAAAATCATTTGTATCTACTTGAATCCGGCTCTCAAGCTGTCTCTATACGGTTTTCGAAGTTTTCTCTTCTGAGGTCAAGTTGTCCGCCGTTGACAGTCTCAGTATTTGCAGCCAAAATGGGACGCGCCACATTAAAAATAAGTCGTCCATTCTTGTCCCTCGTTTATTTTCGCGCTGTTCCCTTTTCATGATGTCTAACCAACTCGCCCAACTTTATGCGTTGTCCATTATTAAGTTGTTTTTGTGCCGAATTTCAGGTTACTTACTCAGCGTTACAAGATTGCCGTAGTTAGTTATACTCGTAGGTAATAACTTAAGTGATGAATTGATTTCCCGCTTAAAAAGCATATCAGAAATTGTACCTTTGAAGCCGAGAAATAGTTGAAAACAAGTTTAAAACCGATATACGAATTTAACGAGTTAAGAATATTTTAGGCATTTTTTTATCCTGGATAAATAGAATGAACTGAGATGACAAATCTCCACGAGATATTCGAGCTCCGAATTCAACCTATTAAAATAATTATAGAAGTTAAAGCATCAATCGACTAACCCGAAGGTCAATCGATCATTCGCCCAGTCCTAATAATAACTTTAAACTAAGATAACGGTTAGTTCTAAAACATTGACACCTGGTTATGGGGGGTGAAAAAGTGTCTGTTTTTTTTTTTCTTTTTGGGGGTCATGGTATACTTTTTTAAATTATTTTTATATGCCACGCTCATAAAATAGTGAAGAGGTGCAACAATAGGACGAGGTATGAAACCTGTGTAAGGATTTTCGGAGTTTTCTAAGAGTAATTGTGTTGAGTGTATGTTTATGCAGGCGGAAGTTAGTAAGCCTCAATGGGCGTCTGGTGTCTCAGCTGTAGATGAGACATTAGGCCAGTAGTGATACACGACCGGACGCAGGTACGATGCTCAACCAGATCGAAACGGGAGCCAGGACCCCCGGGTTCTGCAGCGCGAGCTTTCTCTCCACGCGCCTCGACCTGCGGTGAGCTAACGCACTCGTCCACCGACCCTCCCAGAGTTTGTATCAAATGGAAGATAATGGCTACAAAATTATAAAAGATTAATTTCAGGGGTAATGAATAAATTAAATTAATTCATCGGTAATGAAATAATTATTTCTTCAGTACTGCAACTTAAAGTGGTAATAAATTTTCACAAATTAATAAGAGTAAGTACGCGGTAATGTCTTTACCTCCTTCAGGCTACTTTTCCTCAGAAGGGGTGACGTCCTAGTTAAAATGATGCCAAGCACAGTGTTTGAACATTGTAACAGTTTCTTCTAAAACTAAAATCTTATTTTACACATACATAAATAGCCGGAAAGCATGGCGAGCAGTGAACAGCAAGACATGGCAATTAACCGACAGATTATAGTCTTATTGGATGATTTTTATCCATAAAGATGAAGGGAATATATACGAAACTTTTTGAGCCCTGACAACAGCAGAATTTTTTTCTTTATTTGTTTTGCGGATTTTGTTCATCCGCAGAGGGGGTAGAGATAAAGGCACGATGCCTGACAGCGCCTCTGCCCCCTGCAGTTAATACAGCGGAAATAAAATTACCAACAATTCACTGTGAGAATAAATAACAAGACAGCTAGAAACGGTCATTGTAGAAATATCGGAAAAACACATGAAATACAATGACACAACTCAAACAACTACACAAGCGGCACAGCTTGAACAAGGTGGGGCGATAGGCTTTTTATAACCCAGAAGTAAAATAAAATTAAAATAAAGATAAAATAAACATAAAAATAGACTCCAATTTGTACATATCTACTAAAGATTTATAAACAAGGCTTTATAAAACAAAGCGGAAACAAGCTAAACCAGTACCAAAAATGAGGATTCAAGACCCTGAGAAACAGCCGCCTTGTTTTACTCTGGTTGCTTTTGTTTGTTTGAGGGAACTAAGAACTGTATTACTCCTGCTCCCGTACAGTTCTCATTTATGCAATACACACGCGATGTTTCCGGTCCAACAGCGATTTCAAAGAGATAACATGACCACGAGTATGTTAACCGACTGCAAACACCGATATTTAAAAGAGTTTGGTGACTGCCTACCTGCTGAAGGTCCCCTTACTCCTGCCTTACAAGGCTATGCACAACTCATCTCGGCAAACGAATAATGACTAGCACGAGATATTGCAATAAAAAGGCTGGTATCTCTGTACTAAACAGTAGAGGCACTGACTGAGTGAGGTTAGAAGACAGTAAGGCAAATGGTGCAGTCTCAAGAGCGCGTTAAGAACATCAAAGGAAACAAACAAGGAATAAACAATTTTCTTTCATAGAGAGAAACGGTCAACGCAACAAAAAAATTGTTACTAACAAAAATCAAACAACTCTCCCCCCTCCCTCCCCCTTCTCCGCGACTATGAATCGGCTGCATTGGACTCCCGAATTGCCATTTCCTTGGAAGAAAACGAGCGCTGTCCCCGCTCGAGCTCTCAAACAAATTGAATGCCTGGGTCATGGGGTAGCGGAAACCTTCAGCGAACGCAGACCGCGGCGGAGATTTACAAGCGTGTTATATGTGTTTGTTTTTACTAACGCGAGTTTTTGCTTGTTATGCACGTGTTTTGTTAGTGTTCAGTAGTATGCCAGCGCAGTGCATGCATGCTGCCCGCTCTCTTTGTACACCGTTCTTTGCCGGTTCTCGGCCCAAACGGCCTCGGAAAATAGCTTGAGGGCGAACGAGGTACTAAGGGGTAGAGGTTGCGGGCAAACGAGTAGGTAGTGTAAGGAAGGCCGCGTGCCACAAGGTGAAAGACGTGAATTGCGAGCCGACGGGGCTGACGTTGACAGGTCCTGGACTTTTCGTGGGGTGCTGCTGTCGTGAACTGAGAGACCTCAACCCAAAACCCACAATTCCTCCAGAGGTTTTTTTTTTTCTTTTTTTGTTGAGAAGTTGATTTTTTAAATGTTATTTTTAAAAACCACAAAAAAAAAAAAACTAAGCCCGCTTTTCAATATTTACACACTCGATTTATTTAGTGGTTTATGATTAGGCACATCATCTTTCTAACTGGAACAATGTGTTTATTAACTCTAATTTTGTGAATATTAGCGCATCTTTTTATATTTTATAACTAATTATAACTCTTTAGTGTATATCTAGTGTTCAGGAATGTTATCTTTGACTGCCACTTCTTAGCTACAGTAGACGTTAGTTATTCTTTGTGTTTTAAAAAATGCGCAACGAATTAATATATATATCTATATAGATCTGCGTGTGTGTGTGTGTGTGTGTGTGTATGCGTGCGCGCGCGTGTGCGTGCGTGCGTGCGTGCGTGCGTGCGTGCGTGCGCGCGCGCGTGTGAGTGTGTGTGTCGTTCTTCTTAACTCCATTAGTCAGAGAGGCCATTTCTGCTTAGGGTTTCAGTATATACAAAAACCTTGAGATCGAATAACAAGTCTAACTTGCCCATAGCCAGTAACAAGAGTGAGTAAACGTGACCGAAAACTATGGGCGACATTTAACTGGAACGCTAAACTTGCAAGTCGCTATTCAATTGAATACTTTATGAATAGCATTTCCTTGTCTTATAATCTCACTTGGGTTGGCTAAAATCTCAAGACAGCTTTGATAGATAACACCCATTGAAGGCACACATTTAAATACCAAGATCGCAGATAGATCATTGCTATCGGCGATTAAACCGTACTTTACCAGAGCGAGTGCCAATAACCTGGTAAGCGTCCTCAGCCTCGCGTTGCTACTGGACTCTCAAATCCCGTATGTAATGCTGAGAAAAGATAAGACAACTATGAACAATCAATATCGACATATTCCCCTCACTCTAACATACGCATCAACAAAGAAATATAGTTACTCTAATCTTTTGCTTGCTGAGATACAAGGTAAGGCAATGTGCCTTCCTTTTCAACTGGACGGGTACTTACCGATGGCAAAAGCGGAGGTAGACACGCTGCTCAGTATTCAGAAAATCAAGGATGCTCTTATCCGGTCGAAGCCCTTCCCAGCCATGGGACCCGAAGACGCCACCAAGTCTTCCTTATTGCCTCTCGGCACTCGGGAGAGGAACTAAGATCTAACTATTCGGAACTCGCACTTGGTGCTCCATTTCGCTCAAAGATGGACCGCAGGAAAAACTACGAGTCATTCCGGCCAATCCAGCGCTGTAGTCCAACTAAAGGCCACGTGATACTCACACGGGCTTGGATTGGCTCCGTTGGCTCGTAGCGTCCTCTGCGATCCACCTTAAAGTGAAACGGGAATAGGAGGTCATGGTATGGAAAGTCGATGGACTCCTCATGTAAGCTGCGATTCCGTCAGACCTTCTACCTGCACAGTGTTCTCAAGAGTTGGTCGAAGGGAAACTTTATTGGTCTAACAGGTTACTCATGGTACGTCCTAGCTTGGTTTAAGACTAATAAGCAGAAAGTCTAGATAGTGATTGCGGTGGGGGAAATGCGTATAAAATGCTTACTGTCGCGAACGTTGGATGCTGTGCTTTACATGACACCTCAAAGGTTTGGACGAACAGTAATGAGGAAAGCAAGCTGGTCAAGATTGGCCATTAGGCAGGTCGCGTGAGACGTGTCGTTTCTGTGCCCGTCTGTGTCCTGCTATTGTGGAGTGAGATGGTAGGCGGACAAAAACGTTGATGTGACATCTTTACTGCTGCATTTGTGTGTAATATGAGGAAATAATTAAAAAGCTTCCCGCTGCATTGGAAAACATCTCGCAAAAACAAGTTGCACCCCACTCATCTCAGAAAAAAAAAAACCTAGTAAACGTCGTATGCAGTTTGGGGACAGTAGAAAAGAAAACAAACAAATGAATAGCCAAAAAATGTACAAAAATATAAATGCCATTTTTCCACCCACTCCCAAGCATAAATATGAAGATATCAGTCTAAGCATTTGATTGGGCTCTAGCTGCATTCGAGGCACCCCTATCTCGAACAAGAGACCGTAATTTCGCACCTTAATATAGTCGTGCTTATTATAAAACAAGCTTCTGTCTTTGAAAATACCGAAGTCATTTTCCAGGTGACTCGCGAAGTAGAAGCCCCAAAATATTGGAAGGAGCAGCTGCCCTTACCTAACGACATGAAATTATGGGATAGAGCCAATATATATCTTTCGTGTTATGCACCGTAATTTGTTTGTTACGGCATACTTTGATAAAGCCGAAAAAATACGATATGGTTATTGTACGCAAATATTATTATGCTTTTTAACTGCTGAATCACCGAACTTGTATTCTAGAATCACAGACACTTGACAGCGAAAAAACGGCGGTTGAACTTGTCGCATGAAATACAATAAGAACACAAGGGAACGAAATCCACAGCACTGATTTACGCGGCGTTATTGTTTCCTCTTCACTAGTTTTATCCTCTATACTTCGTTTGCACTTTGCGTGACATATCCTCTCACTAGCCCTCAGAAGTGTAAACAAAAACTCGCTGAATACCAACAATTCGATGTTATTTTTCTTAATTTGGGACCAGTACCTTATGGCCGCTGCCGCTTTGCCTTTCTCATTAAGAGGCAGCCAGTTTTGTTCCAATTAACACAGCAGTTTAGTGCAGATTAAGCATAAACGATGTTACCCTGAGGTGCGTACTTTTATATGTATTAAAAATATAAGTTTCACTGCCACGTACACTGTATCTGATTGCGTCAAAAACATTTAATGTCCTAAAAGCATGAATAATAAACTTTGAAAACAGAAGTGCCTTAAAGACATTTATTGCTGTTGGGCCTGTGCGCAAGCAAACATCTTTGTTTTAGAACTACCTTCCCGTTTGATCGACATAGTTAATTAAGCCCAGCGACTGAGGAGTAAGCTCAGACATCGATCACGAAAGGACGACTCAGTCAGGAACAGCCGTCCCAGAATTAAACTCTAACCGAACCGAAATGGAAACGAAACATTTGCGGAGGTTTGTTGCGTGACAGCAGCGAGTTTGTTTCACAAGATTCCCATCTCTTCAGGACGGAATTGTAGAAACGATTTGGGGATCGATTTACAGACCGACGCGAGCGCGTAAAAAAAAAAAAAAATTGTGACTGAATACATTCCATGATTTGCTTCCTGATCCTACACAAAGTCTCGTATTTCAAAAGTAAAACGCCAGGCCAATTTCACCAGGAAATGTCGTTTCCAAAGTTACGCAAATAGAACTGAGATCCACACTGATGCATGGGCAGCCCCACTACATGGCTGATGAAGTGTTCTATCTTGTTGAGTCCCCAGCACAGGCTTAGAAAAGTGCGACGATGAGCAAAGAACAGTCAAATCATACGAAGGCGTCGTGAATTCGTGCTGTTTTGGAGCTTGGAAAAGGGAGATTCCAGTGCGAGCAAGTGAAATATGTAAGTTCAAGTATACGTTTTCAATTCTCGAAACATACAAACAAAAAATAAACAAAGGAGTTCAATATTGAAGCGATAAGAAATGAAGAATATTGGTGAGATAAGGAATTCGCCAGTAAATGCTTACGCTCTGCCAAACAGATATGGGTTTTCGACGCTCCCAACGTGCCATACATCTCATAAATATTTGCCATATTTTAAGATAATAATAACGCTTTCACAATATAATTTTGTAACACAAATGAATGACATCTGAGACGCTTATATTTTCTTTATTCAATTCCAACGTGCTTTATTGGAAGACCTCTGACGTTAAATATTATCCTTAGGCACCGGGATGTCGTAGTAGTACAGTAAAGTCCTGTTGCTACATAGTTCGAAATCCCCAATCTTTGCATATAGTTTGCCGCGAAAAACAATTTATCTCAATTTTTTAATTAACATTTTAAAGAGTGCTACCGAAAGGGCAGCCGCCTTAATTAGAAGAAAATGAATGCAAAATACACAATTTTGACATTTTCTTTTTCCTGTCAGTGAGCCTTTCAATAGCAGGAACAAAACTAAAGTTACTAAAACTCGCAATTTATACGACACACTCGCGTGGCGTTAAATATGCAACGTAAGAATCGGCCCAATCAAAAGCCGGCACACTTATATGGTTAACTGACGCATTTCAGGACCGCATGAAATACGCAAATTTACATATTTATGAAAGCATAAGGAAAGGTCACTGCCTAAGAAGAATGCGTACCGGCACCCTTAATTTTTCTCGTATCTAGCCATCGTATACCCGTCGGGACCCGATCAAGGACTTAGGAAAACTGCCTCTTCGTGCGGTGTTTGGTGTTACACCCGAACAGATATATTAAAAAATGAAATAAATAAATGTATGGATTCAATTACAAACTTACTCAAAGTCTTCAAAAGCACTACGTCAGAAAATTTAAAAGACACTTTTAAGTTCCCAGTCATGCAGCAGGCGCAATGCTGGCAAGTTTTTAATTGTTTCATTTATTTTAATCAAGTTTTTAATTGACACCATTTGTTTATTTTCACTAATTTTAGTGAAACACATTTTAGTTAGTGATTTTACTATCGTGACGATTAACTCCCAGTCCCCCTTGGCCGGGAGGCTCACCTGCAAACACCGCATTAATGTACATTTCACCGTTTTTTTTTTCTATTATTTATATATATATATATATCTGTTTGAAATGAAATTAAACATTTTGTACATATGAATGTACGATAAACCCAACATCTAAACCCATACTTGTTGTAGAAACATAAGTATTGGTTTGTAATGGAAAATTAAGTCATGTTTTATTCTTTATGATGTTTGTGGCAAAACGTAGGATTGAAATTCTCGGTACATCCGTGTAATTGTGTACGGTAAAATATTAACATTGATAATTTGATTTGTTGGGAAGACGGGGATCAAACAGTCGGCTTAAGCTACCTAGGAAAATACTACTACTATAGCAAGCCTATTCCGGAGATAGTTACACTGCTTCCAGTTTCATGAGCAGAAATAGGTCGATTGAGCTATGCAATATCCACCTCTCTCGCAAAGTGGCTATTAACTCCTTGAACGGCAGATCAACAATACAGTAAACCTAAGAAGAAGAACAAAGAATACAAATCTGCGCCACTAAATTTAGCGTTAATTGAGACACAATGTATTTATTGTAGCTGATATATTTATCGACAAGTTGTGCAAGCTCAACGAAAAGCCCGCGCTTTTTCATTCTCTTGCGTTCTCCTTGTTCTCTGCGTCCTGGTTGCTGTGCGAATATATTTTCTTCGGTAAGCAAACTGATATTTTGCAACTATGTACAACCAACCAGTTTGATTCCCAGGTTTTATGTTTATATTAGTGCAATACTGCATGCTTCGGGCTGCAAATTTACCGTTAACTGGCATGATCAACAAAATAGTTGACCTTTTTTGCCTAGGCTATTTCTTGTTGAAACGTCTAAATATTTGTTTTAGTATGTATTTGTGAGTCCCAAAGAAGCATTAAACCAAGGAAAAAATCCTAGGCTCACTATTTCTTGTATTTTTAGTTAAAGCATAAAGCACTGTCGAGTCGACTGTGCTTACTTAACGTTCGCGAGCGGCGTGGCTTGGCGATATGTTTGTGTGCGTATTTTCTCACACGTGAAGACGCATTTGAAGATCCGGGCTGCTCGGCCAAATAGTGCTGAATCTGCTAACATCTGCGGCAGAATATGAACCTGGTAGTGAGTAAGAAAAAGCAAGAAAGCCCCTCTCTGTCATTTGTTATTCTCTGGTATTTTCTCGGGTTTGAGTAGGTTCTCTTGCCGAAACTAACGAGGGATCAGGTATTTCTGGCACCAGTCGGGCAAATGCGTAGTCGTGAAAGCAGCTTCAAAAACACGCGCTGAAAATCATCAATAATAATACATATGTCGCGTTTTGCATACGTCTTGTTACCCTCTCATCTTCTTGCCCATATTCCAGAGGGAAAGAAAGTTAGGGCTCTTTGGTGGTTTTACAATAAGCAGCACACTTATAACTAGTGGTCATACCTAATCATAAGTCCCGCGTAATCCTATGATTACTCGAGATTTAATTGTATAGTCAGCGCAGGGGCGTGTGCTGGGGAAGCAGTTGTAAATTGTGGTGCGTATCGTGTAGATAGCGATCTATCTGGCAAGTAATTGCTCAGAGTAATATTGAACCGGTGTATATGAAAAAAAAGGAACGCAGTTATTGTTATCACGTTTCCAGTTGCTCTCTACTCTAGCCCCCTTTTCTTATAATGTCGAGACCGTAGTGAAAAATCTTATATGTATAAGAGCTTTCTTGGTCCACTAAACGCATACGATCAAATAAAATCATATAGCTCCATACAAGAACCATATAAGAACATAAAATAACAAGATAAGATTATATAAGAAGTTTCTTATAACTTCTTATATAATCTTATATTTTTACAGCGGAATTGTTAAGGGCTAGTTTCCCCAGGATCGTGTCCGGTACCAAACAAATGTCGACACAACACTCTGGTTGCCGCCGTCGCTCATAGATGGCGGTAGCTATCCAGAGTGAGTGTTTGCCGGTTGTCTGCTTGCCGCCGTCGCTCATAGATCGCGGCAACCTTTCCAGCCTCGGCAACCAGACAACTGGTTGCTACCGTCACTCATGAATGGCGGCAACATTTCTTCGGAGGAAGAAGAGCGGGAACGGAACGAGCGGCAATCTGTGCAGCAGCACGAATGGATCCGCAACCGCCGCGAGGCCGCTATCGCCTAAAGTTCCACTGCGTCGAGCGCTTCAGATTCCCTTGCGAAAGAAGAGCAGATCGCTCGCCTAGAAAGCCACCACCGAGAACAGAAGCCACAGCTCCTCTGCTCTTCCTTTTGCACCAGAGTGAAAAGGCTGAAAGTTTTTATTATAAGTCGTTAAATTGTTCTTGTATGCTCTTATATGATCTTATTTAATCATATGCGCTTATTGAATAAAGAAATTTCTTATACATTTAAGATTCTTTCAATAGGGGATGCACCCCGAATTTGAAGGTTGCAAAGTTTTCTAGCCTACTATGACTTATAAATCTTGGTTAAGACAAGAAGAACGAAAGGACGATGCAGCTCAAGCTGGATTATATATACAGCTTCACTAAACAATCGCGTGGTGCTGAGAAGTGCCATTGCTCCCAAAACTTTTGCAAGTAGTAAGTACAGAATATTAGTGCACCTTAATCCTTTGATTCAAATCGGGAAGCATAATGCGCAGAATATTCGTGCTCCGCTCGGTTAGCGTGACACCGACAGGTTGTCGGTGACGCAGTGTCACCTAACCCCGCGAAGTTACGTGACCAGACCCATCCACAACACTATGCCACCTGATGTGACGTCATTATATAAACTGATGTCATGATGTCTTGTAACGTAACCGTCTCACGTCATGGTGTCATTTGACGACCGTCATGCTGACGACTTCGCATGAACACCGTCCGCTCAATTTGGCGGGCGTGTGGCGGCGGTTTTTTGGAGAGTGCGAGTTTTTCAGGACGCCACGTCACACTTTGTCCTAGCCCTTAAACAAATTCTGCGTTAAATTATAGAACCCGTCCCCCTTTCTTCGGAGCTTTTCTCTCGAGTCTAACGCTGCACACTAAAAAATAAAAAATCCAATCAGCAAAAGTAAGCAACGCCGTAGACGTTCGACGGCACGAACAAAGCCACCGACAGCGGAGTCAAAGTCAGCCTCCTAGGCGTTAAGCCGCCGCTTCAAGCCCCTTAACAGGGAACCCGGGCAGGCCAATCAATATCAACAGGAGCAAGGGGACAAGCCGTACGTTCAAAAAGAGAACAACAGGTCCAGCAGAGAAGCCGACGCGGAGAAGTCTGACCCGCCCGCCGAACGCATTACCCCGATCACCGGAGGAGCTCGCGAACGTGACTTGTAACAACACGTTTTCGGACCCAAAGCTGCGACAGGCCCGGAGAACAAGGAAGCACCTATTTTGGGCCCCGTACACCCAACAGCAAAAAACAGCAGCGTTTGAGGTGGCGCCGTACACTCCGCTTTTATGTTCTTGGTTTGGGCTCGTCAGTGAGAGCTCGACGGTTCTTCGAATGGTAGGAGGCACCGACGGAGCGGAGGCTGGGACTCGGACGAGACTCCGGGAGCCAAATCTCGTTTCCCCGAGCAAAGGCAGCGACGGCAGAGTGGGGGTAAGGCTGAATACGGACGCGCGTGCTCCCCGCCGCCGGCCCTCGAGTGCGCACGACAAGAAATGTTTGTGTGTGTGTGTGGAAGGGGGGGGGGGGAGGGGGGGGGGCGACACATTGGCGCGCTTTCGCTATGCTTCCCTCACAAGCTGACAGGGTGGTGTGAGCTACGCACTCGTCGGTCCAATCAACCACGTCCCTTTCGTCACCTGACCCCGCTCAGTTCAATTGTCGTTGGAAATTAAGAAAAGAGACTCCACGCGGTGAATAGGGGGCGGGAGCACAATCACGTGGCGAACGATAAACGTGTGAGTGGTCCAACGAGGACGTGGTTTCAACCGCACTGTCAGCTTAGGGGTGAACGGAGTATAAGAGTCTGTATGGAGGCAACACGCTGTGAACACACTCGCGTGTGTGAGCACCCCTGCGAGACATCGCGACGTGGGCTTATGTTTTATGGATGTGGGGTTTTTTTTTGTTCTTTGTTTTTGTTTTTCCCGGTGGGGCTGGAGTGGACGATGTCATCTGCGGAGCGGACAGGAACATGTGTCGTCGCTGTGTCTCAGGAGGAGGATTGGAGACGAGTCTGCTTAGTTTCATGCTTTGAAGGTGTGCGCGTGGACAAGAAAACGAATGGGGATAATATTATACTGCGCGGGAGCGACAGTAAAATAAAATGAAGAGCAAGATAGCAAATTTCGAAGAAGGAACTTTCGCTATGTCTAGAGGAATCCTCCCTCCTATAGTATGTATGTGTTTTTTTTTTTTTCTTTTCAAAACCGGTGTGAAAATGTACATTAAAGGCATAAAGGTATTCCTCAAAAGTATTTCTAGTAAAAAGTTATTAACCTATTCTGGTTTTTTTATGTCACTTTGTTACTCCAGGATGGCAAATCCCTAAACCGATAGTTTTTTTGTTGTTGTTTTTTTGTTTTTTTTTGTCAGGACTGTTAAATATATATTTTGTGTGATATCGATCTGTGCGTTTTCATATCCAAGGTATGTCATATGACAGCAAAAATCTTCGCACAATGACAAAAAGGAGCTACAGAAAATATTAATCCTATGAAAGGAAGAAAAAAACTGTATAGCATAAAAAGTGTTTTTTTTAGGATTTTTCAAAATTTGTTTTAAAAAAGCCGTGGAAGCTACACTAAGGCAGTCAGTGTAGGTGAGGTGTACGGTCAGGGGAACATAATAAGGGGGATAATTCAACGAGAAGTGCGTTAATTAACTTTGTTAATATGAAAATGGAGAAAACGTTTCAGTGAGAAACTTGCTGAGCGTCATCGAATACCGCTAAATAAATACATTTAGAAATATTCGGGGCGCGGGGGAAGAGCTACGGTGGGGTCTAAAGGTGTTACTCGTAAAACAGGCGCGACACTCTAGAAAATGCCTGAGCGTCTACTTACCCGTAAAACACAGGAAGAGTCAATCTCTGCGATTTTCGAAATCAGCTCACCGAATGATGAGGCGGAACATCCGTTTAGGACCTAAAAATGAAGTCTGTACTGTGGCATTACGCAATGCAAAACGTCATGCTTGCATCAATTGCGTAATGCCACAGCGCAGACTTAATTTTGAGGTCTAAATACATGTTCCACCTCATTATTCGCTGAGGTGATTTCGTAGATCGCAGAGATTGGCTTTTCGAGTGTTTTGAGAGCAATTGAGGGAATTTTTTAGATAGAATGCTAGTCGCGTTGTTTTTTCGTCTTCTATCATCCGCCTTTTTGCACCCCCAGCGTTGCGCCCGTTGCACAACTGGTAACTTTAACGCATCACCGCGCTTTTCACGTGCCACGGAAAAGAAGAAGAGGCCATATCTTGCTATCTATAGACCTTTCCAATGTTTACAAAATCACAGTCCAGCGTGCAATCTTCACAGTCCAGCACGCGCGTGTTCGTCGCTTCGGAAAGCGAGCAAAGAACGCGCCATACGCACGAACACTCAAAATGGCACCGGCCACACGCTCTTTTTTAGAATGGTCTATACTCCGTTTCACCTTATGTTGTACCACAGAGAAGGCTAGAAGCGCGAGCTCATAGCGTTGGGAGCTGCTCTTAATGCACGAGAGCATGCGCCGCCGAGATGTGCCCTAGAGCAAGGAGCTGGCGTGTGTAGCCTTTCCTGAGGTACATCATAAGGTGAAACAGATAATAGATCGCAACAGCTCCGGCAATTTGTTGTGCTTTTCGCTTCTTCTTACGCCTGGGCTTCGGCCCACACGCTCGTCACGACCCCATGACGACCACTGGCACCGTCAACGGCCCCCAGCTCCTTTCTCTGCCTGACAAAATGGACTCACAATTCACCGAGGCCACGTCGGCTGCTCCCGCCATCTTAAGCCTACCGCTGAGCGCACCGCCAATAGCCGGTGTAGCCACTACCGCCGTCACGTCGCTTCTCGACGCGCCTCGTTACCGCGTGCAATCAACCTGCGATCGTTACTCGCAATCCATTCTCCATCCTCGGCGACGATGATCCCGAAGGCGAGTTTCCGCCCCTCAACAGCAGTTGCCACATCCGCGCCGCCGCCGATGGAACGAAGCGTGATCGTGGCATTTTTTGTTTCGGCGCCTCCGCGACTAAGCCCACGACATCACCCCGGTGCATCTAACGGCGCTCGGACCCTGAGCCTTCCACTCTGGAGGACGGTTGGCATCCTGTCTTTCGCCGACGTAAGACGGCACTGTCCGCGGCGCCTCCAGCAGCATCGCTCCGCAGTGAAATTTCTCATACTGTCATTCTACGGCCGAACAAACCATGTCGCATCACGGACTGTAAAAAAAAAAAAAAAACCCGTGCGTCTACGTTCCCGTACAACACTCGGAGAGCCAATCACCGCAACTTACGGAGGCAGCTCAGTGAATGACGATGCCGAAACATATGTTTAGACCAAAAAACGCACCCTGAGTTGTGACATAAAGCAATGCAAGCGTGACGTTTGGCGTTCCTTAATGTGACAACTCAGACTGCGTGTTTGGTCTAAACATATGTTTCGGCATCGTCATTCGCTGAGCTGCCTCCGCAAGTTGCGGTGATTGGCTCTCCGAGTGTAGTGCGGGAAAGTAGACGCACGGGCTTTCTTTAGAGTGTGGACGCGGCCTTTCTTGCCATCGACTCTGCAATGGCTGCGCACGTAGGCCTCTGGTCACCTACACCAACTGCAGCCCCCATACGAAGTGAGGTACCTCGACCACAGTAATCAAGTCGCGGTCGACGCCACTTCAGCTGAAGTGCGCGACGCCTTACTCAAAGTAACACACATCCCGATCGGCACTCAGCAGAACTCCCTTCAAGCCTACGAGGCCATTCGCCGCGGCTAGATTCACGGATTTATAAAAAATGCTGGCGGACTGGACTCCGCGCAGCTCCTGAGAAATCTTCATTCCCGTTTATGTGTTATCCTCCAAGCCCGTCCCGTCTGAAACTTTGGGTCGGCACTCATTACATTCGACGGCACCAGGCTCCCGTTCCGCGTGGGACTGGGCACGTTCACAGTGCGGGTGCACCCCTTCCATCGTTAGACTCAGGTGTGTGACACGTGCCACCGCATCTGGCACCGCAGTGCTCAGTGCCCCAACATCACCCAAGCCCGCTGATCCACGTGCGGCGCCCCCAACTACGGCGCGGACGTGTGTTCTTCTGCCCAGTCCAAATGTCGAAATGGCGGCGGAGCGCATCTCGCCACGGCCCGCTCCTGCCCTAAAAGAAAAGAAATTCAACTTACAATGGCACAGCAAGACCGTGGCACAACGCAGCGTTGTCAGTCGCCTTCATCAACATCCAAAAAGGAGCCGGCGTCACCGCCAGCGGTGCCCGAAACTCTAGCCCCCGCTCAGCCAGCTGTGGCGCCAGCTGCGCCCGAATTCCCCATCGCTGCACCGAGGTCTGGGAAGCAGAAGACAGACTCCCGCCCGGTAGTCGCCGCTATACCCCGAGCGCCGGCTCGCAACACCACCGCAGACCGCACGCAGGTCCCAACATCAGAATCACCTCGGACAACTTTCGCAGAAGCAATGAGAGATGTCAACGCCAATCGTGAGACGCCCGCCCTACTTCGGGCAGGGACAGATTTTACTGGCTTGCAACAACAAATCGCCCTTCTCACGAAATAGATGCTGGCAACCACGCAGAAACTTGCGGCCATGCAAAACTCACTGTCTACTCTCGTGGATACCTGCACCCGTGCAGTAATCGAGTGCCTCACGATGCAGTGCATCATTCCGTTCTGTGCCCCCCCCCCCCCCCCCAATGTCATCACCCAAACATCTCTAGCGCCCCCACGATTGTTCAGTGAAACTGTCGATCACTTAGGGGCAAAAAGGCAGACCTCATCGAAAAATTTCATCTTCGCTGGTCACCTGACATGCCCGCTGCGTTTACTCTACAAGAAATTAATGGCCCCCTCCCTGCTTTGAAACAGTACGATGGAGTTGCTCCGGACATTGAAACTAGCGTCCCCTTGCTTCGGATTCGTTCCGCCCTGTACGTTCACCGATCGATGTGCTTCACTCCTCTCGACAGCTCAGGGTGGTGCTCTGCAATGACCTGAGTCACGGGTTGCCGCCTACTCCAAACTCCTGAACGACCCGTTCTTCTCTTCGCTGTCTATGTAACTCCGGACACGTCGCTAAACAGCAGGACAAGGCAGCCGCTAAACATCGCCTTTGTTAAGCATTCGCCCGTTTTTATCAAAAAGACGACATTCTCGTATGCGGTGATTTTATTGCCAAACACACGGCATCGGGCTATGACATTGACCTGCTCCGCGGCACGCGGCTCCTTTCGGATCTCAAGGAGCTGAAACTTTCACTCCTCAAGATCCCGGACACCCCCACACGTATCGGCCAATCCACCTGACAGCAGGACACCTGTCTCGACCTTTCCTGTGCTCGCTTCCCTCGACACTGAAGATGGCAGGTCACCGTCAACAACCTCGGCAGTGATCACCTCCCCATTACTTTACACTACGACTTCCCATCCACAAACCCACCTTACCGCCGCCCAGCGCCACTCGTTTCTCGCTATGTAAGACAAGTTCCGAGCAGCCCTTACTTCTGTCATGGAATTTGCTGGCTTTTCCGACATCATACAAGCCATCCAGTCCGCCCACAAGTCTGCCACAAAGCGCCCAGCCGTACCTGACGACAATCCAGCACCTGACGCGGATTTACTTACTCTCTGGAACCGCCATTTTCGCCTGTTGGCCCGTTATCGCCTCTCTCGTGGACCACGCCGACTCCTCAAAACTTTACGTAAACTCCAAGAGACTACCTAATGCTACATTTCGGAACTCGCTTCCGACGGCTGGACTTCCCTATGCAGCTCCACGCCTGTCAATGGCTATATTTCCAAAGTTTGGAGGCTCCTCCGTTCTCTCCTCGGGGATCGCAAACCTAGGCAACCTGCCACCGCTGTTGCCCTTCGCGAAGATGTCTCTCTCGAGCAGCTAGCAGAAGGGGCCTCGGACGTTTTCATCCCGCAACCAGCGCAACATGACTCTTGGTGCTACACACGTGCTCACCCTGTACCCGAGCCCATCGGGATGGACTCCCCGTTCACACTTCCAGAGCTCGAGCCCGCCCTCAACAAGGCCAGCACCCGCAGTGCAGTTGGCCCCGACAACGTCACCATCTGGCAACTTCGGAACCTCCCTATGGCACTCAAGGAAACCGTACACGCCGAGATCAACCAGGGTGCGGGACTCTGGGTGCATCCCTCAAGATTGGTGGCACTGAACCGTCCGTCCCATCCCGAAACCCGGCAAACCGCCCATATTCCTCACAAATCTACGCCCGATTTATTGTACACAGTGTCTCTGCAAAGCGGTCAAGAGCATGCTCCACGCCCGCTTGCAGTGGTGGCTCGAAGGCCACCAGCTTCTCAGCCCAGCGCAGTACGGGTTCCTTCCTGGACTCTCCACTCAGGACGTTCTGTGCATGCTCCAGCACGATATGCTTTCGGCGTCATCACCACATCTTCGTATCATGGCCGGGGTTGACGTCCGGAAGGCATTTGATAGCGTTCCGCACTCTTCCGTACTCTCTATGGCGCAACACCTTGATATCCACAGTCGGGCATACAACTTTGCTGCTGCATTCCTCGAGGATCGCACTTTTTCCTTTCACATCGGCACAGCTCACGGACTTACCCATCACAACTCTTTAAAATCGTCATCGCCGGCGTTCCATCGCGCCTTGGCGAAGTGCCCGACCTAAAACATGCGATTTACGCAGACGATATTACGTTGTGGACCCACTCTGGCTCGCCCGGTTATCAACAAGTTACCATTCAAGCCGAAGTCCGCATAGTGCACAGCTACGTCCAGTCTGTCGGCGTAGCTCCCAACCCGGACAAGACAGAGTTTATTGTTATTCACGGCGGTCGCCGCACACCGGCCGAAGAAGCTGAGAAGCAGTGCATCGAGCTCACACTCGCAGGTACCCCCATCTCCCGCCGCATGAGCATCGGAATTCTCGGCTTTTACCTTGATGAACACAGTCGTGCGGCAACCTGGTTGCAGCGTGCCATGCGCACCGCCAAACAGACAAGCCACCTGCTGCCTGGTGTAGCCTATCGCTCTCGTGGGGTGCACGAACGCGATGTACGCATCGTTGCTGGAGCGTTCGTGGTCTCCCGAATTATGTATGGCTACCCGTACAACCGTCTTACCCGCACCCAACAACTTCGGCTCAAAAGAAGTAATCGAAAACTACAGCGACTCGTCACTGGCCTCCCTCGATACACGAGCACTGAAGAAATTACCAGCTGCAACGAGATGAACAACTTGGAAGACCTAGCCTCCGCTCATATCGCAGCCCAAGAGACTCGACTTCGAGCCACTCCGGTAGGGCACTATACACTGCGTATGCTCGGCTATAATACATTGGGCCTTCTTCCTTTAACCACCCCAATCCCACCATGGGAGCTCTGCCCTCTCACGTCATTGCACCCAATACCTGGAAACATGGGTCAAGAAGCGCAAGCCCGCCGCGACGACTTTGCTCGACGCCATCTGCACTCTCTTCAGGTTCGCTCCTTATCGGTGCAGATTTTCTACACTGACGTGGCCATTAACAACGACAGCTCCTCACCGACTTTCAGCACGGCTCGGTGCGATGTTGACGGCCACCGACGAGGCTCCTAAGTTTTTCCGACTTCCAGTTCCTCCTGTCACGCCGAGCTTTGTTCATTATTCCACTGTCTTAGTTCCATCGACGCTGAAACCATGACGCCCTCCTCCAGCATCACAATATCTACGGATTCTCAGGAAACTATTTGTGCTCTCCGACACCCGTTGCCGACATCGGTGGTTGCCATTCAAATTCATCGGGCCGCTCTCTCCATCCGGACGGCAGGTCACCATCTTCTCGTCGACTGGGTAACCGCCCATTGCGGGATTCCCGGTAATAAAAGGGCTCGCCAACCTGCGCGAGCTAAACGTCTCTCCGCGCGAGCCGGGGCCCCGACTTCTTTACCACCTCGGCTCGCACCCTGCGGCTTTCATGACGCTTACGGAGCCCGGCAGGTGCACACCAGTCAACGACGCCGATACTTATCCAATCAGGCCAATACCCTCGACTTCCCCTCCATCTCACTCGTCACCATACCTCCCTTCTACACCAAGCCAGATCAGGAGCACTCCTCGCTCCCACCCTTCTCAAAAAGATGTACCTACAAATTCCTTTGGAGCCAAAGTGCACCCTCTGCCAGACACCCGCTACTCTCTAGCAACTTTTGTGGCCCCCTTCACTGCACAGCCCGCTCTCGCGCTCTTTCAACCCTCTTCCTTTCCATTCTTGACTCTCACTGAGTGGCTCAACCCGCCATCCCCTCCCGACCCTGGCCACGTCCTCTCAGCATCACAGGCACTCCTTACGTTATCGGAAGACCCCGAGGTACCTCTACTTAGCTCCAGACTACTGAAGCCCTACGAGTTTCTGATCATTGCCACTCGTCGTCTCGTTCTTCCTGGAAGCTCCCGAGACGGCTAAACGCATTTTTTATGACCAAACAGCAGGGCACATCTGAAGCCCACTTCTTCGGTCGTTAAATCAATATGTTTCAAAGGAAAGCCAGGCGCCACAAATGTTGCTAAAATTTAGTTATTCAGTGGTTTTCGACGACGCTCAACACGTTTGTGAGGGGAACCAATTATCTTCAATATTACAAATTTAAATAACGAATTTTAGTGACGATTATCCTCCTATCGTATGTGTACGTCCCCCTGGGCGTCGAATAACTCACCTGCACACACAGCATTAGTATAACTGCCTGTGCAGTTATACTGCTGCAACAGGCACCAGGCAAGAAAACAAACCTGTAAAGCCTAAAAAAAAAAAAGATCTGTATAGTTTTTTTTTTTTCCGATTTTGAGGTGTGGGTATGTTTATACAGCGTGAACTTTGTCTGACTAAACCGGTGACTTGTCTCTCAGCTGTAGATGAGAAGTTTGGCCTGTGCAGTACAGCCACTAGTTTGGGGTCTTTAACGTCCATCACGCAGTAGTGATACACGACCGCACACCGGTAAGACGCTCATCCAGATCGAAATGGGCAGGGGTGGGAATTGAATCCAGGATCCCTGGGTTCTGCAGCACGAGCTTTCGCTCCGTGTGCTCCGAGCTAGTGTGCGCTAGCCCACTCGGCCACGAATTATACTTTTTTTTTTTTTCACAACAGAAGAACTGCAAGAAAGTCTCCGCCCCCTGCATTCCCCGAAAGGAATGACGTCACTGCGCTACGCTGTACAAGCGCGCCACTCTTCTTACGTCGCAGAAAGAGAGGACTCAGCACTTTTGGCTTTAATGATTGACATCCACAAGAAAAAAAACACTAAATGAATCTTAATACTCGTAAGCAGTGATAGAGTGCAGGCGAGCTGGTAATTAATTGACATCTTGAAAACCCTGAGATGGGGAACGATAAAAAAACGGGCTTGGCATTGAACAGTGCGCGTTTTCTGTGGGCCTAGTGATCTTAGGTCACAACTGACTATAACGAAGAGCGTTCCCTGATATAGTTTGTTACGCGAATACATTGCATCAAAATGAGAAGGAAATTCGGTGTTGCGGCATCTGAGACTGAAGGCAATGCTTAACTTGCATTATTAAATAAATATTTGTATAATTAAAATTTGTCAGAATACATAGGTTATTCCTAATTTCGCTTAGCAGGGATTGATTTCCTCTGTGTTAAACTTCGCTAAACTTTGTTTATCATGACATAATCGCACAACCAAAATTATTACAAATCTCTAGGTTATCTCTAGCTAAGTTTCCTCAACGCGGCTTCATTTTCCGCATTGCGCCATATAAATACACGATACAACATATAAACGTTGCTTCGTTTCCTTCGAAGGTTACAACTAGTTCCACCTGAATCGGAGGCAGAAGCAGCGCGCCGAATGCCTCAACAATCAGGCCATGCGTGTCATCACAGGCCTACCCAAGCTAGCTGCGATAAACAAACTACAAACTCAGGCCCGGCTCAACACTATCGAGGACTGAGCAGAGAGCCTCCTAGCATCTCAGCAGCTCTTACTATAGAGTACAAAAGCCGGCAGATACATCTTGCACGCACTGGCCCCAATCCCCGTACCTCGGAATGCGATAGATATCACGGGCCACAAGCCACCCGCGAAGAACATGAGGAAAACACACCGCGCCGCGGAAAGGCAGTAACCAAGCACAAGGAAGAAGTGGAAGCGATGATGGGCGACGGAACGGCACCACCCGTCTACACTGACGCGGCACAGCAGTGCGACCACACTGACATCACATGGTACTACGATACCACCAAGTCGAGAGAGGCGCTAAAACTTCGCGGCCACCGGACATTGAAAGAAGCGGATCTTCGAGCACTGCTACTAGGTGTTCGGGTGGCCAAGGAACGCTTACTGGACGCAACAAACCAGCCACGTCACATCTACTGCTAGACCGACTCCAGGCAAGAAGTGGACGAAAGTGGGAAGCATTCCACCCGAAATCATTACGTCGAAATTATCCGCGTAACCGCACGGGAACTTCGATGGGACATGCCACAAGCTTACGGTCAAGTGGATCTCAGACCGTCAGGGAATCTACGGCAACGAGTGACCCACAAAGGCACCATGAAGGCAATTTCAAATTTCTTTGAAAGAAAGTGCATGTTTCAGACGCATTGGGGTTCGAGCATGCCGCTCGATCTCTCTAGAACTCTGTGGCTTTTATTTCTGTGACTACAAATAAATTTGCTAAACAGAAACAAATATTCGTAAGTGACTTCGAGGAGCACTGTCGGGTTTTGGTAGGATGTAGTGGACGCTCAGCCCCCACGGTTGGGTATTCGCGTCTCCAGCTCGTTGATTGCCCTCCCGCAGCGGAAATGGGAAACGCTCTAGTGAGGGTCTTCCCAGGGTCTCCCGATTCTCCTGATCAGCGGGCATGGCGGAACTTCTCGCGACCATGGCTCGCGAAATGTCATTTCCGAATGGAAACAACACTCTTCACTGTCCCAAAGTAGTGCTGCAGCCGGTATGAGATTGTACCTTATTAGAGAGTGTTAGTATTGCGTACAGAAGCAAACCCGTGCTCCACGTTGCGCATGCGCGTCATCGCCATGCGTCAATCCAAGACCGCAAGTCTGGGCTCCGCGGACGCGCAGTGTGGAACACGGAAAGCAAATGCAAACACACAGCGATTGCGTTCGCTCGTATACGTATTCTACAACTCACTACTGTTTCGCCGGCTCCCAACGCCAACGAAACGTGCTGCAGTGAGCAGACGTGCAAGCAGGTAGGCATTCCTTCGAACTGGAAAGGCTGAGATTAGCAAAACGACGGCGCGTGAAAATGAAAGTAACTAAATGTTATAAAAAAATTTGCACCTGAAAGTCTTTTGGGACATTTTGTCTGGAAGGATATCGACGGCGACTTTTGAAGTTTTGTCGATTGTCAAAAGTCTCGACTTTGATAGTACCATATGCCTTACCCACAATCAATGTAATTTTACATGGATTTCTACATTAGCTAGAATGTTTTCATTGCTTTTAGACTATTTTTATTTTATAACTTGGGAATTAAAAATGCTGCAATTCGCACCAGCGATGATAATTAGCAATTTTGATTATCGTACTTGTTCGCATGTTTGAAATTAGAACGTAAGCAACAAATTAGCTTGTAAAATTACGTATCCAAATATCTTAATTTTAATATTATTATTAATACAAATCGCGGTAATGTATGCCCGCAATTAACTCCGCGATCACAAAAATACACCATTTAACTATAAGGTTTTTTTCAGAAAAGTATAACTTTGTCTTCTTTTAGCATATAAACTATGGCGTCGTTATCAAGATAGACAAACAGTCAACCACTGGATACAATATAAAGTTCTATGCGTCACTCGTTGCTATAAAAGAACACACCCTTGAGCTGTCTGACTCGGATTTTGTCTTTGGGTTTTTGTAGTGAGAACAGCGTTTCTAATGCATACGTTTTTTGGACATATTTTAAAAATTGAATTTATTCTTTTATTCTTGCGTTGGGAATGAGGTTAAAGCAATTTCATTATTTCATTATTTCACATGAAAATTATCTGAGCAAGAAAAGGCAGCGAGAACGCACAAATGCCAGCACTGATTTTTCAACAAACACAATATTCGATGTTACCTCTAAGCGGAATGAAAGACCGCGTCTTTAAAGGGACACTGAAATCTTTAATATATATTTTCAAGTACATGGATCGAACACACAAAATAAAAGTCACAAAATAAAGTTTCCGAGAATAACTTCTTTAACTAAATAATTACGATGTGAGACAGGTGTTGAGTTATGAAAGAATCCGTAATTAACACCTATACCGAGAAATTGAATCCAAAATAGAGGTTAGTTTCGGTTTCGCTCCAGAATTTAAACGTGCCTCCTGGCGTAAATATTACGCTAAACTGCGTTATATAAAGAGGTCAACTGCGCTCAATGCACCCTAGCTTGCTCGTATTACCAGAAATACTTTGTGTCGCTCAGTGAAGCCAGCACACTAAACAGGCTCAGCAGCCGCACGCACCTCCGACCCTCACTCTAACCGCCATTTTGGAAAGCGAGTGGCGCCACCTATAGTGAATTGGAGTCGTGAATAGTGCACGGTGGTCTCTGAAAGAGCGGCCATATTAGTTGTTGACGGACACATCAACCTGGAAGAAATGGACGACAGCGCCGCCCTCGCAAACAAGTTCCTGTTCAGCGAATTCACGCCGACGGAACGGGAGATTCTTCTGAGGACGCGAAACTCTCGATTTACGAGGGCGCCGCAGACCTGCCAACGACACCTCGGTCGCCGCCACCGCATAAATCGCCGACGCCACAGACGCCGCAACCAGTGGCCGCAATGCCAAGAGCGCATCATTCGATTGAGCCAATCGCCTGACGGGGAGACCGTGGTCGTCATGCTTCAACGTCAGGCAGCGCACTTTAGTTCACGTTTCTGCCGCCGTCTCGGGGGGTCTTACTCTTTTAAAAATGCCTGCGGCTCTACTTACCCGCAAAACACTCGAAGAGTCAATCTCTGCGATCTACAAAATCAGCTGAGCGAATGATGAGGCGGAACGTCTCTTTAGACCTCAAAATAAATCTGCGCGGTAGCATTACGCAATGCAAACATGACACTTTGCACTGCGTAATGCCACAGCGCAGACTTCAATTTTAGTTCTAACCGGATGTTCCGCCTCATCATTTTTTCAGCTGATTTCGTAGATCGCAGAGATTGGCTCATTGAGTGTTATGAGGGTAAGTAGAGCCGGAGGAATGTTTTAGAGTGTAGGCACCGTTGTCCCGGCGCGATTATTACAACACCTGTTTAATTGATTGGTACAGCACTCAGACGTCTGATCGGGCTAAAACTTGGTCAACATTATCTGAGAAGTGCCTGACAGCCATTTCAATCGTCAATGAAAGCTTCCGAATCACCTTCATGACCCCTTAAAGTCAAATCCACGAAAATTGTTCAGGAGTGGCCAGCTCGGAAGCTAAACAGGAACAGCTCGGAAGCCAAAGAGGAACGACAACGATAAGGCGTTGCAGCTTGCGAAGAAAAAATGGCGAGAAGCGCTCCGGCTCTTGATTTCAGAGGAGGAAGATCCGACCCGCCTTGGCTACAGCTGGTGGGCGGCCATTTGACTCCGGAGGATACGGACCGGCGCAGCTGTCACCCCAGCCAAACGAGCACTCTTAGAGAAGAAACCCGAAGAGGGTCGCTGCATTTTGTGTACCCCGGAAAGACTTGAGGCTGCAACTTCCAGCCTCCGGCAGCTTCTTTGGGAATGACCCGTACCACAAGAGCATCGGGACGCCGCGTGGGCTCAGCTACCTGAAGACACAAAAAAACCTATCAGTCAAGGTGTCTGGACTCACCTATTCGCGGGGCCTACACAACACCGGAAAGCGGTCCTAGACTCGTTTCTCGCGTACTTCGGAAAGGCGGGCCTCCATTATTTTTAACTCGCGCTTTATTTCGTGCAATTGTTGATGGCTTTTGTTGAAAACCAAACAAAAGCTAATTTACCGCGTCATGCTGACTCGTGGGATCGAAATGTTCCTTTGTTGTCGCGGTAGTGTCTAAAAACTGAGTGTTAAAAATAAAAAAAAATATCATAGATATCTTTTTATAACGCAAGAAGATGATCGGAGGGTGAATTTCGAAGACCAACATCATACGCATAAACCGTGGTGCAAAAGGAGATCTTGATAATGTTTGCTTTCTACTGGAACGGCGATGAGAAGTCAAGGGCCAGCGCATCTCGTTCGTCCACCCGCTCCTTTGCAAGTAAGCATAGGAGCGGGTGGACGGCACACGGAACATAACTTGTAATTCGATAATCGATGGACAACGCCGACTGGGCCGAGGAGAAAGAAGGAGAGTGGAAAAGGGGGGGGGGGGGGACGGTAAAAGGGGAGCAAGGGGGGAGGTCTTGTTTGTTCGTCCGAATTAGAGCGCGCGCTCCGTCATGTTCGTTAGATGTGTGACTGCAGGCCGCTCGCGTCTCGTGCTACGCTGGGATCTCTCGTGTTGCGGTAAAGGGTAGTAGGGAAAGGACGTGAACGCAAATGGGAGGAAGAAGGGAAAAGAAGGGGAGCGAAAACAATGGAGATCGGAAGTGCAGTCCTACAATTAAGCGTCCGAGTTTGCGAAAAACGCAGTATTACCGCTGGAAAAAGAAATCGATAGAATAACGTATGTTAATCGTGCGCTTTATGCAATAAGGTAGTACACTTTAAATATATTTCGAGCATGCTGCTGTATAACGTTCGCTCTGATGGTATACGTTGAGGGAGGAGAGGAGATGAGAGGGTGCGCCCGGGGACACCGGAGAGCCGAGCTCTTACTGGAATCATTACTGGATAAACCAAAACCCAAGCGGCCTTTGTCTCTACTCACTGTTCGAACGCGTACGAACGCGAACGCCGAACTTCGGAGGCCGGTGTTTGGCGTTCCAACGCGTTCGAAGAGTGAGTAGAGACAACGCAGCTAGCTTCGTGTGTACCCACTAATCATTCCAGTCAGAGCTCGGCACTCCCTCTTGCGCTCTCATCTCCCAGTCTTCCGCAGTTGCTATCCGCGTGTTTTAATTGCGTGATTTCTTTTTTTGTTTTAAATTAAGTGGTGCGTTTTGGTTGTACAGAAACTTTGCTACTATACTCCGTTTCACTCTCAGTGTGAGCGTAGCAGAAGCTACATGCGCGAGCTCCGGGCTATCGGCGTCCTGCCAAGCACGCGCGCTCGTGGAGTACAAGCACTGTTCAGGGGCACATGCTCGCGCTTGTAGCATCGGCTGCGTCTGGACTTAAGCTGAAACGAAGTATACACATAGATTAAAGTAATATTTGTAATACACTTGAGGTAGATTCGGAATCTAATTGAAATTTATGTAGACGCTATACTTTTTTTTTTGCTTCATAGAAGGTATTAATTTACGAAAGAATAGTGAGCGCGAAGGCAAACAGACCTAGGATAGAAAATTAAGATTAAGACTCGTGATTAAAGGTAAAACACACGTAGTCCCCGAATACAGCTAAGTATTTTCGTGTTTTTCTCTCCCGTACCGGTCTTAAAGCGCAACTGCGGTCAAATTTCGATGTTTAGAAAACAACGCAGTCCTACGTCGTATCACCCGAAAAGCCTACAGGTAATATATAATGACGCAATTTCGTCTAAAAGTTTATTAAACCGGCCAACGAAGTCGGAACGGCTCCATGGTTACCAAGATCCGCCCAATCTAGCGGGCGACGCGCGGCGCGCGGAGCAGCGCAGTCAACACAACTGTGTGTACACAGCCAACACTGCGCAAAACGTCAACAACGGGAATAATTGCTTTTTTTATTTGTTTCTTACTTTTAGACGTCCAGAGCGCGAGGTCGAGAGAGAAAAAGAGAGCGTGGCCGGGACGCTGTCCGCCGCTTTCGTTGATGACATTGCCCACATAGCCGACGTCTCCGTATCACGTGATGATGTCCAGTAGTTCACGAGCAGGACCAATGTTGCCTTCCGTGGGCAAGGTTTTGGTTTCGCTTTGTGGTTTTCGTTCAAACGAGGTTTGCCTGAAAACTATTTAACTTTTCCGAAAACGGATGACATAGAACCGTTTATTTGTAATCTTGACATGATAATCACCCGTAATCCCAGAATTTTCGGAACTGACCGGAGTTCCATTTAACCTCTGTCCTGTCTATAAATAATATAATTCAGTGTACTTCTTCCCATCAAGGCTACTGACTATATCTCTTTTCAGTGACCTGCTGTAAGCATAGAAGAAAAACAACCAAATCTCGTATGCGCAGACGTTCTAGAATTGCACGGTTTCTGACAAATTAGACCCTATTTTACTAGACGATCCCTGACACAGCGCCACTCGACAGTGGCTCTGATTAGTAGCAATTACTCGCCCATTGAGCCAAAGTTCACTTGAGGGAAGATTAAGAATTGCCCGAACTTTCCAGAAAAAAAAAGTTATTAAGTATTTCGAAAACAAATGTCATAACTTTTTTTCGTGTTAAAACATAGATGGTAGATGGTAGACGTGTGCTCAAGTGTGAAAGAAGCGCAAAACCAATGCACCAATTTCGGAGAAAGCGGTTCTTTTTTTTTATAATAGCCATACTCTTTTTTTTTTTTTTTGCACATGAAGAGCAACACAGGTTTTCCGTTTGGTGCGCACGGGCCAAAAAACGGGGTAATGCATTTTTTCTCCTGTTCAAAGCGCACTTTATAAGAAATAACAGCAGTACACTGCGCTGCTGCACACCTTTGGTCATTAGCAACCAATGCGTACGATCCATTTTCAATTTAAAAAAAAATAGTGTCAAAAAAGAGCTGAAAAAGTTTCAGGATAAAAAAAAATGCTGCTTTATCTGATTATCGACAGGACACACGAAGCGGTTGAAGACTTACAAGATGAAGAAATCCACAAATAATAAATCTCCGAACTACACCATGCTAAAAAAAAAGAAACATAGAAGTAAATAGCAATATACAAAAGAGAGAGAAAAAAAGCTGCCAAATGCTTTTAGATATTTCTGCACTCTCGCACCGGATATTAAAAAAAGAAAGCTTTAGGACAGTTACGTGCATGAACAAACACACACACACACGCACTAAAACAAATTATAACTAGGAAAATAGCGAACGCCCACTTCAATTTAAAAGACATCCAGCCGGGGATAATGATCTCTGCTAGCTACGCCCATGGGCAAATTAGGGTCGGTTTTGGAAGCTGACAGGGTGCTGCCTAGTTAGAACGACGACCCGGTTTCAAAAATGAGAAATAATAAACGCATTACGCGAGAGCCAATCTGTACATTCAGCTGAAACGAGGAATGCAGAAACGACACCTCGGCTGTGAGCAAATGCGGACGTCAATGACACGGAACCGAGTTATGTATAGCAGCAGATTCTGAAGTGCTGCTAATGACCATGGTTATATTTATTTTTAAGTTCCATCACGGCAAGGTTGAGAGCACGAACTAGTTTGACCAGTTCCTGCTCTTCCAGCAACTTAACGAGAAAATAAACAAGAAGTCGCACCCACACGCGCAGATCGAGTGCAGAAAAAAAAATGAATCCGCAAGTTGTGAGGCAGCAAAAATACTTCGGCTTTGACACTCAACAAGATTAACATGTCGTGACCATTTCAAGAAACACGATGACATCGCGTATACATTTGCGTTTATGTGTCAGTCTTTTATTATACCTTTGATTAGTAGAAAGGTCAGATCTAAACAGAGACCTAAGGGAATAATTTCAAGTATATGTTTTCAGGTAAATTAAAGATATTCCAGAGCAGATTCGTCGCAGTTTTGATAACCTGGGTAGGACCCAAACTTTGACTTGAGTTTGAATTGAGGGTCTTACTTGACATTATATGCACAACCTCCCAAAAGATTAAAAAAAAAACAAAAAAACACGTGCCTGTGAAAAAAAAAGCTTCAAAACGAAAGCTAGTGTTTTTTTGTTTTCTATTTGATTTGGTTGTTTTATGTCTCTGAAGATGACAGGCATCTCTTACCGATACGTCGGGTACAATTACGTGGCTCTCATAAATGATATTTTTGTGCTGTCCAGATTTGAGATACACCGAAAGGCAGTATAATGTTACGGTGCCTGGAACGCTTTTCCGACCGGTGTGTTTGAAGCGTCCTAAAAAGTGGGCCCTCGATTTCTACTTGATGACGTACGTCATAAAAGTAGCCGCCGGGCAGGGTCTTGGCGGTGTCGCGGTAATGGTGGTGAACGTCGCAGACGCCCGCTCTTTTGCAGGTCGATCTCCAGCTGGACAGCCCATGGAAGATTCGGCGACCTGGGGTTGGGCCGCCATGACGACAGACACGCTCCCGTTCTCTCGCGCTTCTTTCCAAAACTACGCCGAACCGCCAGGATTGCGACATCCGACAGCACGATACTCCTTCTTTTGTGGTGTCGTTTTTGGACAGTAATTGGGACCCCTCTCAACGCTTGGGCGGAACGGGGCGACAAATACATCAGTCGCAGATTCGCTCCAGGAAACATAGTTGCCATAGCAGGTTTGAGTATTCTAAGTTCAATGATAGTAGTAGTTAGTGGTGAGGGTAGCGGAAAGCCGAAGTCCAATGGTATAAATGGTATAGAATGTCAGAGTCGAACGCAGCATTCTAAGTTCAATGGTATAAACGCCGAGTGCTGCGTTCGACTCTGACATTCGAGGTTTGTTCTCTGTTCCTAGTCCTACCCTTTTCAATCTACACGAGTACTCTACCGGTTAGACCTCGTGTAATGCCTTTAGGTTGTCAGTGGTACTGCGTTGCTCATATCCCGTGGAGAGCCAAGTCACCCCTTTCAGTGAGTGACTGAATTAACGTTGCGTAAACATTCATACACGTCAACCAACTTTTTAACGCGATATAAAGAGGCAATTTTGAACCCAGGCTGGCCAACATTCGGTTGAAGTTAGGAAATCACCATCAATTTTACGGAAACGAAAATCAAGCAACATACACAAGTCAGGAGCGGAGGGTCCGAACCTCACTCGACCCGGACCTCTCTTCGATCAATACTTGCTCTTCTGGAAAGTCCCAACCAGTTGAAGATAGAGTCAGTAGGCAGGAGAGCTGGTTGATGTTACACATTTTTGAAAAACCGGAGACGACAGACGAAAAAGGGGGGCAGCACACAAAACGTTTTGTGTGTTGTCCCCTTTCTCGTCCGCCGTCCCCTGTTTTTCAGAAATGTGTAAGCCCAACCAGTTCTCGGTTGTCATCGTGCGTTCTAGTTCAGAACCTTCCTGAACGAACCGTGGGCATAGAATAAGCGGTAACACGGTGCGTCGTGGCAGCCATCCTTCCATTGTCGACGTTGAATGCCTGGTCCCCTTCTTTATTAGTTTGTAAGCGCAAGTTTGCCTCAATAGTTGTCCATTTTCAGCTTTAAATTTGATTTCTATTTTTTCTATTCGTGACAATATAGAGCTTGAAGCAAAAAAAGGTTTCAGAAAAACAATTAGTCATTTTGCTTCCTGGCATGCGATTTCCCCAATCACTATAAGGGGGAATCTATTCCCAGAGGGGGTTTAACTCGCCTCGCAATAGAACCTTTCCAAAAGAATGCGCTAATGCCAGTCCGCCGTTTCTTGATCACAAACTTTCAACATGCATTGGACACGAGTGCCGCGTCAGGGTTCGGCGAGGACTGGGATTCAGTCTCGCGCTTCGTGCCCCATGGATGGATGGATGTTAATGGGTATATCCTTTGTAACGAGCGGTAGCTCGCGCCACCTAGCCTAAGTCTAAAAAGACCAACAAATGGCGGCCGCCAATGTTGCTCAATAGAGGTTTAAAAAGGGTCCATTGCCTTCTGGTTTTAGGATTTTATACTCCGGGTACTTTGCCCTGCATGTCAGTAGTAACAAAAATTGCTCCACGAGCATACGTCAAAGGCGCAATGATTGCGTACGTCGAAAAGGCAAGCAGACGTGTCTGAAAACCGTGAACCTAAAAACATCACGATATAAAACCCTTCTCATTGCATAGATTTGTATATTTGTAGTAAAACAAAAATGGAAAGGAAGTAGCATGAAAAAGACGTATCAGGAAAAAAAGAAAAGATCTGGCAAGGTCTCGGGTCTTTTTCTGAACTTCCAAATAGCACAAGCTACTATAGCATGGATCAGCGTATTACATATGTGCACTATAGAATATAAAGTGTGATGTAATCAATGAAAGCTCGCAAAAACCTAATAAGGCTTTCGAATAAAAAAGCTGGCACCCTGTTTCTCACGGAACAAGATGTCGAAACAATCTAAAGGGAAAAAAGAGGTGACATCGCTGCTTCTTTTCAGTTTTATTCCAACAACCTTCGACTGCGGTTTCCTATCTTGCCGCTACCTGATTAATGCTCTGTTTGAAGAAGGATTGCTGTTCTACACTAGTTTTCTATGTATTTATCTGCAATTTTTAAAGTGCTCAATAAAATCTCGAAAAATATTTTTTTTATAACTATCTTTTTTTTGTTTTCACTTGTTTCTTTTATCAGATTTTGTTGTGTTTTGCTGCATATACTTTCTTCTCATATGGCGACGTACTTCGTTCCGGACTTAATCTGATCACGAAGAGGGGCAGACATCTTATTCGACTCCTGGTAATTTTTTGTTTCTCCAGTAATAAACAAAACCTTTTGACTTTTGAAAGGTTCATATTGAACCTTGTCTTGAGCCACGGGAACAAAAGACGTAGGGTTTCAGCGAAGCACGCGTCTCTCTTTCCCCATTAACTCAATATTTTTGTAGCTCGGTCGTGCGTGGTGCTGAGCTTGTCATCTTTTGTAGGCTAAGCACGTGGGTTAAGACAAGTAAACTTCCTTTACCTTTGAAATTTGTTTTTCGTTAGATACTCTGGGAGTTACATTATTCTAGAAACACCAAGTTGCTATTAACACAGATTTTTGTTTTTCTTTTAGGAGCGCAGTTTTTACGATAGTGATATATCAGAAATTCCCACATTTTGTATGACAATTTCAAGTATGTTAAAGAGCTAACAGGGACTTCGTCGACATAAAATGAGTTCCTTTTTACTTGTTATTCCAGAAACAATGACTGGTCTACGACCATAAAATATCCGTTAATGTGTTAGTTTTTTTTTTACCAACTGCATTATTTTTAAGAATACAAAATACATAGTGCGCTAAAAACACGAAGACAAGCGAAAATACGTACATAGGAAATTCACAGTACTGGTGGTTCTTCTTGTTTTTTTCTTATTTTGCGCACTATGTATTCCCCTACGTGAAGAAATGCGAACGACGGGGCGACAGTCCTTCGCCCTACTCCCGCCATTCAATGAGAATCAGCGGAAGCTCACGCGCATGCGCAGCCTGTGGTGCGCAGAATTGCTGGCCCTTTCGCTAGCTGCGATGCATGCCGAAATGTGCGTTTGCTTTCCACCGCATGCGGTGCAGATCTTCGCACTTTGACCAAGTTGGAGATGCGGCACACGTGTTTCAAATGCCCGGCATTAAAAAAAAAGATCTCTCTCTCTCTCTATATATATATATATATATATATATATATATATATATATATATATATATATATTGTTTTTTTTAATTTTTAGATTACTGTCCGAATCGTTATGGCACTGTAATATCAAACGTAGACTGATATTGTTTTTCGTATATGTCTCACATCGCCGGGCATTCGAAATTCGTGTGCGGCATAGCTAACTCGGAGTTTACCTTCAAATGTGGCGGAAGACTGAAACAAAGCTCGGCACGGATCCTATTTACCGAGAAGTCTGTATAACTACTCCCGAAGAGCACCACGGGCTGTGCGAGAGCTTCCTGTGGTGACCGCTGAGAGGCGCAACAAGGGTGAAATGCCGTCGTCCGGTCGCATTTCTGTCGTACCGGAATGTACTTCTATCAGCATCAACAATCTCGCCCACATTGCTACTTTGCCTCAATTATTTCGTTTCATACCGTCTATGGCCACATAGACAAACAATCAGATAACGTATTTTGACGTTACGCAAGCAACGCATAGGTGTAAGATATATGTGCACTCACAATTATATTTAAATGAACTAAATGCCGTGCCTATTTTTTGAATCATATTTTGGTGTTTTTATATGTGCTTAGAGACGCTTTTGCACGACTGACAATTTGGTTTTCTTTGCTAGGCCCCACTACGCATCTAATATAATTTCGGTTGATATTACGCTATAATATTTTAGTTTTATTTCAACCTCTCGTTCATTGTAAAATATAGTATACCATAATCACCGTAACAATACATTAAAATTTACTCTCATACTCCAGTAAAGTGTGACTGTGACTGTTGATCTGCTAGTAGAAATACTCGCCAAGATACGCTTTTTATCGTGCAAGAAGCGGAATGTTAAAATATAAAAATAAACCTATTAACAGACACAGAGTCGTCTCGTTACGGTGGCTGTGACGTCGAATCTAAATCAAAAATTATCCTAAGCTTCAACATTAAAAGAACTGGAGCCCCTGAAAACGACGGCCTTAATAGAGACGCAAGTTCAAAGACAATATGGAAACTATAAAAAGGACTGCGCAATTAGCTTCCCGAGGTGCGGTGAACCACGTGGCCTCCGGGTATATGGCATCAAAGTCAAAAAACACAAAATGACAAATACTTCAGCAATATAGGTTCCTACACGCAATAAACAAACAAATGACAAATATTCATCACGATGTTCAGCCCTTCTCAATTATAAACCCATTAACGGTTTCTTACTCATTACGTCCGGTCTAAATCCTGCATATAGAATTCCTGGAGCGAAGAAAGAAACACTGATAATCCTTAAGAAAGCTTTTGCGAATCCAAAGTTCCTGCTAACTCCGCTAACTCTAGCGTTTTTTGTTTTTTTTATGTATTTCATGCCCGGTCTTTTCTTTAAAAACCAGGTCATTATTTTTCGGCCAAAGGAGGCTCTGAATATTTTGGCTACTCCCTCTTTATCTCCGGGTTGCTCCCAAACCCCGCTATCTCTAGCAGAAACATGGGAAACTCGCCAGGCAACACGTGAACAACGAACTCATTACGACGCCTCTAGAACCCCGCTCAAAGTTTTGAGGCTTAGGTGCTCCAGAACTGAGCGTCAATCCTCCGGGGGAAGCGTGCGTGACTTTCGCTGCGGCTCGTCGGAACCGCAAAGCCCCGTAAATTGAACAATGGTTTAGGTCCGCGAGCTCGTCCCTTTCCAAGAGTCGACTTGGGTCAAAGTCTTCAAGTGCTGCTGGAATATTAATGCGATACGACCTTGTGGCGTAGACTTTTAGAGCTGACGCTTAAAAGACAGGTCAGTGTCAATCAATTAAAAAAATTCAAAGTTTTGTTTTACTTTTTTCTTCGGAGGGGGGGGGGGGGGGATGGTTGAGTAAGGCACGCTGGTAATTAGATATATTAATTTATAAACTCCCAATGATGACAGATGATTTATAATCTTGTATAGGCACGCGGAAAGGCACAAACGTCAAACTCCAGGTGAGTCTGGCGCCGGTTCAGAAGGGTGTACTGCACCATCTTGAGTGTAAATATAAAGTCGACCCTTGATTTGTACGTACATTTCAAGCATTCATTTCGTCTTACATTACAAGCACACAACTCACCTCCACACAGTATTCTCCCTCGTCTTGACAATTCGAAATTAGGTCGATTTCTTCGACCCCAAACTCTTATCAAATTTCAACATTGCAATTGGCAATGTATACATTACATGAACACATGGTTTTTATAAGTAACATTAATATATTTGAAGCAGATACTACCCTTTTCCTCTATAACCCCTCAAATTACATTGCTTTGTTTTAGTATTGGGTTTCTGTTGCGTCTATTTGTGTATCTATATATATTATATGCATGCCCTAGCGTGTCCTCAAGGAAAATAAACGGTGCAGATGAATTATTCAACTATATTTAGTCCCAGATCTCGTATGCATACCAAGAGACATAAGCCTACGTGGGTTGTTCTTATAGGATCGCAACCGAGCTTGGTCAATTATGTAGATGAAATAAACAATTATTAGAACTCGTATTCGCAGCTGTAATTCGAAGCCTGCTTCAACTATGGTGGCTGCGATCACGATTTGAAACAAGTGATTGCAATTAACTGCGATATCCTTTCTTTTCAAGCGTGTGAAAGTGCGCAATGATTTTTAGCGTGAAATTTAAACACTGGCAAACAATAAACAAAGACTCTAATTAGTGCATAGTTGCTTACAGATCCACACTGATAAACACAATTGAGTCTGTTTTATTTTAATTTTGGGCTGATTATTTTCATCTAATTTCTGGTATTCTCTGTAAATATGATGGTCCTTCCTAAATTGTTTTATAAACTTATCCCTCACAATAGATTTTCAGCTTTAGAGGTCTTAAAATACCCGCTTCCGCGACGAGAACAGGCATTTTATTACTCTTAGCTGTATGAATCAGTGTGTACTTCATTAGATAAATTAACTTTTATTTTTTTAAGAGATTCATCCTACGATTCGCGCCGTTTTTGAATTGAAGGGACGCGTAGGTTTCTGGATACCACGTACAAAATATTACCTGGTTTGTGAAAACTCTGGAGAGGCTGTCATAATGGTAGACAGGAATACGTACGACACAAGAAAGCTAATGGAAGTGAAAGGGAGATCCCTCAATTGAAGACTGTGATGAAGAAAAGTAATAATGATATCAGGCTACAATCCAATAACCTCAAACATCTGTGTCATCCACTTCCTTTCTTGATTTTCCTCACACAGGTTTTAAATCAAATGTTCTGATATTTAGCTACATATTGTTCTACAAGCTTGACAGGTATCTTGTCTTCTAAGGAACTAGGAATACGTTTTCCAGTATCCTCACTAAGGGGGAAGCTGGAATTCCTCGAATATATGTCCTCGAATTTGCCAAGCAAAGGGCAGGTACGTCATACCTTTTTAGAGTATATTCTTTTGGAGTACTTGGAATTTGTTTTAAGAAGTCGGGTTCTAGATATTTCGGATTTTATATATATATTGACCCTCGTCCACTTTATCACCCGTATGCAAACCATGCATTTGGGCCAGACCTTTTCCACCACGTATGAAAGTATGCGGTTGAGGTAACAGTTTTTTTTTTGTTTGAAGTTTTGTTTTTGAAAACATGTCTAACCAATAAAAGTTTCAATGAACCCTAGCCCACGGACTATGGGCATTCCCCTGTCCTCAAGATTTTAGAAAATATATTATATATCAAAAATGAATCAACACAGCGCTTTATTTCAATGTGGAGTAGGAACAGGCGAAGTGGTTTGGCTAAAATACGCTTCATTGGGGGAGTGGGGAGGGCTGTCCTTTGTTGGCCTGTGAGAGCCCTTGCCTTCAACTGATGAACCTTTTGCACGTCGTAAAGTTATACAGTGCCAGTTTGTAGAAGGCTATTTGTGGTTAATATCGTACGTATAAGCAAAGAAACAGCGTCGTGTGCAACGCAGTGCAGAGATTCACATTTTCTACATCTCTCTACTTTTTTCGGCTGTAACTAAAATACTAAAAATTATCAACTCCGGTGAGGATGAAAATAGGAATCTTGTGGGTAACATTTCTCTTATTAAGCCACGGAATGGAGTAGCCCTATTTACCTTTCACAACCTCAAAATAAGCTACATTCAACTTTCCTCAAATGTAGCTAAAGAAAAATAGAAGTGGGGAGCTACGAAAAAAATAAAAGCAAAAACAAACGTTTTCGAGGAAATAAGCGTGCCGATACAGTAAGCGCTCTCTATGCTACCAAAATAAGAACTTATAACAGAAATGAAGCATGAATGTAATGCGCCTCATAGTACACATGCCGAGCCCATCAGTAAAACTTCGAAATTTTAAGAATGCATATCCTGTACGATTATAGACCGTGCACCAATATCAAAAACTAAACAAAAATAATTGTAACATTAACCAAATTAGCAACGTAAGAATCGAATGATCCCTTTTACCTTATTTACCAAAATGAATATTTGAGGGTTCTCGCGTGCAGATTTAATTATGGACAGCAGATGCTTCGATATTTCGTTTTTGGTACTTTAGACCGCCTCAGAAACAGCAATATAAAACTAGTAGGGGTGTGCGAATATTGAAATTTCCGAATACGAATCGAATATAAATAAGACAAAAAACGGGCTTCGAATATCGAATCGAATATCGAATATGTCTAGTATTAAAAAATGCAAAACAAGAGGTAACAGAAGGTTTTATTGCCTTTTTAAAATAAATCAATGCAATTGCATTTTGCTGGGCTGCAGCAGGCTAAAAATGCTTCTAGTAATGCGCTAATCACAAATTGTTGTGTAGGAAAATTAACTGTTCAACTGTTCAGAAAGTAAGCGCTCCCGACGCGCCGCGACAACATTTCCGCCAGTAGAAAGACCCGTTAATCGGGAAACCTGCGAAATTTCACAAAGGTTTGAAGAAGTTTGACTTATGGACAGTGTTGGCCGGCAGCTACGCGAATATTTCGAATTTTGGGAAACAAATAATTTAGAAAGTAGTTCATTTTATATTTTATAAAATGGTTACCAATGTTTACACCATATAAAAGCGAAAATATGCGCTTTTAAACGCTTCAATTAGTTATTAATGTGAACAAGTGATTCCAATAAACCCAACAAATATTGCACTTTTCCTTCGCCAGGTGAGTCCAGTAGTTTTTTGTTTTTTTTTTCGCGCATGCGCACAAAAGTAGAACTTCAGTCGAACCTATGTCGAACATCACGTTGAAAGTTCGAAAAAGTCGTACATCGTCTAACTCGAACCTGGGCAGGTTTGCGACATCCCTAGTTTTGACCGCGCGGGAGAGGCAGGGGTTGTTGTCGATGGCGATGCAATGTTCTGCTCGCACCTAGCTTTTTCTTCTTTTTTTTTAATTTTCAAACATTTACTCTAGATAACAATCTCGAGATTTATATTTATATTTCACTCTCGAGGTTTATTTTGTTGAATCAATTTATAGAACGCGCTATTACATCACATATTGCTATAAAAGTGCCACACAAAAAAGGGCTTGGTGAAAAGGAACCGAAACTGATCCTGTCTTGCTGCCATCGGACAGATAGAAACAGAGCAGACCGATCACGCACGCACCATAAGCCTTTTTCAGTGAATAAGCATATTCATAAAGGAACGGGTGGCAAGGAGATTATTCGTTACATGCTCGAATATTCGTAATTTGTAATGGAATATGTTTCGAATAAGAAAAATATTTGATTCGTATTCGAAATATCGAATATTCGCACACCCCTAAAAACTAGGTATCTTTTTTTTTTCAAGGGATTTACACTGTTTGTTCATGCAAACATGAATACATTTCTTTTTAACATCGTAATTAAACACTACTGAAGCTTTTTGTTGTTGTTCTGACTTCAGTAGCGATTTTCTAACGTTACTTCAGTCATTGTATGAATGAGTAGTTTTGTGTACGTCTATTATTAAATCAATGCACACTGTTGGCCCATTAATTATCAATGGGTCGGATGACTCGTAAAGCTTCATTTGTAAGCTTATTTTCCCCCTTTTCCCCACTATTTGTTCGAATACAAAATGAACAAAGTTATTATTAGGGCTGGGCGTCGATTACAAATTTTAACCCGATTAATCGCCACCCTTTAGTCGATTAATTAATGGATTAATCGGTTGCGTTGATTTTTATAAAAAATATATTAAAACGAATGCAACAACTCGTCTTGCTTTTGAAGACTTATTTTACTCTCTGTTACACGGCACGAAAGAATTTAGAATTGAGGATACATATATTTAAACGATTCAAAGACTCACATATTTTTGCTCCAGCTCCGAAGACAAAGAAGTTCGTCCACATTCTCCGACAGGAAGACAAGAAGTCAGGGCTTGGGCGATGCTTTCTTTTTTTTTCAGAGAAAGGGGCCTCGATAAGAAGGCGTTGATTGTTGTCTGCATTTTGGCGGATGGTCCTTGCTGCAGCGGCGTACATGGGTGCTTCGCTCGTAGGTGATACTGAAGCGAACTTACGCTTCCACTGTACAAAAACGGCTTTTTGCAGATAATGCAGTGGACTTTAATTTAAACCCAAACTTTCCAGCGAGATTGCCTCTCATGCTCGTGAACTCATCCATTTTTACGGGCCGAGTACTGGAACAAGTCAGCATGGCGTTGTTAGCTTCCCAGCTTATTTTTCTGCTTGTTTGTCTTGCCTGGACAGGATGTGTAATAGGTCCTCAACACGTGAAGTCTCGCGGTCGCGACGGGATCAATTGCAGGCCGGCTTGTTCGTCTGGCCTCGGCAGAGCTGTAATGTATATCCTCGAACACGTGACGCTTCGCGAGCGCGAGAATTGAACCTTGCTCATAGCACCTGGCTAACCTGGCTGGGAACGAAAAACCGCTCGGGACAGAACGACCGGATACACGCCACGCAGCGTTTTCCTTAAGGGGGGGGGGGAGGGGCGGGGCATGAGTCACCCCTAGTTCGGGCAGGTCGTCTAGGATAGAGCCATGCGTGCGTCCAGTTAACTTCTTTTTGAGTACCGATTAAAAAACAGATTAACCGATTAAAAAAATTGATCGCGATTAAAGCCTTAATCGATTAATCGGAAGGTTAGTCGATCAATTTCCAGCCCTAGTTATTATACATATAGCTATATTGTGTCAGATTTTTTTTTTATTCATAAGAATCTTAATCTCAAGGTTACGAGAAATTAGCAAAGGTGTATCGCGTAGCTTTCGTTCCTCAGTTCGCATCGTTTGAAGTTAGAAAGGGGCCACCGTTGCTAATGCGTTAAAAAGAAGCGCACCCGTTTTCGCCGACGGAGGCATTTGCATAGACGCACCCTAGGCCGCGACCACGGGCCCCGACGATGGGACACCAGAGTGCAAGCCCGAGCGCTAGCGCGAACCAAAACAAGCCATGCCTGCACAGGCACAAATTACCGCAACCGCGCGGTACCGTACCCGAATAAATATTGAAAGCACAATGGGACCACATCCGGACGCGTAATGAATTGTTGATGCACTGAAGAAATCTCTGCATGTTTCCCGTAGTTTCGTTTGATCTACGAGGAAACATCGAACCCCCCGAATCAAGTGAGATTCATGGGCTCGAAAAGCAGCACTCTATAGGGACGATACCTATAATTCCGTGAGAACGCCAGGTGCGACCGCACACAGCGTACCCAGCCACCGTTAGGTCTTCGAAATGAGCCCCATAAGATGGGGCTTTCACGTGTCGACATCCCTTCCTTTATCCAGGCATGTTCGCAAAATCTAGCCAGCCACCTACTCTGCTTCATAATTATCTGTTTGTTAACGTGCCGGACGAGATTCAAAGCGGGGATTCTCGAAATGGGCGGCATTGTTGGCAAATCACACTTTACTCATACATGCGTAGCTGCCAATTTCACCACGTACGAAACAATTCGAGCATAGATAACTCACTGGACCGCACATATGCCTTCGCGGCTTGCTCGTTTTATAGAAGGGAGTGGGAGGTAAGCTGTTAGGACTTCAAGTTATTAAAGATATACAGGTTGTTTGATTTTAATTAAAACATATTTTTTATTTTTATTCGTGGCTTCGGAGGGCGCCCTTCGAGAGCGTTTCACATGCCGGCAGGGCGCTTCCCGGTGCCGTGCCCCTGCCCTCGCGTCCCTGTACCCCCCCCCCCCCCCCCCCTCGCCCTCTTTTTCCGCTCCCTGTTTTTTTTTTTCCCTCGCTTGACTTTTTTTTTTTTTTAAGAATCAGTGTACCCGTCGTTTTAATCACATTCTGTGCTCGCTTTTGCGATAAAGTATAAACTACTTTTCATTCTTTATTAATGCGAAAGCATTAACTGTCCCATAGAGCTAAGCCAGCTGCGTCTGTAACCGCGAAAAACATGCAGGAAGCCGGCGGCGTCTGTAACCGCTGAAGTAAGCGCGGAGAAACGCGCAACAAACTCGCAGTGAAACGACTTCTTGATAGGCTTTGGCTGACGCGTCAAAGTTCCAAGGAACGCCACCCACAGAGAAACCCTCTTCCTGGCGCTCCGGCCCGCACGCCAGGGAAGTGCTCACTCTGCCGTCGCACTCGTGTCAGTCGACGCCGAAGGGGAGGGGGTGCGATTGCTTGAGCTCCTCTCAACCTCGAGGAACATCACGGAGCCTAAGGCATCTATATCGCCGGTGGGCGCAACATCGGCAATAGCGAAACGTGGCCGTCTACGCCAGACACTGCAGACGAAATAAGGTAGCGGAAGAACGGCATTCATGCTTTCGCATTCACAACTCATGACAAGTGCTTAGGTGTCCTGGGAATTCGTTCTCTTTTTTATATGCAATAGATATTCCTTTGTGTATCTAAAATGCAAACAAAAGTTATGTTGGAAAAAAGTATGCGTTTATGTTGATGTGTGTATGTCTCGTGTATATGTTCAGTTGATGCCATCGTATGTTGTATACGCTACGTGTGATATCTGTGTATGATGAAACAAGCTCGAAGCGCAATGGCTGTGCAAACAAGCAAAACTTTTTTTTTCTTTTTTTTTTTTTTTTTTGGGGGGGGGGGTATATGAATTGGGTGGTACGCAGCGCCACCTACCCTGGCTAATTGCAACTACTCTGGTTGACCCTTACATCTAGTGACGAGCTGTATAAGCTTCGTTCGAGCTTCGCGATATTTTCTGGTAGGCGGGAAATGCCGTGCAAGAAGACAAGTTGGCTTCATAGAGTTAGCTCTTTTCAAAGCGATGTTGGGTTTCGCAAATGGTTTACCACTCCTCCGTGACGTGCGGTGCTCACATAAGGTATATCTGTTCTTTCTGGCGCTAGTAGTAGCGCCAGTGTGGAAATAGCCCTCACCAACCACTTCCAGTTCTGAACTAGACGGCGGGTTTCGCAATATTTGAGAAATGATATATGCACGCTATCTTCTGGAAACGGCCACTTATAGTACGGACAAACGTAATTTACTATTCTGTTAAAATATTTATGAGTAAAAAATCAGGAAATATATGTGAACCGAAAGTTTACCCAGTTCATCCAGTAGATGGCGCCACAGAGTTTGTGTCAAGCAAGAAAGGTGAATATGGCTGGAGGAATAGCAAAGGTAAGACCGTGAAGTGCGCAGAGTAAGCGGCCGGGTTTCGGTGGTATTCATTTAACACCGCAGTCTTCACAGCGAGAGGACTAGGTAACAGATAGCGTTCGAAACGCAAGTATCCTTTCCTACGCGGGAAGTAGGCTTCGACAATAAATACAGTTTGTGAAAAGCTCGTGGTATGTTTTTATTTGCTGCTCCTCTCGCCCCGAAAGTAGTATCTTGCTCATATTGGTGCGAAGCAGCAGACTGCCTTCCTTGCGATAGTGCTTCCAGGCACTAGAGGGCCGTCACTAGCCCGAGGTATTTGTCTGTCTAAAACCTATGTCAGGTATTTTCGGTTGAATCGCGGCAACATCCTATGTAAAGACCGACAAGGACGTGCCGTCCTATTTAAGCATTATTGAGTTCGATTCGCTCGATTTAAAGCCATCATAATGAACATCTCATCATGACGAGGGAGGAAGTTTGCTCCCCTGCTTTCATGGATGAAAGTTTCTTCCTTTCTGAATGAACGTAGGTTACAATATCATTTCTCTCTTTATGAAGGAATATATCGAATTCTTTTTTCTTCTAATTGTACGCGTCACCAATAGGACTTTACAATACGCAAAATCGTCAAATTAGTGTAACATTTGTCTCACTTGAACCCACCGCGTTTTAGGGTTGGAGTGTTGACGTGGTTTGCGTGGTCTCAGAATTTCCTCTGAGGTGTGTTGTGGCCACCTATATGACATTGAAGTTGAACCTGGCAGTAAAACAACCCTCCTATCCCTCCAACGGTTATGCTTTTGCATCAGCGGTGTCTCTAATAGGTTGAAATGTAAGAATGATAAGGACCCTCTGCCGCCTGGGGTACATGACCGAGTGTGTAAACGCACACTCTGCCTACAGGGCAATTCGTCGATGACATGGGGCGGCTATTTAATGTACAAGCTCTAGGAAAGTCGCTATCTGGGAGATTAACTAGAATGAATGTACTCAAAATAGTTCTAATAAAAAAAGAAGGCAGAAGGAAACCACGAGCGAGGGCGCTCTGTTCAATCTCTCAGTACGGTACAGCCATGATTAAATTATTTTTCTGCTTTAGAGACGAATAGGTATTAGTTTTACTTTAAAAATAGCCACGGGAGCGCAGCTGCATATCATTATTTTTTGTTAGCAAAACATTCGGCAGAGAGTAGTATGTGAAAAAAACACCAAAAAACTCTGTAGGGTCTGATTAAAGTAGTATGCAAGATCGAATCAATATCGCATTTTTAGATACCTTGGAGTTAATTAGAAACCGTAACTGACACGAAAGAAAGAAACTGCTTTGTGCACGACAAACTCCCGAACGCCTACGCCATCGGATAAGCTTCAATATGTTTAGAACATAATGATAATCCTGTTTATCTCTTGTTTTGCTTTTTAACTAAATAAAAAAATATTATGAGCAATTTTACAGGAGCTACTACGTCTACTATAATTCGATTATAATTTGCCAGTTAAATTAAATCACAAAGCAGATAATGATCTTCAAAGTTAAATTGATCTTTGTTTCTCTCGCTGTGCCTACCCAAAAGTTAATCCGGTGCGTTTGGAACATACCGAAGAACCAATATACGTTGTTTTTTTTCTGAGCTCCCATTTTAACAAACAAAACTAGGTGAGTGATTGTCTAGAGTATATTCATGCAAATCTTCCTTACGGATTTTTTTAAATCAACAAACGCTTCTCTAAATGTGAATGAAAGGGCCTTGAGATCATAAACGTTTATCGCGAAGGCGATCAACGTCGATGCAAACAATGTCAGCTGTCCTTAATCGATCCTTCACCCTCTACCGCTTCCCTCATTGCGCTTACTCAAACACAATGAAATGCAAAAAGTTATCTCTTAACGAGACTGACAATGTCATGTGGACGCTGAGGATAAGGGTTTTCTGTTGCAATCAAGCACTTTCACAACTCGCTTGTTTCGTTTTTTTTTTTTTGTTTTTACCCCAAACACGAGGGAGCAAGCTGCTTTATTCACGTACAGAATGTATCCTTTTCCAGTTAACCTCTGCGTATGCGCACACTCTCTCCCGTGGCCTTGCTTCTCGCTCTTGCCCTTTTTGGAGGGCACCGTACCGCACGACCAACATGTCAAAACCTATTTTTGCGCCGCGTTTCGTCTTTCTTGACGATTCTCTTTCGAGTATCGGTAGCATGGGGCATAACAATCAATAAAATGAGTTACAACGGCACGATGCCAATATGTTCTAATCAACAAGGCCACCTCGGTTTGATCCCCTATTTGTAGTTCGCAGACAATCTCCAGACAACGCTCTTCACACAAAAAAAAGCATTTGCCCAAAAAAGGAAAAAAAAAAGCAATTTGAAACGCATCTTTACACTCGCTATCTAAAAGATGACGTTTCCTCGCGGTTAGCTTTCCTCTAGGCCGTAACTCATCCGTCATCTTAGAGCTTCCTAACGGCAGTCGTCTGTCCGTCAGAGTGGAACCGGCGTGAGAACGGAACTATCGCTGTCAATCACGACAGACCAACAATAATGATAACGGCGCAAAACGCCGAACATAACAAAACAGAAAGAAGAAAACAGGACTGGAAGAAGTACAGATTTGTGTTAAAGTGAGAAGAAATGGCGTAAGGAGATATCGTGTGGAGAAGGCGAGAACAAACTGTTTCGTGCCTCCTGAATCAAATATTGCACAAAGACAACACCAACGAGCCAATATGGCAGTGCACTCAGCAGTTTCTCTTTATTCCTAAAACAAAGCAGCAAATAATTTTTTGAAGATGTTACGCTGGCAAACAAATACGAGGGTATCGTTTGCTGAGGTAAGCGGATATGCGGAATATGGATATACAAATCCTATATCATTCTAAACGCAATTCCTTTGTGCAGCGATTGCAGATTACAACAGTTTCTATGCGAGTGGGTCGTGTAAACATTAAACAATTAAATAAAAAGAATTGTGGTGTGTGTGTGTGTTAAGGCAGTTTTTTTTTTCTTACAATTCTTATATCTGAGCGGCAATAAAAACCCAGAAAGGTAGCTGAAACTTGAAAAGCGTTGACGTGATAGAATGCCTGCACTAAACTAGGACTAAATAATATGTTCTGCCAAGTGTATTTGTCGCTTCCGTTACTGAAGTTTATTTTAAAATGTCGAAGTGGAAATAGCTTCTCTAGAGGCGTCTGTAGCAATAAAGTATTTTAAAACAACAGCAGAGGTAGCTATTTTGTTATAATTTAAGAATTGTGTTGACAATTCTGAAAATCTTGTCAAAATATGTTCGAGGTGCCACATATTTACTGTCTGTCCTTAGTTCTGTGCTTCTTTGCACACTGATATTTGAAAACGAAAAATATATCTTTCGCAACCACGATATTAATGTGATCCCCTTAAATTGCCTGGTCCACAGTGCAAGACGTAACGGGATGTAATTATTAGCAATCTCTGAGCTGAATACGTTTCCGCTACGTCGTGAAACCGGTATACGATAAAAATCGAATAGAAACACTAGATCAACCATGAGTGAGGCACAAAATAAGAAAAAGAAAAGAAAATATCTAGTTTGTGTTTGCAGAACTTTGGGATTAAATATTAAAACCCAGCCTTACAACAAATTGATGGCGCAAATTAACGACGCACAAAAACTCGGCAGGTTTTGCCGAGAACAAAACATAAAATATTCAAACTGGAGAACAAAATAAGACAGATATGTCTGCCCATTTTGACGTACACTCCTTTTCAATCGTTCTTTCTTTTTTTGTGTATTTAAGTGAAGTTTTTAAACTGTATTTTACTTGTAAAATTTCTCCCAGACAAAGGATAAGAACGCCACATGGCCTGAGAAAACACGCAGACTTGGTTAAACAATATCACATGAAACTTGAGCACGTCTCATGAATAACAAAGAAAATGTTCACCGCGACAAACGAACGCGGACGTAAGAAAATGAATGGCGAAAAGTTTAGGCACAGGAAAACGCGGAACGCTCGAGGAAAGACATTAAACTACTATGAAACTATAAGCTTGATGTTTAAAGTGAGTTCGTCCGACCGGGAGGAAAAATGGTTGTTTTAAACCATGATCGCTGAACATTCCAAATCGGCTCGTGTGCTCACGCACTGTTGGGTAGTCCTTCAGATCATTCAACGTTATCATTCAATTCACAGGAACGATTCTGCACGTCTCTTTCATCAAAATGAAGTTTTATGCATAGCACGGTATACGTACAGGCGCCTTTGCACTATTTTAGTTCTTAAACTTCTCAATGCATTTCCCGTTCATCGAAAGAGTAGGAAGGATGAGAAAGATTATCGTCATTTGTCTCTTCCTTCTTTCTTACTACTCATCGATGGGGCCGTAAGTCAAGATTTATGCAGAAATCAATCAAATAATATTAATGACCCGTTGGTGATAGCCCTTTTTTCTCTAGAACTGATAGGCTGTAGTAAGGGACAACCAAAGGAACGACCGGCGAGGCAAATTCCGAGAATCTTATTATCGTTGGTCGATCCATAAGATTGTGACATTAGACAAACGCCAAAGAGCAAATCAGAATGCAAGTAGCGTGAAGATAATAAGCGCCTCTCTGCGTTTCTTAAACTTCCACTTGCTATATAGATATAGTATACGACCTTCTGAATATCACCTAGTCATCCGTTCGTGTAGGCTAAGAGGTAAGGGGCTTGTAAAATATGTGTCTATTTTAGCGCTCCTTACTTAGACCTTTCTGGTCTGAATCTTAAGAATAAAACGAATTATGGGGTTGAGGTAAAAAAATTAAACGTAGACTGCGAAAATAGAAAACGGCGGAAGTAAAATAATACACATCATCACAGTCATAAACGGCGCCAAGAAGTGTTACGTGGATCGACGTTCACTCAAGAGTTGCAGCATTGGTTTCACTTTACATAAAGAAGGAACTCTGTTTCGTTAAAAAACACAAAACTGACAGATATTACGAACCCCTTAATCCATCCATCGTTTCAGCAAGTATTCTAGGAAATAAAGATATTCAAGTAGTGAGATCAGTTTTGGAAATGCAAAGTGACACATACTCCAAAGAAAGGAAAAAAAAAAGACAAAGAACTGAATTTATTTATTCAGGAATGGAAAAATCAACGCTCATTTATCAGGCAACCCCGCTTCAATTTCATACGCGTCAGACACAGCTACAAACCTTCGGCGCGCCTCTGTATATTCTGTTCTATGCTCACCTTAAAAAAAGAAAAAAAAAACACGAAATCTCTGTTTAAACAAAAGAAGCAAAAAAGAAAAAAAAAACAGTCATGCTGGGGCAGAGATAAAGTTCAAAGGCAGACACGGTAAAAAAGAAATCGGAGGAGGGGAGCATAATTGAAATTGGAATTTCGTTTCATCTGTGACTGACAACTTCGATGCGTATAAGAATAGAGCGTGAGTGGTACGGGCCACAAACGAAGAGGGGGGACAGTTATTAATGCCCAACTTTCGTTGTGGGAGAAAGGAGGTTGTCAATTCACTCTTCCGATGTATACGGACCACTTCGAATCTTTAAGCCGTAGTTCCTTACACGTCATAGTCGACCGATTTTTGGTCTACGCTATCATCGTAACCACAGGAGAATCCTTCGCAAACGAAAGGGATACTTCAAGTACAAAGACGTTTATGTTGCAAAATCAATATAGATAATAGCAGTAAAACTCATATGCGAGCAACGCAACCTGGATGCCTAGCGCAAAGATTTGTATGGGGTTACAGATTGAACATATTCTCTGCTGAATTGGTCATTTAAATATGAATTGTACTTTAGGTTTTCTAATCACGAGTTGTTACTAAGGTGTCCCTTGATATCCTATCCCCTGTCGTGCCATATATAATTGTTTTGATGTAAAAAAGGAAGAGCACCCTAACATAAAATAATACGACCGAACTTACGAAAATGAATAGGACATTTCGATAGCCCGTCAGAGAACAAATTATGAAGCTCTTTTCTGCCTTATTTGCGTATTAGAGTGACGTGTAATTAACATAATACTGGTAACTCCACAGCTAACAACGACAAACAACTCGCGACCCATTTTTACTGTTTTTAATGACAATAAGCTAAGCTTTAATTTAGATTATCTTCGCAACCAAACGTTATTTGTTATTGGGTAAACGTTTAAGTCAATGCTTCTAATGTTCAATACTAACTAAAATACTAGAAATTAATAGTGAGACATAAAAAAACCCTTAAAACCCCGTCTTTATAAGCAGACAACACAGACAACGGATAGAAGAAAGCTATTCATAAAATTAAATACCGATGCACAGACGTCTATATGAGTGTTCATTGTTTTGTGAGGAGGTAGAAGCTCGAAGTGTTTTCTTAATATATATTTTATCCTTTGTAGAAAAACACATTTTGGGAAACCCAGTGAACGTGCATGGTTATATTTTTGTGGCAACATTTGCACGAAAAGCTACACAACACTTTCTTAATGCTTTTCTTTTTACGATGGTGTCCTATGTTTTAGGTAGACCCGTGTCCAAGTATGCATGTCGATTGGGTTGGTAATTTGAGAAAAGGTAGCTTCGGAACTTTAACTTTGCAGTTTACGTAGCTTTGCACACCACAACAGAACGAAAGGCAGGAGGTATAAAGGCTCGGTGGCGAGCGCTTTCCGCCACTGGCAGCAAAATGTAAAGATCAATTATTCGTTCAGCACGCCGCGACTAGGAACACGCGCACATTGGGTCAGTGATACGATGTCAGTAGCCTGCTCGTAGTCCTCAGCCGATGAGCATTGACCTGTGCCTCTGCAGCATGTTACCAATAGAGCGCAACTTTGTCTGCCTCTTTTACATGGTGTTGTGGTGACGTCAAAACGCTGATCTCTGATTTGTTCTGAATGAAGGATAGTGGGTAGACATCAAGGCAGCTTGCTTCGAGGTCTACCCACTATTATTCAATCAGAGCCAATCAGAGCTCGGCGTCTCTCTGACGTCACCGCAACTCCTGCGCAAGAAGCAGACGACTTGCTCTCGGCATAGATGCTGACAGTTTTAAGGAACGCAGGGCGTTTCTGAAGCTGTCTATAGCCGTAATAAGATGCCAAGTAACTCTGGGCGTTATATTATCGATCCTCAGTCAATGAGGTTACAGCAGTAGCCGATAACTGCTTCGAAGAGCAAATCACGACGCATGATGAGCGTGAACATAATGACACAAGCCATGCGTTTCTTCAGACTACCGGTGATCATAGCGAGCATACACAAAGCTATGCATTTCTTTACATGAATAGACAGAAAGAAAAACTATTCTTGTTGTCAGTTGGCGTCAACAAGAGAACTCACAATCGAAACAGGTATTTGAAAGTTTATTTGATGGTTGCCGGTCATCCTTAATCTGTGAAGCTCTGCAGTTTGCTGAATGACTTCATGTGAAAGTGTGACGATCTTAGGCGACACCACGTAGAAAGACATATAACTGTAGTAGACCAACAGAAGATTGGAAGCACTCTCACCACATTATTAATTTGAAGTGCTTAACTCACGCATGCAAGCAAGCTATAGGTATTCTTTTTTTTTGGGAACAATGTAGTCGTGCTTGTCACTTGTGATTTAGACAGTGCTGAGACCAGGGTAAGGTATAACAGGAGAGAAATATAGAATGAGACAGATAACATGAAAGAAAGAGTAGTTCGAAGCGGGAGAAATAATTCGAGATTTTGCGCAGACACACACTCACAAAACGATTCGCCCATTTTGTCGAACAGAAGAAGTTACATTTTCAAAATTAACAGTGCCGATTTCAAACTTCTATAAATCCGTCCTCCGAAGAGTATCGCGTGCCAGCACGTTCACAAAGCGACTCGCCTGTCACTTGGACAAACGAACACACATTCCGTTCTTCTCCACTTTTACAACACAAGCTACTCACCAGTTAGAAGCTCGTCGTCAAAGGCCGCGGCTGTTCCGACCAAGCCACCAATCGCCGTCACCAGCGTGGCGGCGGCCAGCAAGCACAACCGCATCGAAGTCGGCGGTAGCGCCCACACCAGCAGCAGTCGCCTCATCGCCGATGCTGCGGTTATCCGTTTCTCGAAAACAGAGTAGTCAGTAGCGCGCTGCGGCGATGCAGCACCAGCGGCAGCAGCAACCACCCGCACACAGCGCGCATGCAACGCGCACTGCAGGTGCTGCTTCCGCGATCAACAAAACGCACGTTCACGACATGAGCACCTCCGCGTCGACGGCAGAGGCGTCGCCGCCCACCCTCGGGGAGACGTCAGTCGCAGCGGCACGCGGTCGCACGCCGGACGGCTCAGTCAACGGGGTGCAGCGAGTGCGGCGCGCGGCCGTGCTTGGGCGAACGGTCGGCTGTGCCGGGACGGGACGGGGGAGTCACGGGGCATGGGGAGCGGGCGGCACCGCCTTCGGCTCCCGGGAGCGTCGGCTTCAGAGGCGAACGCTCGACTGGACGGGGCTCCCCATTGCGGGCCGCCGCCAGCTCCGAGGGCGCCCTTCATCCAGCGCCACCGGGTGCCACCTGACGGAAGCGAGCCCGGGCGGGCCGGGCCTCGCACGCGCCCGGCTTTGTTTTCGGTGGCTCCCTTTTTTGAAAGGGCCCGTGTGAATGTGCGGCCCCGTCGTGACTGCGGTTGAACGGGGGCCGCGCGAAAGGATTGAGTTCCTGTAAGTTCCTGAAGTGTGGGTTTTGAACGAATTCCGTTTAAACTTTTCGGTACGCTTTCGCTGTGAGAGGTGCGTGGGCTCATAAGCGAAGACGAAGTACGGGGGAGACTGATTTCGGGTGTTTGTTTTTGAATAGAAATCGCGTCTGTAGGTGCTCTAGATGACGTCGCGTGCATGAGTTCGGCGCGATGAGGACGTTGATTGTGGAGCGTGGGAACGCTGAGCTGGAGCACGTCCCGTGGCATTGTTCGGGTGCGCGATGTATCGCAAGCATGTGGCATTTTCAGAAACGGCCCGCGTGATTCTTTCTAGTGAGACTTTTATTTTATTTATTCGTGCTTACTTCGGAAAAATGAAATTCTGATGTCGATCAACATAGGGCCATTAAACGAGCCACCACCAGAGTATCGGAACCCTGTTCCGTGATTATCTCGTGGGCGCTGCCATCTTGGTGATGAGTGCAGAGCAGACGCAACTGTCTATCGTCACAATTAAAAAATGCGACTTCAGCTCAGCTTTAGATACGGTGTTAAGATGCTCAGGTGATATCGCGTTTCTCTGTTGCGAACTGTTTTTATCATTTCTTGAGGGGGGAAAAGCGTTTCCGGCGATTCCAGATGAAGTTTCAGATAACTGGCAACCATGCTTTTAAAGGGACAATGAAGGCAATTTTGGATATTTTTCTTGGCGATTGAACTGGGTTCCAGGCTCGTCCCAGGTCACGTTGCCAAAATTTCAGCCGAAACCGGCGCTTGTGTGCCGCGCAAGTCAATTAAACAGTCGCGGTAATAATCGTACCGGGATCTATTGCATCGACGCCCTGAGAGTTGCGGGAGAAGCAAGGAGAAGCGGAGTTCGCGTGACGTTGCGGTTCCTAGAAGCGCGACGTCAAAAGAGACGCGTGAGCGATTGGTCGAAACGAAAGGACGTGCCCTCGGTCATGTTTTGGTTCGCGATTTTTATGAACCCTGTTCCAATTTCCACTTGAATAACCATGAAAGGTATAAATCGAACCGGAAATGATTACTAAACCGTAAATAAAACAGCATAATTATATTTATCTTTCTTACGCTGGAAGCGAAACGGGCAGCAAGCAACTATGGGCAAAGAAACTAAATTAAAAAAAAAAAGAACACAGCGTGGAGCATGCGGGAGACGTTTGGATTTGGTTGTAGATGTCGGTGTCGTGTTTACTTTGGGAACGGGGCACTTGAAGGATTCTGCTAAGTGACTGTCATACCCAGGCAGGTAGCCAGAGGGAGGGGGGGGGGCATGGGGCCCGGCCCCCCCCCCCCCCCCCCGAAATGTTCCATTTTGCTGGGGCATCCTCGCCCCCCTCCCCCTCATACTGCATGTTGTCATGGGCGCCCCCCCCCCCCCCCCCCCACTCCCCGAAACAAAATCCTGGCTACGTGCCTGGTCATACCAAATTTGTGCGCTGTAGAAGATTGTTCGAACGGTCGACTGAAGAGCCGTGATCGTTCGGGCGACGCTAGTTTTCATGTACTCCCAAGCGGTGAAGCATTGCGAAATCGCTGGTTGAACAGCGTTGTCTTGCGTATAGGTCTCGGCAATGGTGTCAAAGGTTGTTCGCTACATTTTCGGTCAAAAGACTTCGAACAGCACCTTCAGGTTAGCCGGAGTCTGGGCATAGGTGCGAAGCGACCCCGGTTGAGGAAGGACGTTATTCCTTCCATTGCACCGCGCGATGAGTCTCCACCGTCCACACCGAAGCGGCGACGAATCACGGTAAGTGGTTCGTCCCTAACGGCGTTGCGGTGGCGTAGGCGAGCTGGGCGGCGACGACTCACTCTGCGTCGGTGAATGGGAGGTCGGTGGCAATTCTTAGGCGTCCACGTAAACAGGCATTCCAGAATCCCGCGTCCTTAGGAGCATCTCCCGTTTCGGTGGTGTAAGGTCAATGAACGGGAGCCCTAACCCGCTCCCAAGAGCGGCATTGTCGTCCATGTTGACAGGTCCGACCACTAGTCCCGGTCTCTACTACAATAGAGATCAGTGGGTCTGACAAAACGACCGCGCCACCGCGCTGCTATAACCCACCGCGGTAACCAGAGTCTCGATCTCTAAATCCTACCGATACCGACTATTCACACTTGACGTTACTCCCTACTTCACCTCCGTTTTCGGAGGCCCAGAAATGAGAATGGAGATAGTTCATTTTCGGTTTCTTAAGTTCTTTCGTAGGCACAGAAGTACGCATCACAAATGTCTATAAAAAATGGACAATGTGCTAGGTTCCCAAGAAGCATAAAACACCATTTAAAAAAAATTAATTAAAATCGTCTTCATTGTCTCTTTAAGCACCAAGATGGCGGAGGTGTCGTTACTATAAACTTATAAAGTGTAGCTTAAGGGCTTTAGATCAACGGATATGCGGAAGCCAAGTTTCTTTTTCGAAACTCACGATTAATCAGTCAATATATCAAATCGATTTTATTTTAAAAAGTAGAAACATAACAAAAGGGTGAAATACAGGTAGTTTCGAAAACATTTATGTAAGGGTGTGCTTGCATTTAATTAGAGATTTAAAGAAAAGAGTTGTAAAAGCTACACTACTATTCTTTTATTTATGTAAGGGTGTGCTTGCATTTAATTAGAGATTTAAAGAAAAGAGTTGTAAAAGCTACACTACTATTCTCCGTGCAGGTGAGCAGTGTCAATTGAGAACCCAAATTGAGAACCTGAAAAAGCCGCCATAAACCGCTAACTTTCATACGCTGGTCAAGAATTACAGTTTAATACAATCTACAGTTATAATTCGTTTAGAAACAGTGTAATACATAAGAGAACGTAGAGACTGGGGTCCACCTCATCATCTTGTTGTTACCGAATAAGTTCCCGTACCTGCAATAAAAAATACCTCCACCTACTAAGCGGCAATTTCTCCCTCTAGACAACACTGAAAGCGGCTAGATTTAGCGGGCGCTTAGTGCCAATTCATAAAAGTGGAGATAAAAAGTGCGTTTCAAATTACAGACCTATCTCGCTGCTGAGCACATGCAGCAAAGTTCTTGAACATTTTCTCTTTAAACACAATGTAACTTTTTTTAGAATCCGCAGACCTTTTGGTAAAATATCAACATGGGTTCCGACGAGGTTACTCGTTACTCAGCTTCTCCACACATTGATTGAATTCGATGCTACAGTGGATAACGATGGCCAAGTGGATTCTATCTCCTTAGCATTCGCGAAAGCCTTCGACAGGGTATCGCATCGGAAACTGCTGCTCAAACTTAAGCAGATACTTGATAACGATTACCTTTTACGTTGGGTTGATTCCCATCTTACGAACCGTCGACAGTACGTGACTGTTGGGAAAGCCGAGTCCCTGGATTTGCCAGTTCTGTCAGGAGTACCCCAGGGCTCGGTATTCGGTCCTTTGTGTTTTTTTAGTGTTTATAAATGATCTGCGTGTATATAAGCCCGGGATTCCGTGCCGTCTTTTCGCCGATGACTGTGTTTTGTTTGCCACAGTGTCATGCACTTTCGATCAATTATGCTTAGACAGTAGCCTACAATCTGTGTTTTCCTGGTGTCAAGCATGGCAGGTGAATTTGAACGTAACAAAATGCGTGCAAATGACAGTAACACTAAAGAAGTCTCCAATTTTGTTTTGATTTTCTATCAACTCAGTACCGTTAGAAAGTGTCACTTCTTATAGATATTCAGGTATTACCATCACATCTACTTTAAGCTGGTCTGTTCACTTAGAGAACAATATAGCAAAAGTGTGTCGTAAAGTGTGGAGTCTTCGAAGGACTATCGACATTGTACTCCGGAAACCAAGCTTGTTGCGTACACCCCTTTGATTCGTCCATTATTGGAATACGCGAACATTTTATGGGAGAAGTATTTACAGTCATTGATTGACAAACTTGAGGGAGTCCGAAAAAAAGGCACTGCGATTTATATATAATACATACGACATGCGTACGCCTGTGTCATCCATTTATGCGTTATCCGGATTAACCCAGTTATCGACCCGCAGAAAAGTGAAGCGTCTGAATTTTTTGTAGAGCTTAATACACAATAAGATTGGAATAAAGTTCGAAGACTATCTGGTGTACAATCTCAGTCGAGTCACGCGGCAGAAGCATGAAAATCTTCTTCGAGAGTTTCAATGCAGAAAACACATTTGTGACTACTCTTTTTTCCCTCGAACTGTCCGAGACTGGAATGGCCTGCCTCAGAACATTACAGGCAGTGCCACCTTCGACTCGTTTGTCAGCGCCTTAGATGAATTTTTAAATCCATTTGACTAATCATTGCCAAGTGTTACCTCAGTTTATTGGAAAGCGTCTGTTCTATATGACTTAGACTTTTTCTCAACTATGTTTTTGAAGCCATGTATAACTATAGCTATGCTGTTGTATATATCATATATGTACTCACACATGCCTTGGCCCACAAAGGTAGGCCGGCATTATTATTCAAATAAAATAAAAAAATAAAATAATTGGCAACGTTGCAAATGAATTGAATGGGCAGGAGGACATGGAAATAGGGGGCTAATCGTTAGATAAGTCGTATAATTAAGTAGAACTTGTTAGTTAACTTTTTATTTAGTGAGAATAACATACAATTTAAATTAAAAAAAAAATTCCTGAGCGAATACTACATTTTAGACAGATATGTAGCGCATGCGGAGCACAGTAGTGCACTAAAGTTACCACTCGGGCAAAGGGAGGATTGCAGACGGTTCGGAAGAGCAGGTGATAAGAGACGGATAAACCGCGCGGGCCCGTCTTCCTACCACTGGCCCTGCGCCTGTTGCAGGAATGGTAACTTTAGCGCACCACCGCGCGCTTCTCACGCGCCCCATATCTTTCTAAAATTAACATATTCAGTGGTTTATGATGAAGCTGAGCAATTTTCTGAATGTATACATATCTTTATTTAAAAAACACGTAAAAAAGTTGTTTACCACTTTTTAGTTAATTAGTTGATTTCTCGTGAAGATTATTACGTACGATATTATATCCTTCTGGCCGTGTAACTCACCTGCGCAGACTGTCTTATTGTAGCTTTCATGATTTATTTTTTAAACAAACCTGCAAAGAGTTAAAAATATACACATTTTTAAACACATATAAAACGACTTTGACGCCGAGTTTTTATTGAGGCATTTCTTTCTCGATCAAGAAAACCCACTGCTAGAATATGGAGAACAAGGTGCGATAGAGTTTGAAAATAAGCTTTGTATTCAACGTGGTTTCTCGTATTTACTGAATTAAAGGCGTTGGTATACAAAACGCCTGCAGATGCTCACAAAAGAGAGAGTTGTTCCTCTTGCTTAGGTTCTATGGGAACGTACCGTGAAAGCATGATGCGGTGGAAACACAACCCTGTAGGTACACATTTATTGGGGTACGCTACAAAGTATCCGTTTTAAGATAATGCTCATGTTTGTGGCATCTGTTTGCCAAGAATATTAGTTTGAAATAAAACTATTTGCAGAACGCTATATTCAATCTGGTCGCAACAAACGGCCTTTTAAGGCCGGTTCACACTTTTGCCACGGTTGCATTGGCATCCAATCGAAACGACCGTAACGAACAAAACACCGCAACAGCCGTGACTCATGGATTGCTTCGCGAAGCTACCCCTGACATCGCTTGTCACGCTGTGTACGGCCAACACTTCTCCTGGCGATCACTTTGTCGCTACAGTCGTTTCAGTTGCATGCGAACGCAACCAACGTAGATGTGTGAACCAGCCTTTAGCTACGCCAGTAATAAAAAAAAGTTCGCGTGAGACAACTGGTGTATTTAAGTGAGACACATGATACAATATTGTTAAAATACAATGTATCGACACGTACTCGTCAGCCACCGTACGTCAATGATGACCGCATCTTGCAATTTCTGGGCAGCAAGAGAGCGGAGCACCGAAATTGTTTTTGTTGGTACAAGAACTAACTAAACAAAATATATCCATAAAACAAAAGATAATCTTACTTGCCTACGCATGCCCCGCTGCACGAATGTCCTAAACGTCTTACGGGCCATATTACAAAGAAAGTAAGGTCACCACGTTGGTGGGCAACCCGACCGAACCAATGTGGTAACACTTATCGACCAATGTGTTTTGCTTTTGACTGTCGATGACTCCGATACTGAAGCATACTGAGTGTTCACAACGAAAGTTTTTATCCCTTACCCGAGCGATTTTTTTTTTTTTTTTTGCATGTTCTGTCCCCGGGACTGGTGTCTCAAGGCTGAGAAGTGTTACTCCCTCTTTAACAGAATCTCACCTCAGGGCACTACTTCCTCACGGACTGCCGACGAGTCTTAGAACAATCAACACCGCTGTAACGGTTCTTGTAGTCGATTGGCGCCACCACAAAATCCTCTTTCCTCTCCCACGGGCCCAGTTCTCGAACAGCGAGGGAAAAACAAACATAACCAGCCGACCAAAGCCAGAAGACAAACAAAAAAACATGAAAGAGCGTGCTCTTTTCGGAGCAAGGGGGGTTTTTGTGACGAAAATCGCTGGAGGCAAAAAAAAAGGAAGGCACTTTCTCGAGACCTCCTACTTGTGTTTCGTCCACTTGTTCCCAATGAAGCTTCGTAACCGACAGGCTATTTACACAGAGCCTCCGCTTTCGGCGAGTGCGTCTCGCTGGACTCACCGGCCGTGGCTCCTCTCCGCGTGTCCCGTGGCGGCGTTTTCCTGCGGTGCCGCGTCCCTTCACTGGATACGGTGCGGAAGTACGCTACTGTTTGCACGTCGTGGTTCGGAAATTGCCCACCGAGTACGGCGCGCTGGGCGAGGATCTTCAATTTCCTTTCTGTCCGGGATGCGTTCAACACTTGCGTCTGTCTGTGTGACCAGGACGAAACAGTGGGGTCTCGTAAACGTAACGTTCAACCTACGGCTTTTGATCGGCTAGATATATGTGTATATAAATTCAGTTCAATTCACTTTAATTGCCATAACCTATACAAGTGCACCCGCTATATTGTTTTGTAACAGCGTGGTTCAAGGTCCACTGACTTGGGATATGTAAACCTCTGTTGCTCTGTCCGTTTCTCCGCAGTCTCGGGGCTAGCATTGAGGCCACAAAAATTAGAGCCCGCGAGAAGATCTTGTACAAGAATTACGGGGTAGATAGTGCTTTGTTCCATAGCTCGCCACCGTGTTTGTTTATGCTGACGCCTTTTTCAATATTCCGCTTTTTAGAAACCTACGCACATACATCGTGTTGCAAGAACGTCAAAAATGCATAGCCACAAATCTCCGAAAACAACACCAATGCCAAAAAAGCGAAAAAAAGCAACAAAACAAATCCTATTTTAAGCGCAGCACCTTTCTTCACAAGAGCTTCATTTTGAGATTATATTTTCCAATTTTTATCACTGGGGGCTAGCATTTCGGACACTATAATTGGTACGAGAAAGACGTAGTAAGAAGATAAATCGTCGAGAAATAAAACTGAGATAAGCTTTTTTATTTGTATTTTTTATTTGTGTGTGTTTTAATATGTCTTTGTGTTTATGTTTAGTTAGTATGCACCTTACGTAATAAACCGGCACTAGGCTCTCGACAGGCTTGGGTATTTCCGTGCTTGTGTTATCAGCTATACGAATAGAAGAAGTGGAAATTATTTCCTACAGATATAAGTGTACTTTTGTTTTCATAAATGATATTTTTGTGCTATGAGAAAGCTTTGACGACCACATGCCTCTACAGTCATGTTTCGTTAATTGGGATCCCGTTAATGTGGATTCCCCGCTATATGGACACCATTTTCGGGACAAACTGGGAAAATACATGCATTTTTGTCTCATTAATATGGACAACTCACATTATGGACGATTTTTGGGGGGAACGGAGGTGTCCATACTAACTAGACAACACTATATTGAAAACGAAATGAAGACAAGTACTAGGAAATATGTTTATGATGAAAAAGTGTCAGATCTGCTCATATCATAAACTTCTACAAAAGGAATAACTTTATTACGAGCTTGTGGTGTTTATTCAAATGAGAACCGCTCTTAACTTTACAAAAATACTCGCCAGCGGGCTATTAGATTCGGCGACTGCAATGAAGTATTGAGAAATCTGTACAGATTTAATTGTTAGTATGAAATATGGAGATTAATTCGATGCGCGACAAAGTATTTCCCCGTTCCCCGTGAAGTTCAGAATCTATGAAGTTCTTCTAGACCAGATGGTTTCTATATGATTGCCTCATAGGAATGTGATATAATATTCGGTCTTCATATAAAAGGCTAAGACTGCTTCGAAAATTCAAGAGCATCATAAAATTACAGTTGAGGCAAGAATAAAAAAAGAAACTAGAAAAGAAATCCAGGCGCCTTCCCCCCCCCCCCCCCCCGCCCCCCCCCCCCCTCCTATTTTTTTGAAGAACTGTGTTTTATTTGGAATGCATTTTAGCGCTCAAAACCAAGGACGAAAAGACGAGGATCAGACACCACAGTGCGCTGTGGTGTCTGATCCTCGTCTTTTTGTCCTTGTTTTTGAGCGCTAAAATATATTTCAAGTTCCAAAACCAACTAGCCCAACAATCTATTCCACTGTGTTTTATTTGCAGCCAAATGCAAATAAATCTTTCAAAACAAATGAGTGTTTTTATAATATATAATTTAAAACATTCCTAAAAAGCATTTATATCTAACTATTTATTTTCAAAGATTCCTTACGCATAACTTGCCCACTGCGACGACAGGAAACTCGAGCTGTCAAGTGTTGAGAATTGACGATATTCAAAGTGGACATGCAAAGATTCTAGCAGTTTCAATAACTATCCGCTTAGAATTATTCCTTAACGTTCGTAACCTACGAAACACGCATAAAAGCCGACCCACATAGAGCGTATTCTTGACGAATTTACGCGCGTATCAGCGGGCGTAATCACGAGATTTGGCGGGCTCCTTTTCCACACAAGGGAAGAGGGGAAGGTCGCCAAGCCACACACGACGCTTTTCGTCGACGTCTCCTCGGCGTTTGGTGCAGTGTAGCCCGACTCGCGCCTTTCATGAAAGGAGGCAAAATGTAGATCGGCTGCTATATTATTATGTTCCGCAAGGGGACAGAAATAACTGAATGTTAATAAGCAACCAAAGCCTAATTTGGCTAACACCTGTTTCATAAATGTTCGTTGCAAGCGTGAAGTCGCCAAAAACTCTCGGCAGGAGGACGGCCGCGATCTCTGCTCAAAACCCTTCTTTTTGTAATTTGTTTTCCCATCGCCCGCAACATCGATGGTATTTTCTTTCGTCTTAGTCGTTCATCGCTCGTTCCATAGCGATTTCGTACAGTTCGACGATAAACCGGCGAACGCGGCAAGCGAGCTCCCATTTCGGCGACTGAGTCAAGCCAGCTAGGCGGCCGCATAGCTAGGCAAGCCGATTCTCGAGCAACTTCCGGCTCTCAACTCAGGAGCTAATTGGCCGGCACCGCGCCGTATGCCTCCGGATACGCCACGCCGAAATACGCCGATGCGCCGAGATCTGCCTCGGTCGGATCGCCGAATACGCGCGTATTTACGCCGGCCGAGGAAGCGCTCGTCCCGACGCCCGCTGTACGTCGGGATTACGCCCGCCGAAACGCCCGTAAATACAAAACGTACAAGCTTAATCAAAGTTGGCGAAAACACGGGAGCGCTTGTAATCTGGTACTATCAGAGCACTCTAACGGCCAGTCGTGCGACAGCAACTGCAGCCTCCGGAATGCGCTGCAGTTCACCGCCGGGTCGTTAAAGGTTTCTGACAGTACCCCACGCCACGCGCTCCTGCGCTCCCGTTAGCGGTGGTTATGATAGTACTTGAACCCACTATAAAATTCAAGATGACATCCTCTTATTTAAGCTTGTAGAGTGCTTTTTCTGCATACGCACACAGACACACACGCAAAAAAAATACAAAAAATACATGCTGGAGAACAGTTTTATCACCTTTCTGTTATTTTGTTCGCGGATGTTCTTTGACGAACGCTTTTAACGAGCATTTTGTGAATATTGGAAGCGGGATTGATACTGTAAAGTCTTGTGCTTTTGATGATGATAGAAACAGCAGCTCGATTGTTTTAGAACCGGTTGTAGAACCTGAGGTTATTAATGTGATCTTACAAAATAAGAATAGCGGAGCTTGTGACGTGGATGGTTTACAAATAAGGCCTGTTAAGTATGTTGTTCATTTATTAGCAGCACTGCTAACGCATATATTTAATCTTTCTTTGGTTACTGGTGTTTTCCCTAAACGAATGCAAATAGCGAAAGTGTCAGTAGTCTACAAAAAGGGGAGTGTAAACGATATGGGTAATTACAGACCAATTTCTATATTGCCAGTTTTTTTCTAAAGCTCTTGAAAAGGTACTTCATACACGTCTAACTGATTTTTCAACTAACCATATTTTGATAACTGCTTCGCAGTTTAGTTTTATAAAGCATAAATCTACCGAGGCTGCCTCCCTCGTCCAGAAAGAATTCATCTTGCAAAATCTTGAAGAAAAAAATGTTCTTGGAATATTCATAGATTTCACAAAGGCTTTCGATTGTCTAAATCATGAAATTTTACTAGCAAAATTGGATACATATGGGATTCGAAGGCATGCTTTGCAGTTAGTGAAGTCTTATCTAGAGCATAGAATGCAATTAGTTTATATTGAGAGATATTTGCCAAGTTCGAAGCGTATTCTTACTGGTGTTCCACAAGGAAATATATTAGGTCCTTTTCTTTTCAATATTTGCGTTAATGATATTGTGAATATTAACTCTGACGCAACATTTATAAACTATGCCGACGACACTAGTTTGCTTTATTCAGCTGAAAATGTCGATGTGCTATTTGACATTGCAAATCAGGCGTTATCTGCATTAGAAATTTGGAGTCGTATTATTTCTCCACAAATCAACGTCGATAAAACAAAAGCAGTGCTTTTTCGCCCCAAACATAAGGTAGTCACAATTACAAGAGATATCGTTTTGAATTCATTCAAAATAGAGGTTGTAAGATCTTTCAAGCTCTTAGGTGTCATTTTTACCGAGACTATGTCATGGAATAGTCATTTGAACTACCTTATTTCTAAGCTGTCACAAGTAGTAGGTATGATAAACCGCTACCGGTGTACATGTTACCAGCAAGGCTAAATTATTAATATATAATTCGCTATTTTACTCCCACCTAAATTATTGTAATTTAGTCTGGGGTGCAACAACGTCGATGAATCTAGAAAAAAAAACACTTGTTGCAAAATAAAAGCGTTAAGGGCTATAGAAGACGTTCCATTTGACTTCTACACAGCTAGTTTATTTAAGAAGTTTCGCGTTATCATTATACACGCTCTCTTTAGCTACAGACTTGTCACTAGTCTAAGACTAGAACAAATTTGGGGTACTAACTTTTTGAGAAACCTTGGACAACTCTCTGAAAATATTCACGCGTATTCTACCCGTCATGCAGAATGTTGGGAGGTGGTCACGGCAACAACGAACTATGGCACACAAATGCTGAAACATACTATCCCAGAAATACTTAACTTAATTGAAGATGAAGGATTAGAATTCAGTGCCTTGTCCCTTAGAGAAATTAGACTTATTTTCTCCACAAATGAATCTGAGTATGAACCAGACTTTTGGGGTCTTATAACTTCTGGCTGAAAATAAGTCACTTTTCTGTTATAGCCGATGATAAAATATATAGTATGAAACACGCTTTGTTAAATTGCGGTTATCAAAATTTGTGAATGTTTTTTTTTTTAGTTGCTGCTACTCTTCCTTGTAGGCGGTCAAGGACTTGTCAAGCTGTGCCATACAGCGTTTTTCCTTGATCGCCACCATCAACGTTCGATTGAAATAAACTCCTTATTATTATTATTATTATTATTATTATTATTATTATTATTATTATTATTATTATTATTATTATTATTATTATTATTAGTATTATTATTATTATTATTACTTCGCTGCGAGCAGTTAAAAAGGCTCTCAGAAGTATCACATTCTGACAAGATCTTCGACTGGGCATCGATGTATGGCCTGCATATTAATTTTTATTATTTTTTTTATTTTTTTAATATTTTGTTTTGTTTATATATATATTTATTTTTCCTAGTGTAGGTTACGCCTATGCAGCCTTGCGGTTGCGACACTGCGCATTTGGACTCGATGTTTTGTATTTGTGTTTAGTATAGTCGCCTTTTCCTTTTATGCTTAATGCATAATTTTGATTTGTCAACAGAAATTTCATTGCTTGCTCTTCTTTTTTTTTACTATGTTTTTTTTATGTTTGACGATGCATCTGCTAACGGATTCGTATATCTGTGTATGTGCATGTGTTTGTGTGTCTAACTGTAGCGTAAGATACCCGAGACATCCTAAGGACACCTGTATATAGTTAAGCTTCTGTTCACATGCGGGTTCCAAGTTGCTAAGTTGCTACGTTAAACTGTTGGGTAGCATCGCACAAGCCTAATGCTGGCTTTGATGCGCCCGCTACGCAACCTTGCTTTATGCTACATTCAATAAAAGTATTTAATATTATTATTATTATTATTATTATTATTATTATTATTATTATTATTATTATTATTATTATTATTATTATTATTATTATTATTATATAAAATGATGCGTAGCTCTCACAAAAGTGTGCGTTGAAGCAATCAAGATAAAACACAAATAAAAGGCATAAAGATTTTTTTTCTTTCACGAATAAATTAAGTATAAATCAAATTTGTAACAAAGATCAAGGCTACTAAATAAGAATATTCTGAAATATTTCCAATTGAAAATGATTATCTCGACATGTATCTCGCATCTTTAGTTAGAAAAATTTGAATGGGACTGTAGACTAAAATTAAAAAGAAATATGTGCACGTAAAGAAATATGATGAGCGTCATACAAAGTCGTATTAAGCCGCCGTTACACAGCTCCTACATCATACAAACGACGGTCTGCATACATGAGTCACCGCACTATTCGGGGTTCGAATGCCGCGTGTCCAAGTTTCTCCTTGAACTCATTGCCGTGCGGCATTCGAAGCACCCATCTCGCAGTGGCTCGCGTTCAAATCTGTGTATGCAGACTGCCTTTCGTATGATGTATAGGGAATGTGACCCGGCTTTATGGAAAATAATTCTGAAACCATGGGAGCAGACAGAGTTTAGTTGGAGCGTAGTTATTCAAGCGAGGACTATCATTTTTTTCCGCTCGCTTTTGTGTAGTGTTTGTTAAATCTTACGATTATAACAGGCGTCTTGTTGCTTAATTTTCTGCTCGAGTAACGAACAAGTTAACTTATTTCTGTCTTCCAACATCTTGACTTTTCCAGTCTGGTGGCTGTAAGCTTTTTTCCCAGAAGGTGCTACAATATCTGAATTTGAGAAAGTCTTCTTAACGGTTCAAATTACGATTGCTTCGAAGATTAAGCAAAGCAACTACCAAAAATGGTGAAACGTCAAGTAAGCGTTGTCCGGGCTTCAGTTTCTACCCGGAACGTCCCAATGCGCTCGAAATGCCCAACCCTTTTTTTCGGGGCCTGCTGGGATTAAATGACGTCATCACACGGATCAACGTGTTTAGCGCGCGTAGTTCAACAAAGAATAAGAAGTGTAGATTACGAGCTATTTATTTGGTTACTGTCGTCTTGACACTTTTTTTCGAAATTTTTTTTATGTTCTTCTACAAGTGAGAATTTCTAGCTAGGAAGAAATTTTCTTTTCAACTTTCTTTATTACCGCGGAGAAGCAACGTTCCTTGATGCGAACACACCGCAAACGCTTTCAAAATACAACATCATTACGCAGACTAGCTGGTTGCTAATCGATAGCCTAAAACCGTACACGAAGGAAAAAGGTACAAACACAACGTATCGAACACAGCTCACACAAAAGCATATAGTTTACACTATTTGTTTGAGTTGGAACAAGCGCAAATGATAATTTAGCTAACTAGTTAACGTCATCAGCTTATTTTTCTTTTTAACCAACGACTACACGCGGCAGTTTGTTCGGGTGTATAATCGCACTCAATCTCGAAAACAGATCCAACGCAGGAGCCCTGCATTTGTACTGGAAACACTGTGCAACCATTTCATCTAAAAAAAAAGCCTTGCATCGAATTTGTAAGCATAATGTTAATGTTCCCGTTAATCAATCGCAAAATGCTGTTTTGAGTTGAACCCTTCTAAGTGCGAAATAAATTCGTTAGTTTCCTTCCTTAGCTCTCAATAACTGTTTACCAAGTCCTCTGTGGTGAGGCGCTGATGTGGGGTTGTTCTTTAAAAATGAGTTCGAGCTTTGCGCGAAGAAATTTTATGCTTCTCTTTTCCAGCAGCAACTTTATAATACGGGGCACGAGTCAAATGTCTCGTGGCATGCTAGTACAAAGCAAAACAAAAAGCCTCGTTGAGAGTGAGATTGAACAATACGCAAAAAAACAAAAGCTCAGGTGGTTTACAATTAGGTAATCAAAAATAACGACCAGGATATTTTTTTTTTCGATTAATGTCAGTTTGGGTCCTTTTATGTGAATGCTGCGTTCTATAGAGATGCATGAAATATCTGTCGCCCGCCATCCTTCGGCGTTTTGAGGCATTGCTATTTCTCAGTTATGTTTTAAGTTAACTCGAACGATAACCTCACGCGTATTACGTGAACAACCTACATGCGTATAATTTAATAAAAGCATATAGTGGAAAATATGACCGATCGAACCACGCCCGCCACTAGCAAGCGGGTGCTGCGACCAGACACGTAATGAGTTATATGATCGATTTTTTTTTTATATTAAATGCCAACGGCTTGGCGCATTGCCCCCTGTTTTACGGTTGACTTTCGCTATTTAATTTGCAATACCTTTTATGGTGCGGGTGAAAGGAATGACTAATGGGTAACGCTAGGGTCTCATTCAGAGGAACATGAAAAAAATCTCTACCTTTAATTATTAGATTTGTCCTGCTACTATAATTTTAGAGAAGACCCTGTAATTAAAAAAACTACTAAAATCATTCAAATATAATGAAGAGGTTTTTTCTAAAAGTATTGCTTGAATGTAGGCACCTTTGGCATAAAGTGTATAAACATTTCTTTTGAATTCTTTCAGTAGAGACGAATTAGTCGCCCTTTAAAGTTTAATTGGAGCTGCACACTGGTGAAGAAGTGTAGAAAACAAATATTGTTACAAGAAACATGAAGAAATTTTAAAGTAAAAAAAACATAATAGCGTACTGTAGGCCCTTTATATATGATGCATTCAAAATGCTGTCTATAATTGTTTTAGCGGTAACGACGTAATTGCTCATATTTATTTCCCCGTAACTTTTAGTATCTAATGCGCTCTGAGTGCAGTAGAGGAATGCAGAAGAGAAAAAATACCAGCTAAAGTGACGCCATCTGCGGTTCAACGAGACCCTTGCTCGACTCTTAGCTGATTCGGAGATGCCGACGATGTCGTCACGACGTTTTCGCAAATAACAGGCCGCAAAAAGAAATGTTATGTGCTCTGCTGCAGTCGCTGCATGTTTTCCAAATAACAGCGGTTTGCTTTGGCCCCTGCTCTATTTATATGCGTAAAGTGCCTTTAAAGATAAGAGTACAATAGAAGACCGCTCCTTACTAAGGTTTTATCAAAGTGCTTCAGTTTGTCTTTAAATAAAATTGTACAACAACAAGTATTTGTATGTTCGAAAATATTAGACGAAGATATCAACTCGAAAAGGTAACTTCATAATATGGAAAACGTGCTATCGCGGACTTTATCGCTATATCAGGGCAGCCGTGACCGTACCGTGCGACTTTGCAAGTGCACTTGGGAACACAGCGCATACCCTGCCACCTGTGCGGCGGAATAGACCGATATCAGCAAGCGAACTGCACAGGCGCGCGCATTCCGGAAGGAATGCCCCCTCCATTCTACTTGTAGTCATCGCTTTTCGGCAACCTGGCTGCATAGGACTGTGGTGCGCGTACATCATTGTACATCATCGTTTGGGGCGCCCAGGTATCAGCCTGGATTCTCTTGCATGTCTGTACTTTATAAGATGGTATCGTTTGTGATGCATTAGTTTGTCAGCAAGCACAAAAAAAGCAGTTCCAGTCGTCTTATCGCTTTAGAATCACTTTGTCGCCTGTTTTGTCTTCGTCTGCTTCTTCGTCGTCATGAACGGGTTATCCCACTGCATTCACCCGGTGATCCCACTGCAGCCGCGGGAAAAACAACTACGACACCTATATTACGTTCACCCTTAAGCTGAGACTGCAGCAAATGCCACAAGCACGAGAGCTCTAGGTCGCTACTTTGAAGCGTTCTTCCCAGAACGAACGGTCGCGCTAAAAATGCGCGTCTCAATGCCAGGACCGCGGGCTAGCTCGCGCTTGCAGCTATGACTGCAGTCTCAGCTCAAGAATAAACAGAGTATAGACTTTTCCAATGTTTACAAAATCACAGTCCAGCGTGCGATCTTCACAGCCCAGCACGTGCATGTGCGTCGCTTCGTAAAGCGAGGAAAGCACGCGCCATACGCACGAACGCTCAAAATGGCACCGGCCACGCTCTTTTTTGGAAAGGTCTATAGACCCTTTCTTTAACGGCGCCGCCATCTTGAGAAAATGGCACCGGCCACGCTCTTTTTTGGAAAGGTCTATAGACCCTTTCTTTAACGGCGCCGCCATCTTGAGAATTGCGGCGCCGAAGACGCCGTCTAGCGGCTTAGAAAAAGAAATACCGGCTAGTTCTGGCAGCACAGCTATCTGGGTAGGCAACGGTGTGGGTGGGGGAACTTGGCTAGACTTGACTATGGTGGGCTGCAATAACTTCGTTGGAGCTTGTCCGGTTGAATCCAGCTGGCTACTCACAGGCCATCACCTTGCCTCCTCGAGAGAACGACGACGAAGACATTGGAGTGTTTTGATGGAGTTTCCACAGCGAAGTATATATGAGCAGTTTAATGTAGTCTATGCAGTAAGCTCTCGGCATTTGATAGCTTCATCTTGAGTGGTGGCATGCAGACTTTTTTATACCTTTCACATACTATGGGGCTTGCAGGGATAACCTAATTGAACCACCTGCACCGGGAATTAAAATCGGTCCTCTTGTCGTAGACGAAGTGGTCGTAAGCTTAAACGTGTCGTTGAGTCTCATACGAATCTCTCGCGATTCAAGCTCGCAATCGACTGACTTCATAAATAAGGATTCTTGGGGAAAATTCTAAGCTCGATAGCATTGCAGCCACACTCGCGCTGCAGCTTCTTGTGCTCATTGCACACTTTCTGCTATTGCTCTTATGCTTTTTTTAAAATTATTTATCCATCCGACGACCACGCAGTGGTAGCCAGACAACCGTAGATTTTCGGAAATTGCAGCACGGTAAAAAGGAGCACTCGGAACTAACTCATGCACGACGTCCGTTTTTAAGCCTTTTCGCCCATACCCTTGGCGGTTACATACCCTGTGTCAGCGGGCAATCCAAAAATGCACCAGGTCGAGGGTACGTCAGTTTCTGGCTGGTTTGAGGTTATGCGAAAAAGGTCTATACTCGAGCACTCCGGCTGCTCGGATGTCTCATTGAACTTGGAAGCAAGTGAAAATCTAGTACAATGGCAAAGTACACGGAAATTTGAGGGACCATCGGCTCGGTGTATCACCGCGTAACAGCATCGAATGTGTCGGGGGAAAACTGAGCTTGGGAGTGTCAGGCTTGTGCATCACGTTTATTCAAGAATGAAGTAAGAAGAGCTAAATATACTTTCTCGGGGAGCGATCGTTTTTTAAATGTCGCTCTATTCTGGTTGACAGCCTGTGCGACAAGGTACAGATAAACTGCGGGGAGATGTCTGCACACAAAGAAGAAATGGTATACAGAAAGGCCATGCCTGACGCGACGTAACAACTGTCATCTGTCAAAAAGAAGCAACCATGCCAGATACCCGAAAACTTTGGTTAGAGATGTGGTTGAGTGTGTAGCTTCTATTCAGTTTTATTTTGTTTGCGCAAGCTCCGAAACGCTAACAGTTGCCCGACGGTGGAAGCTTTTTTCTGCGTCCTCGATTGGTGTTAATACGGAATGGATCAGTAACGCCAGCCTGGTAGACCCCCACCAGGTGGGTGAGGTTTGTTTTGCTAATGTTTGGCGGTATGTGTTGCACTTCTAAATTTTATTTTCGGGGGCTGCTTTTTTTTTTTTTTGGAAATATGTAAAATTCGATACCCTTCTGCCAGGTGACGTTATTTATTTATTTATTTGAAAATACTGTCAGCCCCCTCTTGAGGGCTATTACAGGGAGAGTATCCATCGTTGTGATGACACATAAAAACGCAAGCATAAGAAATTGACAATGTGGCAGACACTGCTGTTCGAACAAGCAATGACAAGAATGCACAATCTTGACCCTCTAAACAAATAAACAAATTGAACAAATTAACCTACATAATTATTACAAATACCACACTAAAAGGGCATCACTTTAAGCTCTCATTATGTTAACAGCTTTGCAATGGAATCTTCAAAGGAGGACACAGTTTCCAAATATACAACATCATTGGGCAATGAATTCCAAGCCTCAATAGTTTTAACAAAGAAAGACTGTTTAAAGGTTTCTATTCGGCTTTTATAAGTTTGACATGTTTTTGTATGATTCAATCTACTTGATCGTTTCAAGCTTGATGGGAGAACGTATTTATTCGGGCTTAAATTTAGTTTGTCGTTGATCATTAAATAAAGCAATTTCAGACGTGCGACTTCTCGCCTTATGTGCAGAGGTTCTATATTACTGGCTCTGAGCATTTCCGTTGTGGATGCTGTCTGTCTGTAGTTAGAGTGAATAAAACGCGCAGCTTGTCGCTGGACCTTTTCTAGCCTATCGATGTCTTTTTTTGTATAAGGATCCCTGACGACACTACCATATTCCAAGATGGGCCTAACGTATGTTTTATAAGCAACCGTTTTGATCTCTTTTGTTGTATGTTTCAATTTGTGTCTAAAAAAACAAAGCTTTTTATATGCCGATGTGCAGACGGTGTCAATATGCTTGGTCCAGGTTAGGTCTTTAGAAAACGTGATACCAAGGTACTTAAAGTGATCTGCATTGCTCAATTCTATGTCTCCAATGCAGTATTTAAATGGCAGAATGCTTCGTTTCTTAGTGATATGGAAATACACGGACTTTGTGTAGTTTATTTTCAGGTCCCATTTGTCACACCATTCTTTAATGTGCTTAAGATATTTATTTAGTGAAGTTTGTCGATCGGTTGAGTTAACAGCGGAATAAATAATACAGTCATCGGTGAAGAGCCTTATATGAATGCCTGATGGAGTCTCATGCACTATGTCATTTATATATATTAAGAAGAGCAAAGGTCCCAAGACAGAGCCCTGGGCCACGCCCGAGTAAACTGGAAGAAGGTTTAAAGCGTGGCTGTTAATTTCTACATACTGGCTTCCATTAGTTAGATATGACTCTAGCCAGCCGGTAATCGTTGAGTGAATTCCGATTGTTTTAAGCTTTAATATTAAGTTCCCTGTGAGGCACGCGATCAAAGGCTTTAGAAAAGTCTATACAAATAACATCAACCTGTTGTTTATCATTAAGTGTGGAAGCTATGTCATAGGTTACCTCAACCAGTTGTGTTATTGTCAAAAGTCCAGACCGGAACCCATGCTGATCATAATAAAGCAGCTTGTTAGTTTCAAGGTGATGAAATATGTGCTTTGCTATTATATGCTCCATGACATTACATGCTACAGCTGTTAAAGAAATTGGCCTGTAGTTGCCTATGGCCAGTCTATCGCCCGTTTTAAAGATCATTGCACATTGGCACACAACAGGTGAAGTTGGCCATTGAAAATCGTGAGTAAACACCCCATGGAAAGTCTCATGCTAACGCGAAAAGTACTAAACGCCGGGCGTACAACGCGGGTTGTCGTGGCCTGAAAACTGGGGAGAAATACAGGTACCAGATTGCCCTGCGATAGCGGTGGCGTTGTGCAAATCCTAGTAAGATCAATCTATTACTCTCCCAGGTTCCGAACACACTCCATCCCTGTCGTCTGCTGGGCGCAAAGTAGACGCAGCCATAACACTGCACTGGCCGATGTTTGGTTCAGAGGCTTTTGTGGGTGCCTCTTTCGGTACGATGTTCTCCTGACTCATGGAAACGAGTCAGTCAAACAACCAACGAAGGGGACATGCATACCTAAGCACAGTCGTTGCCGATGATTGCATACTTATCTCGGTAGATTACTTTTATTAATCCGACAGACGCCTGTTCATGGCTTTTTCTGGTGTGAGAATTGCTGCGCTAATTACGCTTAGCTCGGTATGTAGCCTTTCGTTGGATGTTTGGCTGACTTGTTTTCATGAGTCAGGGAGCCTCTGTTCTGAAAGAGGCACCCATAAAAGGCCGTGAAGCAAACGCCTGCAAGTGCTGTGGTGGCGTCTGCTTCTCGCCTACACACTAAACATTGTAACACCCATAATCGTGTAAAAAGGGTGTAAGAAGGGTGCAAGTTAGGAAAAACACCCTTTTTAGAACCTTTTTACACGATTTCTGAATATCAGTGGGTGTAAAAAGGGTGTGTTGACGTCTTACACCCCTTACACGCCCTTTTTACGCCCCACTTGTAGCGATGGTTTCTAAAATCGTGTAAAAAGGGTGTATGGGCGAATTTTACGCCCTTCATTCACACGGTGTGAGAGGGGCGTAATGTTGATACTGTCGAATACACCCATGATTTCATAACCGTTCATGTTTATCGCTTTGGTGAAACTGTTGCTGATGTACGGCGGTACTAACATCGAGTATGATTAATCGCCGCACGAAGGCGCGTATGATTAGGAAGTGCTAGAGAATAGTTTTTGCAACTCCGATCGAACTCTCCATCCGACACGAGCCGAAAATTACGTGTCGCGCGTGCATCCGTTTTATCAGTTCAACTTCGATTTAAAAAAATCACTTCCGCTCGCAAAAGGTGACCGAAGACGTGTAAATATACAGCCCAGGAAACATACCGTATTGCGCGATGTTGGATCTAATCGAAAAGATTGTGCCCACACCATTTTGGTTCAGCCAATATTCAACGAATGGGATGAGTCGCGCCGACGCCATCCTGACATAACGTACGCGACGCCGTTTTTGGTTGAGTGTTGAGAGTATCCTGCGTTAATCGGCTATGCCGGAGAGGTATTTCTATTTCTTGACCGCCTAAAATACGACGTTAAAAAAAAATTAAGCAACACGGAATCTGCTTGCTTTTAGCCCGAGAAGTCTTTCTCGGGCTAAAAGCAAACAAATTCCGTTTTGCTTAATATTTTTTTTTTTACTGCGCTGAAGCTCTGAACAAGCTGTGGCGCCCTTATTTCGGGTAATACAATCTCACCTGTCTGGACCAATAAGTACACTTCCCAACACATGAAGAAAAAAAGAGAAAGGGAAAGAAGGAACTCAAACGCATAAACAAGACGACGATCAACGAGTTCTACCGAGACAGCACAAGCCACTCCCCGGCTCCACACTTTTCGAAAGGGAACCGCCACCCGAACAACAACGACTCCAAGGTCCCGCACACAAACGACCCTCCCTGTACAGCGCAGGAGGCAGCAGAGGGAGATTAGCTGCTTTGTCCACCCCCTTTGACCTCGTCTTCTGATAAGCTTCCACACCTCCTTTTGGGTCTTCGTGTGGCTGTGAGCGACTGCGAAGGCCGCTTCTAGCGAATCAGAGGGGTGGAGCGAAACACGTGACCGCTCTCCGTAGGACAAAAATGCTTGAACGAAAATTTGTCACGCGACTCGCTCTGACGCGCTGATGGGCTCACTGGACTCATAGCCTTCGCCGCTTGCCAGGTTATGGTGAGTTGTAGGGACCACGTAAATCCGGTTTCCAAAAAGCGTCCTTCAGTGCTCTCCTGTTTTTCGTGCAAGCAGGTCCTGACGAGTTCCACTTCGCGACCGTAGTTTTTCGTCGTGAACGGCGGAATACATCCATGTCAACTTTTTTATAATGGCCGTTTATTTCGTCGGAGTCTATGGAATTATTGTGCTGTGTTTGTAGAACGCGTTTCGGCAAAGAGCTGCTCATCGGGCCTTGGCGGACGCGAGACTTCCGTTGATTGTGATCGACCGCCTTCATCCTCGACATTGTGTTTGCGTTGTTTCGAGCTGCGAAAATCAGATTGTGCATCTATCACGACAGAAAGCTCCTCATCGGTGACCGCGATACTTCCGTGGAATGTGAGCGACCGCCTTCATCCCCGGCATTGTGTTTGCGAATTGTTCTGTGCTGCTCGAATCGGATTATGCATCTATCACGGATTACATGACATCGCTCTCTTATATGTAAGCACTCTGCATGCATGCTTATGATTGTAGTCCTGCTTCCGTCTCAATAGACCATTTTACTGTTTACAAACATGAACTGCCGCTTGCGTCCCAAGTAACTTCCGGTCGTTCCGTCTTTGTGAACGTAGTAAGCAGAGACATGGCTGCGGCCAGATGACCTCCTTGCAATCGTCTGAAGAGAATTTAGTAGAACCTAGTAGAATCTTAATTGATCGAAAAATAAAAAGTGAACCAGGCATGTTTCGACTCATTCGCAGTCCTTTCTTCCTGTAGTCATTTGGGTTAATACACCCTATCTTATGGGTGTTGGTCATTGCGTTTTTTTTACTTACCTTTCTGGCGGCGGTACACCCAATTTAGAGGGCGTACTGCGCAGTCGTAACACCCTAATAAAACGGTGTACTGTGGAATCACACCTTTATTTAAGGGTGTTCGGGAAAAACACCCTCCTTTAAGGGTGTTAGGTATAACGCCCTTTTCTTAGGGCGTTTTGCTACACCTATATGGGTGTTAGTTATAGGACAAGCCATTTACACCCATAAGGGTGTTACGATGTTTAGTGTGTAGCAGACGACAAGGAGCGAGTGTTGTCGCAACCTGAAAGAACAATAGACTTATTGCTAAATTACCCAAGCATCAAGGAGAATGCAGGGATTGGTGTTCCACGTGCCGCACGTGCTGACCTCAGCAGTAGTAACTTTTCTAAAGCAAAATGCATCTCGCACGCGCGTTCATCAACGCTTTATTTTAGTTATTTACTTCGAATCTTTTATACTGGTAAGGCGTGCGCCTGTGGCGCGTGGAACACCAATCCCTGCATTCTCCTTGATGCTTGGGTAATTTAGCAATAGGTCTATTCCGTCGCACAGGGCAGTCGGGTTAGGCGCGGTGTTAAAGAGTGCCCCTGCTATGTGGCGCTGAGGATATGGAACCGTCACAGTTCCTGTGTTATAGGTGGGAGTGCCCGCGATAGTACGGGGAAATATCAGTGGCACGGTTTCGTTCTTAGAAAGGTTTGATTCAGTGCAACACTCTCGCACAGCAATGAACCAAGTTACACTAACACAAGTCCTAGTAGCGAGTCGCTGTTCCCGAGGCGTTACACTGAATCCACTGGAAACGGCAGTCCGTTTGTCATGGTTTGCTTGTTTCTCACAAACATCCGTGAGTCGGTTCGTTAGGTGTGCTCTTTCTCTCTTTCTCTCGAGAAACCGTGTTCAACTTTGAGTTGTCCGAGCAACAGTGCAAAAATATCTCTTCTCGTATGAACGTGTTCGACTTGATTTTTAACAATGTGTACCCATTGCACTAGTTGCACGCAGTGGCTTCCAAACGAACTTTCCTGTCAAATAAGAATTTACTTAGACACTCTTTTTAAGAGTGCTGTGGTATACGCCTTGCTCACGTAGTTTCCCTTGCAGAGGCATCTTACTCAAAGGCTGGTGTGAAACATAAAATATTTAGGTTTATCCAATTTTAGCAGCATCTTTTTGTTTTATATTTCTGAAACCTCTTGAATTTCTTTCGGCAATGATAACGAACATATTGCTTACCAGACTCCGGATGCCCTGCACAAAATTTGCGATACGAAAATGCTTCCTGCACAGAATCTCAGAAATTTGTATGCGATTTAATAAGTACGACCATATTATCATGAATACAAAAGTGGTCTCAATATGTAATTTTCTTGAATTAACTATGGAAAATCAGAACTTACAAATCACTTTTCGTTTTAAAGTGCTCTTCAGGGGGGGAGGGGGGGGGGTCACCAAGTGAAATCTCAGAGTGATATTCAGTTACAATAGACACAAAACAAAGCTATTGGTACAAGAACATCGATTAACTTTGTAATTATCGAAGGAAGGTGTTTGTAAAAAAATATCATAATTCTTAGAAATTTTTTACCGTAAATTATTTCGTTAGAAGCATAGAGATATCTACCTTTCGCGTTGATTTGAGATTTATAAGAATTTAATCATGGAGTGTGGGTAAATCATCTTGACGACATCTCCGTATTATAACTCTCATGCTGAAGTCCTTGCCACAACTTGCAGACTGCAATAGTGCCAACAATAGGGGGGGGGGGGGGGGGGGACCAAATACTATAAATAAAATATGCCGACATGATCGTCACAACATAAGCAAGTTTCGGTGGTTTGCTGCTTCTATTCGTAGGCAAAGAGCATGGGGGTATCACACCTCCCTGAAAATCGTCATTCAAATTCAACTCACAGTACCTTAAGTTTGGGTAAGTAAATGATGAACACAAGTTGTGACATTTCGTATTCTGTAATTAAATCGTAAACTAAACGATGACACGACACACATATGTCAGCATGCATAAACCATAACGTCTTAAATCAGCACCCCCCCCCCCCCCCAAAAAAAAAAAACAAAAAAACCAACAACAAAAAGGGTATTGAGTGATTTTCTTTGTTTAATTTAGAAAGCGTTTTCTCCAAGACGACTAATTATACATAAAATAAGAATACGGTTTACTGCGGTAGCGAAGGAGTTCAGTTTAAAGTGAAATATTTATAAGATGCCACGCTGCAATCTGGTAATTTAAGTACAATAAAAGTTACAGTGAAAGCTGGCTCACATTACGTTTATAATGCAATTAAATGCAAATGGGCAATCGAGCTGGACAAGAATGATGAAAATAATCCCTGGAGAATGGGAACAAGAGGGACAAAGGACAAACACAAATCTCCAAACACAGCTAGGTGACTGGTGCGCGACCGAAAAAATCCGCCTGGTCCGGGTATCGAACCCGGGACCTCTCCATTACAGGTGGAGCGCTCTACCAACTGAGCTAACCAGGGGTTAGACGTCAGTAGAGCAAACGGTCGCGCACCAGTCACCTAGCTGTGTTTGGAGATTTGTGTTTGTCCTTTGTCCTTCTTGTTCCCATTCTCCAGGGATTATATTCATCATTCTTGTCCAGCTCGCTTGCCCATTTGCATTTAATTGCATTATAAACGTAACCTTAAATTGCAAGCGTCACCCTTGTTGGTGTCAGACTGGTGGCAGCTGATAAAACCCGTTTGCTCTACTGACGTCTAACCCCTGGTTAGCTCAGTTGGTAGAGCGCTCCACCTGTAATGGAGAGGTCCCGGGTTCGATACCCGGACCAGGCGGATTTTTTCGGTCGCGCACCAGTCACCTAGACGTGTTTGGAGATTTGTGTTTGTCCTTTGTCCCTCTTGTTCCCATTCTCCAGGGATTATATTCATCATTCTTGTCCAGCTCGCTTGCCCATTTGCATTTAATTGCATTATAAACGTAACCTTAAATTGCAAGCTTCACCCTTGTTGGTGTCAGACTGGTGGCAGCTGATAAAACCCGTTTGCTCTACTGACGTCTAACCCCTGGTTAGCTCAGTTGGTAGAGCGCTCCACCTGTAATGGAGAGGTCCCGGGTGCGATACCCGGACCAGGCGGATTTTTTCGGTCGCGCACCAGTCACCTAGCTGTGTTTGGAGATTTGTGTTTGTCCTTTGTCCCTCTTGTTCCCATTCTCCAGGGATTATATTCATCATTCTTGTCCAGCTCGCTTGCCCATTTGCATTTAATTGCATTATAAACGTAACCTTAAATTGCAAGCTTCACCCTTGTTGGTGTCAGACTGGTGGCAGCTGATAAAACCCGTTTGCTCTACTGACGTCTAACCCCTGGTTAGCTCAGTTGGTAGAGCGCTCCACCTGTAATGGAGAGGTCCCGGGTTCGATACCCGGACCAGGCGGATTTTTTCGGTCGCGCACCAGTCACCTAGCTGTGTTTGGAGATATGTGTTTGTCCTTTGTCCCTCTTGTTCCCATTCTCCAGGGATTATTTTCATCATTCTGGCTCACATTGTTTTGGTAGAGAGACGAGCCTCGGATGATTTGGGTTTGTAACGTACTTATTAGGAGCATAGATTCGGTCTTATAAATCCGGGACGTGCCGAACCGATGAGTGTGTATGTCCGCTATATTGCTCACATATCTCTACACAGCTGCATGTCAGTTTCAAATGAATGTCCACGCATATTTTCTCTAGGATCTTTATACATAAAAGTACACTCTAAAAACTATCACGCAGAACCTCACGCTAACCGCGAGTTTCAAACGTGAAACTGCCGTCAATAAAACGGGAATGACGTTTGAAGCACCACGTGATCAAGAAAAAGCGTTAGTTTTCTTTGTTTAAGCGTTAGAGAAGTCCGAGGAATCCCATTCACCCTTTTTTTTTGGAACGTTAGCGTGACGATCGCAAAACACACGCTTAGATTTTCGGAAACACTCGCGCGCCTCCTTTCATCGTCACGCTAATATATATCCGAATGGATTGAACCTCCCGAAGATGCACCTGCGCGTGCTTTTTTGTTGATTTTTTGTTGCTGTGAGCTTTGTTTCTGGAAGCACACGGGGCGCATGCGTCCTCTTTTTTGGCGGGAAAAGCGAGAAAGCCGTTGCGCTGTTTCTCTGGCTCGCTGGCTCGCTCAGTTAGTTCCGGACACGCTTTGTTTGTGGCTGGACCAGCTTGACTTTGATTGCGACTGGCGAGGCTTAGCGGGAGACTGCGTGTGATTTCGGGAACAGTGTGCCATGTTTACAGCACTAGACGTGTGTGGAGTGCCGCGGGGTCGCTGCAAACACAACGAGTGCTAAACGAGTGCGAGTGCCCCGAATTTCTGCGCGAGACGCAGCTGAATGCCAGCCAAGGAAAAAGCTTTCCATTTGGCTGGTGTCTTTACTGAGGCCATCCGTCAGCTATCCATGGACGACTACAATATTTAGGTAAAAAAACTATTTTCATTTGGTTTATTTGTACAAACAAAAATAGTTTTTTTTTAATAAAGAGTTTAGCCCCCAAGCTGAAATGTGTTTTCCTTTTTCTATTCGTTTTGGACTGTTCCTTTTGGTAACTAAAGCCTGACGAGATCTCTTTCTCTTTTGGGGCTTTTAGACACCAAGAATAAATTCCCTCAAATCTTCACACAAAATCCACAGTTATGAACAGCGCGCAGCTAATTGGCTCAATGTACCAGGCGTAACATGTATTATCTACGCGACGCATCGGGGCAATTTCTTTTGATTCACAGCTGCCATTCGGATATGTGCGTAGTTATACATGAAGCAGCACGTTGGGCTTCCTTGAACTACTCAATTCGCCTAGTGAAGTCACTAGAGAGATTTAGTAGATCGATTTTGAGCTCCGATAACGACATGATGCAAGGGTGCCCTTGTGTTTATACGCTTATTACGGCGTGCGTTTTCTCCACGCTTTGACGATGACGCCTTCTAGGAGCGTGAAATGCGCGTCTCGGTTGAAACCTCCGGCCGCGGGCATTGAGCTTTCTCGAATTTAGTGTATCGTCCCAATAACTAAGATTATTGAGACGATGTACTAAATGCGAGAAAGCCCCATGCTCACGGCCAAAGGTTTCCACCGCGACGCGCATTTCACACGCATAGAAGGCGTCATTATTTAAGCGTGGAGAAACGCACGCCGTAACAAGCGTGTAAACACAGGGGCCCCCTTACGCATGCCAAGCGTTAAACCATAGAACAGTTCACGCTTAGGAAGCATGAATTCTAAGCGTTGAAAAACACCACGCTTAGAACAAGCCTGCAAAAAATCGCTTTGCTTCACGCTTGCTCTGCGTGACCATTTTTAGAGTGTATGCCACGCGTAATTTATTTATTTAATATATAATTTAACGGCGTCTGCAGCTCTCCACGGGAAGACGTAGCAGTAGTAGTATACGACGTAAAACCCTTGACGCAAAACATAAACATACGAAGTTCACAGAAAGATTGACACCAGTAGCGTTTAAAGAAAACCTTTATATGCAATTACGACGTTTAAAATGCTTCATTTCGGGGTCATGTCCACAGCATGTGGCCGCCCCTGTGTCCTGGATTAATTGTGTTCCAGGATAGGGTAGTCAAATAGATCGCATAAATCGAGACTCAAATAAATCCCCTCAAAACTCCCAAAGCACTCGGTTTGTCGCTGCCCCTACGAAGCCTAGTCCCTCGGCCTAGCGCTAAAGTATAGTTTCTCGGAATCAGTTTGAGGCGAATCAGGGGAAAGTAATAAATAGAACCTCCCTATCGTGAACTGTATGGGCAAAACTTGCATGGACCAACGTGTGTGGCCTGCCGGGCCTCCATTGAACAAGCACATTGAAAACGCATTTATTCATAGCTTCTACATTCGATAAACATAACCTTAATCTTCCGGGACCATCGACAACGATAAATGATTATCATTCCCCCGAGATATACCGACCCATATGCAGGCATTTCTCCAGATTTCATTGGAGCGCGAGATCTTCGGGGGATCCTAAATACGATAAGCTGGCTGTGCCACGCTCACGTCTGGGACTTTCCTTTCCCAGCGCTTATCTGATTAGTGTTCTATATATATATATACTTTTTGTGACGCGATGTATTCGTAAAAGTGCCTCGATGAGGCGGCTACGTGGCTCGTGTCGTCTTTTTAGCTATAAGTTTGTTGGATGAATTATTCAAGGTAGCTCTGGGGAAATTATATGCTGAGCGATGCATCTTCTGCTAACTGTCACGATGTCTGCAAAATTGTCTTCTCAGTGGAGCGTTCGTATTTTATCCTCTTGTGCGAACGTGGGCGTCAGTATCGCGTATACTTCCGGTGCGGGTCTCTGGAAATTAAAATGGAGCTGTAAAGAATGTACAACACTGCGAAATTAGGAACCGGAAAATATTTCGCATAAAATATTTCTTAAGTAACGTGTTGTAATAGTTCGCTCATGGCAAATAAAAACGTGCGAGGTTAAAAACTAATGGTTCAAATAGCGCTCGTACTTCGATTTATAATGGATCCTGAAAGTCTATTGATCGACCATAAAGTAATTTTGCATCAATTTCTGCCCTTCACTTATCCAATTTTATATTATTTGGACGCACTTTGTGGCGTAGGCTATTTTACCATGCTATCATCGTTCACCTTTATTCTTTTCTAGTGATAAGGCTTCATAATTTACGCTACATATCCACTCTAGTACAAGTGAATGTTCTATTTTTTTTTTTCAAACTGTTAGTATTAAATATTTGCTGCAGCTTTAATTGACTGAAATTAACTCACCTTTTTAGGTGAAGCACGCGTAAAAATAAACAAAGGGAAAATCATGCGGGCTTGCAAGTAGGCTGTAAATCGCAAATGTTTTTCTTCATAAATACTTGCATTAGTTTACGACTGGGCAGATTCACAACATTTGGCTGCGTGTCATTAAACCTCTTACGCCGTTATTTTTTCTCGTCAACTACCGTCAGAGAGTATCCAAGCTAGAGTGCTGACTTTTAGGGAGGTTCCGCACATAATATATATTTTATCATTGCTTTCGATATAACTTGATGATAAATATTAAGGAGAAAGGGATATCTACCATTCTGAAAAGAATACAATCAGAGCGGCGAAAAACATAAGGACCAAAAAAGACACTCTGCGCAGGCTATCAAAAGGCATTCAGTTTTTCTTCGAACTATAGAACAAAACCGATTAAAAAACACACATAGCATTCTAGGGTTGACAAGGCCAAAGCCATTCCTTCACACAAATCCGCAGCATGTTATTCTACATTTTTTGTTTTTTTTTTACGATGATGTTATGGGATGATGGATGGATGGATGGGAAGGGATGGGTGTTATAAGATAGTAAATAATTATGTTTTTTTCTTGCAAAAAAAAAATAAAAAAGACGTAGTGGCTGTTGCTTTATCTTGCTGGTCCTCTCGACGTTTGCGATATATTTGAGCGTAGTAGCGCTTACTCATTTAACCACAAAATGTTGCTGCTACTATTACACAAACTGTCCTCTTCAGTGTCTCGCAATGATGTAGCTTTCATATTGCACTTCTAAGCAGCTAGTACCTTGCAAAATAAGAACATTTACGGAACAATGGGAGCAAAGCAAAAAACCAATCAATGTAGCTCTAGTATCGACATTTTATGTACAACGCTTTCGCAGCATTCCCTCGAAAACAACTCTTCGGTGGCATACACATCCGATACGTTGAAATTTTCTTGAATATATACTTTTTTGTGGGTTCTATTTCAGAAGCAATTCATAAGGCGAGTCAGTTGGTCAGAGCTTTGTATATGTGTGCTATTTATATATTAAAAAATATGTTATTTTTTTAATATTTTACACTATGTTGCCTTGAACTTTTTCAGGGAGCTCATTATCTTGATTTATTTAGGGTCGGCCAGAGAGGATGCTCCAAATTCTTTAAATGGGTCATCCTATTGATTAAAACTGCATTCTTTTTACGTTTTTTTTTTGTCTACAAGATAAAGTTAATTTGGAATTGCTAACTTAAATTGTCACTTTTGTATTTATGTATTATATTCTGGCAATTAATATTTGTAAGTAAAATGCCTCGAATAAAAACACGAAAGGTAAATGCAGGAATAATGCATGAGACGTATTTTATACTAGAAACTCCCATGCGGACATCCTGCGCACAGATAATATATCGTGCATGAAGGCTTCTACACTCAATTTGTTTTCGTGTGATATTTTATCATTTACTGCAATAAACGCGCCGTAAACGTTGCTTGGGGTGCTGTCGCTTCTTGTAGGATGGTATATTTTTACTATTAAAAACGTTTAGCCTTTCCACTCTCGTGAAGAAGGAAGACCAGTTGAGGTGTACTCGATACACTGCCGCAACGCGCACGCGCCCGATTCCCGCTTCTTCTCGTCCGACACGCTGCCGATCGTGGATACCTCTCCGGCGAACCAGAGTCGGTCGCACACGGCGCACGCGACGCCGAGACGGGTTCTCCAGGAACTCCCTCCGGAACCTCGCCGCCGCACCCGGGAACTGTTCAGCCGGCGTGGAGTGCAGTCGTCGCTGGGCCTCGCGCTTACGCTTCGCCTCCGTGGCACGATCGTCGACCGTGGCGTTGGCCCGCCGGTGCCCTTTACATCGCTAGTTCTGTTCTCGGCGGCGGCTTTTCAGGCGAGCGATGTGCTCTTTGGCAAGGGAATCTGAAGCGCTCGACGCAGTGGAAGTCGAGGCGATAGCGGCTTTGCGGCGGTT